>CM038676.1:360444127-361044127 GCA_021605205.1 Aegilops longissima
CCATGAGCCCGTCACCAGCGGCTGGTTGAGGGAGGCAGAGAGAGTGGGGCGGCACGGAGAGCCCCTGCTGCGCCTTGACGAGCTTCGGCGGCGGTCGAGCCACTCCTCATAGAGTGCGTCGGCGAAGCGTGCGCGAGGCTCGTTCTCCGCGATGGCGTGGCCCGATGCCTCCATGGGGCCAGCGGTGCGGCGTGAGCGAAGAACCGGCGAGGTCAGCGGCGAATGGCGGTGCGGCCCCGTCGAGCCGCACGAAGGATGGGCGAGGCGCTTTGCTGCTCGTTCCCCGCCGGGCGGCGATGGTAGCGTTAGCGGCAGGAGGCGGAGAAGCGGCGAGGTGGCCCGCTTATGGGGCAATCGGCGGCAGGCGGAGAGAAACATCCGGCGCTCACCTCGAACGGCGGCGTCCGCCATGAAGCAGCGGGCGATGGAGCAACAAAGCGATGGAAGAAACTACGGCGCCTCCTACCTCGTGCGCCAAATGTCGAATGTGGGGTTAGGCAAACCCTTAAGAGTTGAACACTAGGGTCGCGGCAAGTCTTTCCTCCCTACCGATCTACGCTCTAGCTGGCTAAGATCTGGACGAACTCGGCGAACTCACAACACGAAAAGACCGAGAGGTTTATCTTGGTTGAGACCACCGTTGTGGTGTAATACCCTACTCCGGTGTGGTGGTGGTGGATTGCCTCTTGGGCTGATGATGAACAATACAAGGGAAGAACAGCCTCCACGAGGTGAGGTGTTCTTGTGCTTGTGTAGTTGAGGATGATCTGAACTAGTTCGGGATCGGTTGCCCCCTCTTTGTGGTGGCTAGCTCTACTTATCTGAGGCCTGACCATCTTCCCAAATATCGGCGGGAAGGGCCAACAACTTGGGGGAAATTTGAAGGGGGCAGCTAGTACAAGCTATCGTGACAAAGCGGTCTTCGCTGCAGCTACAGAGGTGGCCGCGTCTTGGGCTCCATGATGACCTCCGCCTTGCCGTCCTCCTGGTCTTGGTCTCGTTGCACCAATATGGCAACCTTTGCACGATGCCTCGGTACTCTTCGCTGCGCTGGCCTCCTTAGCACCAAAAGACAGAAATAAGGGCTGACATGCGCTCAAGCGCCCTTGGCTTCCCTTACAGTACCATTCATCATGGCTCACGTCACGAGAGAGCCTGCGTGAGGGGTGCCTCGCCTTGATATCTCTGCTCCTCGTGAGCCTGCACAGCTAAACCACTCCAGAGGAGGTCTTGCGTCAAATCCTCCTCGCGAGGCTTGGACCTCATGAGGTCTTGGTGCCTTGTTGTGAAGATGGGCCTTCTGGCACGATGCTTAACCCATGTGTGGGCATGAGCGAGCAAGTCTGGGGACCCCGTTCCCGGAAGCCGACACACTGCATCAGTCACTTATGATAGAACTCCTTTAAGTTGGCAGTGTGGTATTGGTTTGCGTCTTGAATATGATTTCTAGCATTATTGCTTCTAGTTTGATGAATGCCACCTATGACGAGACAGTTTTAACTTGGCACGGTGATATTGATTGCACCTTTCATATGGTGTCTAGTTTGGAGTGCTACTAATTTGTTGAAGTGCCTTCTACTTAGTTACCACATCATAGGTGTGAATATGTCAAGCCGTCCATTTTTTCGTACATATTTCATCCTCGTATCATGACTTTGCCTTTCATTAGAGTAGTGTTCGTCAGTATCATGCATCAATGAGTTCTGAAGAGCAAACTTTATTCCTTTTTCTTGTGGGTTTGACTTGACAAGGCAAAATCAAGAAAGAGGAAGGAAAAGAGTAAGGAAGGCGATGATGGTGATACTCTGCAGCAACGTAAACGGAGCATCTATACCGATTCTCCTTGTACTGATAGTGCATTACAAGGTCCAAGTCTCCGGTCCCCTACTCCACCATCCAAGGTGCTTGCTCTAACTTGGCAGTGTGATATTTGGTTGCATGTTGCATATGGTGTCTAGCTTGTATTGATCCTAATTAGTGTAAACTACATCTGCTTAGGTTACACATGATATGTGTGAATATGACACGCTTTCCTATTTTTGGTACATACTATATCTGTCTATCACACCATGTTCTTACATGAAACTACTCTTCTTGGGTATCCTGCATCAGTCACTTATGATGGAACACCTTTAAGTTGGCAGTGTGATATTGGTTTGCGTCTTCAATATGATTTCTAGCATGTATTGCTTCTAGTTTGATGAGCATACCTACTGACGAGATAGTTTTAACTTGGCGGTGATATTGATTGCACCTTTCATATGGTGTCTAGTTTGCGATGCTTCTAATTTGTTGAAGTGCCTTCTGCTTAGTTACCACATCATAGGTGTGAATATGTCAAGCCGTCCATTTTTTCATACATATTCCATCCTCGTATCATGACTTTGCCTTTCATCGGAGTAGTGTTAAATCATTATCATGCATGAGTGAGTTACGAAAGGCGAATTATATTCCTTTTTCTTGTCAGTTTGACCTCACAATGCAAAATTAATAAAGCTTAAGGAAATTGGCAAGGCATTGGATGATGGTGGTCCTTCCATGCAACTGAAACAGAGGTTCTCTACAGATTCTACTCCGCCATCCTCCCAACAAGATTAGCAAGACAACGCAAAGGCTAGACAGTCAAGCGTAGCGTGTAGATGATGAGCACATCTCCCTACTCCACCATCACAGTGCTTGCTCTAACTTGGCACTACTATATGTGGTTGCATGTTGCGTATGATGTCTAGCTTGTATTGCTTCTAACTTTGTTGAATTACATCACTTACTTTACACATAATGCTGTGAATATGACACGTGTTCTGTTTCTAGAACATACGTGTACATGATGACACATCTCCCTACTCCACCATCACAGTGCTTGCTCTAACTTGGAACTGTTATATGTGGTTGCGTTTTCCATATGATGTCTAGTTTGTATTGCTTCGATTATGTTGAATTGCATCTGCGTAGCTTCAACTTATACACCTGCGATCACTTACCCATAAGACACATTTAACTTGGGATGTGATGTAGGTTGCATCTTGCATTGTCTTCTAGCTTGTCTTGCTTCTAATTTCTTGAAATGGCACTTCTGACGAGACACTTTTTACGATAGAGTGATATTGGTTGCATGTTCATATGGTGCCTAGCTTTCATTTCTTCTAATTTTGTTGAAATGCCTTCCACTTCTTGTTTTTCATACATATTCCATCCTCCTATTATGCGTGTGAATATGAAATGCTGTCTTTTTGTATATATTCCATCCTCCTATCTTGCGCTTGCCTTACATCAAAGTAGTGTTCATTGTGTATCATGCATCAACCAGTTATGCGAGCTAATTTTATTCATCTTCTTGTGGTTTTACTTCATAAGGCAATATCATAAAATAGGAAGGAAAAGAGTAAGTTAGGGGATGTTGGTGGTCCTCCACAAGCAAACAAAGACTCTCTAGATTTGCCACTCTCTTTGCTAATGAAGTTGAAGTCCCAAGTCTACATGATGAGTTCATCTCCGTACTCCACCATCGCAGTGCTTGCTCTAAGTTGACAGTGTGATAATTGGTTTCATGTTGCATATGTTGTCTAGCTTTGTATTTCTTCTATTTTGATTAAATTGCACCTGCTGAGTTCATCGTTATACATGTGCATATGACATGGCGTTACGTGTCTAGAATACACTATATCTATCTATCATACCATGTTCTTACATCAAAGTCTTGTTGTTGTGTATCATATCGATCACTCATGATTGGACACTTTTAACATAGCAGTTTGATAGTGGTTGCATCTTGCATTGATTTCTCGTTGTCTTGCTTCTAATTTTTCAATTGCCACTTATGACAAGACACTTTTAACTTGGCGAGAGTAATATTGGTTGCATCTTTCATATGGTGTCTAGCTTGCATTACTTCTATTTTCTTGAAAATCATACCTTAGTTTACACATAAATAGCTGTGAATATGTCATGCGTCTGTTTTCTTACATATTCCATCCTCATACGGTTGTCTTACATCAAAGTATTGCTTATGCGTATCATGCATCAATGAGTTATGAAGAGCGATTTTATTCCTTTGTGTTGTGGAGTACGACTTGACATGGCAAAGTCAAAAAGAGCAAGGAAAATAATATAGTAGGGAGTGGTGTTACTCGTCGGGTGAAGCGGAAAAGGATCATCATCAGATTTTGTTGGTACTTATAGTGCAGTAGAAGGTCCAAGTCACAGGCTAAATCTACAAACACGGTATCACTGCTCCACCAGCTGCATCATCCGCTTCAATGTACCAACATCTCAACGAGTTACTCGTTCGTTTGCTCGAGCGGCGGTTCCCAAGCTGCCTTCACACCTAACACTACTTACGAAAACGCTGCGACACAACGAGGACTTGGCAAGATCAGATGAACCTCATGAGCATCAACACCAAGATGGTACTGACGAGTCAAGTTGCGATTGCATGCTCCTTTATATGTACTCTCACGCAGTTTGATGTACACTAACACTTTCCATATTCGGTTGTTGAACTAGCACCACCGGCATAGCGGAAGCAGACATCGGAGATAATGCTTGACAGATTAACAAAATCTAAAGGAGGAAGAATGGAGATCCATTTTGAGGCAGGTTTAAAAAGGCCACGTGATGCTATAGAGTCAGCCAAGTTAATATCAGAGGCAGCCGTTGCCGTTAGGTGTCATGCACGTATCCTCCCAACGTGGATCCAGTACAGGAATGAGAAAGACAATACCCAGTTTAACACCTTCCTTAAACATTTATCCGTAAGTAATGTTATTCATCGCAATTAGTAATATTGTCTTGCTCTGTCCCATACTTTCTAGCTTCCTCCTAATAAGACTCACATTCTTTTTTCAACAGATGAGGTTCAAGTTGGATCCGAAAGATGATGCAACTAAACAAGCATTGTCGGTGTCAAAACCGGCGGATCTCGGGTAGGGGGTCCCGAGCTGTGCGTCTAGGCGGATGGTAACAGGAGACAAGGGACACGATGTTTTTACCTAGGTTCGGGCCCTCTCGATGGAGGTAATACCCTACTCCTGCTTGATTAATATTGATGATATGGGTAGTACAAGAGTAGATCTACCACGAGATCAAGGAGGCTAAACCCTAGAAGCTAGCCTATGGTATGATTGTTGTTAGATCCTCGGACTAAAACCCTCTGGTTTATATAGACACGGATAGGTTAGGGTTACAGTCGGTTACAATGGTAGGAGATCTACATATCCATACCGCCAAGCTTGCCTTCCGCGCCAAGTAAAGTCCCATCCGGACACGGGACAAAGTCTTCAATCTTGTATCTTCATAGTCTTGGAGTCGGCCGTGATGATAGTTCGGCTATCCGGGCACCCCTAGTCGGGACTCCTCGGTAGCCCGAACCAGGGCTTCAATGATGGCGAGTCGTGCGCATATTGTCTTCGACATTGCAAAGGCGGGTTCCTCCTCGAATACTTCATAGAAGGTTTTGAACACGGGATAGTGTCGGCTCTACAAAACAAGTTCCACATACCACCGTAGAGAATAACTTTTGCACAGATCTCTTGGCGTATTCAGCGGCGTGACATCACACTGGCGAGGCCTTTATAGAATCGTTTTTACCGTTCCACCTCGGTAGCGTTTAGCGGCGGTTTCCTGGGCGTCTTATAAAAGCATAGATCGTGCCCCTTATTCAGGGATTCCCATCAATACAGACGTGGGTAACCCATCCGCCATTGATTCTGATGCTTGGGAGATAGCGAGTTTTACGGGCTGGTGGGGGCGCATAGTTCGTCTGTCCATATAAGGGATGAGATCCACCTTCTCACCTCGCCTTCTTCCTCCATTGCTTATCCATTTCCGCCTTTCGAGCTCCGATGCCCAAGTCCGCATCCCTCAACCTTTCTCCAACCATGTCGGGAGGCGGGAGGCGGTGGATGGCCTCCTCCGTCACGGAGGGCACATCCTGAGGCTGCGGGAGGCCGGATATTGTCCGGCGACATTGCGCCTGAGGCTGCCCGACAGGGCAGCTCATTCCAACCCGAGGCCCCATGAGAGGTGGTGTTTCCCCCACTTCCTCAGCGGACTAGGTTTTCCACTTCACCCATTTGTCCAGGGCTCATGTTCTACTCGGCACTGACTTCCACGACACGGCCTCAATTTCATCCTCAACATCTCGGCGTTTATCGTGCGTGTGCGAAACCTTCCTCTGCATCCACCTCACTTGGCTTATGGTTGAAGATCTTCAACGTCGGCGAAGGTAGTGAACGGCAGTCAAGTGGAGTCTTGAGGCGCCATGGTTGGCAAGATGGCCAAAATCCGATGGCTCGAGGGCTCCTTTGTGGAGCAGTAAAGGGTGGCAACGGGGTGGTTCTACATCACGAGCCACCACGACCCCAAATGGGTGGCGGCCCCAATTCAGATCTGCTTCCCCACGGCTCTCATCATGGAAAGAGCGGGCCGACATGGGGGAATCGGACGAGACATCCGGCCTCTAAACATGCATCAAAACACAGGTGGACAAGAATCGCAGGCTTGTCAGCGTAATCGAGTGATGCTCATCCGCCGGATTCTCCCATGCCAACAACGGGCCTTCAAATTGTGGGAGTTCGATCCGGCACAACACCGACTCTGAAAAGGCTCTTGACACTATATGCGAAGATGCACGGAAGAGTGTTATTCAAGGCGCGAGCTCCCTCATCCGCTACTAAGATCGCGGATACAGCTCGCGTCGTCAAGCGGCGAGTAAGTTATTTTACCCTTCACGGACTCTTTTTCATAGATTGACTCTATGTAGGATCTAAAACTCCCTAATCTTTGGCAGGGACTGCTGAAGGCGTCCGGACAGTTAACTATCCGGCTCCTTTGGAGAAGACCCAGCGGGCCTTGATTGTAGCGGGCTGCTGGCCCAGTACCCATATGGTGCGGAGAAGAAGGCCAAGAAGGAGCCACGTGAACTTCGAAGGAGCTCGGCGCCGAGTCTTTGTCGGATCTGAGCGAGAATCTTCTCTGAGGGGAGGAGGAGAAAAAGCCTCTCCCAGTGAGAGAGGAAAGGAGGCCGCCCCAGGAGGCGGGAGGGAATCAAGAAGGAAGAACCCTTCCTCGGACTTCTCCACCAACGTCGACGAGCGAGGAGGATTAGCCAACAAGGGCCAAGCCTGGCGGAATCGTAAGTGTCCAGGATACCAATGGATTTTTATGATTGCATAGTGTTCTCTAATGTCGAACAATCGTGCAGCCCGCCCAAGGCGAGTTCCTCACTTCAGCGGCGGGTCCACAGGTTGGTCGGAAATGGAAGTGCCGCTTCCGACCGCCTCCTGCGCCTCACGCTGCGGATGATGCAGTGGTGCCCCAAGGGGAGCCTGGTCAAGAGGAGGTGGCGCAGGAGGCGCCACAAGGCAACCTCCGGACTCGAGGCGCATGGGGGCAAGACCCCGGGGCTCTAAGCCCGACCCTTGTCCAGGACTCCATGCGGAACCTTCAGTGGTTCGGAGTCCGACAGCGGTCCCTTCCTAAGAAGGTAAGAGCGCGGTGTCCTCCGTCCAACGGAGGCACCGGATAGCTTCTTGGGCGCAAGCTCTTCCATCGAGGAGAGAACCGCCTTTGTATGAGTCGGTGATCCGGACGATTCGATCCGCCAAGGCGGGCTGACCAAAGCTTGTACCACCTTCTAACAGGCTTTGAGGTAAGTTTAGAATATGTAAAAATATTACCGCATAGAGCGGTAGCCCTGATGCTTAGTTGATTGTTGGAAAGA
Source organism: Aegilops longissima (assembly GCA_021605205.1). NCBI lineage: Eukaryota > Viridiplantae > Streptophyta > Magnoliopsida > Poales > Poaceae > Aegilops > Aegilops longissima. The sequence goes on from CM038676.1 coordinate 360,451,848, forward strand.
AAAGCGGACTAAGGATCTAAAAGATATATCTGAGAGTCTAACATAAGTATGTCAATATGGGAATGCAGGCTGCTTGACCTCTGCCCTTAGCAGCTGCGGAGGTCAATGCATTGAAGCGAGCCTCGGCGGTCGAGCAGGCTCGGCCAAGCCAGAAAGCAGCTCTAGGACAAGGAAGGTAAGTAATAACACTAAAAAATACCCTATAGAAAAGGTTTGGTTGCAAAAATAACAGGAATAACTTGGGTACTACAGGGGCCCACGAGCAGTGGCGACCACAGAAGGCGGTGTCCGTGGCCAGCTCATGACGCATGGGCTATACCAGCGAGAAAAGGGGCGCAGCTGGCAAAGTGCGGCAAGAGCTCCAAGCTCTTGTGGAAAAACACGAGAGTTTGGAGCGTGACTCGGAGACTCAAGAGTCCGAGCTCGCCTCAGCTCTTGATAGTGCCAAAGCTGCTAAGGCCGAGGCCCAAAAAGTCCTCCACGAAATTGAATCATTAGAGAAGATAGCGGCGGGTAAGGCATTCTTTATGCAAAGCAAGCATGTGAAAAGTGAATTACCTATTACTTACCGGTTCGGAGCTCTCGGGAGCATTTGCAGATCTGCCCGTGGTGTATCGTCTTGCCGCATTCTACCAGCGCCAAGGAGGAGCTCAGCGGAGAAGGTGTTACGGTCTCAATATCTGAGGCGGACATCCGGTGCCCCTAAGCGACCAGTGAAGTAGCTGGTCGAGCTCCTAAGGTCACGAACAGGCCATGAAGGGCCTTATAGTTGGTGTGGCCATTGGAAGCCATGCACAGGAGCTACTTGGCTTAGTGCAGCGGTGGTGGGCCTTTGTCCACGAATTGAAGTCATCAAGCGCTCCGTCTGCATTGAAGGTGTCCGTCGGGCCCTTGCCCGTGCTAAAGTGCTGCTTTGGGGCAAGCTGGATCGCGGAGAAGCTTGTGACGGACGGGCCACCGAAGGGCAAGGAGCATCATACGCCCGAAAATGTACTATGAGGGCCTCTGAAGGGTGCCGCCGAATAGCGGATGAAGTGCTCCAAAGATGTAATTTTGAATAGACTCGCATTTGTTATCTGTCGCTGAAAACTTGTTCATATCGCTAAGCAGCAGCTTGTTAATTTAAAATATTACCTTCTGTGCAGCCGTTTATCAAATTTGAGAGATGACAAGTCGTTGGCTTCAGCCCCCATGCCACAGTCTTTGGGGTGTTAGGGATAAACTTGAGCACTCTTGTTCCCATTCTTGGGTCCATCTAGGAGGCGCTCAGCGCAATGAACAAGGCAACGGACTTATAATGCTTGAACACTCTCCTTAGCCATAGAATTATATAATTTTAAATTTTGGCGAAGCCCCTAATATTTGGAAGACCGAGTTAGGCGCTATCACGCCTTGGCGGACAACTCGGTTCCTCGCTCTAAGCGGCATAAGTCTTTAGGGACCCAAAAAAACCTCTCGAACAGCGACCGGCTCTCGCCCTATCATGAGGGTCAGTTTAGCTTTCTTCACTGAGGTGCTCGACTCCAGCTCAAGCTGGGGCACAATCGCGATGGTTCTCCGCTGCTACCTTAGGCGATATAGCGGGCGTAAGGTACCAAAACACGGGAGCAGGCAAACCCAACTATTGACCTGGGACATGATTGAACCGATTCATATAATGCTATAAGTTGAGGTGCTGCACTTGTGAAAGTGTTGGACTTATCACACCATAATTTTGGGGTACTTAAGCCCACGGTGTATTAGCCGTACCAAAGAGTGCAGGTGCGTAATGTCATGAAATGAACATATATATAGATAAAAAAGAGTGCAATAATAAGCAAAAGCTATGTATTGTTTATATCAAAAAAGTCTTGCAATGAAAGCGAGCGATACAAATAGTCACGATAAGCAAGGTATGGGACTATCTAACATGTCCCCCTCGAGGGTAAGCTAGCGGGGATGGTATGTAAAACAGGTATAATGCTCGTAATAGAGACCACACAGAACACTCGGCGTAGCTTTACGCTTCACAGCTGTTGCATCGTGAGTTCGGCGATTCTAGTGCGGACAGGACTTGAAAGGCGGAGTCCTGAAAGTAAGAAAAAATAAAAAAAAAAGAATGACACAATCGGGGCCCAGTGCGGTCGAGCGCATTCTTGGCGTGCAGTGGTCGTGCCCACCCCATATGCCCATGGTATCTCCGGGCGTAATTATATGCGCGTAATACTAACCGCCAATTTCACGAGGGCTGGGGTTGGGGCGGATTACTCGCATGCTTGAATCGTGCCGGCGGTCGTTGTAGAGTTACTCGGTAGCAGCGGTGTCCGGGCGGCTTAATGGTCGGACTCGAGAATTGCTGTGAGAGGCTGCTTTGTACCTCCGCGCGAGGGCGCCGTGTGCTCCTCCATTCGGAGGCGTTCGGTGTTTCCATTGACCTTGATTACTCCTCGGGGCTGGCATCTTGATCTTGAGGTATCGTAGTGCGGCACCGCATTGAACTTTGCAAATGCGGTTCGTCAAAGCGATGCATGATAACCGCTGCGAGCGGGGCGATGTCGAAGATTAACTCTTCGCCGGGAAGTTATCCGGGGATCGAAGACCACTTGAGTGTACTGAGCCCGTACAATTGGCCTCTACACCCGATATGGCGCCTTTAAAGGTCATCTTTGTAGGTTTAATCCTTGAGGGTCTATGCCCATTTGCGCCTTGTATCACGATAAAGCAGGTTCGGCTGCTGCCGTCGTCCATCGGGACTCGGTGAGTGAAATCCGTCAATAATTGGGTCGAGGACCAATGCGGCAAAACCGCGTGATGAATGCTAGTGGGGTGGTCCCTTGATCGAAGGTGATCGGGCAGGGCGACTGGCTCCATCGCATATCGTCCCTTAGTGCGCTTCCGCTCCCTTTTGGTTATATGGGTTGCGTATATCATGTTCACCGTCCGCACTTGTGTGGGAAAACCCTTTGTCCTCTATTGTTCGGCGGGGCTCTTCCTCATCATCGCTATGTAGCCTTGTCATTGAGTTCGACACTTAACTTGCCTTGCTTGAACACCGACAATCCCTGTTGGTGTGATTGGCTGGTTTTCGGGGTGCCATGTATCGCTGGCGATCGAGTATTCGGTCCAAGTTGGGCGAATACCTGGTATTTCTTTTGAATGGCTTCTTCCGCTGACGGGTTTAGAGCCTCTGAATCCGGCATTGGCGGCGTATCTTGAGCATTATCGCCGTTAATGCGGCGCTTATTCTTGTTGCGGCGCGACCTGCCATTGCTGTCCTCGGTATCCGAACTATCGGGGTGTTTAGCCAAGTTGTTGCTTGAGCTAGCCAGCTGTCCTCTCCCGCTGCGGGTCATGAGTGTTGTGAGGGCTGCCATGGATTTGGCTTTTCCTGTCCTAGGTGCGGGCAAGCCACTCATCGCGAATGTTATGTTTGAAGGCTGCAAGGGCCTCGCATCCGGACAGTCAATGATTTGATTTTTCTTTGTGAGGAACCGTGTCGAATTGTCGGCGATTCTTCTAGCTGCTGAATTATGTGGCTAAGGTCATGGCGTCGGTGAGTCGCACATATGTGCCTGGAAGTTATCAAGGAATGCGGCTTCCAGGTCCTCCCAACAACCAATTGATTCTGGCAGCAAGCTGTTGAGCCAATGCGAGCTTCGTCCTTTAAGCTTGAGTGGGAGGTATTTGATGGCATGTAGATCATCACCGGGCCATGTGGATATGGAGGAGATAGTCCTCGATCCGGACCAGGATCTGTGGTACCATTGTATGATTCGATGTTTACGGGTTTGAAGCCCTCGGGGTTTGATGATCCATTACTTCATCTGTGAAGCATAGTGGGTGTCTTGGCGCCTACGTATTGGGCTATATCACGAGGTAGCTCATATGAGCTTTGTCTCTTGTGTTACCCCGCCGGGTTTCTTTGTATCGGCGCGACGGTAATCATCCTGCGTCGTTGGCGCCGCGATCCGTGGTCGATCTTGTATGATTGCCTTATCCTCAATATATCTACAAGTCCGTAGCGTTTTCCCGTGCCTTGGTACTTTTGGCGTCGGGGTGTGGCTTGGCGGAGGGCGAGAGGCTTCTGCAGTCATGACCGCAGGGTGGCGATGCTGCCATGTCGTCTTGCTGGTGACTTGGGTGCTTCCTCCTGTGATCGAGGCAACGTCCTGCGTTTGGGGTAGCTTTTGGAGGGGCGCTTGAGTTCATACTTTTCGGCTGCAAGGACTTCAGTCCATCAGTCGATTAGCGGGTCTTAGTCAGCTCTAAGCTTTTGTTTCTTTTCTTGAGGCTGCTTGCCGTGGCTATAAGCCTGCGTTTGAAAGCAGCTCCTGTTGGTGGGATCCTCAAGCATGACAAATTAAATGCGTCGTCGAGGCTTGCCTCATCTTGGGAGGGCGCATAATTATCGTCCTCGACCTCTCTTTACTGCCGCCTTGTCTTGCGGACTTGCTTCTCCCTCCTCTGCGCTGGAGTCTGCTTTGGAGGGGTTGTCTTCAACCTTTGTCCGGGGTGTTATTATCTCCGTGCGGAATCACTATTTTTATTGTGGCGGGATTTAGGCGGGCGCCTGTTGGCGGCCTTGATTTCTTCTTGGAGGGTCATCCTCTGTTGTTCCATCGCCGTTCCCATCTTTTGGGATGTCCACCATGTATATGTCATATGTGATGAGTGGCCTTCGTGCCACATGAAGCGTTGGGTCTTAGTCGTCTCTGGCGTCATCGGCCATGCCGTCGATGTCTTGGTCGAAGTCGAGCATGTCGGTTAAATCATCGACAGTGGCTATAAAGTGGGTGGTGGGTGGGCGTTGAATTTCTTCGTTGTCGTATCCCAACCTTCATGTCAAGTAGTCCGGCCAGGGCTCTCCGGATAAAGAGAGACTTTAGTGAATTCAGGATGTCGCCAAAGGCGAGTGCTGAAAGATGTCATGACGGTGAACTCCATGATCGGCGCCCAATCGGATTCGATTGGCGATGGGCGGAGGTTGAATCCGGAGAGAGTCCGGCACCACAGGTCAAGGTCTTCGCAAAGGGCGAGGGAAGGAGTTGGCTCAATCACCGTGAGATCGTAGCCCGAGGCTGTGTCAACCACTCGTCCTCAATCGGGAATCGGCTCCGGGTTAAGGGTAAATAGCGGATCTTGGTGCGGCCTCGAGCCTTGTTCGGCTGCGAGCTAGATCATGCCCATCGAGATAGTCTGTGCTTGGCTGCGGCTCGAATCCGTCGAAGATCAAGTCTCGCGGATATCGGCCGTATAGTTCAAACTTCAAATCTGACTGATGGCCAGGGCGTAGCTTTCGATCTGCTCCGGATGGCCAGCGGATTGGCCCGTAGTGCAAAGCCGCCCGAATCTGAAGATCTGTCGGGAGAAAAGTCTCACCACAGGACCCGCGTCGTTATTGATGATCGAAGGAGCCATCCAGGCCTATCGGTGGCGACGGAGGAACTCTCAATGAAAGCACCAATGTCGATTGTCAAAACCGGCGGATCTCGGGTAGGGGTGCGAGCTGTGCGTCTAGGCGGATGGTAACGAGGAGACAAGGGACACGATGTTTTTACCCAGGTTGGGCCCTCTCGATGGAGGTAATACCCTACTCTGCTTGATTAATATTGATGATATGGGTAGTACAAGAATAGATCTACCACGAGATCAAGGAGGCTAAACCCTAGAAGCTAGCCTATGGTATGATTGTTGTTAGTCCTACGGACTAAAACCCTCCGGTTTATATAGACACGGATAGGTTAGGGTTACCAAGTCGGTTACAATGGTAGGAGATCTACATATCCGTATCACCAAGCTTGCCTTCCACGCCAAGGAAAGTCCCATCCGGACAGGGGCGAAGTCTTCAATCTTGTATCTTCATAGTCTTGGAGTCCGGCCGTGATGATAGTTGACTATCAGGACACCCCTAGTCTAGGACTCCCTCAAGCATGCACTCATGTTTTCGATCTGCTTTAGGCGATGTCGGTACCACCTTAGAAAATGTCACTTTGAAGGCAGGGCTAACAATGAAATCGCCCAAACATCTCGATGGAATATATTCAGATGATGGTGGACAGCCCTCGTTAAACAACTGAGTGCGATCCAAAGTATCGGGTAGGCTATATGTATTTGAACAGACCACATATTGAACTTGTATTTATATATGTGCCTTACAAGTGTATCTTCTTCTAGGCTAAGCTTTTTGAAGAACAAGACCAACCGTTCTAAAGTGAAATTCTAACGAGACAACGAGGATCTCGTAGCTATATTGCACCTCTGAGGCTCTTGTAAATAGATGCTACTTCCTTCTTTTTTGTGTCATATTATCGTATCTATATTGACTTGTTCCAAATCTGAGAGAAAGCTGTGTGGACCAAAGAACACTGAATCAAATGCGGTGCAAATCTTCAAGGATTGCCACACCCGACAAGATGAAGGGCATGAGCACACCAGTTCAAGCCCGCTGTTGTAAGTCCTTACTCCTCCTGCCTTTGAAATGATTGGTAATGTGATGTGTTCATTTAACTACTTGGTTTGCAGCCGATGTCGAGTTACTCTGTTCAGTTTATACGAGTTGTCTTAACGTATCATTTCACCTTACATGATTTAAAGAGATGAAGCATATTCTTTGGTCTTGATCGTATTCTAGTTGTTATGTTCAAGTGCTTTTACAATGATAAAATAACCTGTTTGTTTTATATCATTTGCCCATGATATGAATGATGTCATACTATGTTCATCCTACTTTAAACCATGTCTCTTTATCCTTAGATGTAAACGAATGTGAGTAAATAGACAATACAGTAGGCATGCTTCATGGACATATGTTCCGAAAGTGATTTTATTATGTAGTTGGCACTACAATACATGCTAATGTATTACAATAGTTCACCAAAATAAGTTATGTATAAACATGTAACCTACTTTGTTTGTTTTTGTCTCATTAGTAACTTATCTGGTACACTAAACTACAAGTTCAAACTTTCAGGAAGCTATGGAAAAAAATGATTGAACAGCCACAACCACCTGAAGGTGACGAGGCTACCACAGGCACAATGTCACCTCTTGCTACGATGCATCAGTATCTCTCCACTAACGATTGCAAAAAGCACCTTCTGCGTAATTCAGGTTGGTTGTCAAGGTAACCTCGTCCAAATCGCCCTCTTGAACAAAGTCTTCCTACTAGGCAGTGATATATACGTGCTCGGACACAAGTCCAATCCCTAATGGGCGTCATTTTGGAAACAATAATAGTGGTTGACAAAATGTCGTCAAGATATGAATAGTTTTGAAACAGGACTATCAAACATTAACCGTTGTTCAAGAGCAATGGCGGAAAAAAGGTGAAGATCGTGCTGATCCATCAAATTCTCGACTGAAACATTAGCACTCAGGTCAAATGATGCGTGGTTCTATACATCGATGGTGCTTTTATCTGCAAGAATTGTAAACTTTATGTAACAGGCATTTTGTTGTGATACAACATTTATGATCTTGCCAAAGGCTGCAATAATTCTGACAGCTATTTTTGTATAGTGTAGGTTTATCTTAGTAATGTATTGGCCGAAAGCTTACGTAGGGCCTAACATGCCAACATTAATCGGGCCCATTCAATTGGGCTAAAAAGCGATTATGGGCTGAAATTTTCATGTAGCCCACTAAAAATATACGGGCCTAAATCGGCATAAGATTTCATATTTTTCCGGTGAGGCTGTGCCCATAGTGGGCCTTTAACGAGCCTAAACATAATTTGGGCCCTCGGTAACAATAGGCCGTTTACAGGTGTAAATATCTCAAGCCTATAAAAACATGGGTCTTTAAAAGACCGAAAGTGAATTAGGCCCATTCTGTGCGGATCTTTCACGGGCGAAAGTCGGACGGGCCGTAAATCATGCCGACCTAATACCACAGACCTTTAACAGGGCCGAAGTTGATCGTGCTAGATTATCGTCATTTTATATGGGCGTTAATGGGCGATGTGACGTTGGGCCACATATGGCCCATGGATTTTGTCGGCGTTAACATGCGAAAATCTGTGAGGAAAGTGGCCCAAATCTATAGTGGGCCTCTAACGGGCGAATGTCGGAACATGGCGAATATGACCCAAATCCTTCCACAGGTCATTTATGGGCCAAAAGTTTCAATGGCACGTAAATGGGCCCAAATGAAGAAGGACCTTTAACAGGCCGGAGTACAGGGCTGTAATTGACCATATACTTAGCGAACTGTTAGCGGGCGGAAGTGACCATGGCCACGATGATGACAAGTTTAGGACAGTAGTTGATGAACCAATTTGACACTAGCCGTACGGGCCTTAACTGAGAATGTTGGGCCTTTAGCTAGGCCGGCCCATTATGGTCTGCAAAATCTCGCGGGCCTTTAGCTGGGCCGACCCATTATGGCCCGCAAAATCTCGCGGGCCTTTAGCTGGCCCGGTCCATTATGGCCCGCAAAATCTCGTGGGCCTTTAGCTGGGCCGGCCCATTATTATACGCAAAATCTCATGGGCCTTTTTCTTTGGGCTGGCCCATTATGGACATAAAAATCTTGTGGGCCTTTAGTTGAAAGGCCCATTTAAACTTTATGGGCCACTTTTGGGCGGTCCGTTCCGACATATCATAGGCGCATCTACGCCCATTGGATGAAGTGACACCTTGTGCCAGCCTGGGCTGACACGTGTTTCCGTCGACCAATCAGAATTTTACGTGGAAAATCCCCATTGGTCGGGGCTGTTAACGGGTTATCGGATCAAAACCGAGACCCGATAGCTTAGCGTTGTTACATTACGGTGGATGCCACATATCGGTCACCCTTGGCAAAGCACTTACATGACCTGCGATTTATCGTCATGGAAGTGGACACTTCATGATGATAATTTTGGTAATGTCATGGAACACTTCTCTGACGGCCGCAGTATGACTATCTTCATTACGTCATAAATTTGTCATGGATGTACATCCATGACAAAGCGTGACCTCTTGTGACAAACCGTATCATCACGAAGTGTATTTTTTTGTAGTGAAGAGGCCGCTCGAGAATACGTGACAAGGAGGAGGCGATGATCATGATGAGGACGACAAGGCCGGCGAGCATGAGCTCCAGAAAGCTACGGAGGCCATGTGCGTCGATAGTGGCGCCTCGTTGCACACCTCACACCGCCAGCTGAAGCAGTGGGCGCGTGAGGTCATTGCGGCGGAGCCACCGTTCGATGCCCAGAGGCCATTGAAGTGGTCAGCACATCAATCATTTTTGACACGAGGATCACCACGATCGCTGGCTAGCGATTGGGTGTTTGTCGTTGTTGGTTTCACCAACAATACGCAACCTCAAGGTGAAAAAAGTGCTAGTTGAAGGTGGGGCCGGCCTGAGTTGGGTCTCGCCTGCCGTGATCAAGAGGCTGCAAATCCTCGATGGAGATCTCGAGGAGACAGGCATGTTTCAAGGGGTCAACCCGGGAAGGAGTCGACTGAAGGTAAGACCACATTGCAGATTACATTTGGAGAGAGAGCTGAACTATAGGGGCCGGAGAAGATTGTTTTGATGTTGCCAAGATCCTTGCCCTATAATGGGATCCTCGGCCACCAATGCTGCCAAGTTTATGGCAGCATCATATTACTTCTACACCGTTGAAGATGCGGGCGATGAGCATCACCACCATCCTTGCCGACAAGAAAGATGCGCTCATCTCGCTGACCAACTCTGGGAGGCGATTCGGCAGCTGCCACCAAGAGCACTTGTTCCCTGGCGAGGCCAGGGAAGGAAGGCGCGGCAGGCCTCTACCCCTGCGGCAAGGCCCTTCAGACAAGACTTGACCCGGCAAGGGCTCCTGCACCTCCTCGACAAGCAGCGCCTCTTGGGCGCGGCGTTCCCGTTGAGGGCGTGCGGAGAGAGCTCTGCCCGCCGAAACAAGAGATCAAGCGGCCCACGAAACCAAGAAGGTACCAGTCAGGGAGGATGGCACGGGTGGAGCTTTTACCATAAGCTCCACCCTTCACAGCAAATAGGAAAGCGCGCTCGTCGCCTTCCTGCGGGTCAATGTCCGTGTTTGCATGGCAAGCATCCGACATCCCCGGTGTTCCCAGGGAGGTGATTGAGCACCACCTTGTTGTCTGTCCCCATGCGCGGCCCATCAAGCAAAAGGTCAGAAAGAAGGCTTTGGAGCGACAAGAGTTCATCATCGAGGAGATCGGGAAGTTGGAGGCGGCAGGCTTGGTCAGAGGATTGCTCCAGCCCACATGGTTGGCCAATCCAGTGGTAGTGCGTAAGGCGAATGGGAAATGGAGGCTGTGTATTGACTATACATATAGCAATAAAGCCTGTCCAAAGGATCCTTTCCCTCTGCCATGCATTAACCAGATAGTGGACTCCACTGCCTAGTGTGACCTGCTATCGTTCCTTGACGCCTACTCAGGGTACCACCAGATCTTCATGATTAAGGAAGACGAGGAAAAGACTGCGTTCATCACCCCATGTGGTACGTACTATTTTGTAAGGATGCCTTTGGGGTTGAAAAGCGATGGTTCGACATTTGCCCGAGCAGTCCAAATTGGTTTTGAACCCCAGCTGCATAGAAATATGGAAGCTTATATGGATGATATAGTGGTCAAAACCAAGGACAAGGCCACGCTCGTGCAGGATCTGGAAGAAACATTTGCAAATCTGCGCAAGATCAACCTCAAGCTCAACCCAGAGAAGTGCGTGTTCGGTGTCCCATCCGGCAAACTTCTTGGAATCGAAGCAAATCCTGACAAGATCAAAGCAATTGAGCAAATTAAGGCGCCAAGACGGGTCAAAGACATCCGTAGGCTCGCCGGCTGCGCTGCTGCCCTAAGTAGGTTCATCTCCAAATCTGCTGAGCGCGCCCTCCGGAGGCAGAGGCGGCGCTGCAAGATTTGAAGAAGTACCTATCCTCCACGCCAATACTAGTCGCACCTAAGCCACAAGAGCCGTTGCTGCTATATCTAGCGGCGATGAATCAAGTGGTGAGTGCTGCGCTAGTAGCACAGAGGGAACTTGAGGAAGAGGCAGTGGCAGCGGCGGAGCCACCGGATGATAAACCGGAGTATTCCTCGGCAAGGCCTGGTGCTGGCAAGGTGGAATCCCCGGCAAGGCCCGGTCCCGGCAAGACAGAGTTTACGCAAGTGGGCGAAGTCGAACAGAAGAAGAAGGTGATGCAGCACCCGGTTTATTTTGTCAGTTCCCTCTTGCAGGGGGCTAGATCAAGATATTCAGGGATACAGAAGCTACTTTTCGTCCTCCTCATGGCCTCGAGAAAGCCGCGTCACTATTTTCATGCACATGAGATCACCGTCGTCACCCGCCTCCCTTTGCAACGAATCTTGCATAACCCAGATGCAGCCGGGAGGATCGTTGAGTGGGTGTTGGAACTGTCGAGCTTTGGCCTCAAGTTTGAAAGTACTTCAACAATTAAGAGCCGAGCCTTGGCAGAGTCCATAGCAGAATGGACCTCAACGCCCGACGAAGAGATTCGAGAGACCACCCTTCCCGGTAAGGAGACGAGCCATGATTGGATCATGTACTTTGATGGAGCTTTCTCACTTCAAGGTGCTGGTGCCGGCGTGCTATTCGTCGCACCCATCGGAGAGCGCCTCAAGTACGTAGTCCAGATGCACTTTCCCTGGGAAAAATCAACGAACAACACAACAGAGTATGAGGGATTGCTTGCCGGTCTCAGGATCACGGCATGCCTCGGAATCAGGAAGATCATCATCAGAGGTGATTCACAGCTCGTTGTCAAACAAGTTAACAAGGATTACCAGAGCCTGTTGATGGAGGCCTATGTGGATGAGGTGAGGAACTTGGAGGAGCGTTTTGACGGTCTACAAGCAGAGCATGTTCCCCGAGCAGAGAACGGCATTGTCGACGACTTGTCGAAACGCGCTGCCCTCAAGTTGCCTGTGGAACCAGGTACCTTTGTGCTTCAATGCCGGAGCCATCCGTTGAGCCATCAATGGGGCCAGAACAAGCGAAGGAAGGTGGGCCCGGCCGAGTACTTTCGGCTGAGCTCCTAGGGCTGTCGACAAGGACGTTGCCGGGTGCCCCAATCTTGCCGGGGAGCAGCAACCTTCGGCAGGGCCTCAAGCCCTGACTGTAGAGGCAGCTGCCCTACGGCCATAGATGAGCCTTTAGTCCTTGCCGGCAAGCCCCAGGCTCCGTCATGGGCACAGCGCACCGTCCGTTTCCTCCAAACAGGGGAACTCCCCGAGGAAGAGGAAGAAGCAGAGAAAGTAGCTCGTCGGTCCAGCATGTACCAGTTCGTGATGATGCCGTATACAGAAGGAGATCGAACGATGTGAAATTGAAGTGCATTCCTCAGGAGGACAGACTGAAGCTATTGGTAGGGATACATGGAGGCACGTGTGGCTCCCACATAGGGACAAGAGCCCTTGCCAAAAAAGCGTTCCGGCAAGGTTTCTTCTGGCCCACCGCTCTCCAGGATGCGACTACACTAGTAACCAAGTGTGGAGTGTGCCAGTTCCATTCGAAGAAGCTTCATCAGCCAGCCCAAGACCTTCAAACAATCCCTCTTTCTTGGCCATTTTTGGTCTGGGGGCTCAACATACTGGGCCCCTTTCCCCATGCTGTCGGGGCTTTGAGTACTTGTACGTCGCGATCAACAAGTTCACAAAGTGGCCAGAGGTGGAACGGGTGAGAAAGGTGACAGCACAATTAACTGTCAAGTTCTTCGAGGGACTAGTCTGCCATTTTGGTGTGCCTAATAGAGTCATCACCGACAACAACACACAGTTCACGAGCCGCACCTTCATGCAGTACATTCAAGACCTCGGCGGCAAGGTTTGTTTTATACATTGCTCATCGAAGTAACTGGCCAAGCTAAGAGGCGAATCAGAAGTGTTGCGAGGCCTCAAGACCAGAACTTTGACAGGCTACACAAGTGCGGAAGCGCTGGATTGATGAGTAATAGCGGTTCTTTGGTCGGTCGAGAATGGCACCGTCGAGCCCTTGGCGGACACCCTTTGCCACGGTATCTGAGGCGAGAAGCGATTCTTCCACGGAACTCATATCTGAGTCACCTCGAGTGCTTGCTTATGATGAGCTTGAGCAAGAGCAGTTGTGCCAAGATGGCATAGCGCTCCTTGAGAAAGATAGATCTTTGGGCTGCTATGTGAGCCTTCGCTAGCAACAAACCTTGCGCCGCTATCATAACCCATAAGGTTCACGCTTGAAAACCGGGAAGGCGACCTTGTTCTTCGGCGAATTCAATCCACCAAAATTCAAACAAGTTGATGCTAAAGTAGGAAGGCCCTTATCGGGTATCTGAGTCACGGGCCAGCGCGGTTCACAGGAGACCGAAGATGGCATTCTGTTGAGCAATTCTGGAATATCGAACATCTTATGAAGTTTTACCCTTAAAGCTTGGTTGCCGGAGCCCGGCAACCCTCTTTATACTAGCCTTGCGGCAAGGCATGTAACCTATGTGCAGGCGGCGAGACCACTGTGCCTGATCGGAAAGAAATCCCTTAGTATGTACAGGTTTCCTGTTGATTTCCATGTTTATGTGTATACGTATATGCATGCTTATGCGGTATATTGTCTGCTTTTGATTCAACGAATGTTAGTGGACCGCCAGGTTCCATGCTCTTGCCCTCGCTTCTTTCCGGCTCCGAACAAGGGCCTTTCGATCCCATAAGGACACAGCTCCGGCAAAGTTGAAAGACCACCAACACGGTGACCCAGAGCGAACAAGCAGATAAAGTTTACCTCTTGCCCATTCATGTTCGTAACCTGTGACTTGTGCATTAGAAAACCTCGCCACTCTCTTTTAAAAACTTGGGTGCTCCCATCCCTAGCCCGAACGCTGCTTCGGTCGAAATGGTCGTAGTAGCCCTTGCTAAAAGGAGGTTGACGAGGGGCTGGACCCTTTGTCTGTAGCCCGACAGATGTGATTCTCCAGCAGGCGCAGAGGGCACCAGTAGGACAGCTTGCCGGGAGGACTCGTTTACTTGCATTAAGGAGGCATTTTGCCTCTTCACGAACGTATACGTGCACGGGTTCCCGGCAAGCCTGCTCTTTTCGTTGACATGCTGATACAAGTACGAATGTTACAGGACACAAGCATGCGCTCGAGAGATTACATTACTTAGAAATTAAGATTTGACAAATGCCTACAATTTAAAGGAAAGATAAGCTCCCCGTGATCCATGTTCTTGCCCCTTTCCTCCCAGCTGCGGCAGGTGAAGGAAAAAAGGAGTGATGGGGAACGCGTCGATGGAGAGCATGGCGGGGATGGTCCTCGGCAAGGCGCGTGGCCGAGGGAGGAGGGCGATGCGTATGACGGTGCTGCTGCCGATGGTCAGCTGGAGTCGGAATCGGCGTCCTCCCAACCGCTACCCTCATCGTCGTTGTCGCTGTCCTCCTCATCACTCTCGCCCGAGGAGGACATTTCGTTGTCAGTGGAGCTCTCCGCGCAACACCTTAAGCGGCGGGTTCCCAAGTGCCCGAAGACCTTGACAGAGAGCAGGCCGTTCTCCATTAATTTGAAATGGAGAATGAGCCCCTCAAAGCGAGTTATGGGCGTGAGGCAGTATTCCACCCGATGGAGATACATGACATGAGGCGGGTGAGGAGTCTGGACTAAGGGGTCCTCGAGCGTCGACACATTATCCATGGGCGGACTGATGGCTGTGTGAAGACATGAAGGCGAAGACTGCAGGTGTCAGATTGGACTCTACTTGGCGCGGAGGGCAAGCTTGGCGACCGACTATGAAGATTCCTTCTTATGTAACCGACTCCATGTAAACTCTAGACCCCCCCCCAGTGTCTATATAAACCGGAGGGGTTTGTCCAGAGAGGGGAGATTCATTACCATATACACATAGGTTAGACTTCTAGGGTTTAGCCATTACGATCTCGTGGTAGATTAACTCTTGTAACACTCATATTCATCAAGATCAATCAAGCGGGAAGTAAGTATTACCTCCATATAGAGGGCTGAACACAGGTAAACATCGTGTCCCCGTCTCCTATTACCATCGATCCTAGGCCGCGATTGGGACCCCTACCGAGATCCGCGGTTTGACACCGACATTGGTGCTTTCATTGAGAGTTCATTGTGTCGTCGCCAAGAGGATTGATGGCTCGCCTTGTCCTCAAGGATAATATCATCTCGGAGGAACCGGCCCCAGGCCAAACCCTCGGTTGGCGGCTTCGTCATGACCGCCGGGTCGGCCTATAAGTCGATGATGACATCTCAAGTCGCCGAAAATCGCCTCGATGTTAATCCGAATACTTCACGGATGGATCAATGGAGTTATCGTGCGTTGAGCGAACTCCTGGATCGCATAGATGTCTGTAGAGGTGCGCTTCACGGACTACGATCAGGTTGGGCTTAAACCCGACCGGAGAGAAATTAAAACTCGCGCCCGATCACCCACCAGATAGCGGTAGTTGAGGCCGAACAAATCTTCTACTATATTGAAGGCGAACTATGTTGGATCTCACGATCTTGAAGGGCGGATATTCTCGGCGAGAAAACGCGTTCCGATCCCGAACATGGAGTTGGACGATGAGCCTAAAATATCGATCGATATCTCGGGCCGAACTGCGGGGCGGTAGATCTTCAAACTCTGGATCCAAAATTGGGTCGGGGTTGGATTCGTTCCACCACCCACCCGGACATAAGCGCTCTCGCAGGCATCAAGCGACAGCCTCAGGAAACGGTCCACCACTTTTGGGCCATATTCCTCCTTGTCAAAGATAAGGTAAAAGATTGCCGTGACGAAGACGCGATAGCAGCATTCTGCAACAACTGCGCGGACGAAGGTATCCTAAATACCATCAATCGCCGTCGCATACTAAAGTTCACTAACTTAACAACTATCCTACAAAAGTACAGCGTGATGGAAAGCGCCTGGAAAATTCAGGCAGCTCATTGGGAACTGAGGGAGTTCCGGACTAGGGGGTGTCCGGATAACCGAACTATCATCATCGGCCGGACTCCAAGACTATGAAGATAGAAGATTGAAGAATTCGTCCCGTGTCCGGATGGAACTTTCCTTGGCGTGGAAGGCAAGCTTGGCGATGCGGATATGAAGATCTCCTACCATTGTAACGGACTCTGTGTAACCCTAACCCTATCCGATCTCTATATAAACCGGACGGTTTTAGTCTGTAGGACGAACAACAATCATACCATAGGCTAGCTTCTAGGGTTTAGCCTCTTTGATCTCGTGGTAGATCTACTCTTGTAACACACATCATCAATATTAATCTAGCAGGACATAGGGTTTTACCTCCATCGAGAGGGCCCGAACCTGGGTAAAACATCGTGTCCCTTGTCTCTGTTACCATCCGCCTAGACACACAGTTCGGGACCCCCTACCGAGATCCGCGGTTTGACACCGACATTGGTGCTTTCATTGAGAGTTCCTCACGTAAATCGCGTCGGTAGGATGCCTCATCTCGTCTTTAGAGGCGATACTATATAAAAGGGCCTTGGCGCTGGCGAACTCTTGACTAGGTGGTTTCTTATGACCGCCCGGTCCGGCCACCCGCGCTGACGATGACCTCTCGAGTCATGAAACCCATCTCAGTTAGTTGAACTTGCCGAACAGTTAGATCGATCGAGCTCTCCTCCATAAGCGAGCTCTTGGATCGCATCGCTGCCACAGGAGTCGCCACAGACTACGACGGATCGGGCCTAAAACCGATCGAGAGATCAATTCTCCCAGGGCTACCCATCATGTTCTTTGTGAAAGAGCAGCAATGCGGCGATTCTTCTTGTATCTTAAAGACTAGTTGCGTCCGGTTCGATCCTCCATGCGGATTCCCTTGAGGAGGGGGACGTCGACCAAGCCCTGAACTTAAAGCGGTGGCGGGTTGGACTCATTGGATAACACTCAAAATCAAACTTCCAAGTTGGAAACTTCTCGGCCCTTGAGTCCTGAATTGGACGGGGTTCGGATCTAGTTCCACCCGCCCACCCAAACATTAGCGATCTCTCTCGAATTCGGCAAGAGCCGCTGAAGCGATACATCATTCTTTGGGCGATTCCTCTGGTTAGAAACAGGATAAAGGACTGCCGAGAGGAGGGCGCAATCCCAATTTTCTGCAATAATTACACGGACAAGGGAATCCTAGCGCCATAAGTCGTTCGAAATTACACACTTTCTGACTTGGCGACCATAGTACAAAAAAATCTTGTGCGATGGAGGCGCTGGAAAACCAGTAAATTTTGGGATAATCCGGCCCGAATACATCCCTAGTCCGGAACAAAAGGGTGTATCATTATCAAGCACCGGGTTGAATACCAAAAACCAAAACCCCTAAAGGGTATGGAACCGTCTTGGAGGGTTGGCTCAGCGGACCTGCAAAATCCACGGCCACGGGCGCCACTCCAACACACAGCCTTGGCGTGTTGGATACTCTGGCAGGTGGCCAAAAGTGGCGTGAAGCTTTTTAGCCCGGCGACCAACCCGGCGATACCGATGCACGGTATTAACGGTCTTGAGACTTTCGCATCAAATAACATGCGGAAGCGAACAATCTGCAGCCTCGCGAAGTCTACCAAGTAGCAACAACAAATCCATGGGCGACACGGCTATCACCTTCAAGCGCCAGCGATGAACCTAAATTCGAACAGCTAGAGCACCGACCGCATTGGTCCTCGGTCGATAGTGAGCGGTTTTCATCTTACTAAGGTACTCATGGATGGCAACAGCGGATTAAACCTCATCTATGAAACCCTTCAAAAATGGAAATTGGTTGGAGCCGCATTGGCGAAGCAGCACAATCTTGAGAGGATAATCCCTAGTCGAGAAATGCGCTGCGGGAAAAATCACACTAGATGTAGTGTTGGCTCACGGACAATTACAGGTCCGAGAGGTCACATTTCAAGTGGCCCCATTGACAGCGGATATCACGCTTTGTTAGAGGCGAAGGCATTCACAATCTTCAAGCTATACCCCACTATGGGTACATGAAGCTCAAAATGCCCGGACCCAATGGGATAATCACTCTCGCCCGATGATCGGAATCGGCACTCAGCGCTGAAAATAAGATAGCCGCACTGGCCCTAGAGGCATTGTCCGAAGCCCTAGCTGCGGAGGAACTAACTTCGCTGCGCTCCACGGTGGATAGGGACGATGTGATACTCGATAAGAGGTCCAAATCCACCTCTTTTAAACCAGCGAGCAGATAGTCAAATTTCAGGTCCATCCAGCGGACCCCACAAAGGCGGCCTCCATTGGGGCACAATTAAGTCCGATGTCGAGGCCGCTTCTCGAAATTCCTTGGAAAATTGGGACATTTTGCTGGCATCCCTCGAACATGCCGGGAATCCCACCTGAGGATGGCGAGCACAGCCTAAATATCCTAAAAGTTCAAGCCGATCAAACAAGCTCTTGGCGATTTTCGAGCCCAAAAGACAGGCAATGGGAGAAGAGCTAGCCAAACTCTTAGAAGCGGATTCATCGGAGATATAAAGCATCCGGATGGCTAGCCAATCTAGTAATGGTACCAAAAAGGACAAATCCTGGCGCCTCTGCGTCGATTTTAAAGAACTTAACAAGGCCTATCCAAGGACCCTTTCCCCTCCCTCGCATCGACCAAATCGCCGATGCTACCGCGAAACACGATTCATTGTGCTTCCTCGGCGCATACTCCGGATACCATCAAATCAAGATGGCGGAGAAAGACCAGGCATAGCGGCATTCATTACTCCATATGGGCCATTACGCTTCAACACAATGCCCTTGGACTCAAACGCGGCGCAACATATCGGGCATGATTCAAACATGTCGGCTACCGGATAGACAAAACAGTAGAGGCATCGTGAGCGATGTGGTCGTCAAGACCAAACACGTCGGAACTCTAGTAGAAGACTTGAGGTGACATTCGACAACCTCGAGCATATGACATTAAGCTCAATCCGGAAAAATCGTCTTGGCGTACCAGCGAGCTCTTGGGCTTCATCGTATCCGGTCGAGGAATTGAAGCAAACCGGCCAAAATCGAGCTCTGTCACAATTGGATATTCCAAAAGACCTCAGCGGATACAAAAACTAACGGATGCGTGGCGGCCTTAAGTCGCTTCATCTCCGTTTGGGAGAAAAGCCTATGCCCTCTACCGCCTCCTCCGGCACACGAACATTTGAATGGGCGGATGCTGCCACAACGGACTCGAAGAAATAAAGGCCATCGGCAACAAATCCGGTTCTGGCGCGCCCAACCTAAGGCGAGCCTATGTTATTATATATCGCAGCAACACATCAAGTTGTTAGCGCGGTACTTTCGTCGTTGAGCGAAAGCGAAGGGCACAAATTCCCTCTTCAAAAACCGATGTACTCGTATCCACTATTCTAACTCCATGCAAATCCGGTACCCACATTATCAAAAGATAGCGTGTCACGGTGTTCATAGCATCCGGAAGCTGCGTCACTACTTTCAAGAGTGTTCAATAACGGTGGCCTCCGAAGTACCTCTCAGCGATATTATAAACAATCGCGGCATAGCGGGCAGGATTGCAAAATGGGCTATCGAGCTCTTACCATTTGACATAACCTACAAACCACGGCGAGCTATAAAATGCGCGAGCTTACGCGGACTTCATGGCGAATGGACGAACCGAACTCCCTAAAAATGCAGTAGCGTACTCAAGCTGGATCATGCATTTAAGCGGATCCAAAATGTTGGCTGGCTTGGGGGCTGGCGTCGTCTGGCGTCCCCAGCGGAGACACAATCAATCGTACTTCAAATAATGTACATGGACTCCAACAACGCGGCGAATCTGAGGCCCTCCTACATGGCCTCCGGATGGCAATCTCCATGGGCATTCAACGCCTAGAGGTGCGCGAGGATTCAAACCTCGCAATATCCCAAGTAAATGGAACTTGACGCAAAGATCCAAAATGGCAGCTTACATAGCGCCGTCCTAAAAATGTCAGCTCGGTCCGAAGGACTAGAATTCCATCATGTAGCCGGGATAATAACCAGGCAGCGGGCGTGTTAGCATGCATCGGCGTGAAGCGAGGCGCCGTCCCTCTAACATCTTCTGGAATAGCTCTTTAAGCCATCCGTGTTATGGGAAGAGGTCGGAAATAATAATCCGAGCCAATTGCATCACCTAACTCAGACCATTACGACACAATCGGCGGCTCGACCAGCGAAATAACACCTTGACTCACGAAATAATGGCGGTCATTGCCCGTGGGCAGAACCATTTCTAGCCTACTTAATGCGGCGGGAACTTCCGAAGACCAAAATGAGGCCCATGCATAGTTGGCGATCTAAAGCCTACAAGGTCCATGAGGAGAGCTTTATAAGAAAAGCACAACGGAGTCCTTCAAAGGTGTATCTCCGAAGAGGAAGGTGAAATCTCTGGCTGAAATTCACGTCGGACTCGGCGGGCACCACCTGCAGCCGGGCCCTTGTAGGCAAGGCCTTCCGTCAGGATTTTATTGGCCGACAGCCGGGCGGATGCTCGAGTTTAGTCCAACGATGTGTCGGTTGCCAGCTCTTTGCTAATCAGAGCCATATGCCAACCACCGCCCTCAAAACTATACCCATTACCTGGCCGTTTGCGGTCTTGGGGCTTGACATGGTTGGACCCCTTAAAGGGGGAACCCACAATCACAAATACTTATTGGTCATGGTGGACAAATTCACCAAATGGATTGAGGCCAACCTGGTTAAAGCGGCAGAATCCGGACGGTGATAGACTTCATATCCGGGGTAGTACACGTTTGGTGTCCCCACAGCATCATCGCGACAGCAGCACGAACTTCACGGCCGGCGAGGTTAAACTCTGGTGCAAAAACATGGGCATTAAGCTCGATTACGCTTGATCTATCACCCCCAAACTAACGGTCAAGTTGGCGAGCAAATGGTCTAATCATGGCGGCATCAAACCCGAACTAGGCGGTCCCTCAAGGAATCTAACACGCCTTTGGGTAGAGGCTCGACTCCGTACTACAGGGCTGCGGACCACGCCAAACCGAACTACGGATTCACACCATTTTTCATGGTATCGGGCGAGAGGCAGTCCTGCCTGCGATATAATTCATGACTCACCTGGGTAATGCGCATATGCGAAGAAAGAAAGCCGAGCTAGATCGGCAGGACAGTCTGGGCGCCTTAGAGGAGGCGGGGCGTGGCAAAGGCTCGTTCCGCATTTTATCGGCAGCGAGGCTCGAAGATATCAAAGCGAGAAATGCGGGCCAAAACTTACAATGTTGGCGAACTTGTTCTCGCTTTGCGGACAAGAAAAAGGACAAACTCAAGCCCAAGTGGGAAGGTCCCTTCATCATCGACCAAGTCGACCGGCGGGCGTACCGTCTACGTGCGCATCGGACAACCGACTCGAGCGAACCCATGGAGCATAGCCCGTCTCCGAAGATTCTCGCCTAACGCCGGACTCGGGTTCGTCTCACTCCCGTCCACTCCTTGTTTTTCTGTCTCTCCTCCTCCTCCTTCTTCCACTTTTTTACCTTTTATGGGCTGATTTGCGCTTTGTTACTTTTACACTTGATGTGCTTGGCACTCATTATACACAGGGCTTCTTTAACGAAGCTTATTCATCGAGCTTCATGCCCAATACATATGTCATACTTCGCATGTACCTTTTATTCACCATTATATGCATCGATATGACTTAAGTTTTGGCCAAGCTGGGTTGCTGGCTCACATGCTTACCCCTCGTTCCCGATTGTTCGGCTAGGAGGTAAAGGGAGCACCTCTGCGATTATTCTTGCGGGTCAGCCGGATGTGTACCTCGAGGCCAGGTGAAGCAGCTAAGCGTTCTTAAGAGAATATTGATCGGTGACTTGAAAGATGATTCATTACTTACTTATTTATCTGCCCCGGATGCTTTTACGCTATTTTAGCGATCGGCATTGCACTTTAGGGCATGCCTCCCGAGAAAAGAACCCTTCACGAAACTATTCTCCTGGAAGATGTTTCTTACTAACCATGTAATATAACACAACTAGTTGGGCACTTATGCGATAAAGCAATTATGACCCGGCGCCTTGTCTCCATGCATGCCCGGTTCTTTTATAACCGTAAGGGTATTCGGACACACTCGGACTGTTAGGTCGAGGTTGAAGCGAAGCAGTCATAGCGACAAGCGATCTACAATCCGGCTAGAAGGCATTTTACATGCCATTTCAAATTCGTCATCAAACCGGTGATTGTACTCCTCTTCAATCCCATCTAACAGGCTATCTAATTTACTGATCTGTTGGGAATATTCATGACCAGTTCTACTTGGCCATACATCAACTCACGGGATCTCCTTCCCATCAGGTCCCTTGAGTCCGACCTCGGCCATGTGGTTTGGGTCAGACTTGGATAGCGTGTCTTCACCATGTCCCGAGGCCTCCTGGCGCCACGGCCAGCGGCGATATCTTCCACAAGCGGGGCGTCGCCATGCTCCACAAGCTTCTCGGCAAGCTCACCAAGGCCCTCGGGTAGGGAGGCGGATGGCCATAAAGCATGAGCAGCGCCACTCATCGCTTTGCCGAACACGTTCGAGCAATTGCACTAGCTCGGGAAGTTGGTCACCCATTGACTCGAGCATTTCCTCCATGAGGCGACCTATGAGCACACCTAAAGACATATTTACATCAATCGTCTTCCTCGCGAATTCTTCTTTTCAAAGGAATTCGTTCAAGCACTACTATAAATGCAGCGAAGCGCTGATTCTCCATCACGGGCAGACAGCTGGGCGAACACCTTTCAGCTCTTCTCCTTGCTGGGTGTGGGCATCTTGGAGCTTGTTTCTCTCCTGCTGCACCTTCATAAGCACCCTCTCGCTGGCCTTTAGCTGACGCAGTTGCTGTTGCTTGTCCGGATCCAGTCCGGCGCCCTCTGCAATATTATTGTCAGATTCACGCCACACTTTGCTAAATAATTATCTTTCCACAGTACGTCTTACCAGCGGGGGTCTCTGTGGCTCCCCCTGTGGCGGCCAGTGCGGCTTCAAGTTGGGCCTTGCACTCTTGGAGCTCCTAGGACAGCTGGGTATTCTTCTCCGCAAGACCCTGCATAATAATTGATCCTTAAATCAGTTATTTCAACTATTTTAAGTCTCGGGGGCTACAGGAATATATAACTATTAAAATTACCTACCCGTATGTCTTTCACATACTGCTCCGTGGCTCTGGTTAACCCATCTTGGCGGCGGACGGTGCGCGCTTCCGCTTTAAAGGCATTTAACGCCTCCGGGGAGAAACACGCGTCACAAAGAACTGTCCGGCGACGCCTATGATTCATGGCGCTCTCCACCTCAGACCGGGTGGCGGACAGCCTGTCGGCATCCTCCGTCGGAGGAGTGTCGATTCGCCTTGTATTCACCTCCCTCCGGACCATGCGTTGGAGCATGGCGGCGGAAAACTGATTGGCAACCTCTCCGGACCTTTGTCGGCGAGTGCTCTTCTGGAAAAGTTATGAGCATTAATATACCTTACAGGGATCCTTCCCTTAAAAATAGCGGTGCTCCGTGCCGTTGCAGCGACGTCTCGGTTCACGCCGCCTCCTCTTCCTCCTACCGGGCGGACTGATCCTTGTTGGTGGCCGCGTGATTCGACTTCCGCCTTAAAGGCACATCTGCGATACACCATCAGCATGGGATAGTCGAGGTGGCGGGATCAAATGATGGTTTCAAGACCTCGGTCGTAGTCACAGGAGGCGAAAACAAACCGGGGTAGTCGGCCGTAATGGCGACTAGGGCATTGTCTATGCTCGTTGGTGGAACACCCGTCAATCAACTCCACCTTTATGTCGGATCCTCTTGGAGGCGGATCAAGGATCGTTCGGATCCTCGGGCTGTTGGAGCTAGGCCGTATGCCCTCCACGTCCGGTGCAGCTCTGCGTGGAAATCACGAGTAAGATACTTGACTTCAAAAAAGGTATGGATCGGGTAGATGAACATCCGCTTACCCAGCTCGAGGGTTATGCATAGAAAATCCATTCAGCGGATTCTTGCGGAGAAGTCCTCCTCCTCTCCCTTGTACAAGCGGACATGATCTTTGCCATATCGGCTGCCGAGCCTAGCCCTTTGCGGCCATGGCGGGTGGCGTCATCTTCCCGTTGAAATCCCACATAGGGTGGCCCCTATATTGGGTGGCTGCACCCCTCGCATAATGGGCGTGGCCATGACTCCAATCATGGTCAATCCGGAATGGGCGATAACCTAATCCGGCCCATCGGATAATGGGCGCTCTGTCATCTTCCGTTGAGGGCTCATGAGCGCCAACTCGAGGCGTTTCTTCAAGGAGCATTGTTGAACTCCGGGAGGCGATCCGGACTGGATCCGGCGAGGCGTCCTCCATGTAGAACCATTCGAAGGCCGGTCTTGGATGCCTTCTTCGAGTGCGGATAGATATCCGGTCCGGCGATCGCCATATTTCGGCTCCGCCCACTTGGTATATCGACCCATCATGAGCGAAGTGCGAGACAAAACAATCTCTTCCACAGGGCAAAATGGGGCTCGATGCCCAAGAACAGCTTCATAAAAAGCTATGAAGCCCGCGATGTGCAAAATGGAGGCGGGCGGTGAGGTGAAGTTGGAGTCCGTAGAACTCTAGGAGCCCTGGAGAAAGCGGATGTATGGGAAATCCGAGTCCCCTTATTAGATAGGGACAAAGCATACCGCTCCCCTTTGGAAGGGTTGGGGCGCTCTCCGCTTTGCTTCCCACCCTTGTAGGTGGCCAAGCCGGCTCGGGCCGGAACCATGAAAGCTGGGGAAGATATCCCTCGGTTTGAAGCACCACTAGCTCATTTGTGTGGGCCAGAGCATCTCCCCAATCTCCTGGCTTTGGGCTGGGGCCTTGAGAGGAGGATCGCGTCGGCTATCCATGATGGAATGGATTTTTTGTCGGGCGCTTGATGAGAACTTGCGGATGGAGGATGGTGTGAGCTGGATCTAGATCCTCGCCTCTCTTGTAGGCAGCTCGTTACTTGCAGCTAGGGGTAAAATGTAAAAATATCCCAGCCTTTAGCATTAAATGCGACCACGTGGAAGAAGGCCATTATTAGGCGTAGAAGCCGAGGCGCAACATTTATAAAGCGGGACACTATTACATGAAGGCTGAAGGAGAACCGCCTTGCAATGCGAAGACAACATGCGCACGGACTCATCGTCATTGAACCTGGTTCGAGGGGCTCTTGAGGAGTTCGGACTAGGGGTGTCCGGATAGCGAACTATCATCATCGGCGGACTCCAAGACTATGAAGATAGAAGATTGAAGACTTCGTCCGTGTCCGGATGGGACTTTCCTTGGCGTGGAAGGCAAGCTTGGCGATGTGGATATGAAGATCTCCTACCATTGTAACCCGACTCTGTGTAACCCTAACCCTATCCGGTGTCTATATAAACCGGAGGTTTTAGTCCGTGGGGCGAACAACAATCATACCATAGGCTAGCTTCTAGGGTTTAGCCTCTTTGATCTCGTGGTAGATCTACTCTTGTAACACACATCATCAATATTAATCTAGCAGGGCGTAGGATTTCACCTCCATCGAGAGGGCCGAACATGGGTAAAACATCGTGTCCCTTGTCTCCTGTTACCATCCGCCTAGGCGCTGCATTGGGACCCCCTACCGAGATCCGCCGGTTTGACACCGGCAAGGAACCTTGGCGCCAACCTAACTCATCCTACTGGTGAAAAGGACACACCCAGCAGTGCGTGGCCGAACATTCAAAAACATAAACCCATTCGCTGCTCGGCACCGTTACGGAGGATGGCTCAATGGCCCATGCAAAATACACACAGCGCCGGATACCGTGGCAACCCACAGCCTTAGAGCATGTTGGATACTCGACGGGTAGCCAAGGCGTGAGCCATCCTTATCAAGGACACCCGAATAGCACCCTCCAACAAGCAGCGATACTAGAGTATTGGCGGTGTTACGTGACATTGCTTCAAACAATAAGCGTAAAAGACCTGCCGATCTGCGAAGTTTGCCGGGGCGCGCAATTGACCCTAGAGCGACACGGCCATAACCTTTAGCGCTGTGGCGAACCTAAACCGAGAATAGTCCGGCGCCAACTGCATTAGTCCTCGGTCCCATCGTGGATGCTTTTCGACTCACAAAACTCCTCATGGGCGGCGGCGGACTAAACCTCATTCGAGACCGCTCCACAAGATGGAAATAGAAGCGGAGCCGCGCCGAGAAAAGCAGAACAACCTTTCGAGGCATCATTCCCAGTCGGGAAGCGCGGTGTGTGGGAAAAATTACACTTGATGTGGTATTCGGCACGCCGGAGAATTATAGGTCCGAAGAAATAACTTTCTAGGTGGCCCCTTTCAACAGCGGATACCACACCCCGTTAGGACGAGAGGCCTTCATGCGCTTTCAAGCCATACCCCATTATGGATATATGAAGCTAAAAATGCCCGGGCCTAATGGAATAATCACCCTCGTCAGCAATCCGGATATAGCACTGCACGCCGAGAACAAAACAACATCCTTGGCCCTCGAGGCATTATCCGAGGCCCTTGCGGCTGAAGAACTAATCGCACTACACTCCACTGTGGATAGAGACGATGTCATCCTAGACAAACGACCCAAATCTACTTCTTTCAAGCCAGCAGAAGAAACGGTCAAATTTCAGGTCCATCCAACAGACCCGAGGAAGACAGCCTCTATCGGGCGCAACTCAGCCCCGATCGGCGCCGCTGCGGGAACTTCTTACTGGCTGGGATATATTACTTTGGCACCCCTCAGATATGCCAGGAATCCAGCGCGAGTTGGCCGAACACAGCCTCAATATACTAAAGGTATATAAGCCGGTCAAACAAACACTGTGGCGCTTTTTTGAACCCAAACGACGAGCTATGGGGAAGGAGCTGGCCAAACTCATCGAGGCCGGATTCATCAAAGGGTATTAAACATCCGGACTGGCTGGCAAACTTGGTGATGGTACCAAAGAAGGATAAATCCTGGAGACTATGCGTCGACTTCAAAGACCTCAACAAGGCTTGCCCTAAGGATTCCTTCCCCCATCCTCGCATTGATCAAATCATTGATGCTACCGCAGCACATGACTCGCTGTGCTTCCTTGATGCATATTTCGGGTACCATCAAATCAAAATTAAGGAGTCCGATCAAGCCACAACAGCATTCATTACACCATACGGGCCGTTTTGTTTCAACACCATGCCTTTCGAGCTCAAGAACGCCGGCGCCACCTATCAGTGCATGATTCAAACATGCCTCGAGAAACAGATCAACAAGACAGTGGAGGCCTATGTGGATGACGTCGTCATCAAAACTAGACATGTCGAAACACTAATAGACGACTTGCATCTCACATTCGACATCCTCCGCACATACGACATCAAGCTTAACCCGGAAAAGTGCTTCGGCGTCCCCGCCGGTAATCTACTGGGCTTCATCGTTTCCAATAGAGGAATTGAAGCAAATCCAGCCAAAATCCGAGCTCTGTCACAATTGGCCACGCCAACCGAACTCAAACAGGTCCAAAAACTCGCCGGGTGCGTGGCATCTTTAAGCCGCTTTATCTCCAGGTTGGGGGAAAAGGCGCTGCCCCTTTATCGCCTCCTACAGCGCACCGATAACATCAAGTGGATAGATGCAGGGACAACCGGACTGGAGGAATAAAAGCCCTTTTGGCAAGCAACCCAATCCTGGCCCCGCCAAACTTCGGTGAACCAATGCTCCTATATATATCAGCAACACACCAGGTGGTGAGCGTCGTACTCGTCGTCGAGCGAGAACAGGACGGGCACAAATTTCCGCTCCAAAAGCCGGTATACTACGTATCCACCATCCTCACCATGCAAATCCGGGACCCTCACTATCAAAAGATAGCATATGCAGTCTTCATGGCATCTCGAAAATTGCGACACTACTTTCAGGAGTGCTCGATCACGGTGGCTTCCGAAGTGCCCCTCAATGATATAATTAACAACCGGGATGCAACAGGCCAGATTGCCAAATGGGCCATTGAGCTCCTGCCATTCGACATCACGTACAAACCACGTCGAGCCATGAAATCCCAAGTACTAGCTGACTTCGTCGCCGAATGAATGAGGCGAACTCCCTAAATAATGCGGCGCGTATTCCAAGCGGGTTATGCATTTTGACAGCTCAAAATGTTGGCGGGGCTAAGGCGGGCGTCGTATTGGCGTCCCCACGGAGATATCGTCGATCGTACTCCAAATATTATACAGACTCCAACAACGCGGCGAATCTGAGGCCTTGCTACATGGCCTTGGATGGCTGTATGAATGGGCATACAATGCCTAGAGGTGTTGTGAGGACTCAAACCTCACAATATCCCAAATTAATGGAACTTTGATGCCAAAGATCCAAAGATGGCAACTTATCGCAATGTCGTCTTAAAGATGTCGGCTCGGTTTGAGGGCTCGAATTTCATCCGTCGCCCAGAAAGTAATCGGTAGCGGGCGTCCTTGCTTTCGCATAGGCGCTAAGCGACCCATCCACCTAACATCTTCCTCGAAAGGCTCTTTAAGCCATCCGTGGTGTGGCAAGGGGGAGACAACAACGACAGTCCCGTTCTGAACACAAACATAGACAGCGAACACGCCGATATCATCGGAGGCTCAACCACCGAAATAACACCATCGGCCCACCATGGCAGTAATTGCCCCGTGGACGGAACCATTCTTGTCCTACTTTAATAGGAAGGAGCTCCCAGAAGATGAGAACGAGGCTCGCCGCATTGTCCGGCGTTCGAAGGCCTATAAAGTTCACGAAGGAGAGCTCTACAAGAAAAGCACTACCGGAGTCCTTCAAAGGTGTATCTCCGAGGAGGAGGGGCGGAAACTCTTGGCAGAAATTCACGCCGGTCTTAGTGGGCACCACACCGCAGCCCAGGCAGACGCACAAGACCTCGTCCAGCGCTGTGTTGGATGCCAACTCTTCGCCAACCAAAGCCATATGCCCCCAACCGCCCTACAAACAATCCCCATTACATGGCCCTTTGCGGTCTGGAGCTTGGAATGGTTGGACCCCTTAAAGGGGGAAGCCATAAGAAAAAATATCTGCTGGTCATGGTGGACAAATTCACCAAGTGGATAGAGGCTAGACCAGTTAAAACGGCCAAGTCCGGACCAGTGATCGCATTTATATCCGATGTGGTGCACCGTTATGGTGTACCGCACAACATCATCACTGATAACGGTTCCAATTTCACAGCTGATGAGGTGAAAACCTGGTGTGCTAATCTGGGCATTAAGCTCGATTACGCCTCTATCTACCACCCGCAGACAAACGGTCAAGTTGAGCGAGCTAATGGTCTTATTATGAGCGGCATCAAACCTAGGCTAGTGCGGTCTTTGAAAGAATCAGACAAACACTAGGTCGAGGAGCTTGACTCCGTACTCTGGGGGCTGCGGACCACGCCCAACCATACTACTGGATACACACCTTTCTTCATGGTGTACGGTGCAGAGTATGTACTGCCCTGCGATATTATACATGACTCACCTCGAGTGCGTATGTACGAGGAGAAAGAGGCCGAGTTGGATCGGCAGGACAGCCTAGACGCCCTAGAGGAGGAGCGCGATGTCGCCAAAGCCCGTTCAGCATTTTATCGCACAGCGAGCTCGGAGATATCAAAGCAGAGAAGTATGGGCCAAGACTTACAATGTTGGCGAACTCGTTCTACGCTTGTTGGAGAAGAAAAAGGACAAACTCAAGCCCAAATGGGAGGGTCCCTTCATAATTGACGAAGTTCTTACCGGAGGAGCGTACTGTCTTTGTGACGCATCAGACAATCGCCTAGAGCCAAACCCCTGGAACGCGGCCAGACTCCGAAGGTTCTATGTCTAGCGCTGAACTCTTTGTTAGTCTGCTTCTCCCCTATAGTTTCCATTAATTTTTCTCTCTTTTACACAATTCCTTTTTTTCGCTTTAAAGCTCTCATTCGGCTTGACCGAACACTGCTGACGTACACATTTTTACATATGTATGCCAATCATACCTGGGGGCTTCTTTAACAGAAGCTTGTTAATACTATTTTCCGAGCATCAAGCTCACCATACATACACGTTCTTCCCGTATGTCTTTCCTTCACCATTATATGCATCGATATGACTTAAGTTTTGGCCAAGCTGGGTTGCCTGGCTCCTGTGTTTACCCCTACGTTCCCGATTGTTCGGCTAGGTGGTAAAGGGAGCACCTCTGCGATTATTCTTGTCGGGTTATCCGGATGTGTACCTCAGGTGGGTGAAGCGAAAGCTAAGCGTTCTTAAGGAATATTGATTCGGTGGATGAAAAATGCTCTTTGCACTCACTCTAATTTGAACCCCGAAGCTATACACCTTTGTGATTTTTACATCACAATTCGGACATGTCTATTAATGCATGCACACCCGGAAAGGAACCCTTAGCGGTACTATTCTCCTGGAAGATGTTTCTTACAATCTCAATGTAATATAACATAACTAGCGGATACAACATGCATTCAAGCAACTATGACCCCTCGCCTAGTTTTCCAAGCATACCCCGGTCTATTCGGCCGCGAGGGTATTCGGAAACACTCCGCACCATCGAGTATGAAGGTTGAAGCGAAAAGGTCTGCCATGACAAATGCTATACAATTCAGCTAGAATTACATAGGGTAAGGAAAGTATATAGTCACTGGACTCAAACACTTCCTTCTCTATACCGTCCAACAGGCAGTCTAACTTACAATCCTATTGGGAATATTTGGCGGCCACCTCTACTTGGTCATACACTAAATTAACAGGAATTTCTTCCCCATTCGACCCTAGCGGTCCGACCCGACCCATGTGATTAGGATCAAGCTTGGTATACCGAATTTTCACCATGGCCCAAGCTTCTCGCGCACCCTCTCGATAGGTCAATATCTTCCATAATCGGATACGCTGCCGCGCTCCTTTGAACAGCTCTACAAGCTCCTCGATACTTCCTGGAGGGGAGGCGGATGGCCATAAGGCCTTGGCAACACACCGCATGGCCAGCTGAGCATGCTCGTGCACCTGCGACAGTCTTTGTAGCAGATCACCAGCTGATCTGGACACCTCCTCTTCAGGACGGCCCGTCAATATACCTGCAATTATAACTATATTAGTTCTATCTATCTCCGAACTACTTTAACAATAGTTCGGACGCATACTGAATATGTCGCCCCGCAGCTTCTTCTTCTCCTTCATGGAATCGACTAGCTGGGCCCGCACATCCTTCAACTCTTCGCCTAGCTAGGTTTTGCAATCCTGGAGCTGGTTTTTATCAACAATGGCCTGCTTCAGCACACGTTCGCCTGCAGCATGTAGCCTCTTGGCTTCTTGTTCATTCACTTGCGCGACTTCCAGCACCTCTTTGAGTTCCTCTGACAATCATGTCATGATATAGGTAGGACTGTTAGCATTAATGGCATATGATTATTTTTTTTGATGGAGGGGAAAATTACCACGCGACGCCTTTTTGGACTTTTCCAGTTCGGCGGTAGCAGCATTTAGCTGCGCCCGACATTGTTCTAGCTCGTGGGTCAGCAGGTTGTTCTTCTCCGTAAGAACCTGGTCATACGATGGTCCTTAAATGAGTTGTACCAACTGCTTTCAGTCCCGAGGGCTACGGGTATATGGCTATCCTTTTTTGACAAAGAAAACTTACATGCACATCTGTCAGATATTGCCTCGTGGCTTTTCTAAGCCCGTCCTGAGCAGCTCTGATGTATGCGTCGCCTGAGCTGAAGGCATTAAACGCCTCGTCCGAGAACTTCGGGTCTCGTAAAACAGCTCTGCAGCGTCGATGATTCATGGCACTCTCTACTTCTGAGTTGGTAACAGACATATTGTCCGGACCCTCAGCCGAAGGGCAGTCCGGCTTTGTTCCTACATCGGCTCCGGTCTCCCCGACTGGATCTAAATCTTGGTCGTTGGGAACATGGCCGGCCGGACCCCCAGACACAGTTCGGCGAACCTTTTTCCTGTAATCAAACAGGCGCATAGGTCACAGTTGGACACGGCCACTGAAAAATATATTTATCCGTACCTCCTCGATGAGGGCCCGGTGGTGCCTTCACCGGCCCTCCACTTCGAAGGCCTGCCCAGCGCAGGAACCGGTTTCCTCGGTATCGTCAAACGCCTCCCCTGTAGAGCGCGTGACAATGCGGTGGGTGAGGCAGAGTACGAGCACCCTTTCAAAGGAGGTGTTTCTTGATTACTTACCTGTGAAGCGGGAAGAAGACCGGGGTAGTCGACGATAATGGCCACTTCTGTGTCATCATAGCTCGTCTGGTAAAACACTCCCTCCGCGAGCACCACAAATATATCCGGATCCTCTTCAAACCCGGGATCAAGCTCCCGGTTGTGGTCCTCCGGCTGTGGGGCGGGACTATAAAATCCCTCGGTGACCTTTCGCCAGTGCTGCCATAAGCAAACAAACCAGAAATTTATCAAAGGCAATTCGGAGACGGAAGGAGTAAAAACAGAGGGGTCGGGCCTTACCCAACTAGGAGGGTTATACATAGAGTACCCGTCTCTGAGTTTGATGCAAAGAAATTCCTTTTCCTCCCCTTTGAGCAGTTCGGCTAATATCTTAGCCAAAGCGGCAGGGGTATCCGGACCTTTCCGGCCGCAGCGAGAGGCGTCGTCCTCCCCATTATAGTGCCACACTGGAAGCCCTCTGTATTGGAGCGGCTGAACCCCTCGCGCTATGGAAATCGCCATAACCTCGATTACTGTGAGTCTGGACTGAGTGAGCTCTTTTATCTTGCTCATCAGCTGACGAACCTCCGCACCATCTTCCTCTTCAAGACTCCGGGGATGCCAACTGTGGCGTTTCTTCAGAGGGACGCACGCAAATTCAGGAAGACCCTTTTGAACCGGGTCGGGAAGCACGACGTCCTCTATATAAAATCATTCGGAGGGCCATTCATCAGGTGCCTTCCTTGGTGTGCCGGATGGATATCCGGTATCGGCGACGCGCCATACTTCGGCTCCGCCCACTTCAAATATTGACCCTTCGTGATTGCGCGGGACGAGACAAAACAATTTTCTCCATAGTTCAAAGTGGGCTTCAACACCCAGAAATAACTCGCATAGAGCAACATAACCTGCGATGTGGAGGACAGAGGCGGGAGCGAGGTTGTGCAGCTGTTGGCCATAATATTCCAGAAGCCCTCGGAGGAATGGATGGACTGGAAATCCGACGCCTCTTAGCAGATAGGGGACGAAGCACACTCGCTCCCCCCGGAGGGATTGGGGAAGTCCTCCGCTTGAGTCACACCATTGAAGGAGGCCGACCCTACTCGAACAGGGACCAGATCCGTGGGAGGAAGAAATCCCTGCGTTTGCAACTTTGCTAGTTGACTATGTGTCACAGAGCACTTCTCCCACTCGCTTCTCTTAGGATTCGAGCGGGAGGAGGAGCTGGGAATGCTAGCCATGATGGAATGGTTTCTCCTGGCAGTCTCTGGGGATTTTCTCGGCGCAGTATAGCCTGGATCTAAGATCCGGTATCTTCAAATAGGCGCTCTGCCTTGTGTGGACGGGGTGTAATTCGCAAAAATACCCTGACTCGCCGCATTCGCTCGACACGTGGAAGACGAAGTTACTAGCGCACAGAAGCCGAGGGGAGTGATATTGGATCAATGGCCGAATATACTACTTGGAGAAGGAACCTGCCTTGTAATGCCGAAGACAATATGAGTGCCGAGCACCTCGCTATTGAAGACTAGTTCGGGGCCTACTGAGGGAGTCCTGGACTAAGGGGTCCTCAGGCGTCCGACCTGTTATCCATGGGCCGGACTGATGGGATGTGAAGACATGAAGGCCGAAGACTGCACCGTGTCCGGATTGGACTCTACTTGGCGACCGACTATGAAGATTCCTTCTTATGTAACCGACTCCATGTAAACCCTAGATCCCCCCGGTGTCTATATAAACCGGAGGGGTTAGTCCGGAGAGGGGAGATTCATTACCATATACACATAGGCTAGACTTCTATGGTTTAGCCATTATGATCTCGTGGTAGATCAACTCTTGTAACACTCATATTCATCAAGATCAATCAAGCAGGAAGTAGGGTATTACCTCCATAGAGAGGGCCCGAACCTGGGTAAACATCGTGTCCCCCGTCTCCTGTTACCATCGATCCTAGACGCACAGTTCGGGACCCCCTACCCGAGATCCGCCAGTTTTGACACCGACAGCGGGGAAGTCGACGTCGACCCGCATGCTGCCATTCCCGCAGCCCCTCATATGCAGCCTCAAAGCCTGCAGCGGGTCAAGGTCCATTACCCGAGAAAACGGGGTGGGGAGGCGGAGGTGACCCCACACCGGCTTGTACAGCCTGATGAAGAACTCGCAGGGCTGGTCTCCGACATGGCCCTCCATCGGGGGGAGAGCCACTAGCAGAAGCGCGGCCGGTGTGCCGCCCCGTCCTCTCTCCCGAACGCCGCGTCGGCCTCGGCCTCGCCCCTCCCTCTCCCTCTTGTAGCAGGCTCCGCTTCCATGAGCTCCGGGGGAGGGGGGACACATTGTAAAGCAGAAGCCCTCGTCGCCGCCATTGGAGCGCCAGTGCGCCCTCTCACCATGGCGAAGGGAAGAAAGAGATCAAGCTTGAAGGAGATGAATGCAGGAGCACACTGCCCCTCTTCCCTTTTTATAGAGGGGGGGGGCTGGCGTCAGCCTCCAGGCTAAGGGCAGCCGCCCCACTCGACCAATCCGGCTACCAGAGGCGTAGGGAATCAGGACTGACCCGCTGCTCCAATCAGCGGCGCCCGGTTTCCCGCCTCGGTGTTAAGGCCCGTGCCCTCTGTATCCGCCACCTACCCTCCCTAAGGCATGGGGGACACGTGGCGGGCAGGCCAGAATCAAGAAGACAAGTGGGACGACCGTTTTCCACCCCGTGATCATGGGACACGGCGCCATAAAAGCCACGACCCGAGTCCACTTTGTAAATGAGCCGCGCCCCTGCGGCTTACTCTTTTTATGGGGAAGGCGTGGGCCGCCTCTTTACTATTCACCACGGGGTGACGCAAGCGCGCTGCAACCATCCCACGCACGACCCCCATGTCACGCACTCAATGCGGGTCATGGGGAAGCGCAACTGGCGAAGGAGTTACCGCAGTAAAAACTCTGCCACGTGTGCCCGCGCACCGTTCTGGGCCTTGCCCAACAACGCTTCGCGCTTATGTGTGGCCCAGGCCCGGGGGTTCCTGTCGGTGTACAAAAGTAGGGGCCTTTCTGTACCCCTTTACCTGTGCACGGGCAGTTGTAGCCATACCTGCGGCCATGCTTGGCGGGGCAGAGGAAGCAAAGGTACAAGACTGCCAGGGTAGTGCTCAAGCCAGAGGCGTGAAGAGCAAAGGGACAAGATGGACTTCCCCCGGTAAGAGCCTTGCCGGGGAAACTTTCCCAACACCAGCAAGGCCGCCACCCTTGAGCATGAGAGTTCTGACACCATCGACAACGTCGAGACCAAGACTCAAGGGCGCCTTTGTGGTGGCATGCAGATCTTTGTGATGAACAAAGGCCTGCGAATCTATAGAGAAACCAGAAGGCGAAGACCCCTGACAAGAGCCTTGCCGGGGACAGGCGGAGACCCCTGGCAAGAGCCTTGTCGGGGACAAATGATGACTCCAGGCAAGATCCTTGTTGGGGACACCCGCGAGACCCCGGCAAGACCCTTGCTTGGGGCTTCTGCAGGGCCGAGTCTAGGCCCGCACCCACCAACGTTCCGCTGCCCCGCGCCCGTGCCGACGCGGCAATCAGCCCGCCAACTAGGCAAGCGCCTGCATGGAGGCATGCAACTTCTAGGCCAACTAGCCAAGCACCTGCATGGTGGCATGCAGATCTTCGTGAAGACCCTGTCACCGCACCAGCGCAGTAGCCAGCCAGCCAGCGTGGCGCTGCATGCCTCGTCAGCTTGGGCGCGCGTCGAAGCAAGGCGAGGCGGTGACGGACGGGGCGAGCTTCGTTGCCATCCACGATAAAGCAAGAGGGCACGTCGGTAGCGCATTAAATGCGTTTGTCCTACGGTCCCAGGCGATAGACTTGTACACTGTACATACTTTCCACCTCCTGTGTGCCACTGTGGCGACCCCTTTGACATATAAAAGGAGGCCTGAGGCATACTGAGGAAGGTTCAGAATTTTTGGACTAGGCATGCACCGTAGCTAGTTCAAGGGCTCAGGAACACCAAATAAACACAGACAAGCAGGACTAGGGTATTACACATCGTTTGCGGTTCGAACCTGGGTAAAAATCCCCTCACGCTGATCTTTTAGACCCGCTCTTTGCATAGCTCCATGCCCCACCAACCATAGAAGGGATTCCCTAGGATCCCATAGGTGTCGTTTCCCCCGACACCGGTTTATAGGGCTTATCTCAAAATGTTAGTTTTTCCATTTTATAAGGCTCAATTTGGTTGTTCCCAATCACAAGTTCAGATTCCAAGGTGCATTAAATAATTGCATGCATGTATTAAGAGAAAATTGACCAATGCATGTACTTTATGCATGCATGCATTGCAATTAATATATTGGTAAACATTATTTTTTGAGGAAAACAAGAGCATTAATTTGGTGCTTTTGCAAATTACAAAAAGTATTCCACCACTCACCATCTACCTTGGTTGGTGAAAATTTTAAAGT
Organism: Aegilops longissima; assembly: GCA_021605205.1. Classification (NCBI taxonomy): domain Eukaryota; kingdom Viridiplantae; phylum Streptophyta; class Magnoliopsida; order Poales; family Poaceae; genus Aegilops; species Aegilops longissima. Next base: position 360,488,403 of record CM038676.1, read on the forward strand.
GAGCCCTATAAACCGGAAAGGATGGAGTAATATTTGCATGAGCAAGGTATATGATTGGAAGAGAGTTGCATGCATACTATTTTTTCTTGATCTATGTGTTATAGCCGGGCTGTAGAATAAGAGCCTGCTTCACTCTCTCTCCTCTCTTCTTGCTCCTCCAAGTAGGATTTTAATGACATGACAAGTCTTATAGCCTCCTGACTAGGCCTTATTAGACTTGCTCTTGGGCCCTATATAAATGGAAGGAGGGAGTACTATGAGCCTTTGCATACTCTACTACAGATGTTGTCAGTACTCCACTAGTACTATTGGATAGGGAGCTTAAAAAAGTTACTATTGGACTGGCTATACGTCGCGAAATCCTAGTAGAAAGAGCATGCGCGAGAACAAGCACATCCACGTGGTTCAAAACAAACTGGAAACCAACTCTGTTTGAATACAAATCTAGGAGTACGTATGAATCTAACAATATTAATTGGGCGTTGTTGAATGTTGATACTTTTTCTATAAGTTTGATCAAAGTAGAGATACTTTGACTACACATAAAACTTATATGTAAACTAGAAAGGATCGGAGGGACTATATTGTACGTTCAAAAGCGAAACGAACATTGAATACCCTTTATATATGATTTGCGGATGCTATGATCACCGGTTCAAAATTTTGAATCTGCCTTATGTATCACACATGCACCCACTCGTTTTCTGTTGATTTCATCTCGGGGTCCGGAGATCGATTGAAAGAGGACTAGGGTGGGTATAATACATTCGTTTCACTTATGAACGTACAATATACTCCCTCTGATCCCTCTGACCCCCCCGCGGGTCATTTCTATCATAGAAACAGACCAAACCTTTATCTCCTTGCACGACACGCAATTGATCTCTCAACATCAATTGATCTTGTCAAGATGTGTCGGGGCATGAACCGAATGGGATGTCAAAACTAAGACGGGAAGCGACACATAGTGGAGGCAAAGTTAAACTTTAAACAAACCATTTGTTTGTACGCATGTCGGACAAATTACAACATTGGAAATACAAGCATAGTCCAGGCCCACATGCAAATGATACTCGGCGGAATGTTCAAATGAGGCTTGCGAGAGGATGGACTCGATCGGAGGGCGGCATGATCGATGGAGAAGAGGGTTGGAGAGGAATGAGAAATAAGCAACACCGCATGATTATACTTGAACGGCTCAAATAAACAATAAGTTGTCTCATTTTCCCTTCCGTCTTGGTCACGGAGTAAGATACTCCCTCTGTTTTTATTTACTCTGCATATTAGGTTTGACTGAAGTCAAACTTCATAAAATTTGACCAAATTTACAGAAAACTAGCAAGATGCCCGTGCCTTGCACGGAACATAAAGATCTTGTGGGAGAAAAGGATGAACAAGGGAAGGCCTTATCTGCATATGTGGAGAGGAGTGCAGGTAAATTGTCATAGTTTCCTTCTTATCCGCTAGATATAGATCGGATGGCCTATATTGCAGTATGGCAAGCACACCACCATCACCAACTCTCGTTTTTATCTACACTAGCAAGATGCTCGTGCTTTGCACAGAACATCAAGATGCATTTGTATGAGTAGTTTATCTTGTGGGAGAAAAGGATGAATGAGGGAAGGCCCTATTTGCAAATGTGGAGAGGGGTGTGGGTATCTTTTTGCAAAATTGCCATAGTTTCCTTCCTATCCGTCAGATATAAATTGGACGGACTCTTATAAAAAACAGAGTTGGTGATGATGGTGTGCCTGCCATCCTGCAATATAGGCCATCGGATTTATATCTAACGGTTAGGAAGGAAACTATGGCAATTTTGCAAAAAGGTACCCACACACCTCTCCACATTTGCAAATAAGGCCTTCCCTCGTTCATCCTTTTCTCTCACAATATAAACTAGTCATACAAATGCATCTTGATGTTACGTGCAACGCACAGGCATCTTGCTAGTAAGAGTAGAAATATGAACATTTACAATAGCAAATATATATGATGTGAAATTATATTCAATAATGAACCTAATGGTATTGATTTGTTATTCTATATGTTATTATTTTTATTTATAAACTTTGTCAAAGTTTACAAAGTTTGACTTTGAGCAAAGCTAAAATGCGGATCAAATAAAAACAGAGGGAGTACGCAGAGACTAGTACAGTTACTACTGCTGGAACATGGTAAGTCGGACCCCTAAATGCGGGCACGGACTGGGCACACCTCAATTATTCTTTCAAACAGTCGGACACCTACATTTAGCACACCATCCGGCTACTTAATCAAGTGTTACGCTTCACTACTTGAAAAGGAAAAGGGTGGTACCGTACCCAAAACCACCACACTTGGGGCTAGGGTAACAACTTGGTACTGTACCACATTTGAAACAGGGCACGAAAACCACCTGTTCTGCGCCTAATGCGCAACGCGGAGCACTGATGCTCGAATATGGCCGGGAAACCAGGGAAACCGCCATGTGGGGCACACCTGTCGGGACGACGTGGCGCATATCTGGTTGTTGCATGCTCAAGAGCAGGTGGACGAGCAGCCAGCAGACATGGTTGCTATGGCCAGAGCTTCTGATGCTAGGTAGAGTAAGTAGAGAAGAGGAGAGGCGAACGTTGGATATGTCAGTTTCATTACTTGCAGAGTAGCATAGCACCATATATAGTCATAGTCTAGGTTTGGATTCGAACCAGCTACAGGAGCACGTCTCTCTTTTTTTCTAAAACTCAGCAACGTCTCTTTATTGGTACACTAGCTTGTTCTGTACGCCTTCTCAAGTCTTTGATTTTCTTTCTTTTTTTGCAAGAAAGGAAGGAGGACAAAATTGAGAGTTCCTGGGACTCGAACCCAAGACCTCTCGGTTGAAAACCAAGGGTCCTAGTCACTATTGTGGCGAACGGTCCATGGGAGGAGGACGGTAGACGAACGCATTTTCCTCGCAGTTTTAGTTGCGACGCAAGATTGAACGATCGCAGTTTCGGGAATGTTATCAGGCAAACGAGCCCAGTTTTTCTTTTCTTCCTATATATAAAAAAGTATGCTACTTGGTGTCAGCTTAGTCAACAAACGATTGTGCCAACCTTGACCGTTGGATTGGGATTCAACGTCTGTCGTGTTTCTTCAGTCTCTTCTTCCTCCAGCCGCCAAAGCCAAACCAGCGCCAGCAGGACCGCCTGCTCCCGCCTCCCACGGCTGGTTGTAATGCCGCGCACGCATCATGGCCACAACGCACCCTAAAACTCTGCGCATCTTCCCCGGCTCCTGTTCGTTCCTATACGAGGCCTCACCATCATCCTCCGCCTTAGTTCGCTCACCGCGGCACCGCCCTCCGGTGTTGTCAACATGGCCAACAACCGAGAGGAATAAGGATATGACTGTACATGGTGAGGATGACAGTAGGGACCCAATAGCGTGCGCAATAAAAAAATTCGGGACGGAGAAGGGTATCAACTGGGTTGTTCGGGAGCTGTGGCCCGTCTAGCACATGACCAGCCTAGTTTGCTTTTTTCCTTTCTGAAAATGGCTAGCCCAGCTATTTTGTTTTTTGCAGAATAACCAATGTAGGCCTACTTGCTTTTCTACGTCCTGCTTGGCCGGAAATCCTTCAAGACAAGGAGGGATGCATTTTGCCCAGAAAATGGGCTATAAGTAATAAGAAATGAGCTATAAGTAATATTAAATGGGCTATAAAATGAAAAAATACAGCAAATAGGCAATTAGTTCCAAAATGCTTTTTTCTTTCAGATTTTGATAATTTAAATTTCATTGTTTTTGTGCGGGTAAAATTTCATTGGATTTAAATTAATGTATGTTTAGTTTTTAAATTAATTTGAATATGGCTAGAAATTTCAGGCTGTATGCTGTTTGGGACAGATTTGGAGGCTGACTTGTGGGTCTACTAGGTTGAAATGTACGAAAGGCTTTGACAACTTAGTCCACAAACGATTCTAGCAGCAGTGACCATTGGATGCTAGTCCAACATTCGTGCTGCTTCTTCAATATCTGATCTTCTTGCCCCAGCCGCCCAAACCAGCGCCGGTGTGACTGCCTGCTCCCGCCTCCCGTGGCCGGCTGTGCTGCCACACAGGCCGCACTGCCCCACCCTACTCCATTGCTGGCCAAGCCATTCCTCTACTCACCCACACCTCCTGTTATTTTCCGGTGACGGCAGCCGGACCAGTAAACCCTCGTACTCCCCACCGCGTGGGCAACCACTGCCGAGTGTTCCCCAGCTCTGTGTCGTTCTGTTCCTAGGCCTCGCCGTCGTCCACCGCCCTCGTGCTCTCGGCACGCCGTGGTCAACGAAAAAACATCCATCGGACATGGACTGTACGTGGAGAGGCTGACAGCTGGGTCCACGGCTGCACACAAGGAAATGCCTCCTTATTACACGCAAAATAATGATTCCTCCACCTGACATCTGGGACCCACCGGAAGGGCCTCTGTTTTTTGCAAAAAAACGTTGCCCCCGCTGACAGGTCAGACCCACCAGCTATATCTTCACACGCAAGGAAGTGCCTCCTTATTACGCACAAAAAAATGAATGTCCCCCCTGCTAGCTAGGACCCAGCATAGTGGGAGGCTGACATGTGGGCCTACTAAGTTGACGGGGACGGAGGGCTTTGTCAACTTTGTCAATATGAATGATTCTAGATCCGGTGACCGTACGATGCCCATCCAACGGCGGTAGTGCTTCTTCAACCTCTGGTCTTCTTGCTCCAGCCGCCCAAAGCAGCACCGGTCGTGCCGCCTGCTCCTGCCTCCCGTGGCCGGCTGTGCTGCTGCGAAGGACTCACCGCCCCTACTACTCCCACCGCTGGCTAGGCCCTGCGGTGACAACAGCCTCACACCACAGCCGAACCAGTGAACCCTCATACTCCTCTCTGCGTGGGCATCCACTGCCGCGTCTTCCCCGGCTCCGCGTCGTCCCCTTCCTAGGCCTCATCGTCGTCCACCGCCTTGGTGCTCTCGGTGCGGCGTGGTCAAGGTGGTCAACGACCGACTTCCATCGGAAGAGTACTGTACGTGGAGAGGCTAACAGCTGGGTCCACGGCCGCAGCAAGGAAGTGCCTCCTTATTACGCGGAAAATAATGATTCCTCCACCTGGCATCACGGACCCACCGGACGGGCCACCGTATTTCACAAAAAAAAATCCCCCCTAACTGCTGGGACCCACCAGCTACATCTTGCACACAAGGAAGTGCGTCCATATTTCAGGCAAAAAAATGATTCGCCCCCCTGACTGATGGGACCCACCAGCTACATCATCGCACGCAAGGAAGTGCCTGATAGTCGGGACCCACCTGGTCGAAGCGTACGTAGCGTTGTCATTCAGTCGCGACGTGTGCGTACATCTTGGTAGATGTAGAGGCGCCGCACGCGTCGTAGTAGAGGCGCCGCACGTAGCATGTACACATCGTCTGCGCCGGGGTGCAAGGAAGTAAATCTGACCCGCGTCACATACATCTGGCGGGTCTCGAATGCCTACTCGCACATACATATGGCAAGGGCTCGTGTACATGGCTGGATAGGAACGGTGAAACTACGTCGTCGTCGTGTTCATGGGGAGCCAACACGGCTGGGTCGGAACGGAATGCATCGTCGTGTTCATCAGGAGCCAACTGGCTTGGATGGAACAACTGATGGAAACGAGGCCTGGTGTACCACAGAACGAGGAAACGGCCTTGTGTTCGTCCGGCCACGGTCGAAACAGGATCTTGTTCATCGGGAGGGTTCTGGCATACTGCAAAACAGAGGGACTTCCCTTGGTCGAAACAGGGTCTTGTTGATTGGGAGGGGTGTGGCGTACCGCAAAACGGAGGAAACGTACTTGTGTTGGAGCGCTACGGTTGAAACGGGGGTCTTTTTCATCGGGAGGGGTATGGCATACCGCAAAACGGGACTCCACGGGATACTGTTCATCTCCATCATCGAATGCCTCCACGGGCTACTGTTCATCCACCGTCGACCTCCTCCAGCCTCCACCTGCGACTGTTCATCCATGGTCTCTCCCCTCCTGCCTCCACTAGCCATTGTTCATCCACGGGCTCCTGTTCATCCAGCCTCCATCGCTCCTCCATCGGCTATTGTTCAGCCAAACCTCTCCACGGGGTCCTGTTCAACCACCCCTCCACGGGCTACTGTTCATCCAGCCCTCCACGGGCTACTGTTCAACCAACCCTCCATGGGGTCGTCCTGTTCATCCAGCCCTCCACGGGGTCCTGATCATCCACCCCCAGCCGGCTCGATCGATCGGGGTACTGTTCATCTAGCGGCAACGACCTCTACTACCACGGGGTCCTGTTCATCCAACCCCCCACCGGGAACTTTTCATCCAAACTCCCCAACAACGCTCACTGTTCATCCATGGAAGGAGGCAGCAGGGTTCGATCGGCTTCAGTTAGCAGCAGTAGCGAAGGAATCACTCGGGTTCAGTTAATAGCAAGGGGTAGATCGAACGCTCGGTTTTAGTGACGTGTAGCCTGCAGTGCAATCGCTCAGGTTCAGTTAGAGCCCAACGCCTCACACACACGCGCGTCGTACAAGAGAAACATGCACCGCTCTGCCCCCGACCACCCACCGTAACCGGGAACTCCTGCGATATGTTCCTCACCCTCGCTTCTACCATGGTTTTTTCCGTCATGGACGGCCCAAGGAATGTCATGCAGCTGCGTCTCCAGCCCGCCCAGGACGAAAAGCCAATTATCTGTCATAGAAGTAGGAGCCCACCACATCTATGATGATATCGGGTTTCGTCACAATTATCGTCATAGAAGTGTCATAAGCATGACAGAAAAAAAATCGTTCGGCCCAAAATGTCACGGATGTGTCTTTTTTTTGGAGTGGATGGAGTAGTTTTCAATGGTGAACATCTCTATGTTGATCATATCTACTATATGATTCATGTTCGACCTTTCGGTCTCAGTGTTCCGAGGCCATGTCTGCACATGCTAGGCTCGTCAAGTTTAATCTGAGTATTCTGCACGTGCAAAATTGTCTTGCACCCGTTGTATGTGAATGTAGATCTTATCACACCCGATCATCAAGTGGTGTGTCGGCACGATGAACTATCGCAATGGTACATACTCAGGGAGAACACTTATACCTAGAAATTTAGTGAGGGATCATCTTATAATGCTACCGCCGTACTAAGCAAAATAAGATGCATAAAAGATAAACATCACATGCAATCAAAATATGTGACATGATATGGCCATCATCATCTTGTGCCTTTGATCTCCATCTCCAAAGCACCGTCATGATCTCCATCTTCACCGGCTTGACACCTTGATCTCCATCGTAGTGTCGTTGTCGTCTCGCCAACTATTACTTCTTCAACTATTGCTACCACATAGTGATAAAGTAAAGCAATTACATGGCGATGCATTTCATACAATAAAGTGACAACCAAAAGGCTCCTGCCAGTTGCCGATAACTTCTACAAAACATGATCATCTCATACAATAAATTATATCACATCATGTCTTGACCATATCACATCACAACATGCCCTGCAAAAACAAGTTAGACGTCCTCTACTTTGTTGTTGCAAGTTTTACGTGGCTACTACGGGCTTCTAGCAAGAACCGTTCTTACCTACGCATCAAAACCACAACCATTTTTCGTCAAGTGTGTTGTTTTAACCTTGAGCTTGCGTTGGTTTTTCCCTTGAATAGGAAAGGGTGATGCAGCAAAGTAGCGTAAGTATTTCCCTCAGTTTTTGAGAACCAAGGTATCAATCCAGTAGGAGACTACACACAAGTCTCCTCGTACCTACACAAACAAATAAGAACCTTGCAACCAACGCGATAAAGGGGTTGTAAATTCCTTCACGGCCACTTGCAAAAGTGAGATCTGATAGAGATAATAAGATAAAATATTTTTGGTATTTTTATGATATAGATTGAAAGTAAAGATTGCAAAGTAAAAATAGATTGGAAACTTATATGATGGAAAATAGACCCGGGAGCCATAGGTTTCACTAGTGGCTTCTCTCAAGATAGCATAAGTATTACGGTGGGTGAACAAATTACTGTCGAGCAATTGATAGAAGAGTGCATAATTATGAGAATATCTAGGCATGATCATGTATATAGGCATCACGTCCGCGACAAGTAGACTGAAACGATTCTGCATCTACTACTATTACTCCACACATCGACCGCTATCCAGCATACATCTAGAGTATTAAGTTCATAAGAACGGAGTAACGCATTAAGCAAGATGACATGATGTAGAGGGATAAACTCAAGCAATATGATATAAACCCCATCTTTTTATCCTCGATGGCAACAATACAATCGTGCCTTGCTGCCCTAACATCCTTTGGGAAAGGACACCGCAAGATTGAACCCAAAGCTAAGCAATTCTCCCATTGCAAGAAAGATCAATCTAGTAGGCCAAACCAAACTAATAATTCGAAGAGACTTGCAAAGATAACCAATCCTACGTAAAAGAATTCAGAGGAGATTCAAATATTGTTCATAGATAATCTTGATCATAAACCAACAATTCATCGGATCTCGGCAAACACACCACAAAAAGAATTACATCGAATAGATCTCCAAGAAGATCGAGGAGAACTTTGTATTGAGATCCAAAGAGAGAGAAGAAGCCATCTAGCTAATAACTATGGACCTGAAGGTCTGTGGTAAACTACTCACACATAATCGGAGAAGTTATGGTGTTGATGTAGAAGCCCTCCGTGATCCATTCCCCCTCCGGCGGAGCGCCGGAAAAGGCCCCAAGATGGGATCTCATGGGTACAGAAGGTTGCGGCGGTGGAAATAGGGTTTCGTGGTGCTCTCGGATGTTTTCAGGGTATATGAGTATATATAGGCGAAAGAAGTAGGTCGGTGGAGCCACGAGGGGCCCACTAGGGTGGGGATGCGCCTACCCTTGGGCACGCTTCCCTGCCTCGTGGCTGCCACGTTGCTTCCTTGATGACCACTCCAAGTCTCCTGGATTGCGTTTGTTCCAAAAATAACTCTCCTGAAGGTTTCATTCCGTTTGGACTCCGTTTGATATTCCTTTTCTGCGAAACACTGAAATAGGCAAAAAAACAACAATTTGCACTAGGCCATCGGTTAATAGGTTAGTCCAAAAAATAATATAAAAGTGCATAATAAATCCCATTAAACATCCAAAACAGATAATATAATATAAAAAATTATAGATACGTTGGAGACGTATCAAGCATCCCCAAGCTTAATTCCTACTTGTCCTCGAGTAGGTAAATGATAAAAACAGAATTTTTTATGTGGAATGCTACCTAGCATATTTTTCAATGTAATTTTCTTTATTGTGGCATGAATTTTCAGATCCGAAAGATTCAAGACAAAAGTTTAATATTGACATAAAAATAATAATACTTCAAGCATACTAACAAATCAATCATGTCTTCTCAAAATAACATGGCAAAAGAAAGTTATCCCTACAAAATCATATAATCTAGCTATGCTCTACCTTCATCACACAAACCAAGCAATTGTTTCATACTTTTGATGTTCTCAAAATTTTTCAATCTTCACGCAATATATGAGAGTGAGCCATGGATATAGCACTTTATGTGGAATAGAATGGTGGTTGTGGAGAAGACTAAAAAAAGGAGAAGATAGTCTCACATCAACTAGGCGTATCAATGGGCTATGGAGATGCCCATCAATAGATATCAATGTGAGTGAGTAGGGATTGCCATGCAACGGATGCACTAGAGTATAAGTGTATGAAAGCTCAACAAAAGAAACTAAGTGGGTGTGCATCCAACTCGCTTGCTCACGAAGACCTAGGGCATTTTGAGGAAGCCCATCATTGGAATATACAAGCCAAGTTCTATAATGTAAAATTCCCACTAGTATATGAAAGTGACAACATAGGAGACTCTCTATCATGAAGATCATGGTGCTACTTTGAAGCACAAGTGTGGTAAAAGGATAGTAACATTGTCCCTTCTCTCTTTTTCTCTCAATTTTTTTATTTGAGCCTTTTTCTCTTTTTTTATGGCCTCTCTTTTTTCTTTTTTTCTTTTAGTCCGGAGTCTCATCCCGACTTGTGGGGGAATCATAGTCTCCATCATCCTTTCCTCACTTAGGACAATGCTCTAATAATGATGATCATCACACTTTTATTTACTTACAACTCAAAAATTACAACTCAATACTTAAAAGAAAATATGACTCTATGTGAATGCCTCCGGCGGTGTACCGGGATATGCAATGAATCAAGAGTGACATGTATGGAAGAATTATAAAGGTGACTTTGCCACAAATACAATGTCAACTACATGATCATGCAAAGCAATATGATAATGATGAAGCGTGTCATAGTAAACGGAACGGTGGTAAGTTGCATGGCAATATATCTCGGAATGGCTATGGAAATGCCATAATTGGTAGGTATGATGGCTGTTTTGAGGAAGTTATATGGTGGGTGTATAATACTGGCGAAAGGTGCGCGATATTAGAGAGGCTAGCAATGGTGGAAGGGTGAGAGTGTGTATAATCCATGGACTCAATATTAGTCATAAAGAACTCACATACTTATTGCAAAAATCTATTAGTTATCGGAACAAAGTACTACGCACATGCTCCTAGGGGGATAGATTGGTAGGAAAATACCATCGCTCATCCTCGACCGCCACTCATAAGGAAGACAATCAATAAATAAATCATGCTCCAACTTCATCACATAACGGTTCACCATACGTGCATGCTACGGGAATCACAAACTTTAGAACAAGTATTTCTCAAATTCACAACTACTCAACTACCATGACTCTAATATCATCATCTTCATATCTCAAAACAATTATCAAGTATCAAACTTCTCATAGTATTCGATGCACTTTATATGATAGTTTTTATTATACCCATCTTGGATGCTCATCATATTAGGACTAATTTTATAGCCAAAGCAAACTACCATGCTGTTCTAAAAGACTCTCAAAATAATATAATGAAGCATGAGATATCAATAATTTCTATAAAATAAAACCACCACCGTGCTCTAAAAGATATAAGTGAAGCACTAGAGCAAAATTATCTAGCTCAAAAGATATAGGTGAAGCACATAGAGTATTCTAATAAATTCCAATTCATGTGTGTCTCTCCCAAAAGGTGTGTACAGAAAGGATGGTTGTGGTAAACTAAAAAGCAAAGACTCAAATCATACAAGACGCTCCAAGCAAATCACATATCATGTGGTGAATAAAAATATAGCCTCAAGTAAAGTTGCCGATAGAGGAATACGAAAGAGGGGATGCCTTCCGGGGCATACCCAAGCTTAGGCTTTTGGTTGTCCTTGAATTTTACCTTGGGGTTCCTTGGGCATCACCAATATTAGTCTCTTGCCACTCCTTATTCCATAATCCATCAAATCTTTACCCAAAAATTGAAAACTTCACAACACAAAACTCAACAGAAAATCTTATGAGCTCCGTTAGTATAAGAAAACAAATCACCACCATAAGGTACTGTAATGAACTCATAATTTATTTTTATTGGTGTTAAACCTACTGTATTCCAACTTCTCTATGGTTCATACCCTCCGATACTAGCCATAGATTCATCAAAATAAGCAAACAACACACGAAAAACAGAATCTGTCAAAAACAGAACAGTCTGTAATAATCTGTATCAAGCGTATACTTATGGAACTCCAAAAATTCTGAAATAAATTAATGGACGTGAGGAATTTGTCTATTAATCATCTGCAAAAAGAATCAACCTAAAATCACTCTCTAGTAAAAAATGGCAGCTAATCTCGTGAGCGCTAAAGTTTCTATTTTTTACAGCAATATCAAAAAGACTTCACCCAAGTCTTCCCAAAGGTTCTACTTGGCACAGACACTAATTAAAACATGAAAAAACATCTAAACAGAGGCTAGATGAATTATTTATTAATAAACAGAACCAAAAAGCAATAAACAAAAATAAAATTGGGTTGCCTCCCAACAAGCGCTATCGTTTAACCCCCCTAGCTAGGCATTAATAATTTTGATGATGCTCACATGAAAGACAAGAATTGGAGCACAAAGAGATCATCACAAAACATGTGACAAACACACTTAAGTCTAACATACTTCCTATTCATAGGCATTTTATAAGCAAACAAATTATCAAGACAAGTAAAAACTAGCATGTGCAAGGAAGCGGAAAGAAACAATAGCAATCCCAACATAACGAGAGGTAATTTAGTAACATGAAAATTTCTACAACCATATTTTCCTCTCTCATAATAATTACATGTAGGATCGTATGCAAATTTAACAATATAGCTATCACAAAACATATTCTTAACACGGTCCACATGTATGCAAAGTTGACGCTCTTCCAAAATAGTGGGATTAACATTAACTAAAGTCATGACCTCTCCAAACCCACTTTTATCAAAAACTTCATAAGATTGAACATTACCCAAATATGTGGGATCTAAAGTTGAAACTCTTCCAAACCCACTTTCAGTATTATTGCAAACACTACTATCAATCTCATATTCATCATGGGGCTTAAATAAATTTTCAAGATCATAAGAAGAATCACCCCAACCATGATCATTGCAACAAGTAGTAGACATAGAAAAACTAGCATCCCCAAGCTTAGGATTTTGCATATTATTAGCACAATTGACATCAATAGAATTTATAATAAAATCATTGCAATCATGCTTTTTATTCAAGGAGCTATCAAGTATGGGTGCTAGCAATAATCTCATGTTTAACATAAGGAACTATAGCAAATTTGTCTTCATAAATATTGGCATCATGGCCACAAGAATAGCAAGCATCATGTTCATCAAGGGGTATTTCAATCAAATCATCGGAATCATAATTATCTATAGATTCATGCAAATCATTATTTTCTTCCAAAGCAACGGTCATTCTCTCAATAAATTCCTTAACATAGGCATTATGAGCATAGTTCTCATAGCAATATTTAAGTATTTCAGAATTTTCAGATTTGTAGAGAGTAATATCATACTTTTCAATCAAAGAAGCAACTTCATGAGCACCCTTAAAAAGACAAATTCTTCGATTTGTTCGATATCATAGTAACTATAAACACCCTTTCCATAAGAAGATAAGATTTCATTATCATTAAACTCACATAGGTAGGGAAGGTGTTTTTTAGGGTTCTAAGAGCAACAAGTAAAATCATAAATTTCACAAAGATTCCAAGCATAGCATAGCAAACTATTTATTTGATACCATAAGAGCTTCCCCTTTTCAGACAAATGATGACGCACAAAATGAGCATGCTCATCTAAATATTTCCCATCAACTAAGCTAGTTGGGGTTTCAGCACGAGTGTATAAGGATCAAAGATGATCCAAGTAGAACACTTTAAGTGGATCCATATCAATAGATTTTTAGCAAGCAAAAATGCAAGCAAAAAGAAGGCACATGGTAACACAAGATTGAACAGAAGGAGGGCGAAGAAAAGGCAAAGGGTGAAGTGGGGGAGAGGAAAACGAGAGGCAAATGGCAAATAATGTAATGCGAGGGATAAGAGTTGTGATGGGTACTTGGTATGTCTTGACTTGGCGTAGATCTCCGCGGCAATGGCGCCAGAAATTGCTCGTTGACGGGAGATCAAATCTTGACTTGACTTGGTGTAAGCCTCCCCGGCAACGGAGCCAGAAATCCTTCTTGCTACATCTTGAGCTTGCGTTGGTTTTTCCCTTGAAGAGGAAAGGGCGATGCAGCAAAGTAGCATAAGTATTTCCTTAGTTTTTGAGAACCAAGGTATCAATCCAGTAGGAGACTACACGCAAGTCGCCTTGTACCTACACAAACAAATAAGAACCTTGCAACCAACGCGATAAAGGGGTTGTCAATCCCTTCACGGCCACTTGCAAAAGTGAGATCTCATAGAGATAATAAGATAAATATTTTTGTTATTTTTATGATATAGATTGAAAGTAAAGATTGCAAAGTAAAAATAGATTGGAAACTTATATGATGGAAAATAGACCCGGGGGCCATAGGTTTCACTAGTGGCTTCACTCAAGATAGCATAAGTATTACGGTGGGTGAACAAATTACTGTCGAGCAATTGATAGAAGAGTGCATAATTATGAGAATATCTAAGCATGATCATGTATATAGGCATCACGTCCGCGACAAGTAGACCAAAATGATTCTGCATCTACTACTGTTACTACTCCACACATCGACCGCTATCCAGCATGCATCTAGAGTATTAAGTACATAAGAACGGAGTAACGCATTAAGCAAGATGACATGATGTAGAGGGATAAACTCAAGCAATATGATATAAACCCCATCTTTTTATCCTCGATGGCAACAATACAATACGTGCCTTGCTGCCCTGCTGTCACTGGGAAAGGACACCGCAAGATTGAACCCAAAGCTAAGCACTTCTCCCATTGCAAGAAAGATCAATCTAGTAGGCCAAACCAAACTGATAATTCGAAGAGACTTGCAAAGATAACCAATCATACATAAAAGAATTCAGAGGAGATTCAAATATTGTTCATAGATAATCTTGATCATAAACCCACAATTCATCGGATCTCCACAAACACACCACAAAAAGAATTACATCGAATAGATCTTCAAGAAGATCGAGGAGAACTTTGTATTGAGATCCAAAGAGAGATAAGAAGCCATCTAGCTACTAACTATGTACCCGAAGGTCTGTGGTAAACTACTCACACATCATCGCAGAGGCTATGGTGTTGATGTAGAAGCCCTCCGTGATCGATTTCCCCTCCGGCGGAGCGCCGGAAAAGGCCCCAAGATGGGATCTCACGTGTACAGAAGGTTGCGGCGGTGGAAATAGGGTTTCGTGGTGCTCTCGGATGTTTTCCGGGTATATGAGTATATATAGGCGAAAGAAGTAGGTCGATGGAGCCACGAGGGGCCCACGAGGGTGGGGGGCGCACCTCCCTACCTCGTGGCCACCATGTTGCTTCCTTGACGTCCACTCCAAGTCTCCTGGATTGCGTTTGTTCCAAAAATAACTCTCCCGAAGGTTTCATTCCGTTTGGACTCCGTTCGATATTCCTTTTCTGCGAAACACTGAAATTGAAAAAAACAACAATATGCACCGGGCCTTCGGTTAATAGGTTAGTCCCAAAAATAATATAAAAGTGCATAATAAAGCCCATTAAACATCCAAAATAGATAATATAATAGCATGGAACAATAAAAATTATAGATACGTTGGAGACGTATCACGACCGTAGTCAAATACGATTCAACTAAAGTTGGAGAAACAGACACCCGCCTGCCACCTGTGCGCAAAAGCACGTCGGTAGAACTGGTGTCATGAACGTGGTCATGTAATGTTGGTCCGGGGCGCTTCATCCAATAATACCGTCGAATCAAAATAAGATGTTGGTGGTAAGCAGTATGACTATTATCGCCCACAACTCTTTATGTTCTACTCATGCATATCATCTACGCATAGACCTGGCTCAGATGCCACTGTTGGGGAACATAGCATGCAATTTCAAAAAAAAAATCCTACGATCACGCAAGATCTATCTAGGAGATGCATAGCAGGGGGAGAGTGTGTCCACGTACCCTCGTAGACCGAAAGCGGAAGCATTAGGTTAACGCGGTTGATGTAGTCAAACGTCTTCACGATCCAACCGATCTAGTACCGAACGTATGGCACCTCTGAGTTTAGCACACGTTCAGCTTGATGACGTCCCTCGAACTCTTGATCCAGCAGAGGGTCGAGGGAGAGTTCCATAAGCACAACGGCATGGTGACGGTGATGGTGATGTGATCCGTGCAGGGCTTCGCCTAAGCACTACGACGCTATGACCGTAGGAGTAAACTGTGGAGGGGGCACCGCACACGGATAAGAGAACAATTGATGTGCTACGGGGTGCACCACTGCCCCTGTATATAAAGGAGGGGAGGAGGAGGCCGACCACAAGGGGGCGCGCCATGGGGGGGAGTCCTACTAGGACTCCACTCCTAGTAGGATTCGCCCCCCTCCCTTTCTTACCGGAGGGGAAAAGGAAGGAGAGGGAGAGGGAGAGGGAAAGGGGGCCGTGCCCCCTCCTCCTTGTCCTCTTCGGACTCCCTTGGAGGGGCGGGCGCCACCCCTTGCGGGCTCCCCTCTCTCTCCACTAAGGCCCATGCAGGCTCAACACTTCCCCGGGGGGTTCCGGTAACCCCTCGGTACTCCGGTAAAATACCTGAACCACTTGAAACCATTTAGATGTCCGAATACTACCTTCCAATATATGTATCTTTACCTCTCGACCATTTCGAGACTCCTTGTCATGTCTGTGATCCAATCCGGGACTCCGAATAATCTTCGGTCACCAAAACACATAACTCATAATACAAATCGTCATCGAACGTTAAGCGTGCGGACCCTACGGGTTCGAGAATGATGTAGACATGACCGAGACACATCTCTGATCAATAACCAACTGCGGAACCTAGATGCTCATATTGGTTCCTACATATTCTACGAAGATCTTTATCAGTCAAACCGCAATGACAACATACGTTATTCCCTTGTCATTGGTATGTTACTTGCCCAAGATTCAATCATCGGTATCCTCATACCTAGTTCAATATCTTTACTAGCAAGTCTGTTTACTCGTTCTGTAATGCATCATCCCGTAACTAACTCATTAGTCACATTGCTTGCAAAGCTTATCATGATGTGCATTACCGAGAGGGCCCAGAGATACCTCTCCGATACTCGGAGTGGCAAATCCTAATCTTGATCTATGCCAACCCAACAAACACCTTCGGAGACACCAGAGAGCATCTTTATAATCACCCGATTCGTTGTGACGTTTGATAGCACACAAGGTGTTCCTCGGTATTCGGGAGTTGCATAATCTCATAGTCAAAGGAATATGTATAAGTCATGAAGAAAGCAATAGCAATAAAACTTAACAATCATTATGCTAAGCTAACGGATGGGTCTTGTCCATCACATCATTCTCTAATGATGTAATCCCGTTCATCAAATGACAACACATGTCTATGGTTAGGAAACTTAACCATCTTTGATTAACAAGCTAGTCAAGTAGAGGCATACTAGGGACACTTTGTTTTGTCTATGTATTCACACATTCATCAAGTTTCCGGTTAATACAATTCTAGCATGAATAATAAACATTTATCATGATATAAGGAAATATAAATAACAACTTTATTATTGCCTCTAGGGCATATTTCCTTCACATACATAGCATCATATTATAAACATGGGTCTCATGACCCAACACACAACGTAATACAAGCAACAAGTAGAAGCATAAACCTGTCTGAGTACAGACAACTGAAAAGAGAGAAGGCTAGAAAGCCTGTCTATATACAAGACCCTCCATAGGAACCAGACCTCTGTCTGGGATTCCCAAGCTAATCGGTCAACGTTGAACTCAACACAGCAGTCTAAAGTGAGTCTGATGTCTCCTATACAAAAACATAAATTAAGCAACGATGAGTACAAAGGTACTCAGCAAGAATTACATCAGAACTAACTACATATGCACCGGTATCAACAATGGGGTGGTGGAGTTGAACTACAACAAGCCAGCTTTGACTCAGTGGCTATCATGTACTATGACTACCAGTATTTTCTTTGAGGTGAGATAGCGCACACGAGTCCACATATTCACCATATCAATACACCACTGTGGATCCGCTCCCGTCTCCCTACGAGAAGGCCATCCATAGCACTCACACTTATCTTGAGCATTTTAGAGTATCCCTTTAAGTTGTCTATGAACAATGTAAGCTTTCCAAGTAGTCCATATTCAAGGACTCGGCTATTTGAATAGTTTGATAACCCTATAGGGGTGCACTTCTTCACACACGCTCTCACCACTTACCACCATGTACACGTCATGTATCTTAACAACCTTCAAGCAAAAGCCTGGCGATGGTGTGGGCCACAACCTGACTAAACACATAGGACCCTAGTCCAGGTTTATCGCCTATTTGAGGTTGTATCCGCGAAGGAAGTCTGGCCGAGGTTTCACTCACGGCCCCAAACGATGAGAGCAGGCTTCCCAAGAGCACTATTCAGGTGTCATCCTTGTACACCGTGCCCCGATATCTCTACCGCATCATAGCCCACCCCCAGGGTCAGCGTTACGCATGGCCCCCAACACATATCCTACAAACACCAGAAACTAATTGCAACTCCTAGACATAGATCAAGGTGATTTATAAGTCAATAGAGCTAGGAGTGCCTGAGCCCAATGTGTGGTAGTAACTGTCTTGGATCACAAACACATAGCTCAGTTCTTGAGGACAGTCCCAATGAAACAACACACCATGTACTCCTACATGGCCTCTCATCGCTACCTTTACCAAATCGTGTTCACAGAGTAGGACATGAACACAACCATTCCAATTCATCCCCCAGATGGATCAAACCCGACACAACTCTAAGCAAGGCAGGCATAACAAGCAAGCATGGATGAGTAGTCACAACATGGCTCAAGCAATTCCTACTCATGCTAGTGGGTTTCAACTATTTGCTGTGGAAAAGACAACTCATGAAGAGGAATGGGTTCAAGTACCGCAACATGTAATAGTTGAATTGTTGTTGTCCTAATGCAGTAAAAAAGATCAAGAGCGAGAGAGCCGAATTGTATCAAAATGCTCAAAGGGGGGTTTTCTTGCTTGGCACTTATGAAGATAGTAATGTTCTTCATCGGTGTCAACGATCACAATGTCAGAAACGTCGGCTGCCGAGAAGGAACAACACCGACTAGCAGAGAAGGAACACAATCAATGCAATGCACATTCACCTGAATGAAATGTCATATTAAGGTACTGAATTCACCTAATGCAATATTTAGCCAAGTTAACTAAAGTGGAATTCAAACAAGATCAAATTCCAACTCCACATGTTATTTCATAAATTGCCCTAATCATCATTTGTCCTATTCAGCAATGCTAACTTATTCAAACATGCATGATCATGGCATAATCAGATTCTTCACATTTTTTGAATAATTTTTCATATATAAATGATTTTGGTCTGAGTTACGGTTGAATTTCTATGAATTTTAGAAGTTTTAAACATTTTCTGAAATTTCCAATTTTATTTAGAAATATGAATATTCCAGTAAATGTATTCATGATGTCAGCACTATGCCATAGTGACGTTAGCAGTGAACTAGGTCGGCCAGGGTCAAACCTGACGTGTGGGGTCCACATGTTAATGGCGCAGTGAGTTAAACATGGTTTTATTTAAACCTAAACTAATTTAGCTTGTTAATTAGGGCGTGGGGCCCGGTTGTCATTGACACGGGAGGTTAGTTAGCCCCGTCATTAGTGCTAATGACGGTGCCACGTCAACTAGGCCGGCGATTAGCCACCGACGACCGTCCCTCGTGGTGGAGTCCCATTGGGACAGCGCTACGGACGTCGGCTGGATGCGCTGGAGACACCAAAGGAAAGCCCATCCTCATGCACATCCAGGGGAGCCCGCGGAAGGCTGCGAGGTGGCGGAGATGACGGCGACGGTGCCCTTGGCGGCGACCGGACCTCGGCTAGGTGCGGGCATGGGGAGGCAAGGTGGGTGCTCGGTTGGGTTTCTGAGAGTTTCAGGGGTTCGAACTCGTGCTCAAACGCAATGATTGTGCACTGTATCGACCACGGTGACATGGGCATCAGTGAGGAGCTCACGGGCATGGCGGGGATCGGGGCTAGAGCATGAATTAGACGAAGGGGATAGAGAGAGAACGTGTGGAATCTCACAGCGGTTTGAACGGAGCAAACGACGAGGCCGGGGAAGAACGGGAGGCGGCGGATCGATCGGAGGCATGCGTCGGCCGAAGGTTGAAGACGAGCTCGACGGTGATGTGTCAGGGCTTCCCTGCCTACTTGGCTCAATGTAGATGAAGAGGGTCATGAGGCGAATCTTCTGGACACGTCGATGATACGTCTCCAACGTATCTATAATTTTTGATTATTCCATGCTTTATATTATCTGTTTTGGATGTTTTATATGCATTAATATGCTACTTTATATGATTTTTGGGACTAACCTATTAACCTAGAGCCCAGTGCCAGTTTCTATTGTTTTCCTTGTTTTAGAGTTTCGTAGAAAAGGAATACCAAACGGAATAAAACTTTTGCAATGATTTTTCTTGGACCAGAAGACACCCAGGAGACTTGGAGTGCAAGTCAGAAGAGCCATGAGGCGGCCACAAGGGTGAATGGCGCACCCAGGGGGTAGGGCGCGCCCCCTGACCTTGTGGGCCCCCGGTGACCCCCTGACCTAGATCTTCCTCCTATATAGTCTCAAATACTCCAAAAACTTCCGGGGAGCCATAAAACCACTTTTCCACCACCGCAACCTTCTGTACCCGTGAGATCCCATCTAGGGGCATTTTCCGGCGTCCTGCCGGAGGGGGATTCGATCACGGAGGGCTTCTACATCAACACCATTGCCTCTCCGATGAAGCGTGTGTAGTTTACCACAGACCTACGGGTCCATTGCTAGCAGCTAGATGGCTTTTTCTCTCTCTTTGAATCTCAATACAAAGTTCTCCTCGATGTTCTTGGAGATATATTCGATGTAATACTCTTTTGCGGTGTGTTTGCCGAGATCCGATGAATTGTGGATTTATGATCAGCTTATCTATGAATATTATTTGAATCTTCTCTGAATTCTTATATGCATGATTTGATATCTTTGCAAGTCTCTTCGAACTATCGATTTGGTTTGGCCAACTAGATAGGTTTTTCTTGCAATGCGAGAAGTGCTTAGCTTTGGGTTCAATCTTGCGGTGCTCGATCCCAGTGACAGAAGGGGAAACGACACGTATTGTATTGTTGCCATCGGGGATAAAAATGGGGCTTTTATCATAATGCTTGAGTTAATTCCTATACATCATGTCATCTTGCTTAAGGCATTACTCCGTTCTTTATGAACGTAATACTCTAGATGCATGTTGGATAGCGGTCGATGTGTGGAGTAATAGTAGTAGATGCAGAATCATTCGGGTCTAATTGACACGGACGTGATGCCTATATTCATGATCATTGCCTTAGATATCGTAATAACTTTGCGCTTTTCTATCAACTGCTCGGCAGTAATTTGTTTGCCCACCGTAATCTTTGCTATCTTGAGAGAAGCCTCTAGTGAAACCTAAGGGCGCCGGGTCTATTTTCCATTATATAAGTTTCTGATCCACAATTTTAGTTTTCTATTTACCTTCTTTGCAATCTTTTACTTTCCGTTCCATAAACCAAAAATACCAAAAATATTAGTTTATTGTTTATCCATCTCTATCAGATCTCACTTTGCAAATAACCGTGAAGGGATTGACAACCCCTTTGTCGCGTAGGCTGCAAGTTGGTGTTTGTTTGTGCAGGTATTCGATTGCTTGCGTGTTGTCTCCTACTGGATTGATACCTTGGTTCTCAAAAGCTGAGGGAAATACTTACTCTACTTTGCCGCATCACCCTTTCCTCTTCAAGGGAAAAACCAACGCAAGCTCAAGAGGTAGCAGGAAGGATTTCTGGTGCCGTTGCCGGGGAGGTCTACGCCAAGCCAAGACATACCAAGTACTCATCATAAACTCTCATCTCTCGCATTACATTATTTGTCATTCGCCTCTCGTTTTCCTCTCCCCACTTCTAAAACAATTTTCGAAAAGATTTGCCTTTTCGTCGCCCTTCTTCCGTTCGTCTTTTCGTTTGCCTTGATGTCTTATTTGGCTCGTTTGCTCGTTTGGTTGGAATAATTGTGTATTTATTGCAAATAAGAGAATCTAAGATCTATGGATCCTCATCCACTTGCTAATCTTTTTAAGAGATCCAATTATGATGAACCAATTCCTAGTGATTTGAGTGCACTAGATTATCTTTATGAGGTTTTGCTTGAAATTCGTGAATCTGAAAATTATGATGAAGTGTTGAAAGAAGAAAATTATAAAGTGATTTATGATAGCTCCTTGAATGAAAAGCATGATTTCAATGATGTTATTACAAATTCTATTAATGTCAATTGTGTTAATGATATGCAAAACCCTAAGCGTGGGGATGCTAGTTTTTCTATGTCCACTACTTGTTGCAATGATCATGATTGGGGTGATTCTTATTATGATCTTGAAAATCTATTTAAGCCCCATGATGAATATGAGATTGATAATAATGTTTGCAATAATATTGAAATTGGGTTTGGAAGAGTGTCAACTTTAGATCACACATATTTGGATAATGTTCAATCTTATAAAGTTTTTGATAAAAGTGGGTTCGGAGAGGTCATGACTTTATTTTATGATAATCCCACTATTTTGGAAGAGTGTCAACTTTGCATGCATGTGGTTCATAGAGAATATTTTTTGTGATAGTTATATTATTGAGTTTGATACGATCGCACATGTAATTATTATGATAGAGGAAAATATGGTTGTAGAAATGTTTATGTTACAAAAGTACCTCTCGTTATGTTGAGATTGCTATTGTTTCTTTCTTCTTCCTTGCATATTGTGGTTTTTTCTTGTCTTGATAATTTGTTTGCCTATAAGATGCCTATGCATAGGAAGTATGTTAGAATTAGATGTGTTTTTCACATGTTTTTATGATGCTATCTTTGTGTTTCAATTGCTATCTTTCTTGTGAGCATCATCAAAATTATCAATTCCTAGCTAAAAGGCTTTAAAGTAAAGCGCTTGTTGGGAGACAACCCAATATTTTTCCTTCCTGTTTTGCAATTAACTTTCCATCTAGCCTCTGGTTAGATGTGGTTTGGTGTTTTAATTAGTGTTTGTGCCAAGTAAGACCTTTGGGATAGCTTGCGGTGATAGTTGATTTCATCTTGCTGAAAAAATAGAAAATTTTGCGCTCAGTCCGGGAATTGTTTAAAATCACAGAAGAGTGATAAAATCCTGATTTTTACAGTAGATTGATACACAAATTGCCCCTGCTTTACTAATTTGTCAGAACTTTTGGAGTTACATAAGTATGCAAACTATCCAGATTACTACAGACTGTTCTGTTTTTGGCAGATTCTATTTTCGCGTGTTGTTTGCTTATTTTGATGCATCGATGGCTAGTATCGGGGGTATGAACCATGGAAAAGTTGGAATAAAATATATTTACACCAATATAAATAAAGAATGATTTCACAACAGTACCAAAAGTGGTGCTTTATTTTCTTATACTAACAGAGCTTATGAGATTTTCTATTGAGTTTTGTGTTGTGAAGTTTTCAAGTTTTTGGTAAGGATTTGATGGACTATGGAATAAGGAGTGGCAAGAGCCTAAGCTTGGGGATGCGCAAGGCACCACAAGGTAATATTAAAGGATGTTAAGAGCCTAAGCTTGGGGATGCCCCGGGAAGGCATCCCCTCTTTCGTCTTCGTCTATCGGTAACTTTACTTGAGGCTATATTTTTATTCACCACATGATATGTGTTTTTCTTGGAGCGTCTTGTATGATTTGAGTCTTTGCTTTTTTGTTTGCCACAATTGTCCTTGTTGTACACACCTTTTGGAAGAGACACGCATGCATCATGATTTATTAGAATACTCTATGTGCTTCACTTATATCTTTTGAGCTAGGCAAATTTGCTCTAGTGCTTCACTTATATCTTTTTAGAGCATGGTGGTGGTTTTATTTTATAGAAATTGATGAACTCTCGCACTTCACTTATATTATTTTGAGACTCTCTAAACAACATGGTAATTTTCTTTGGTTATAAAATTAGTCCTAATATGTTAGGCATCCAAGAGGGATATAATAAAAACTTTCATATAAAATGCATTGAATACTATGTGAAGTTTGATTCCTTATGAATGTTTTGAGACATGAGGATGGTGATATTAGAGTCATGCTAGTAAGTAGTTGTGAATTTGAGAAATGCTTGTGTTAAGGTTTGTGAGTCCCGTAGCATGCACGTATGGTGAACCATTATGTAACGAAGTTGGAGCATGAGATGTTTTTTGATTGTCTTCCTTATGAGTGGCGGTCGGGGACGAGCGATGGTCTTTTCCTACCAATATATCCCCCTAGGAGCATGCGCGTAGTACTTTGTTTAGATGACTAATAGATTTTTGCAATAAGTATGTGAGTTCTTTATGACTAATGTTGAGTCCATGGATTATACGCACTCTCACCTCTCCGCCAAATCTAGCCTCTCTTGTACCACACAACTTTCGCTGGTACCATAAACCCACCATATATCCTTCCTCAAAACAGCCACCATACCTACTTATTATGGCATTTCCATAGCCATTCCGAGATATATTGCCATGCAACTTTTCCACCATTCTGTTTATTATGACATGCATCATCATTGTCATATTGCTTTGCATGATCATGTAGTTGACGTCGTATTTGTGGCAAAGCCACCATTTCATCATTTTTATACATGTCGCTCTTGATTCATTGCACATCCTGGTACACCGCCGGAGTCATTCATATAGAGTCATATCTTGTTCTAGTATCGAGTTTTAATTTTTGAGTTGTAAGTAAATAGAAGTATGATGATCTTCCTTATTAGAGCATTGTCCCATGTAAGAGAAAAAAGAAAAAAGAAAGAAAAAAAGAAAGAAAAGGAGAAAGAAAAATGAGAGAAAAAGAGAGAAGGGGCAATGTTACTAGAGAAAGAAAAATGAGAGAAAAAGAGAGAAGGGGCAATGTTACTATCCTTTTTCATACTTGTGCTTCAAAGTAGCACCATCATTTTCATGATAGAGAGTCTCCTATGTTGTCACTTTCATATACTAGTGGGAATTTTCATTATAGAACTTGGTGTCAGTGTCAAAACCGGCGGATCTCAGGTAGGGGGTCCCGAACTGTGCGTCTAGGATCGATGGTAACAGGAGACGGGGGACACGATGTTTACCCAGGTTCAGGCCCTCTCTATGGAGGTAATACCCTACTTCCTGCTTGATTGATCTTGATGAATATGAGTATTACAAGAGTTGATCTACCACGAGATCGTAATGGCTAAACCCTAGAAGTCTAGCCTGTATGACTATGGTAATGAATATCTATGCTATCCGGACTACGCCCTCCGGTTTATATAGACACCAGAGGGATCTAGGGTTACACGGAGTAGGTCACATAGGAAAGAATCTTCATAGATGATTGTCATGCTTGCCTTCCATGCCAAGGAGAGTCCAATCCGGACACGGGTACAGTCTTCGTCCTTCGTGTCTTCACAGCCCATCAGTTCGGCCCATGGATAACAGGCCGGACACCCGAGGACCCCTTAGTCCAGGACTCCCTCAGTAGCCCCTTAACCTGACTTCAATGACGAGCAGTACGGTGCGCATATTGTCTTCGGCATTGCAAGGCGGGTTCCCCCCTCCGAACTCCAAGGTAGTCTTCAGAAGTAATGATTGTATCCGGACTTGTATACACAACTACAGAGGATATAATATTTCACGAGTCCAACCCGCTGACATCTTTTGGTAATATAACATCACGCCTACTCGGCCATTATTTTCGAACCGTTAGCTGGCCCATCGTCCCACGTCTCAAGACGTGGTTTTATTGGCCTGTCTTATCCAAGCGGAGATTGTGTCTCCCTTTTTTAAGGGATTCTTGTCAGCCCGGACATGGGTAACCCAACCGTCATTTGGGTAAAACTCCTTGGGAATAGGCAAGCTTTGAGGCCCAGGAGGAGACGTTTGATATTCGCAGTCTTTATATAGGGGTACAAACCCGTCTTTTTCTTTCACGCTTGCTTCCCCCTCAACCCTTACTCCCCCGAGTTCCAACACCCGGTTTTCAGTTACCACACACCCCAATCATGTCCGGGTCCAGGCGTCAAGGCCGGTGGGTAGCTTCTTCTGTCACGGAGAGAGACATTGCAAAGCTTCGGGTAGCGAGGTATCTGACCGCAGAAATCCACCATCGGCTCCCTGCCGAGGGGCAGGTTATCCCCACCCCCAGATCCGGCGAGAGGGTCGTGTTCGTGTCCCACTTCCTTCGCAGGTTAGGGTTTGCACTTAACCCCTTCGTCCGAGGGCTCATGTTCTATTACGGGCTAGATTTTCACGATCTGGCCCCGGACTCTATTCTTCCTATCTCGGTGTTTATCGTCACGTGCGAGGCCTTCCTCCGGACTCCTCCTCACTTCGGCTTGTGGCTCAAGACCTTTGATGTGAAGCTGCAAGTGCTAGAGGGGGAGCAAGCTGAGTGCGGCGGTGTTGCAGTGAGCAAGCTTGCTAGCGCCGTTTGGCTGAAAGGATCCTTCGCCAAATCTTCCGATTTATGGCAGCAGGGGTGGTTCTATATTACCGAGCCCCATGGCTCCAAATGGGCAGCTGCGCCTGCATTTCGATCCATCCCCCCAATTCAGCTTGCATCATGGATTAATAAGGGGCTGGACTGGGGATCAGCGGACGAGGTGCGAACTCTGCAAAGTCCCATCCGAAGCCTCACTGAGAGGAACATCAAAATCGTCAATGTGGCTCAAGTAATGTTAGTTCGTCGGACCCTGCCGTGCCAGCGACGACCTCTCCGTCTGTGGGAGTTCAATCCAGAAGGGCCGCGGACTCTTCAGCACTTCTTCGGCATTACGCACGAAGGAATGTGGAGATTATTCTTCGGGAAATGAAGGCAATGGCCGGACACCATCAAAGATGCTGGCCTAGACTGTAACCATCCGGATACCCCGGTAAGTACTCGTTTGCCGAATACCTCATAATTAGATACCCAGTGGCAAGATACTGACAGAATCATCCTTTTTCAGGGTTGGATAAAGAAGGTGGAACGGATTAGGTGTCCGGTTCCCCTTCCCGAAGACTCAGCTACTCCTGTACTAACAAGGATGCTGGCCTCGGCACCATACCAGGCGTCGGCAAGGTAGGGTGAAGAGGAGAGTGAGAAGACCCAAGATGACCTTGGTTCCGGAGGTAAGTCGGACACTGAGTCCGGAGAAATCGACCTTTCCTCGCCTGAAGACAGAGGCGGAAAAGGACCCAGTATCCCTTCTCCAAGCAGGAGGAAAAGGGCCGCCTCCAAAGATTGGGAGGGGCGGTCTTCCAAGAGGGGCAAGATGCCACCGTCCAACGGCTTTGGTTTGGAAAGCGACGCCGTTGAACAACTCCAACAAGGGGACAAGCCCTCGGCCAAACCGTAAGTGAATCCGAAGTACTTTGATAGCGTCCCGCTCCGTTGCTGTTTTACCGATGATATACGTAACTCGTTCATGCATTTTTTACAGGTCAGCACAGAGTTTTTCTGGGCAATCCTCTTCTTCAGGAAGTCTCCTCCCAGAGATGATGGAGAGCAAGACGCCTCCTCCAACCTCTTCGCCCAATAAGGCGGATGACTCTGAAGTGTCATCGCGGAGGGTCCCTCTTAATCAACAAGTTATGCAGGGGACAAAAGAGGCAGCACCCGAATGTGGATCTCCAACCATCCAGGATTCTGGGGTTGATGATAACAAAGGCCCCGGACTGTCTGGCTCGCAGCCGACAGTGATTCTGGAGACGGGTGAACAGATTCCTTCAAAGGATGGCGGTGCTCCTAGAGCGGCTTCCGGAGACCCGGAGGCTCCGGATATATTGCGGGACATGTTGCGAAAAGCATCTGTCTCGGGGGAACAGCGTACCTTGATGGGTATAGTGGTTGAGAAGATTTTGTCCGCGAAGAGCGGATTGGATGAAGCCTTCATGAGCCTGCTAAAAGGCTTCGAGGTTTGTGATGTAATATTTTCAGCTATGTTTTATTTTCAAAGATGCACCTGTGTATTGGTAGTAGCCCCTGGGACTCGGGTTGGCTTCCACTGGGAAGCGAATCAGAGGATCAAAAAGGATTACTCAAGGATTGACCTGATGAATTTGAACACAGGTTGTTTCCCCCTTAGCTACTTCTCAGACTGTGGATATTGCCGAGCTGCAGCGGAAGCTTGACGTGGCAGGGGATGATCTTTCATTAATCAATATGCGTCTTGACGAGTCGCAAGGTATGTATTCGGGGCAACCCCCTACATTTTTTGTGGTATAAGCATGATGCTAAAATCTGTATGCTGGAATATGTGTGCCTGCAGATGGTGCTGCCGCCGTTGAAGTTTTTCGCGCGGAGCTGGCCCGGGCCAAGGAGCAGGCCCGCCGTACACTACTAGGAAAAGGGCTATAGCTAATATGGACATTAATGGCGCACCATGTATGTGGTGCTCCACTGCTATATAGCAGTGGTGCACCAGATACAGGTACGCAATTATTGACATATTACTAATGGCGCACCTGGTGTGTGGTGCGCCATTACTAGTTTTGAAAAATAAAATAAAAAATAAAATTGTTAGCAGTGGTGCACCAGGGGACATTGCGCCATTACTAGTTGACATACTAATGGCGCACCTGTACAAGATGCGCCATTACTATGTGTATGACTGGTTCAATCCTTGGTCAAACTTAGTAATGGCGCACTTTGCATAGGTGCGCCATTACTATGTCAAACTTAGTAATGGCGCACCTATACAAAGTGCGCCATTACTAACTTTGACCAAGGTTTGACCAAGTCATACACATAGTAATGGCGCACTTTGTGAAGGTGCGCCATTACTAACTTTCTTTGCACCACCCCCCCTGTGGACCGCCTTTTCAGTTTTAGAAAAAATAAAAGAAAATGATGGAAATGTCAAAAAAAATAAAAGAAAATAAGTTTCCCATGTGATATGTGGTCTAGTTGTTGGGAAAATTTACAAATATGAGTTTCGACTTTATTTGTAAAATCTCTGTGGAATTTAGTAAAATGGGCATAACTTTTGCATACGAACTCGGATTAAAAAGTTTTTATATGAAAAATCATCTACTCGAAAAGTTACATCCGAATTCAACCGGGGCTTTTAAGATCTAGAGGGGGGAAATGGAAAAAGTTTCAAACTTAGTAATGGCGCACCATTTGCTAGGTGCGCCACTAGTAACAGAAAAAAATGGTTTCAATTTTTTTTTGGATTTTTTTTTCAAAATATGATACGTAATATGACCGGGAAGTTTGAAATATTTTTTCAAAATTTCATCACACTCATGAACATGAACAAAGTCCAAGACATCAACAAGGTTTAATAGGATTGATATGATAGATATATCAACAAGTGCCTGTTAAGTGAGGTGGTGCTGGGGTTGGATAGAACTGTGAAGTTAAGCGTGCTCGGGCTGGAGTAGTGTGAGGATGGGTGACCTTCCGGTAAGTTCGACAACAAAGTGCGATTTGACTTGAGATTAAGCATATTGACCTGAGATTAAGCCATAGTGACTCGAGATTAAGAAAAAAACGAAAAAAAATTGAAAGAAAAATTCTGGAAAAAAACGAAAGAAAATTGTTAGTAATGTCGCACTTCTATGTGGTGCGCCATTACTAAGTCAGATAGTAATGGCACACTTCTAGGCATAGTAATGGCGCACTTCTAGGCATAGTAATGGCGCACTATAGGTGCGTCATTACTATCTGTGATAGTAATGGCGCACCAAATGTGCGCCATTACTATTTGTTACTAGTGGCGTGGTAATAGTGGCGCACCTATAGTGCGCCATTAATGGCAAAAATAGGTGCGCCACTAACAGGCCTTTTTCTAGTAGTGGTAGCAATGCTGGTGCCGAAAAGGCATCGACTGAGCTAAAAGCCGAACAAGCTGCACGGCGCCAAGACGAGGAGAAGATGTCCACAGTGGCGCTCGAACTGGAAAATGCCACTGGCCGCAGCGAATTTCTGGAGAAGGAGAATAAAGCCTTAACGGCTGAGCTGGAGAAGGCCTTACAAGAGGCGAAGGAAGCGCAATCGGAATCCAGAGCAACCCATGAGGAGGTTCGGCAGGCTAGGGAGATTGCGGCTAGAAAGCCCTTTCTGCTGCAAACTAAGTTCGGTGACCCGAACTATGCTCAGCTTAACCAAGTGTGGAGTTCTCCGGACGAGTTCTTGGACTTGCTGAAGAGTTCTTCCGATGCGGCGCAGTATTACCAAGCGCGAGATGGGTATGCAACAGAGAAGCTTTTTTTGTCGCAGTTTGGCGCATCAAAGAGCCCTCTATTGCTCAATGAACAGATGTCCCAATGGGCCGAACTTCATAGGATATCCGGCGCTGCCATGAAGGATGTCATAATCTGGTTGTGGCCAACCGAGCCTATTCCGAATAGCTATTTCGGTTTGGTGCAGAGGTTTGTTGACGCGGTGCCGCGTATCGACGCTGTGAAGCGGTCAACGTGCATTGAGGGTGCACGGATGGCTTTTGCCCGAGTCAAGACATTCTGGGGAAAGATGAAGGCCATCGATGTCGCGGCTAAGGGTCCACCCAAGGGCAAGGACCGTCCTGAACCGGAGCGTTATTTTGAAGACTTCCTAGAGGCCGCCCGCTTAATAGAGGGTCAATGCTCGAAAGACATAATGTTCGAGTAAGGTGTATGATAATTGTAAAAGACAATTTTATAGTTAATCTATTTGTATGTCCTGCTTTGAAAGCTTGAATTCCTCATGTGCGGACGTTTTAATATAATCTGAAAGTTTTCCGGTCGTCAGCTTCAGCCCCCTCGTAGGAAGTAAGGGGGTGTTCGGAAAAGCATTTAATCACTCTTTATCCAACGTCTTGGTCCATAAAGGAGGTGATAATGCAGCGAACCAGGAAATCGGACTATAGGGCGTTAACACTTTCACTTAGCCATAGGAGTTTTATGGTGGGACTACGACATAGCCCCTGGTATGTATGCGGCGTATGGTGCCTCACATATTTGATCTAAAAAAGATCCTTCGTGTGACACGGAGAATCGCTAAAGATTCCAAGAAATCGCCAAGTGGTTGACCAGCTCTCGCCGCATCATGACAGTCAGTTTCGGCTTTTTCTACTAAGGTACTTGACCAGATGAACTGGAAGCACAATTGTAGTAGTTCTCCGTTTACTACCCTAGCCGATAGAGCGGAACGTAGGGTAGCAAGCACAGGAGCCGGGCAACCCATCTATTGACCCAAGACAATGATTCGGAGCTGATGCATATAAGGCCAAACTTGCGACGCGGAAGTACGCTGTAGAGCTGCTCGGGCTTTTGTTGGCAACTCATTTATTCCCATACCGAGCCCCTGGCAGGTTATGCCAAGGTATGTCTGTGAAACAACCATGGAAGCCGTATTTAGTGGTGAAACAACATGGATGATTAATTCGGAAACTGGGAGCTGAGCGATATGCCAATGATTTATTTATTATATATATAAGCCATCCTCCCGGCTATTTGACATGCTCGGGGTCGGAGGCGGAGGAGCAGGCATAGTACAGGCTCGAAATAGAGAGTGCGGTCTGCAAAAAGTTATTTTGGACCTCCTGTCGCATGTCTGCGCCGCCAGTCCTCCGCGGGGGGAATCCTTGACGGAGAGAGCCCCTCAGGTGAGCGTACGGATCCGAGCTCCGATAGAGCCAGTTTCAGACGTTTGTCCTGTTCGTCACCTGTTTCTAAGGGATAGTGAAGGAAGAAATAAAAAGAAAATGAATAAAAAATGTTACTGGGATGCTTGCAGGCTTGTCCGTAGTGTGCCTCCGCCAATGCCCATGGTATCTTAAGTGCGTAGTGGTGTATGCGCGGCACAAATTTTGTAGGTGTACGATGTGGGCGGCGGAAGCCGGACTGCTATTTTCGCTCCGGGAGTAGTTGACCCTTGGGTGGAAATTGCTTCAGGCCCCTGGTATTTCTTTGGTGAACTTCTCCGTCGTCCCTGTCGCCTGGAGGCCTCTTCCCCTTGTGTTCGGCGTTGAGCTTGCCGGCCTGTTTAAAGACCCAGCAGTTTCTGTTAGTATGATTAGCAGGTTTGTCGGGGTGGCCGTGAATCTGGCAAGGTCGGTCCAATATCCTGTCCAGGTTGGATGGTTCGTCTCGTTTCGCCTTGAATGGCTTCTTCCGTTGACCGGGCTTGGGATTGCTGAAACCGGCGCTGACCGCCGTGTCGCGTGATCTTTCATTATCATTGTGACTATTGTATTTGCTTCGTCGTGGTTTGCCGTTGCCATCTTGGATTTCGGAAGTGCCCGGATCGCTAGCGCTGCTGCTTCTACGAGCGAGCCAGCTGTCTTCTCCCGCGCAAAAGCGGGTCATCAGAGCAGTGAGGGCTGTCATGGATTTAGGTCCTTCTTGACCGAGGTGGCGTGCGAGCCATTCGTCCCGGACACTGTGTCTGAAAGCCGCAAGGGCTTCCGCGTCCGGACAGTCGACGATTTGGTTCTTTTTGACTAAGAACCGAGTCCAGAGCCTCCTGGTTGACTCTCCGGGCTGCTGGACAATGTGACTTAGGTCATCGGCATCCGGTGGCCGGACATATGTTCCTCGGAAGTTGTCGAGGCAGGCCTCCTCCAAGTCCTCCCAGCTGCCTATGGAATTTTCAGCCGGCTGTTTAACCAGTGCCGAGCTGGCCCTTTTAACTTTAGTGGGAGGTATTTAATGGCGTGGAGGTCGTCCCCACGAGCCATATGGATGTGGAGGATAAAACCTTCTATCCATACCGCGGGATCGGTTGTTCCGTCGTATGATTCAATATTGACGGGTTTGAATCCTTCGGGGAATTCATGATCCATTACTTCATCGCGGAAGCAAAGCAGGTGTGCGGCACCTCTATGTTGGGCTACACTACGACGTAACTCCGAAGGAGTCCATTTGCGTTTTCCGGCTCGGGCGTGACTAGGTTTGTCACATCCGAATATGTAGCCATCGTCGTGTATCGAGGCATGTCTTCGCGATTCGTAGATTGGTCTTGCGTGTCCTGCTCTACTGTCCAAGTCCCGCTGCAGGTTGTCTGGACAATCATGAGCTGCGTTATTCTTGCCTGTACGGAAAGGTGGGGCGGTCTGGTGTTCGTCTTGAGTTGCCTCTTTATCCGGGCAGAGTTGTCGGCGACCTGCCGCATTCTGTGACGATGGTACGGGCTCCAACGCCCCGTCATCGAACTGGTGTAGCAGTCTATGCTTCAGGTAGCTTTTGGCTAGGCCACTAAGGCTGTATTCTTCAGCGACCAGGACTTCGGTCCATCTGTTGTTGAGTAGGTCTTGGTCAGCTTGAAGCTGTTGATGCTTCTTTTTCAGGCTCCTTGCAGTAGCTATTAGCCTGCGCTTGAAGCGCTCCTGCTCGAGGGGCTCTTCGGGTATGATGAGGTCTTCGTCACCGAGGCTTGCCTCATCTTCGGAGAGCGGAAGGTAGTTGTCGTCCTCCGAATTGTCGCTGGGCAGGGCCTGTTCATCGGGGCTAGAATGCCCGTTTTCCTGTTCCTCCTGTTCGGATCTTGCTCCAGCAGGGTCTTCATTGTTTTTGGCGTTGTCCGGAGTACTGTTTTCTCCGGTGCCATTGTTGCTGCGATGTGACTTGGAGCGGCGTTTAGGGCGTTGGTACTTCGACTTTGTCTCAGGAGGTTTATTCTCAACTAGCTCTTCTTTGTCATCATCGCTAGCTTTTTTAGGTGTATCAACCATGTACACATCATACGAAGAGGTGGCCGTCCCACGCCCTGTGAATGGTGGGTCTTGGCCTTGCTCCTTGTCAGCATCATCATCTATACCGTCGATGTCCTTGGAGCCATAGTCAAGCGTGTTGGTTAAGTCATCAACAGTGGCTATGAAGTGGGTGGCGGGTGGGAAGCAAAATTCTCCGTCGTTAGCCCCTAGTTCGAACCGGACACAGTTGGGCCGCGAGTCCTCCGCTAGGGACAGTTTTTTTAATGAATTTAGCACATCGCCCAAGGGCGAGTGTTGGAAGATATCTACGGCGCCAAACTCAAAGATTGATAACCAATCCAACTTGGTGTCTAGGGGTGTGCACGATTTGGAACCCATAGCCGGAGACGAGTCCGGAATTCCGTTGACCCTGACATTGCCTGGTGTTGAGTCTATGTGCGGCTCCAACGCTGCGGACTCCGTGGCTTCGGGTGGTGCAATCTGCTCCGGATCTAAGGCCGTAGCAGTTACAGGAACCATCTCCTGAATCTGGTCCGGTGACAGATTTAAGTCATGTTCATCGGAGTGAGGGGGAGCAATCGCCGCGGTCTCAAATCCATTGAAGA
Organism: Aegilops longissima; assembly: GCA_021605205.1. Lineage (NCBI taxonomy): Eukaryota > Viridiplantae > Streptophyta > Magnoliopsida > Poales > Poaceae > Aegilops > Aegilops longissima. The sequence continues at coordinate 360,522,353 of CM038676.1, forward strand.
TCAAGTCTCCACGGATATCCGCGACATAGTTCAAGCTTCCAAATCTGACCTGGTGGCCAGGGGTGTGGCTATCGATCTGCTCCAGATGGCCAGACGAGTTGGCTCGCAGTACGAAGCCGCCGAATACAAAAATCTGTCCGGGGAGGAAGGTTTCTCCTTGGACAGCGTTAGTGTAGACGATCGAAGGGGCCATCGGACCTTTCGTCGACGGCACAGTGGAACTCTCAATGAAAGTACCAATGTCGGTGTCAAAACCGGCGGATCTCGGGTAGGGGGTCTCGAACTATGCGTCTAGGATCGATGGTAACAGGAGATGGGGGACACGATGTTTACCCAGGTTCGGGCCCTTTCTATGGAGGTAATAGCCTACTTCCTGCTTGATTGATCTTGATGAATATGAGTATTACAAGAGTTGATCTACCATGAGATCGTAATGGCTAAACCCTAGAAGTCTAGCCTTTATGATTATGGTAATGAATATCTATGCTATCCGGACTATGCCCTCCGGTTTATATAGACACCAGAGGGATCTAGGGTTACACAGAGTCGGTTACATAGGAAAGAATCTTCATAGATGATCGCCATGCTTGCCTTCCACGCCAAGGAGAGTCCAATCCAGGCACGGGTACAGTCTTCGGCCTTCATGTCTTCACAGCCCATCATTCCGGCCCATGGATAACAGGCCGGGCGCCCGAGGACCCCTTAGTCCAGGACTCCCTCACTTGGCTTGTATATTCCAATGATGGGCTTCCTCAAATTGCCCTAGGTCTTCAAGAGCAAGCAATTTGGATGCACACCCACTTAGTTTTCTTTTTTGAGCTTTCATAAACTTATAGCTCTAGTGCATCTGTTTCATGGCAATCCCTACTCACTCACATTGATATCTATTAATGGGCATCTCCATAGCCCGTTGATACGCCTAGTTGATGTGAGACTATCTCCCTCTTTTCCTCTTCTCCACAACCACCTTCTATTTCACCCATAGTGCTATGTCCATGGCTCACGCTCATGTATTGCGTGAAAGTTGAAAAGTGAAAGAACAAGTGCTCCCTAGGTGGTTTTGGTAATTAATGTCAACATGTCTCTTGTTGGGCTAACACTTTTATCTAGTATGTTTCAGATAAGTTCAACAATGGAGTGGCATGGACTAAAGGATGTGGGAACTCCTTCAAGATGCTAAGGACAAAGGATTGGCTCAAGCTTCAAGCTCAAGACTCTTCATTTTTCATTTTAGTGATCCAAGATCACATTGAGTCTATAGGAAAAGCCAATACTATCAAGGAGGGATGAGGTGTTGCTTAATGAGCCTTTTGCTTCATGTGCTTAGTGATATGCTCCAAAACCCTCCACTACTTTCTCACATCACATATGACCTAAACCAAAAGTCAAACTCGGCCCTACCGATTCTTTCTATCCGGCGCCACCGAGTTCAGATGTCATAGCCATTGCCACAAACCCTAGGCAAATCGGTTTCACCGATAGGGATCTCGGTCTCACCGAGATGGGATTGCAGTCTCTCTGTGTATGTCCATTACCAAAATCGGTCTCACCGAGTTTGTGTAATCGGTACTACCGAGATTACAATGCAAACTTTCTGGTTAACTTATTACCCAAATCGGTCCCACCGAGTTTGAGTAATCGGTCTCACCGAGTTTGCCTGACCAACTCTCTGGTTAGCTAATTACCAAATTCGGTCTCACCGAGTTTGTGTAATCGGTCTCACCGAGATTACGTTATGCCCTAAACCTAACCATATCGGTCCTACCGAGATGCATGTCAGTCCCACCGAAAACCCTAACGGTCATTAGGTTTACTAAATCGGTCCGACCGAGTTTGATGATTCGGTCCCACCGAGTTTGGTAAATTGTGTGTAACGGTTAGATTTTGTGTGGAGGCTATATATACCCCTCCACCTCCTCTTCATTCGTGGAGAGAGCCATCAGAACAAGCCTACACTTCCAGCATCCTATTTCTGAGAGAGAACTACCTACTCATGTGTTGAGGCCAAGATATTCCATTCCAACCACATGAATCTTGATCTCTAGCCTTCCCCAAGTTGCTTTCCACTCAAATCTTCTTTCCACCAGATCCAAATCCTGTGAGAGAGAGTTGAGTGTTGGGGAGACTATCATTTGAAGCACAAGAGCAAGGAGTTCATCATCAACACACCATTTGTTACTTCTTGGAGAGTGGTGTCTCCTAGATTGGCTAGGTGTCACCTGGGATCCTCCGACAAGATTGTGGAGTTGAACCAAGGAGTTTGTAAGGGCAAGGAGATTGCCTACTTCGTGAAGATCTACCGCTAGTGAGGCAAGTCCTTCGTGGGCGACGGCCATGGTGGGATAGACAAGGTTGCTTCTTCGTGGACCCTTCGTGGAATCGCGCAACCATTACCCTACGTGGGTTGAAGTCTCCACCAACGTGGATGTACGATAGCACCACCTATCGGAACCACGACAAAAACATCCGTGTCTCCAATTGCGTTTGAATCTTCCAAACCCTTCCCTTTACATTCTTGCAAGTTGCATGCTTTATTTTCCGCTGCCTACATACTCTTTGCATGCTTGCTTGTTATGTATTGAGAATGTTAATCTTGTGCCTAAACTCCACTTAAACCTAAAAGAAGTTAAAAACTACAACTTTGGTACTTAGTGTCTAATCACCCCCCTCTAGACACCTCTTCTCAAGATCCTACAAGTGGTATCAGAGCATTGGTCTCCTTTGCCTTGGTTTAATCACCTTTGGAGGAAGATGGATGAGTCTACTTCGGGGAGTCTTAGTCATAGAGTGCCTATTCTTGATCGAGAGTATTTTCATGAGTGGAAAAATGAGATGCTTGTAATTTTCAATCAATATCAATTGAACAAGTACATTGCTAGGCCTTGTGCACCTCATGTTGATCCTATGCATCCTACCCTTGATGAATCTATTGACATGACTAGAAATCCTAGAACTGTTAATCTTATCACTAGAGGCTTGCCTAGAAACTTGATTAGAATCTTGCCTACTTTTGAGTGTGCCTACACTATATGGAAATTTCTTGAGGAACGCTTTCCAAATTATTCCTTGAAAAATCTAGATGAGATTCTCTATAAGTCAATTGCCTTGAGTAAGATGAATACTAGTGATCCTGTGTTTGGTGATCGTCTATTTGAACTTACCAACCTTATGCGTGCCAAGGGAGATGTTGGAATTATTGGTCATATTATTTCCGAAGCTATAAGAATTCATAAGCAAGATCTTTGTCAAACTCACTCTAATGAATTACCCTCTCTAGGACATGATCCACCACATGACGATGTTGAACATGGATACTATGATGAGGATGATGATAGTGACTTCTATCTTGATGATGCAATGAGACATTTTGGTCTTATGGAAAATCTTCGGGGATATGTGTCAGGAGGAAAGGAATGGGTTCTTGACAGTGGATGTACCGATCACATGACCGGAGATAAAGACATGTTTCATGAGCTTGCTGAAAATGATGGTCCTCGAAAGTTTGTCACTTTTGGTGACAACTCAAAGGGTAAGGTGGTTGGCCTCGGTAAGGTGGCCATCTCACATGATAGCTCCATTCAAAATGTCATGCTCATTGAGTCTCTTGGCTACAACTTACTTTCAGTATCTAGACTTGCTGATTTCGGTTTAAATGTCCTATTTACTGAAGTAGATTGTCAAGTGTTTCATCGAGACAATCATAAAATGGTCTTTACCGTATAATGTAGAGGTGATCTTTACATTGTTGATTTCTCTAAAAAGGCACAACCTAAAACTTGCTTCATTGCTAAATCCTCAAAAGGTTGGTTATGTCATAGATGACTAGGTCATGTTGGCATGAGAAACCTTGACAAGCTTATTAAAGGAAATCATATCCTTGGAGTTAACGATGTTATATTTGATAAGGATAGACTGTGCAGTGCTTGTCAAGCAGTTAAACAGGTCGGAGGAAGGCATCCCGTGAAGAACATCATGACCACAAGGAGGCCACTCGAGCTTCTTCATATGGATCTCTTTGGTCCCAACGCTTACAAAAGTCTCGGAGGAAATTATTTTGGTCTAGTTATAGTTGATGATTTTTCAAGATTTACGTGGGTGTTCTTTCTCGATGATAAATCGCAGGTCCAAAAGATCTTCACAAACTTCGCTAGGAAGGCCCAAAATCAGTTTGAAGTGAAGATCAAGAAGGTTCGCAGCGACAACGGAACGGAGTTCAAGAACGCAAATGTGGACACCTTTCTTGACGAAGGAGGGATTTCACACGAGTTCTCGGCTAGGTACACACCTCAACAAAATGGAGTTGTTGAGAGAAAGAACCGGACGCTCATCAAAATGGCGAGAACAATGCTTGATGAGTACAGGACACCAAAGCACTTTTGGGCAGAAGCGGTTGAGACAGCTTGTCATGCAACAAATCGCTTGTATCTTCACAAGCTACTCGGCAAGACGGCATACGAGCTCCTCACCGTAACAAACCCCAAGTTGGATACTTTCGAGTATTCGCTCAAAGTGCTACATTCTTGATAAGCATCATCGCTCAAAATTTGCTCCTAAGTCTCATGAAGGTTTCCTACTAGGTTATGGCTCAAACTCTCACACTTACCGTGTCTACAACAATTTCACCCAAAGGTTGAAGAGATGGTAGATGTGAAGTTTGATGAATCTAACGGCTCGCAAGTAGAGCAATTGCCAATTGATGTAGGAGACAAAGACCCTTCGGAAGCAATCCAAGACTTGTCTATTGGCAAGGTCCGTCCAACGGAGGTGAAGGAGAGTACCTCGTCTGTTCTAGTGGAAGCTTCTACTTCACGACAAGGTGAACCAAGAGTTGAAACGGAAGCATCCACAAGTGGAACACACCAAGATGAAGAAAACGAGGAAGAACATCACGAACGTCAACAACCTCCTTCTCCACCTCGACAAGAAAACAACAATGCCAACAATGAAGATTATCAAGAAGAAGAAGAAGAACAAGATGAAGAAGATGTTCAACTGAGACCCAAGCAAAAGCTTTCACGAGTTCGAGCAAGAATTGCTAAAGACCATCCCGTTGAGCAAATCTACAATGATACTCAAACCGGGAGAATCACTCGCTCTAAAACTCGTTTAGCCAACTTTTGTGAAAACTATTCTTTCATCACTAGCAATTAACCTATGAAGGTCGAAGAAGCATTGGAAGATCCGGATTGGATAAATGCTATGCATGAAGAGCTACACAACTTTGAGAGAAACCAAGTTTGGACATTGGTTGAGAAGCCCGACAACAACCACAACATCATCGGTACCAAATGGGTGTTTCGCAACAAGCAAGATGAAGATGGACAAGTAGTTCGCAACAAAGCACGTCTCGTCGCCCAAGGCTACACACAAGTCGAAGGTATGGACTATGGTGAGACTTATGCTCCCGTTGTTAGACTTGAGTCCATTCGCATCTTACTTGCCTATGCTAATCACCATAATATCACCTTGTACCAAATGGACATTAAAAGTGCTTTTCTAAATGGTGAAATAGAGGAGGAAGTTTATGTTAAACAACCTCCCGGCTTTGTCAATCCTAACAAACCAAATCATGTTTACAAACTTCACAAAGCTCTTTATGGTCTTAAACAAGCTCCTAGAGCATGGTATAAATGCTTGACCAAGTTTCTTCTTGAAAAAGGCTTTGAAATTGGGAAGATTGATTCCACACTATTTACTAAAAGGGTTAATGGAGAATTATTTGTATGCCAAATTTATGTTGATGATGTCATATTTGGATCAACTAACCCTCATTTTAGTGAAAAGTTTGGAAAGCTAATGTCGGAGAAGTTTGAGATGTCAATGATGAGTGAACTCAAATTCTTTCTTGGGTTGCAAATCAAGAAAACTAAGGAAGGTACTTTTGTCTCTCAAACGAAGTACACTAAGGACTTATTCAAGAAGTTCAATATGCAAGAGTGCAAAGGTATGTCTACACCCATGCCTACTAGTGGACATCTTGACTTGACCAAAGATGGTAAACCGGTTGATCAAAAGGTTTACCGCTCTATGATTGGTTCATTGTTATATCTATGTGCTTCACGTCCCGATATTATGCTAAGTGTGTGCATGTGTGCAAGATATCAAGCTTCTCCTAAAGAATGTCATCTTAAGGCCGTAAAAAGGATAGTGAGATACTTAATTTATACACCAAATTTTGGCATTTGGTATCCTAAGAGGGCCTCTTTCGATCTTGTTGGCTATTCCGACTCGGACTATGCCGGAGACAAGGTTGATAGAAAGTCCACTTCGGGAACTTGTCAATTTCTTGGTAGATCTCTTGTGTCTTGGTCCTCCAAGAAACAAAACTCGGTATCCTTATCTACCGCCGAAGCGGAGTACATTGCCGCTGGTTCATGTTGTGCTCAATTACTTTGGATGACCCAAACTCTTAAAGATTATGGGATATATGTGAAACATGTTCCATTGCTTTGTGACAATGAAAGTGCTATCAAAATTGGTCATAATCCCGTGCAACATTCTCGAACTAAGCATATTGAAGTTCGTCATCATTTCATTCGAGATCATGTTGCTAAGGGTGACATTAATCTTAAGCATGTTCGCACCGAAAAGCAATTAACAGATATATTTACTAAACCCCTTGATGAGAAAGTGTTTTGCAGGTTGAGAGGAGAATTGAACATCATTGATGCTTCAAACTTGGAGTAGAAACTCCATTGGATACATGCAAGACATGAGCTTATGACTAATCCATGATATCTCTCTTATGACGAATATATTATATCTTGGATATTTTTGCATCTTGCATGTCATCTAACCCATGTAGGTACTTGGTTGAATCAAATTCCATGAGATTGTAATCTACTTGCATCTTGAGCAATCTCTACATCACCAAGTCTCTACCCTATGGTGGATGAGTACAAGGAAGCACGGAATCATTCTAACATATCCTTTTGACAAACACTATGATTGAGCTTCATGATTGTCATTTTGGACACACAAGTGCTCTTCCTTGCAAGATCTAACCCATGTAGGTAGATGGACTCAAATTCCAAGTGGTGCTCCCAACTCTTGATGAGCTACATCAACCTTGAGCAACCCACACAAGTTCAACTAGATGGACAACACCACCAACCAAGGTATGTTACTCCATCTTAGAGAAGCTTTACTCCAAGTCATGAGCTAAAGCAACTCGACAGGATGTGAATAAATCAAGATGCTTAACCGAAAAATGGTAACCCCATTTTGAGCTTAAACGATGAGTATGACCCATGATCAAGTGATCTCACTTGACTCCGAAATCAATATACTCTAACATAGGTGACTTTGTCACCGACCATCTCTAGATGAAGTTCTCTCGTGTTCTTACTTGTGTTTTTGCATTTGTCTCATGCATATTTGTTTCCCCTTTCAGAAAAAAACTTCATCTAGATTTCATTCTTTTCTTTCAGTTTGCTCTGCATTTTCAGCATCCAATTCCTTGCAAATCTTTGTGAGACCTTTCTAGTCTAGTGAGCTAAGGTGACAAATATTTTCTCTGTGATGAACTCGGTTTCACCAATTTGTTGATTTAGGTCCAACCAAATTTTTTCGGTACAACCGAAGCATACCACTCGGTGCCACCGATTTCACAACAGGATAAACGGTTTGCCGCTTATTTTGTGTTTCTTCTAAATCCAGCTCCACTCAATGAATCTTGTCCTCTACAAGCGTCACAATTTTATGCAGTGCTTTGCGTTGTGACTCAAGGACCAAACCCATACACAACAAATTCCAGAAGACCCTTCTTGGAAATTGATGTCAAAGGGGGAGAGAGAGATCACATCAAAGCTTATCACTTAGAGAGATCACATCAGAGAGAGTATTAAGGGGGAGAAAGAGATATCCAGGGGGAGAGAATACTCATGTGGAAAGTATTTCTCAAGGATCCCAGATGCTTGGTATTCAAGAGGAGAGATGCCACATGTCTTTTTGGGGGAAAGACATGTTCATGTGTGCTTATTTGCATTAAGCTCTGTTCATTTATATCTTTTAGCTCTGATTTTCTGTTCCCTATCTTCTCCCAGTATCCCATGCTAGATTCAGGGGGAGCAAGACATCTAAGGGAAAGGAATCAATCAAATTCATTGCATATCTTTACTCTTGGGGACATGTCTAATCAAATGTGGTACTCGGTACTCACTCTCTACATGTCATCCCAGTCTTGGTATTCTTGTGGTTTCTTCTGTTTGCTCTGGCTAGTAGATGTACCTGTGTTATCTAACCTTGTTTGTGCAGGTTCATTTCACCCTAAGCCAACTCAAGACTACACGGTAAGTATATGCATCACACTCATGTGTACGAGGAATCCTTGCTGATGTACATACTCTTTTGCAAGAAGGACTCATGAGCATGAAGGTATTTTCTTTAATGTTCTTTGCTCTGATGCATATGGCCAAGATACATGTAACACATTGCCTACTCTATCATGGTTATTGCTCTCACATGTTTCTATATTCCATATTCACATGATTGCATACATATAGGGGGAGCCTATGCTTGTTACATGTCTTTCCGAAGCTTTTCTTGCCATTCTTTATATCCTTAACTAAAGCTTTGATGTCTGTTGCCATCAATTACCAAAAAGGGGGAGATTGAAAGCACAAGTGCTCCCTAGGTGGTTTTGGTAATTAATGTCAACATATCTCTTGTTGGACTAACACTTTTATCTAGTATGTTTCAGATAAGTTCAACAATGGAGTGGCATGGACTAAAGGATGTGGGAACTCCTTCAAGATGCTAAGGACAAAGGATTGGCTCAAGCTTCAAGCTCAAGACTCTTCATTTTTCATTTTAGTGATCCAAGATCACATTGAGTCTATAGGAAAAGCCAATACTATCAAGGAGGGATGAGGTGTTGCTTAATGAGCCTTTTGCTTCATGTGCTTAGTGATATGTTCCAAAACCCTCCACTACTTTCTCACATCCACATATGACCTAAACCAAAAGTCAAACTCGGCCCTACCGATTCTTTCTATCCGGCGCCACCGAGTTCAGATGTCATAGCCACTGCCACAAACATTAGGCAAATCGGTTTCACCGATAGGGATCTCGGTCTCACCAAGATGGGATTGCAATCTCTCTGTGTATGTCCATTACCAAAATCGGTCTCACCGAGTTTGTGTAATTGGTACTACCGAGATTACAATGCAAACTTTCTGGTTAACTTATTACCCAAATCGGTCCCACCGAGTTTGAGTAATCGGTCTCACCGAGTTTGCCTGACCAACTCTCTGGTTAGCTAATTACCAAATTCGGTCTCACCGAGTTTGTGTAATCGGTCTCACCGAGATTACGTTATGCCCTAAACCTAACCATATCGGTCCTACCGAGATGCATGTCAGTCCCACCGAAAACCCTAACGGTCATTAGGTTTACTAAATCGGTCCGACCGAGTTTGATGATTCGGTCCCACCGAGTTTGGTAAATTGTGTGTAACGGTTAGATTTTGTGTGGAGGCTATATATACCCTCCACCTCCTCTTCATTCGTGGAGAGAGCCATCGAACAAGCCTACACTTCCAGCATCCTATTTCTGAGAGAGAACTACCTACTCATGTGTTGAGGCCAAGATATTCCATTCCAACCACATGAATCTTGATCTCTAGCCTTCCCCAAGTTGCTTTCCACTCAAATCTACTTTCCACCAGATCCAAATCCTGTGAGAGAGAGTTGAGTGTTGGGGAGACTATCATTTGAAGCACAAGAGCAAGGAGTTCATCATCAACACACCATTTGTTACTTCTTGGAGAGTGGTGTCTCCTAGATTGGCTAGGTGTCACTTGGGATCCTCTGACAAGATTGTGGAGTTCAACCAAGGAGTTTGTAAGGGCAAGGAGATTGCCTACTTCGTGAAGATCTACCGCTAGTGAGGCAAGTCCTTCGTGGGCGACGACCATGGTGGGATAGACAAGGTTGCTTCTTCGTGGACCCTTCGTGGGTGGAGCCCTCCGTGGAATCGCGCAACCGTTACCCTACGTGGGTTGAAGTCTCCACCAACGTGGATGTACGATAGCATCACCTATCGGAACCACGACGAAAACATCCGTGTCTCCAATTTCGTTTGAATCTTCCAAACCCTTCCCTTTACATTCTTGCAAGTTGCATGCTTTATTTTCCGCTGCCTACATACTCTTTGCATGCTTGCTTGTTATGTATTGAGAATGTTAAACTTGTGCCTAAACTCCACTTAAACCTAAAAGAAGTTAAAAACTGCAACTTTGGTACTTAGTGTCTAATCACCCCCCCCTCTAGACACCTCTTCTCAAGATCCTACAAAAAGGTTTGAGAACATCAAAAGTATGAAACAATTGCTTGGCTTGTCATCGAGGTTGTGCATGATTTAAATGTTTTGTGTGATGAAGATGGAGCATAGCAAGACTATATGATTTTGTAGGGATAAGCTTTCTTTGGCCATGTTATTTTGAGAAGACATAATTATTTTGTTAGTATGCTTGAAGTATTATTGTTTTTATGTCAATATTAAAATTTTTGTTTTGAATCTTACGGATCTGAACATTCATGCCACAATAAAGACAATTACATGGATAAATATGTTAGGTAGAATTCCACATAAAATATTCTATTTTTATCATAAACCTACTCGAGGACGAGTAGGAATTAAGCTTGGGGATGCTTGATATGTCTCCAATGTATCTATATGTTCCATGCTATTATATTGTCTGTTTTGGATGTTTTCTATGCATTAATATGCTATTTTATATGATTTTTGGGACTAACCTATTAACCTAGAGCCCAGTGCCAGTTCCTGTTTTTTCCCTTGTTTTAGAGTTTAGCGGAAAAGGAATACCAAACGGAGTCCAAACGGAATAAAACTTTTGCGATGATTTTTCTTGGACCAGAAGACACCCATGAGACTTGGAGTGCAAGTCAGAAGAGCCACGAGGCGGCGACAAGGGTGGAGGGCGCGCCCATGTGGTAGGGCGTGCCCCCGACCTTGTGGGGCCCTCAATGACCCCCTGACCTAGATCTTCCTCCTATATATTCTCAAATACCCCAAAAAAACTTCCGGGGGAGCCAGGAAACCACTTTTCCACCGCTACAACCTTCTGTACCTGTGAGATCCCATCTAGGGGCCTTTTCCAGCGTCCTGCCGGAGGGGTATTCGACCATGGAGGGCTTCTACATCAACACCATTGCCTCTCCGATAAAGTATGAGTACTTTACCATAGACCTACAGGTCCATAGCTAGTAGCTAGATGGTTTTTTCTCTCTCTTTGATTCTCAATACAAAGTTCTCCTCGATGTTCTTGGAGATCTATTCGATGTAATACTCTTTTGCGGTGTGTTTGCCGAGATCCGATGAATTGTGGATTTATGATCAGCTTATCTATGAATATTATTTAAATCTTCTCTGAATTCTTATATGCATGATTTTATATCTTTGCAAGTCTCTTCGAACTATCAATTTGATTTGGCCAAATAGATTGGTTTTTCTTGCAATGGGAGAAGTGCTTAGCTTTGGGTTCAATCTTGCGGTGCTCGATCCCAGTGATAGAAGGGGAAATGACACGTATTGAATTGTTGCCATCGGGGATAAAAAGATGGGGCTTTTATCATAATGCTTGAGTTAATTCCTCTACATCACGTCATCTTGCTTAAAGCGTTACTCCGTTCTTTATGACTTAATACTCTAGATGCATGCTAGATAGCGGTCGATGTGTGGAGTAATAGTAGTAGATGCAGAATCATTTCGGTCTACTTGATACGGGCGTGATGCCTATATTCATGATCCTTGCCTTAGATATCATCATAACTTTGCGCTTTCTATCAATTGCTCGGCAGTAATTTGTTCACCCACCGTAATAGTTTCTATCTTGAGAGAAGCCTCTAGTGAAACCTAAGGCCCCCGGGTCTATTTTCCATTATATAAGTTTCCGATCTACAATTTTAGTTTCCTATTTACCTTGTTTGTAATCTTTTACTTTCTATTCCATAAACCAAAAATACCAAATATATTACTTTACCGTTTATCCATCTCTATCAGATCTCACTTTGCAAATAACCGTGAAGGGATTGACAACCCCTTTGTCGCGTTGGGTGCAAGTTGGTGTTTTTTTGTGCAGGTATTCTGTGGCTTGCGCGTTGTCTCCTACTAGATTGATACCTTGATTCTCAAAAGATGAGGGAAATACTTACTCTACTTTGCCGCATCACCCTTTCCTCTTCAAGGGAAAAACCAATGCAAGCTCAAGAGGTAGAAGTAGACGAGGCGAGGGGTGGATGGTGGTCGTGGTGGTGCTCGTCGACGTTCTTGGACACAGGCGAGGAGAGCGGGGGAGAGAGGCAGAGGAGAGTGTGAGGACGGGGGAGACTGGGAGGTGGTCAAGAGGGTGTCGTGGCGCTCGGGGGCAAGGACAGCAGCGAGCAGACATGCAGGAGGTGGTCGGGCGTGCGTCGAGCACGTGGCCAGTCCTTCTGTCCAAAGGAGGAAGATGAATGGCACAACATAGCTGGCTGGGCCGGCCGGTTACAGTATTGGACTGCAATAGGTACTCTCTCTTATTTGTTTTTTCCATTTTCTATTCTATTTTCTATTTTCTGCAGTTGTTTTGAATTTGGTTTGCTAACCAAATTATTTTGTTGCTTCTAAAAATTATTGTGGGAGCTAATTGAGTTATTCCAAAGATCCACAAAATATTTCAGAATTACTGGAGCTATAAATGATTTTATAGCGATTATAACTCAAGTTCAAATAACTTCATGCCTTAATTCAAAAATCCAAAAATGACCTAGAAAAATGTGCACCATTTTTGGTAGAGGTTTTCACCCTTTTAAAAAATGATGAACTTTTCTGAAGGGCATTTTGGGTTCATTGAAAAAGAATTTACTTGAACCTATTGATTTAATTTGGTGCTAGAGTTTTGATCATCCCCCATTCACATTTCAAATAAATTTAGACATCATGCATGGATGCAAATGCCACTATTAACAAACATTATTCTAGGGCTGTGACAATATAAAACATCCAAGATTGATAGTATAATAGCATGGAACAATAAAAAATATATAGATACGTTGGAGACGTATCAAAGACTGATAAAACCACTTGTGTGTGGCAATGCTCGGTTATATCGGATAATAAATCTTCATAGAGATGAAGTATAAGTTTTGAATTGATTGAATACATTGAGATGTATAAGGTTCGACGGATAACATGATGTGGTGAATATTTATACTACTTCAATGTTATGAGTAAATATGATTTACTTGATAAAACATAAGAAGTTAAATATTTGAAGTAGTTCAGAGAAATTTAGGATGAAGATATAATATCATTATGACAGAAGATAGAAGGATTCTTATTTCATGAAGAACTATATCTAAGTCATGAGTTTAGCAAGCAATTGAATAATTGTGGAGTTACTATTACCGATTTGCTCTTATTAAATTTTGGGGGATTATGAATGAAATAGTGTAATATTCACTAAACAGATGCACCATATAAAAGGGTCTGATAAAAAATATAAAGAGTTATGGAATATTTTAGACGAATGCTTCATTGTAGAGTTTTGTGTTTCTCTCACTAGATTCAAATGACAAAATGTTGGTCATAGAATGAATATTTTTCAAGGAAAAGTTTTTTGTTAAAGGGGCAAGTGGGAGTATGATACAATTTATTGTGATTATTAATCTCTGGCTTAAGATATGACAAGACTAAACCAGAAATGTTGTAGAATATTTTTTCTTCAAAACTAAGCACAGAAATTGCTACATTAGATGTAGAAGTTTTTAGTTAAGACTATAACAAAATGTAAAGGTTAGATCATCGAACCTGGTACTCCATCTTAGAATAAGATCAAACCTATGCACTACGAGGAATCAATGATGGCGCCCAGCTAGGATTGGTATTACTAAAACCATTTAAATCCAAAGTGAAGACCGTAAGTAAGGAACAAGTTTTGAACTTGATGAAACCTTCACAAGGTGTATAAATGGATCTTCAAAATGTTCATGGATAGTGATCCTAAAAAAAGTTTTTTTACAAAAGGGTTTTGTAGAAAAGGAAGAATTGATCTTGTCATATCTTCATTTTAGTAGCAATACTAAAAGTGTAAATGGATTACAATGGAGAGTGTTATTGATATATAACAAACAATATTGTTTTGAAAGAGATTTCAAAAGAATGTATACAAGATACAATCAAAAAGTTTTACCAGAATACCAGAACGATATAAATATTTCAAGTCATGAGTATGATTTGAAATAATGTATCAAATACCTGGAATTTGATAAAATAATTGGAGAATTTAGAATTATATCAAAACTTGTGGATACAAGAAGTTTAGTGGGAGCTCTATGAAATTTATGATCTTACATATGTATGACATATCACCTAATGAGAAATAATATAAAATAATGTTTCTAAAAGGGACTTAGAATAGTTGGATGAAAGTCTATATAGATAGATTGAAACTTTTGATTACACTAAGACATGTACTGTGACAAAGTTTAAAGAAGTTTAAAGGGAGAAAAATGCTTTCTCAAAATGTCACACAGTATAACACTGTGCAAATTCAATAGTTGATGAGCATGTATGGATGAATAGGGTTCAATTTACTTCATAAATTGAATCTAACATGTGTGTTATAAAAATGTACAAAGCCATATGTTTTGAATATGCTAACTATTAGTAGTAAGTACCATAGTGATCTCTAAAATATTCACAATGGTATTGCTTAAATTTTTAAGTACCTCAGTTAGAAGAAAGATTTGCTTCTTGTCTTTAGAGGAGATGAAGAGATTGTTGTAAAGGTTACACAAAATAATTGTTGTAAAAGTTACACAAGACAACTTCATGACTGATAAACTATCGGGCTATAAATTTTGAAATAGTTTTAGAAATGAACATAAATTGTGGATCTATAAATGATATAGTTAGAGACTTGAGAAGTTTTCAATATAATATAATATGGATCAATAAAAGCTTATTGATGTAGTTCCAAATAAATATTGTCTATATGGAGATATAGCAATTGGACTATATGGAGATATAGTGTTACTATAATGGACTATATGGAGATATAGTGTCACCATTAATGTAACAAATGAATTACACAATAAAACCAGATGTTACCGACACAAATAACATTGGGATTTGAAGAGTGTCTGATCCAGTGACGAAAACTCTACCACTAGCAAAGCATGAGCAGCATCGGATAAGCCATATGTGTTAAGAAAAACATGCAACTAGATTATTGACTCTAGTGCAAGTGAAAGACTATTGGAAATATGCCCTAGATGCAATAATATTTGCACTGTTCAAGATATCGTCCGATTTATCCCTTACCTGTGTCTGGCCGATAGGATAAATTGGCCGATATGCTGATAAACCGACCAATTTGCCCCTTATCTTGGGTCGACCGATAAGTTCCCGATAAGCGATATCCCCAACATTGAATTTTTGTATTATTATGTTTCCATATTCATAGTTAAGAGTTTATATTCTATGCTATAACTGTTGTTATGCTGGAATATGCAATTCGGTGGAAAACTCATATGCACGTGTGGAATGATAAACAGTAAATAAAACGTTCCTAGTCTTGCCTCTCTAGGACTAGCTCAAGTGTGGTTCGTGATCAAGTTTTTCGTATCTTAGGATATCGTTAAGTGTAACGATGATCCTAAAACAACATTGAGATTATGACGTTAGAAGAACGATCATATTGAATCGACCCAATCTTGTTTGTTATGAATTGAGTTAATATCGTCTGCATTCAATTGTAATAACACGGAGTGTTAACATGTGGTATTTCTCCTTAGACCATGAGAGTATCGTGGTCACTTCTTACCGTACATTGGGCTTTGGGGTAGTGAAATGTCACCTGTAACACGGTGATCATAATGACAACTTACAGGTTCATCGGAAAGTTTGGCAAGTGACCGGATAGCTCGATAGTGAGATTTTCTCCTTCGATGGTGGAGACATATTCTTAGGGCCCTCTCGGTGTGACAACATCAATCATTGTTTGGCCAGACACACATGACTTCGTCACGGGGATGTTGGAACACAATAACGAGATAGAAGAACAAAACCGGTAACGAGGATTCAGTATAGTGAGCATGGTGATGACTCAGGAGGATACCGATGCATCCCAGTTTTGTGAAGTATCATGAAGCAAAGGAAACATTACATGATAACCAAAGGTTCACTCGAATATCATTCGTGTGCTCACAGGGACCAATATGGATGTCCACGGTCCCGTTGTCAGTCATTGAACAAACGGTTTCGCCCATGTTTGTGAGTTATCTAACCTACAGGGTCACAAGATTAAGGCAACCACAATCTGCTGAGTGTTAGCGAGACGGGAGTCATGAGAATATATTTGTGGAATTATGTTATGAATATTCAGAATAGTTCTGGAAGCGTTTCGAGGTCAGCGGAAGGGTTTCAATGAGTATCGGGTAAACCGGGTATTACCGATAAATCATATATAGGTGGAAAAAGTTTCCGAAGATGTTAAAAATATATATAAATGGTCTAGAAGTAATTATAACATTTTATATTTAATTTAAATATCAACAGGCCTAAAAAGGCCAAGAGGTGGAAGGTAAGTTGGGCCAAAAAGGCCCAAGTGGGAAAAAGCCTCCTTCCCTAAGGAAGGAGACTGAATTGGAAAAAGGGAGGAATCCTCCTCCCCATCCTAGGCAAGCGCACCAAGGGGAAAACTTCCCCCCTTGGTGGCAGCCCTCTCCTCCCCCCAACCTATATATACATGAGGATTTTGCTTTTTTGAACATATAAGTTTTGGAGCCTCCTCTAGTTTCTTCTAGTTCTTATTCTACTTGGTCCTAGTTGACTAATTAGAGCTTGGCTAATCCTCTTGTGCTCATAATTAGAAGCCCAGTGTGGTTCTAATCTCCTCCCTCTAATTATTCGGTGACGATTAGCTCTAGACGGCGAAGCGCTGCCGGATCGTGAAGGTTGCATGCTTGCAAATAGAGAGACCATTCTTTCGGTCTTCAGTTTGAGGGACTGTTCGTGGGCGGTACGAGGGATCGTTCATCGACGGTTCGAGGGACTCCAACTACGATCTACACCGGCATGTTCTTCTTTCCCTGCAACTTAGTGACGATAACGATCGTGATCCCAACCCGTTATGCATCTTCATATTGATCTTGGGTGATTGTAGGTGTATTTTTTTCTACTACATTTCCCAACAGTCGGAAAGTCGCTCAAGTCCAACACGTCCTTCTTCACCAGCACCATCATGCCGTGGATCTTTCCATCCTTCCACGCCTACTCGTTCTTCCCCGTCATCTTGTCCAACCGCGTGGAGGTAGTGGATGGAGAACGACGAGTGGGGTGCGGCGGCGTGGCACCAATACAACCCGCTAGAGGGTTATGGCGCGATGAAGTGCATCATGGTGCGCCCTTGCGTGTTTCCGTGTTGGCCTTCTTGGCAGCCTTCCGGATCTCACGTTGTCGAGGAGGCTAGGGAAGGGACCATAGATAATTGGAGCAGCTAGGGCTCGGTCAGAGAGGAGAGGCCACGGTAGTTTGCTTCTTTGGAGACATGCACACTTATATTTTCTTTTTTACTTTGTCAGATAGGGCTTGGTTAGAGAGAAGGAGAGACCATAATGAATGAACCGGGAGGAGGGGGTCAACAAATAAAATAGAGTAAAAAACTGGAGCAAAGGAGTACTATGGGGAAAACTCGGAGTGGGAGGCGGGAGATTAGTACGTGGGTGATATTTTCTTTTTTACTTTGTGATAGGTTGATTCATAATTCATTCTTTTTATATTGAGTAGATTAAATAGCTTGGATTAAACTTAATTACGTAGTGAATTTTATATTGAATATGTATAACAAATTGGATCAAACTTAATTCATGATTTTTAATATTGAATATATTAAATAGCTTGGATTAAACTTAAGCTGCTATTTTATATTGACTGCATTTTTTATAAATCGGATCAAACTTAATTCATGCCTTTTATACTTGATATTTATACTTGAATGAAGGAATATATATAGATATAAATGAATTTTTTCTTTGTCGGATATACAATAATTGGTAATTTATAAATGCGGCAAGAATAATTCGAACCAACAATTTTGCGGCTTCTCTGTCTTCGCCGTGGTGTAATATATACCCGGTGCATTTCAACTATGCGGAGCACGTCGCCATGATCAATTGATGAGGGGAGCTCCAGTACAATCGTGTCCGTCTTCCCCGATCCGCCTCTCCGGCGCGCTAACTTCCTCGTAGCTGCCAGTCCCCCGCCTTCTCCGCGCGCACCACCCAAAATTCTCCCGACCCAACAACCTCCAACGCTCTCGACCGCCCCCTCTTCCTCTTCCTCCTCCCAGCCTCCCGATCGCTCCAGTGCGCCATGAGCGAGGCACCCGCGACGACCGCCGCCGCCGGAGACGACCCTGACGCCACCGCCACCGCCAATCAGCAGCAGCAGCAGCAGCAGGCGCAGCCCGAGACGCAGGACGACGCGGACCAGCTGTCGGAGCTGCGGCAGATCTTCCGGTCCTTCGACCGCAACAAGGACGGCAGCCTGACGCAGCTGGAGCTGGGCTCCCTCCTCCGCTCCCTCGGCCTCAAGCCCAGCACCGACGAGCTCGACGCCCTCATCCACCGCGCCGACACCAACTCCAACGGCCTCGTCGAGTTCTCCGAGTTCGTCGCCCTCGTCTCCCCCGAGCTCCTCGACGACCGCTCCCCCTACTCCGAGGACCAGCTCCGCAGGCTCTTCGAGATCTTCGACCGCGACGGCAACGGCTTCATCACCGCCGCCGAGCTCGCGCACTCCATGGCCAAGCTCGGCCACGCGCTCACCGCCAAGGAGCTCACCGGAATGATCGAGGAGGCCGACACCGACGGCGACGGCCGGATCAACTTCCGTGAGTTCTCCCGCGCCATCACCGCCGCCGCCTTCGACAACGTCTTCTCCTGACCGAGCCGTCGACCTGAGAGAGGCCCGCCCATCCATCGCCTTCAACCTCCGCCCGGATTCGATCCATGTCGCGCGTCATCATCGATCGCGCTCTGTTGGTGTCCGTGCTTCTCTCGATCGTTTGTGTTCTTGTCCGGGGACGGGGAGGTCAGTGATCAGATAATTTTTAGGCTGCAGGTGTCGGTGAGATGAGCTCTTGTGTGTTATGAATAACAAACAGACTAAACGAACCCAGAATGGCAGTGGCAAGATTACTTTAGGGGTCAAGGAATGAATTATCCATGCAAAATGCACATTGTCTTTGTTGATTAATTTGCTCCCGTCAATCGATCGTCCTAAATCTCGCTCGATGGCCATCTGATGCTCACATAGATCAAGTGTTCGACATTATTAAGGATAAGGAGAATTTGTCCATGAATGGTTGGGTCCATTATTAGTGACTTGTTCTTTGTTCATGTTGTCCAAGGAGGCAAGGACGAAGAGACGGCCGTCCTGATGTGCAGAGCATCGGATCTCCGTTTTTTGTTTGCGCTGCCGTCTACCATGTCGTACGTACAAAACAAATTCAGCGCATGGCTGGCAGCCATTTTTATTAGGTTAGGTTTTGTGTGAGCTGTTGAAGTATTCCTGTGATCACTCGTGTTGAACGGATCATGCGTGGTTATCTTCCAACACCAGCTGTAGCCGTCGGGTTGCCTGGCCAGATTCCAGTGAAAAGGCTCAATGCGTCTCGACTATGATTTGGCCAGATAGATAGCTGTCTGCTCGTCCCTGTTTCTTATGCTCTGTAGCTGCAATCATTCTTGTTTTAAAGGTGGATGGTCTCTCGTGTCCAACTAATTTGGACGTAATAACAACTGAAGAACTTGAGTTGTATGTTACTCCCTCGGCTCCTAAATATTTGACTTTTTAAAGATTTTAAATGGACTACCACATAGGGATGTATATAGACATATTTTAGAGTGTAGATTCACTCATTTTGCTCCGTATGTAGTCACTTGTTGAAATCTTTAGAAAGACAAATATTAGGAACGGAGGGAGTATTTTGTTGCACGACTATATTTTGTTTGGGCCATTCACAATTGAGCTCAAACGACGAATATGACAGCCCCGGGGAAAGCACAAAGGAAAATTATGCTACTTTAACGGAAGACTTGGAAGAAGACTCAGAGGACAGGTATGAGAGCTGAGAGGAAGATTCCATAAAAAAAAGGGGTTTGATTGAGCATCGAGGAACACAAGGATTCTATGTTTGAAAATGATTTCCTTGGGAATAATGCCTTTGACTCCTATGAAAAGATGAAATGCATATTTGGACAACCAAAAGTAGAAACTATTGAGCCTACCATTCTAGTAAGCTATCGTCAAACTGAGGTAATAAAAGAAACTAAAACTAGTATGGAATCCAACTTTGGAGAGATATTTAATCTTGCTTCTAAAATAAATGGCAATGTGATGTCACAAAATAGGAGATTTGATACTTTGGAACAAAGGGTTGATGCTCTTTGTGTTTTGAAAGAAATAAAAACTCTTAGCACCAAGCTTGATCTTTTAGTACATATTATTGATTATGGCAAAGAGAGTGAAATAGAGATTGCTAGGTCTCTTAAAACTAAGGATGACAACACTTGAAACTATGCCTTACGTCTAGCTAGGGGCATAAAACAATAGCGCTTGTTAGGAGGAAACCCAATAGTTATTTTCACTTTTCCTTTTTGTTTTTTGTTTTTTGAGTGTGCACACAATTATGCTACTATTATGGTTGTGTTTTGTGTTTCAATTAGTGTTTGTGCCAAGTAAAGCCTTTGCGATGGTTTGGTTGATAGTTGATTTGTTTCTGTGAAAAATAGAAACTTTTGTGTCCAGTAGTAGAATTGTTTAAATTCACTTGAACGTGATAAAATTCTGAATTTTTTACACATGAACTATATACAAATTGCCCACGTCCTCCTAATTGTCCCAAATCATCATAGACTGTTCTATTTTTTATAGATTCTGTTTTCGTTACACAATTTGCTTGTTTAAACGAATTTATGAATTGTATCAGGGCGTAATCATGGAGAAGTTAGAATATAGTAGGTATTATGCAATAATAAAATATAAATGGGTTGACAACAGTACATAAAGTTTATGATTTGCTTGTTATACTAACAGATCTCACGAGTTTTTATTGAGTTTTGTGTGCTCAAGTTTTCAAGTTTTGAGTGAGGTCGCGATGGATGAAGAAATAAGGAGTGGCAAGATCCTAAGATTGGGGACGCCCAAGGCACCCCAAGGTAACATTAAAGGATACACAAGACCCTAAGATTGGGGATGCCCAAGGCACCCCAAGGTAATATTCAAGGATACACAAGACTCTAAGCTTGGGGATGTGTAACGCCCCGGATTCGATGCACCAGGTGTCCTTCAGTTATTCGCGTCATTGCGATGTCATGTGCTTGCGTGTTGCACTTTGCCATGTCATCATCTGCATTTCATATCATGCCATCATGTGCATTTCATTTTGCATACGTGTTCGTCTCATGCATCCGAGCATTTTCCCCGTTGTCCGTTTTGCAATCCGGCACTCCTATCTCTCCCGACGCCCCCTTTTGCCTCTTTTCGTGTGCGGGTGTTAAACGGTCTCGGAATGGACCGAGGTTTGCCAAGCGGCCTTGGTATAGCACCGGTAGACCGCCTGTCAAGTTTCGGATCATTTGGAGGTCGTTTGATACTCCAACGGTTAACCGGGTAACTGTAGAAGCCCTCTTTTGTTTGCAGCCCAACACCCCTTCCAAAGTGGCCCAAAACCCAGCAAACTCCCCTCCATGCTCTCGGTCGTTCGATCACGATCGCGTGGCCGAAAATCGCACCTCATTTGGACTCTCCTAGCTCCCTGTACCTATATAAACACCTCCCCCTCCAAAAAAATCGCAGTCCAAACCCTAGCCTAGCCTCTCCCCGCGCCGCCGGACGCGTCCGCCGACGGCCGGACATGTCCGCCGCCCCGCAGCCACGTCGCCCGACCAATGGGGGCGTGCCACGTCACCCCGCCGCCCCTCTCCTCCAACCGCACCGCGCCACCTCACCCTCTCTCTCTCTCCACCCGCCGCAGCCCATGAGGCCTGGTCGGGCCGACCAGGCCAGCAGCGCCTCCGCCTGAGCCCCGCCGCCCACCAAGGCTTCCTTCGCCGTCGCGCGCGCCAGCCGCCATGCGCCGCCCGCCAGCTCGCCCGTGCCTCCGCCGCCGCCCTTCACCGCCCGCCTCCACGGTCTCCCGTGCCGCTCGTCCTCCGCGCCCGCCGCCTCCGCCCGCCCGCTGGCCAGCCGCGCCCGCCCGCCGCGCCGGAGCTGCCGCCTCCCAGCTGCTGCCCCCCCGAGCTCCCGGTGCCTCCGTCGCCTCCCCGTCGCCTCCTTCGCCGGGATCCGGCCGGATCCGGCGAGATCCGGCCCGGACCCGCCCGTCTCCGGCCAGCCCCTCCTCTCCGGCGAGCTCTCCGGCGAGCTCGTGCCCCTGCATTGATTTCCGTGCGAACCCGAGGTTGACCCCGAATCCACTAAGTCCCCGAATCTGCTAATATTTTTATGCATTTTCATCGCATCATAACTCTGGATCCGTTGCTCTGTTTCGTGCGTGTAATATGACAAATTGTTCGCCTCGACGAGTACATCATTTCATCTCATTGAATCATTTTCATTTGAGCTCATCTTGATGCCCGAGATGCTGTTGGAAGAGGGCTATGTGATGTTAGTTTCAGATTCTTATCAGAACATGCACTTTTGTCATTTTTGCCATGATTGATGTGTGCACCCTATGAACTTGAGTCCTACATGTGTTTTGTAATATGCCATGCCATCTTTACAGGGGTGTATGCCATGTATTTTTTTGATCTCCTTGGTGACTAGCACAAGCATGCAAACTAGGCTTCATGATGTTGCTGATTTCAGCCCCTGTTTTGCTGATATTTTTATGCCATGTAAACTTGATGCTACCGAGAGATCCATGCTTATTTTGAGATACTTCAGTAAGGATGTTTTGAACATATGGTTATGCTATATCCATCCATGCCCTTGTTTGAAATTATGGAGTGCCATAGCTTGAGTCAATCGAGCTCTACTTTTGCTATAAATGTTTCCTGGCAGGTTGTTTACATGTTATTCAATTTTGCCAAGGTTGTTGTAGTTGATCCGTGTATGCTATGATGTTGTTCTTGCCATGTATAGCTTCTATGCCATGTCTTCCTACTGTTTGTTGCTTTGCCATGCCATGTATTGCTCTGTGGTGAGTGGTTCAAGCTCACCAACATGCCTACTTATTGTTGTTCCTGCCATGTATGAGTCTGTCATATAACTTGCCATGTTTACATGGGTGCCATCATATCTTTTGATCCTTTTTGGCTCATGGTCAGTAAAGGACTTTTGTTCTATGCATTTAGTAGGTTCATGCCATGCCTTTTTTTGCCGTGATAAGTTCCTGTACCATGCTGTTTGATAGCTCTAAACATTGCAACCTGATGTTATTTCCTGATAAATCTGAAACTGTTATTATTTGCAATCTTGCCATGTCATTTTGAGCATGTTCTAGTGATTTCTGGCGATAGCTCAGTGTTCATGTTTTGTAATGCTTTACTTGTACATCATGCCCATGCCTTTTATTTTCACGTTGGGATTCTGTAGCATGTTGTTTTGATGCTTGCAATATGCCCATTTGCTGTTTTGGACAGCTTGTCCTTTAAACTGGTATGGAGTGTATGTGTTGAACCGTTGCTCCGTTTTGAGTGTGCTCTATATGAAACTTGCTTGATTTTGCATGTAGCTTCATATTATCATGTTGCATCCATGTTTTGAGGTGTTTGCTTGATGTTTGTATGCATTTTGCATCAATGCCATGTTTAACTTGTTTTGCTTATATCTTTTAGGCCGTAGCTCCGAATCTAATGAACTTTATATGTAACTTGACTAGAATTTCGTGTAGATCATCGTGGTGCATCTTAAATTGCTGTTTAACAACTTGAACATAAAGTTCTTCAGATCTGTACCAATTTTGGAATTTGCATATGAGGACTTACCGGAATTGTTATATGTTGCTTCCGGCCTCATTTAAACTTGCTTTGATGTGTTGCTCTTGTTTGCATCATCTCTTGCCATGAGTAGCCTCATCTAGATTTGTCATGCATCATGCTTGTTGTGCATCATGCCTTGTTCATGTGTGGTGTGTTTACTATGTTGCGTGCTTCTTCTTGTTAGTTCCTGTTTCGTTGCGATCGTGAGGATTCGTTCGTCTACGCTTGGTTCGGCTTCATCCGTTCGTCTTCTTCATGGACTCGTTCTTCTTCCTAGCGGGATTTCAGGCAAGATGACCGCTACCCTGAATCTCACTACTATCATTGCTATGCTAGTTGCTTCGTTCTATCGCTATGCTGCGCTACCTATTACCTGTTTATCAAGCCATCCCAAATTGCCATGTCAGCCTCTAACCTTTTGCACCCTTCCTAGCAAACCGTTGTTTGGCTATGTTACCGCTTTGCTCAGCCCCTCTTATAGCGTTGTTAGTTGCAGGTGAAGATGAAGTTTGTTCCTTGTTGGAACATGGAGATGTTGTTCCTTGTTGGAACATGTTTACTTGTTGGGATATCACAATATATCTTATATTATTAATGCATCTATATACTTGCTAAAGGGTGGAAGGCTCGGCCTTATGCCTGGTGTTTTGTTCCACTCTTGTCGCCCTAGTTTCCGTCATATCGGTGTTATGTTCCCGGATTTTGCGTCCCTAACGCGGTCGGGTGATTTATGGGACCCCTTGACAGTTCGCTTTGAATAAGACTTTTCCAGAAGGCCCAACCTTGGTTTTACATTTGCCTCACCTAGCCTTTTTTCCCTTGGGAGTCACGCTCTCAAGGGTCATCTTTATTTTACCCCGGACCAGTGCTTCTCCAAGTGCTGGCCCAAACCGAAGCGATGTCCGCGCCCCAGGCAATCAGGGTCTATGCCAACCCGACGCCTTGCTCATCCGGTGTGCCCGAGACCGAGATATGTGCAGCTACTATCAGGATTTGTCGGCACATCCGGGCGGCTTTGCTGGTCTTGTTTTATTGTCTGTCGAAATGTCTTGTAGCCGGATTCCGAGACTGATTGGTCTTCCGGGAGAAGGAATATCCTTCGTTGATCGCGAGAGCTTATCATGGGCTAAGTTGGGACACCCTGCAGGTATAAACTTTCGAGAGCCGTGCTCGCGGTTATGTGGCAGATGGGAATTTGTTGATATCCGGTTGTAGTAAACTTGAAGCAAACTCTTCTAAAATACACCAACCGTAATGCGTAACCGTGAGTGTCTCTTTTCGGGTTGATCGAGAGGAGAACACGGTTTCGGGTTATGTCGGCGTAAGTAGGAGTTCAGGATCACTTCTTGATCATTACTAGTTGACGATCGCCCTTTGTTTCTCTTCTCGCTCTCATTTGCGTATGTTAGCCACCATATCATGCTTAGTCGCTGCTGCAACCTCACCACCTTACCCCCCCTTCCTTTCCCTTTAAGCTTTGCTAGTCTTGATACCCATGGTAATGGGATTGCTGAGTCCTCGTGGCTCACAGATTACTACACCACCAGTTGCAGGTACAGGTTTGTGATGATCATGACGTGAGAGCGATGTTTGCTTGTGTTGGAGTTCTTCTTCTGCTTCTTCTTCGATCAGGGGATAGGTTCCAGGTCGGCAGCCTGGCTAGCGTGGTGGATGTCGTTTGAGTTTCTGTTTATGTTTCATCCGTAGTCGGATGTTGATCTTGTATATGATGTTGATGTATTATTGTGGCATTTGTGCCTTATGTATGTATCCCCACTATTATGTAATGTTGATGTAATGATATCCACCTTGCAAAAGCGTTTCAATATGCGGTCTATCCTTGGTGGGACCTTCGAGTTCCTTTTGGATAGGGTCGCATATTAGGCGTGATAAGTTGGTATCGAGCCTCGACCGACCCTAGGAGCCCCTTGATTGATCGTAGTTTGGCCGTTGTTGAGTCTAGAAGAAAACTGTTTTCGAGTCTAGTTATATCGAGAGTAGGAATTCTTTTACTCCTCTGCCCCTTCGTCGCTCTGGTGAGGAATCTTGACGTAGGTGTTTTGAATTACTCCTCTTCCCCTTCAAATTTTCTTTAGGATCACGCAGTTGGTTCTTCGATCGTTGTTCCTCAGCTCTTTGCATCTGGTGCATTTCTCGTCAAGTTGACTCGAGCCTCTTCATCGTTGTCAAGTTCAATCCTCAGTTGTCTTCTTTTCCCACCCACCCACCCTTTTTCTTCTCAGAATCTGGAGTCCGTAATTGAGTATCCATCCTACTCGTGCGAAGTCTTTGCTTTCTTTCCTCAATGATTTCAACCGGTGCTTTCTTTTCAAGTTATTCGTCGGTTCCCCTTCCAAGTTGCCTTTGTTTTTTCCCGCCCTCCCACCCTCTTATTCCAAGAGTCTGAGTCTCTTTCGACCATCAATTTCATTCGTGTGGAGCCTCTTCAGTCTTCCCTCAATTATTTTAACCGGTGAATTCTTGTCTAGTTCGTCATTCTCCATCTCTTTCTTTTCCGGTGGACTCAATTCAAGTTTTTCGGGTTGATCACATTCTTTTCCTTGGATCAAGTGTTTTCCCTGCTCGTTCGTCTCTCGCCAGTTTATCCTTCCGGAGTGTGCAAGACATCTCAAGAGATTCGAATTAATTCGAGGTTGTCACCTCAGTCAAATATTTCAATCGTTCCGGTGCATCATTTCTCATTCAACAATCCTTTCCAACGGTGTTTTCTTTTAGTGGGCCCTAACCCACGTGTCTTTTCCCAGATCTTACGACTCTTTTAATTTCCCGGAGCTATTCTCAATTCTTTACAAGTGTGACGTAAGAATGGATTCCATCAGTCACATGCCTTGTCAAGATCGATTTCAAATCATTTTCATTTTTGGCTCAACCTCTTCGCTTTTCGTTCCCCCGGAGTGCCTTAACAATTTTGGTGGAGTTTCTCGTCGTCATTTGAAGACCGAAGTAGAGTTTCTCTTAAATCTTGTCCGTTCTCCCGAAGATTCGTGGTTCTAGCTTCATGCTATCCTCTCAAATTATTCCGTTTGTCAGATATTCTTTCTTACCCATCCGGAGTATGTCAGGAGTTGTTTTTCCATTTCTTTTCACCGGAGGCCATCATTCCAGAAGAATTCTTTGTCCTCACATTTCAGCTACCGTTATCCAATTATCCCGGTGATTCGTTCAAGTGTTCTTTAATCAGCTCATGATCTCTTTGTTCTTTTGAATCTAAATCCCCTCTAGCATATTGGTTCTTCTAATTCTTTCCGGCGATTCTTTCTCTTTTCTTCGTTCATTTTCATTTCTAACGGTGTTTCGTTCAAGATTATTTTTCTTTGATTATCGTATTAATCCATTCCTTCTTTCAATCCTACCGGTGGTTCTTGAAGACTTTCTCAAGTTTTGTGCTATACCCCCCTCAATCCTTTTCAAGAAGAATAAGTAGTATGGAAAATCCACTGCTTGTCATCAATTTAATTTGATGAAGGATAAGCATACAATAAATCTTATTCTTATTTCATCCAAGCTGATTAATCTTTTTCTTCGAGTTTGTTCTTGAGGAATAAATTCTATTTCCAAGTGTTTTCATCTTTTCTTTTCCGGAGTTCAAATTTTCTCGGCCATCTCGTCGGAATCCTCCATCTAATTCATCGCAGGCTCATCTTATTCTTTCTTCCTTCATTATATCTCATCACCTTTTGTTACCGGAGTTCTTCATGGTGGTTCTTCATGATTTAATTCATTCTTCAAGAGTTCATCAAGATTCTTGTTGGTGGAGTTCAAGTATCTTTTCTTCTCGTATCTCGAAGTGTAATTAATTCTCCATTTGCATTTCTTCGTTCCTCTCAGCTACCCAATCATTTCCGTTTGTGGCTGGTTATCACCTCATAATTTCTGAGATGTTGTCCATAAGACCACAACAAGCTTATTCTTTTCGTTGTTGATTCTCTCAACAACTTCGTTCAACCCTTCCTTCTAAGCTCATTTCATTCCACTCTTTTAATTCTTTCCGGAGGTTTTGTGTCATGTCTTCATCAGGTGTCATTCCATCTTCTCAAGTTCAGATTCTATTCCTTTCATGTTCAGCCGGAGTGCTGCATAAATCATTTCAGTCTTATTCGTTTCTTTTCTCATTCTAACCACTCCGGTTAGAACGATTTGTTTCATAGTCTATCTGATTCAGTGAGCTTTCGATTCTCGTCATTCCCGTCGTTCGTCTCTTCTTCTCGAGTGGTTTTGATTCTTTGCTTCTTCTCTTGAGTTCTTATTTCACCTCATCCCTTTTTCCCTTCCGTCTCGGTCCTAAGATCTCGGGACGAGATCTCTTGTTAGTGGAGGAGTGTTGTAACGCCCCGAATTCGATGCACCAGGTGTCCTTCAGTTATTCGCGTCATTGACATGTCATGTGCTTGCGTGTTGCACTTTGCCATGTCATCATCTGCATTTCATATCATGCCATCATGTGCATTTCATTTTGCATACGTGTTCGTCTCATGCATCCGAGCATTTTCCACGTTGTCCGTTTTGCAATCCGGCACTCCTATGTCTCCCGGCGCCCCTTTTGCCTCTTTTAGGTAAAGGGTGTTAAACGGTCTCGGAATGGACCGAGGTTTGCCAAGCGGCCTTGGTATAGCACCGTAGACCGCTGTCAAGTTTCGGATCATTTGGAGGTCGTTTGATACTCCAACGGTTAACCGGTAACCGTAGAAGCCCTCTTTGTTTGAAGCCCAACACCCTTCCAAAGTGGCCCAAAACCCAGCAAACTCCCTCCATGCTCTCGGTCGTTCGATCACGATCGCGTGGCGAAAACCGCACCTCATTTGGACTCTCCTAGCTCCCTCTACCTATATAAACACCTCCCCTCCAAAAAATCGCAGTCAAACCCTAGCCTAGCCTCTCCTCAAGCCGCGGACGCGTCCGCCGACGGCCGGACATGTCCGCCGCCCGCAGCCACGTCGCCCGACCAATGGGGCGTGCCACGCCACCCGCCGCCCTCTCCTCCAACCGCACGCGCCACCTCACCTCTCTCTCTCTCCACCCGCCGCAGCCATGCGAGGTCGGGTCGGGCCCGACCAGGCCTGCGCGCCTCCGCCCGAGCCCCGCGCCCGCCGCGCCGCCCCGCCGCCAGGCCTTCGCCGTCGTCGCGCCGCCATGTCGCCGCCGTCGCCGCCCGCCGCACCAGCGCCTCCGCCGCCGCCGCTTCACCGCCCGCCTCCACGGTCTCCCGTCGCCGCCCGTCCTCTGCGCCCGCCGCCGGTCGCTGGCGCCCGTCGCCTCCGGCCGCCCGCCCGCGCCGCGCCCGCCCGCCGCCACGGCAGCTGCCACCTCCAGCGCCGGCCGCCCTGAGCTCCCGGTGCCCTCCGTCGCCTCCCCGTAGCCTGCTTCGCCGGGATCCGGCCGGATCCGGCGAGATCCGGCCCGGACCCGCCCGTCTCCGGCCAGCCCCTCCTCTCCGGCGAGCTCTCCGGCGAGCTCGTGCCCCTGCATCGATTTCCGTGCGAACCCGAGGTTGACTCCGAATCCACCAAGTCCCCGAATCTGCTAATATTTTTATGCATTTTCATCGCATCATAACTCTGCATCCGTTGCTCTGTTTCGTGCGTGTAATATGTCAAATTGTTCGCCTCGACGAGTACATCATTTCATCTCATTGAATCATTTTCATTTGAGCTCATCTTGATTCCCGAAATGCTGTTGGAAGAGGGCTATGTGATGTTAGTTTCAGATTCTTATCAGAACATGCACTTTTGTCATTTTTGCCATGATTGATGTGTGCACCCTATGAACTTGAGTCCTACATGTGTTTTGTAATATGCCATGCCATCTTTACAGGGGTGTATGCCATGTAGTTTTGTGATCTCTGTGGTGACTAGCACAAGCATGCAAACTAGGCTTCATGATGTTGCTGATTTCAGCCCCTGTTTTGGTGTTATTTTTATGCCATGTAAACTTGATGCTACCGAGAGATCCATGCATATTTTTACATACTTCAGTAAGGATGTTTTGAACATATGGTTATGCTCTATCCATCCATGCCCTTGTTTGTAATTATAGAGTTCCATAGCTTGAGTCAATCGAGCTCTACTTTTGCTATAAATGTTTCCTGGCAGGTTGTTTACATGTTATTCAATTTTGCCAAGGTTGTTGTAGTTTATGCGTGTATGGTATGATGTTGTTCTTGACATGTATAGCTTCTATGCCATGTCTTCCTACTGTTTGTTGCTTTGCCATGCCATGTATTGCTCTGTGGTGAGTGGTTCAAGCTCACCAACATGCCTACTTATTGTTGTTCCTGCCATGTATGAGTCTGTCATATAACTTGCCATGTTTACATGGGTGCCATCATATCTTTTGATCCTTTTTGGCTCATGGTCAGTAAAGGACTTTTGTTCTATGCATTTAGTAGGTTCATGCCATGCCTTTTTTTGCCATGATAAGTTCATGTACCATGCTGTTTGATAGCTCTAAACATTGCAACCTGATGTTATTTCCTGATAAGTCTGAAACTGTTATTATTTGCAATCCTGCCATGTCATTTTGAGCATGTTCTAGTGATTTCTGGAGATAGCTCAGTTTTCATGTTTTGTAATGCTTTACTTGTACATCATGCCCATGCCTTTTGTTTTCACGTTGGAATTCTGTAGCATGTTGTTTTGATGCTTGCAATATGCCTAGTTTCTGTTTTGGACAGCTTGTCCTTTAAACTGGTATGGAGTGTATGTGTTGAACCGTTGCTCCGTTTTGAGTGTGCTCTATATGAAACTTGCTTGATTTTGCATGTAGCTTCATATTATCATGTTGCATCCATGTTTTGAGGTGTTTGCTTGATGTTTGTATGCATTTTGCATCAATGCCATGTTTAACTTGTTTTGCTTATATCTTTTAGGCCGTAGCTCCGAATCTAATGAACTTTATATGTAACTTGACTAGAATTTCGTGTAGATCATCGTGGTGCATCTTAAATTGCTGTTTAACAACTTGAACATAAAGTTATTCAGATCTGGACCAATTTCGAAATTTGCATATGAGGACTTACCGGAATTGTTATATGTTGCTTCCGGCCTCATTTAAACTTGCTTTGATGTGTTGCTCTTGTTTGCATCATCTCTTGCCATGAGTAGCCTCATCTAGATTTGTCATGCATCATGCTTGTTGTGCATCATGCCTTGTTCATGTGTGGTGTGTTTACTATGTTGCGTGCTTCTTCTTGTTAGTTCCTGTTTCGTTGCGATCGTGAGGATTCGTTCGTCTACGCTTGGTTCGGCTTCATCCGTTCGTCTTCTTCATGGACTCGTTCTTCTTCCTAGCGGGATTTCAGGCAAGATGACCGCTACCCTGGATCTCACTACTATCATTGCTATGCTAGTTGCTTCGTTCTATCGCTATGTTGCGCTACCTATTACCTGTTTATCAAGCCATCCCAAATTGCCATGTCAGCCTCTAACCTTTTGCACCCTTCCTAGCAAACTGTTGTTTGGCTATGTTACCGCTTTGCTCAGCCCCTCTTATAGCGTTGTTAGTTGCAGGTGAAGATGAAGTTTGTTCCTTGTTGGAACATGGAGATGTTGTTCCTTGTTGGAACATGTTTACTTGTTGGGATATCACAATATATCTTATATTATTAATGCATCTATATACTTGGTAAAGGGTGGAAGGCTCGGCCTTATGCCTGGTGTTTTGTTCCACTCTTGCCGCCTAGTTTCCGTCATATCGGTGTTATGTTCCCGGATTTTGCGTCCCTAACGCGGTCGGGTGATTTATGGGACCCCTTGACAGTTCGCTTTGAATAAGACTTTTCCAAAGAAGGCCCAACCTTGGTTTTACATTTGCCTCACCTAGCCCTTTTTCCCTTGGGAGTCGCGCTCAAGGGTCATCTTTATTTTACCCCCGGACCAGTGCTTCTCCAAGTGCTGGCCCAAACCGAGCGATGTCCGCGCCCCACAGGCAATCGTGGTCTATGCCAACCCGACGTCTTGCTCATCCGGTGTGCCCTGAGACCGAGATATGTGCAGCTACTATCAGGATTTGTCGGCACATCCGGGCGGCTTTGCTGGCCTTGTTTTATTGCTGTCGAAATGTCTTGTAGCCGGGATTCCGAAACTGATCGGGTCTTCCCGGGGAGAAGGAATATCCTTCGTTGATCGCGAGAGCTTATCATGGGCTAAGTTGGGACACCCCTGCAGGGTATAAACTTTCGAGAGCCGTGCTCGCGGTTATGTGGCAGATGGGAATTTGTTGATATCCGGTTGTAGTATACTTGAAGCAAACTCTTCTAAAATACACCAACCGTGTGCGTAACCGTGAGTGTCTCTTTTCGGGGTTGATCGAGAGGAGAACACGGTTTCTGGGTTATGTCTGACGTAAGTAGGAGTTCAGGATCACTTCTTGATCATTACTAGTTGACGACCGTTCCTTTGTTTCTCTTCTTGCTCTCATTTGCGTATGTTAGCCACCATATCATGCTTAGTCGCTGCTGCAACCTCACCACCTTACCCCCCCCCCCCTTCCTTTCCCTTTAAGCTTTGCTAGTCTTATATCCATGGTAATGGGATTGCTGAGTCCTCGTGGCTCACAGATTACTACACCACCAGTTGCAGGTACAGGTTTGCAATGATCGTGACGTGAGAGCGATGTTTGCTTGTGTAGGAGATCTTATTCTGCTTCTTCTTCGATCAGGGGATAGGTTCCAGGTCGGCAGCCTGGGCTAGCAGGGTGGATGTCGTTTGAGTTTCTGTTTATGTTTCATCCGTAGTCGGATGTTGATCTTGTATATGATGTTGATATATTATTGTGGCATTTGTGCCTTATGTATGTATCCCCACTATTATGTAATGTTGATGTAATGATATCCACCTTGCAAAAGCGTTTCAATATGCGGGTCTATCCTTGGTGGGACCTTCGAGTTCCTTTTGGATAGGGTCGCATATTGGGCGTGACAGGATGCCCCGGAAGGCATCCTCTCTTTCTTCTACCAACGATCGGTATATTACTTGGAGCTATATTTGTATTCATCACATGATATGAGTTTTTCTTGGAGCGTCGTGTATTTTGTGAGCCTTTTCTTTGTTTGCTTTTTAGTTTGCCACAATCATCTTTGCTGAACACACTGATACGTCTCCAACGTACCTATAATTTATGAAGTATTCATGGCATGTTTATTATAGTTTTGTATGATTTTGTTGCACTTTTATATGGCTTTTATATGATTTTTTGTGGACTAACATATTGACCTAGTGCCCAATGCCAGTTGTTGTTTTCTTCTTGTTTTTGGTTTTCCAGAGAATCCATATCAAATTAAGTCCAAATGCAGTGAAACTTTTTGACAATTTTTTTGGAACAAAAGAGACCCTCGAAGCTTTGTGGGAGGGCCAGAAGAGCCATGAGGTGGCTGTCGTGGTTCTAAGTCTGACAGTAGAATGGGGGGTAGGTATGGAGGGGCAAGATCCTAGCTATGGAGTCGTTGTATATGCAAGGGATTTACGAGTTCAGGCCCTTCTCGGAGGAAGTAACAGCCCTACGTCTCGGAGCCCGGAGGCGGTCGACTGGATTATATGAGTATGTGTTACAGGGGTGTGAACCCTTCTACCTGTGTAGGGGGGTGGCTTATATAGAGTGCGCCAGGACCCCAGCCAGCCCACGTAGCAGAGGGTTTAAGGTACGTTAAGGCTAGGCGTTACTGGTAACGCCTTACATAAAGTATCATTATGATCATAAAGACTATTTAACTACAGACCGTTTGGACGCCGAGTGGCTCTTGGACTCCTGGTGGTCGAGTGGGTCTTCATGGTCGAGTGTCTTTGAATCTATCGAGTAGAAACCTACCAGGTCGACTGGAAGGCCGCTTCTTTCGCGAGTGTCCTTGGGGAGGGTACCTTTGGGCAGGTCTATGACCCTACCCCAGGTACATGACTTCATCATTAGCCCCCGAATGGATCGAGGTTTGAGTGAGGAAGGAGTTGATAATCTTTCCGACATGTTCTTCGTGTTGCGAGTGTGTCTTACTCTGGATCAACGACCTTTTAGTGATGGTGTCAACTTGTCTCTCAGTCGCCTTGATCCATTCTTCACATTCGTCGAGTGAACTTTGTGAACTTGAGGATTTCCGAGCGACGGATCGGAGGAAATCTGCTGTCTGACAGGTTGCTCCGCGGTTAGCGGATTTCGTGGGATCTGAATTTTGGGGAGCGCACGAAGCGGAGAAAACTGCGGCACTCGGATGGGATAAGACGATGACGCATCGATCTTCGCGCCGCCTTTTTCGCCACGTATCGCGTGCGCGCCTGTTGCGGGATTTGACGGGATTGCCTGGGCCTACCGGTCAGCCACTCGGAAGCGGCCCCATATAAAGCATCAGACGGGGTATTTTGAACAGTGCGACCGCAATCTTCCCCTCCCTCCGCCTCCAAACCTTCCTGCTGCGCCCTTAGCCTGCTCAGCGCCGCAGCTCAGTACCTGCTTCGCCGGTGACCATGGTGAAGGAGAAGACTGTTGGGGAACGTAGTAATTTCAAAAAATTTCCTACGCACACGCAAGATCATGGTGATGGCATAGCAACGAGAGGGGAGAGTGTATGTCCACGTACCCTCGTAGACCGTAACCGGAAGCGTTATAACAACGCGGTTGATGTAGTCGTACGTCTTCACGATCCGACCGATCCAAGTACCGAACGCACGGCACCTCCGAGTTCAGCACACGTTCAGCTCGATCCGCGGGCTCCGATCCAGCAAAGCGTCAGGGATGAGTTCCGTCAGCACGACGACATGGTGACGATGATGATGCTCCACCGGCGCAGGGCTTCGCCTAAGCTCCACGACGATATGACTCTACCGGCGCAGGGCTTCGCCTAAGCTCCGCGACGATATGACCGAAGTGGAATATGGTGGAGGGGGGCACCGCACACGGCTAAGGAACGATCCGTAGATCAACTTGTGTGTTCATGGTGTGCCCCCTGCCCCCGTATATAAAGGAGGGAGGAGGAGGCCGGCCCTAGGAGGGGCGCGCCATGGGGAGTCCTACTCCCACCGGGAGTAGGATTCCCCCTTTCCTAGTCCAACTAGGAGTCCTTCCATGTATTAGGCGTAGGAGACAAGGAAAGGGAAGAGAGAAGGAAGGAAGGAGGGGTGCGGCCCTTCCCTAGTCAATTCGGACTAGGCCATGGGGCGCGGCCTGCCCTAGGCAGCCCTCTCTCTTCCCGCAGGGCCCAATAAGGCCCAATACTTCTCCCGGCGAATTCCCGTAACTCTCCGGTACTCCGAAAATACCGAATCATTGGAACCTTTCCGAACTCGAATATAGTCGTCCAATATATCGATCTTTACGTCTCGACCATTTGAGACTCCTCGTCATGTCCCCGATCTCATCCGGGACTCCGAACTCCTTCGGTACATCAAAACTCATAAACTCATAATATAAGCATCATCGAAACCTTAAGCGTGCGGACCCTACGGGTTCGAGAACTATGTAGACATGACCTAGAACTATTCTCGGTCAATAACCAATAGCGGGACCTGGATGCCCATATTGGCTCCTACATATTCTCTGAAGATCTTTATCGGTCAAACCGCATAACAACATCGTTGTTCCCTTTGTCATCGGTATGTTACTTGCCCAAGATTTGATCGTCGGTATCCAATACCTAGTTCAATCTCATTCTTGGCAAGTCTCTTTACTCGTTACGTAATGCATCATTCCGTAACTAACTCATTAGCTACATTGCTTGCAAGGCTTATAGTGATGTGCATTACCGAGAGGGCCAGAGATACCTCTCCGACAATCGGAGTGACAAAACCTAATCTCGAAATACGCCAACCCAACATGTACCTTTGGAGACACCTGTAGTACTCCTTTATAATCACCCGATTCGTTGTGACGTTTGGTAGCACCAAAGTGTTCCTCCGTAAACGGAGTTGCATAATCTCTTAGTTACGTGGAACATGTATAAGTCATGAAGAAAGCAATAGCAATATACTAAACGATCAAGTGCTAGGCTAACGGAATGGGTCATGTCAATCACATCATTCTCTAATGATGTGATCCCATTAATCAAATAACAACACATGTCTATGGTTAGGAAACATAACCATCTTTGATTAATGAGCTAGTCAAGTAGAGGCATACTAGTGACTATATGTTTGTCTATGTATTCACACATGTATTATGTTTCCGGTTAATACAATTCTAGCATGAATAATAAACATTTATCATGAAATAAGAAAATAAATAATAACTTTATTATTGCCTCTAGGGCATATTTCCTTCAGTCTCCCACTTGCACTAGAGTCAATAATCTAGTTCACATCATCATGTGATGCAACACTAATATTCACATCTGTATGTGATTAACACCCATAGTTCA
Source organism: Aegilops longissima (assembly GCA_021605205.1). Classification (NCBI taxonomy): domain Eukaryota; kingdom Viridiplantae; phylum Streptophyta; class Magnoliopsida; order Poales; family Poaceae; genus Aegilops; species Aegilops longissima. The sequence continues at coordinate 360,558,701 of CM038676.1, forward strand.
CATCGTCATGTGACCAACGCCCAAAGGGTTTACTAGAGTCAATAATCTAGTTCACACCGCTATGTGATTAACACCCAAAGAGTACTAAGGTAAGATCATGTTTTGCTCGTGAGAGAAGCTTAGTCAACGGGTCTGTCACATTCAGAGCTGTATGTATTTTGTAAATATTCTATGTCTACAATGCTCTGCACGGAGCTACTCTAGCTAATTGCTCCCACTTTCAATATGTATCCAGATTGAGACTTAGAGTCATCTGGATCAGTGTAAAAAGCTTGCATCGATGTAACTCTTTACGACGGGCTCTTTTATCACCTCCATAATCGAGAAATATTTCCTTAGTCCTCACTAAGGATGTTCTTGACCAACGTCCAGTGATCTACTCCTAGATCACTATTGTACTCCCTTCCCAAATTCAGAGCAAGGTATACAATAGGTCTGGTACATATCATAGCATACTTTATAGAACCTATGATGAGGCATAGGGAATGACTTTCATTCTCTTTTCTATTTTCTGCTTTGTGGTCGGATTTGAGTCTTACTCAATTTCATACCTTTGCAACACAGGCAAGAACTCTTTCTTTGACTGTTCCATTTTGAACTATTTCAAAATCTTGACAAGGTATGTACTTATTGAAAAACTTATCAAGCGTCTTGAGCTATCTCAATAGATCTTGATGCTCAATATGTAAGTAGCTTCACCGAGGTCCTTTCTTTTGAAAAACTCCTTTCAAATACTCCTTTATGCTTTGCAGAATAATTCTACATTATTTCCGATCAACAATATGTCATTCACATATACTTATCAGAAATTCTGTAGTGCTCCCACTCACTTTCTTGTAAATACAGGCTTCACTGTAAGTCTGTATAAAACTATATGCTTGGATCAACTTATCAAAGCGTGTATTCCAACTCCGAGATGCTTGCACCAGTCCATAGATGGATCGCTGGAGCTTGCACATTTTGTTAGTACCTTTAGGATTGACAAAACCTTCTGGTTGCATCATATACAACTCTTCTTCAATAAATCCATGAAAGAATGTAGTTTTGACATCCATTTTCCAGATTTCATAAAATGTGGCAATTGCTAACATGATTCGGAAAGACTTAAGCATCGCTACAGTTGAGAAAATCTCATTGTAGTCAACACCTTGAACTTGTCGAAAACCTTTTTGTGACAAGTCGAGCTTTGTAAATAGTAACACTACTATCAGTGTCCGTCTTCCTCTTGAAGATCCATTTATTTAACATGGCTTGCTGATCATCGAGCAAGTCAATCAAAGTCCATACTTTGTTCTCATACATGGATCCTATCTCAGATTTCATGGCCTCAAGCCATTTCGCGGAATCTGGGGTCATCATCGCTTCCTCATAGTTCGTAGGTTCATCATGGTCTAGTAACATGACTTCCGAACATGATTACCATACCACTCAGTGCGGATCTTACTCGAAGACCTCGAGGTTTGGTAGCAACTTGATCTGAAGTTTCATGATCATCATCATTAACTTCCTTACTAATTGGTGTAGGAATCACTTGGAACTGATTTCGTGATGAACTACTTTCCAATAAGGGAGAAGGTACAATTACCTCATCAAGTTCTACTTTCCTCCCACTCACTTCTTTCGAGAGAAACTCCTTCTCTAGAAAGGATCCATCTTAACAACGAAAAACTTGCCTTCGGATCTGTGATAGAAGGTGTACCCAATAGTTACCTTTGGGTATTCTATGAAGACGCACTTCTCCGATTTGGGTTCGAGCTTATCGGTGAAAACTTTTCACATAAGCATCACAACTCCAAACTTTTAAGAAACGACAGCTTAGGTTTACTGTTAAACCATAGTTCATATGGTGTCGTCTCAACGGATTTAGATGGTGCCCTATTAAACGTGAATGCAGCTGTCTCTAATGCATAACCCCAAAATGATAGTGGTAAACCGATAAGATACATCATAGATCGCACCATATCCAATAAAGTGCGGTTACGACTTTCGGACACACCATTATGCTGTGGTGTTCCATATGGCGTGAGTTGCGAAACTATTTCACATTGTTTCAAATGAAGACCAAACTCGTAACTCAAATATTCATCTCCACGATCAGATCGCAGAAACTTTATTTTCTTGTTACGATGATTTTCCACTTCACTCTGAAATTCTTTGAACTTTTCAATTATTTCAGACTTATGTTTCATCAAGTAGATATACCCATATCTGCTCAAATCATCTTGTGAAGGTCGAAAAATAACGATACTTGCCACGAGCATCAACACTCATTGGATCGCATACATCGGTATGTATTATTTCCAATAAGTCAAGAGCTTGTTCCATTGTTCGAAGAACGGAGTTTTAGTCATCTTGCCCAAAAGGCACGGTTCGCAAGCATCAAATGATTCATAATCAAGTGATTCCAAAAACCCATCGAGATGGAGTTTCTTCATGCGCTTTACACCGATATGACCTAAACAGCGATTACCACAAATAAGTTGAACTATCATTATTAACTTTGCATCTTTTGGCATCAATATTATGAATATGTGTATCATTACGATCGAGATCCAACAAACTATTTTCATTGGGTGTATAACCATCAAGGTTTTATTCATGTAAACAGAATAACAATTATTCTTTAACTTTAAATGAATAACCGTTTTGCAATAAACATGATCAAATCATACTCATGCTCAACATAAGCGCTAAATAACATTTATTTGGCTTTTAATACTAATCTCGAAAATATAGGGAGTGTGTGATGATGATCATATCAATCTTGGAACTACTTCCAACACTCATCGTCACTTCTCCTTCAACTAGTCTCTTTTTATTCAGAACTCCTGTTTGAGTTACTAATCTTAGCAACCTAACAAGTATCAAATACTCAGGGGCTACTATAAACACTAGTAAGGCACACATCAATAACCTGTATATCAAATATACTCTTGTTCACTTTGCCATCCTTCTTATCCACCAAATATTCAGGGCATTTCCGCTCCGGTGACCATTTCCTTTGTAGTAGAAGCACTTAGTTTCAGGCTTTGGTCCAGCTTTGGGCTTCTTCGGGGAGTGACAACTTGTTTGCCATTCTACTTGAAGTTTCCTTTCTTTCCTTTGCCCTTTTCTTGAAACTAGTGGTCTTGTCAATCATCAACACTTGATGCTCTTTCTTGATTTCTACCTTCGTCGATTTCAACATCACGAAGAGCTTGGGAATTACTTTCGTCATCCCTTGCATATTATAGTTCATCACAAAGTTCTACTAACTTGGTGATGGTGACTAGAGAATTCTGTCAATCACTATTTTATCTGGAAGATTAACTCCCACTTGATTCAAGCGATTGAAGTACCCAGACAATCTGAGCACATGCTCACTAGTTGAGCGATTCTCCTCCATCTTTTAGCTATAGAACTTGTAGGAGACTTCATATCTCTCATCTCGGATATTTGCTTGAAATATTAACTTCAATTCCTGGAACATCTCATATGGTCCATGACGTTCAAAACGTCTTTGAAGTCCCGATTCTAAGCCGTTAAGCATGGTGCACTAAACTATCAAGTAGTCATCATTTTGAGCTAGCCAAACGTTCATAACGTCTGCATCTGCTCCTGCAATAGGTCTGTTACCTAGCGGTGCATCAGGGACATAATTCTTCTGTGCAGCAATGAGGATAAACCTCAGATCACGGATCCAATCCGCATCATTGCTACTAACATTTTTCAATACAACTTTCTCTAGGAACACATATAAAAACATAGGGAAGCAAAAACATAGAGAACCAACAATGCGAGCTATTGATCTACAACATAATTTGCAAAATACTACCAGGACTAAGTTCATGATAAATTAAAGTTCAATTAATCATATTACTTAAGAACTCCCACTTAGATAGACATCCCTCTAATCTTCTAAGTGATTCGTGATCCATATTAACTACACCATGTCCGATCATCACGTGAGATGGAGTAGTTTCAATGGTGAACATCAATATGTTGATCATATCTACTATATGATTCACGCTCGACCTTCGGTCTCCGTGTTCGAGGCCATATCTGTTATATGCTAGGCTCGTCAAGTTTAACTTTGAGTATTCCGCGTGCAACTGTTTTGCACCGTTGTATTTGAGCGTAGAGCCTATCACACCGATCATCACATGGTGTCTCAGCACGAAGAACTTTCGCAGCGGTGCATACTCGGGAGAACATTTCTTGATAATTTTAGTGAGAGATCATCTTATAATGCTACCGTCAATCAAAGCAAGATAAGATGCATAAAGGATAAACATCACATGCAATCAATATAAGTGATATGATATGGCCATCATCATCTTGTGCTTGTGATCTCCATCTCCAAGCACCGTCATGATCACCATCGTCACCGGTAGCGACACCTTGATCTCCATCGTAGCATCGTTGTCGTCTCGCCAACTATTGCTTCTACGACTATCGCTACCGCTTAGTGATAAAGTAAAGCAATTACATGGCGTTGCATTTCATACAATAAGCGACAACCATATGGCTCCTGCCGATTGCCGATAACTTCGGTTACAAAACATGATCATCTCATACAATAAAATATAGCATCACGTCTTGACCATATCACATCACAACATGCCCTGCAAAAACAAGTTAGGCGTCCTCTACTTTGTTGTTGCAAGTTTTACGTGGCTGCTACGGGCTGAGCAAGAACCGTTCTTACCTCGCATCAAAACCACAGCGATAGTTTGTCAAGTTGGTGCTGTTTTAACCTTCGCAAGGACCGGGCGTAGCCACACTCGGTTCAACTAAAGTGAGAGAAAGCAGACACCGCGGTCACCTTTAAGCAACGAGTGCTCGAAGCGGTGAAATCAGTCTCGCGTAAGCGTACGCGTAATGTCGGTCCGGGCCGCTTCATCTCACAATACCGCTGAACCAAAGTATCACATGCTGGTAAGCAGTATGACTTATATCGCCCACAACTCACTTGTGTTCTACTCGTGCATATGACATAAACGCATAAAACCAGGCTCTGATACCACTGTTGGGAACGTAGTAATTTCAAAAAATTTCCTACGCACACGCAAGATCATGGTGATGGCATAGCAACGAGAGGGGAGAGTGTATGTCCACGTACCCTCGTAGACCGTAAGAGGAAGCGTTATAACAACGCGGTTGATGTAGTCGTACGTCTTCACGATCCGACCGATCCAAGTACCGAGCATACGGCACCTCCGAGTTCAGCACACGTTCAGCTCGATGGCGATCCCGGGCTCCGATCCAGCAAAGCGTCGGGGATGAGTTCCGTCAAGACGACGGCATGGTGACGATGATGATGCTCCACGGCGCGGGGCTTCGCCTAAGCTCATGACGATATGACTCTACGGCGCGGGGCTTGGCTAAGCTCATGACGATATGACGAAGTGGAATATGGTGGAGGGGGCACCGCACACGGCTAAGGAACGATCCGTAGATCAACTTGTGTGTTCATGGGGTGCCCCTGCCCCGTATATAAAGGAGGGAGGGAGGAGGAGGCCGGCCCTAGGAGGGCGCGCCATGGGGAGTCCTACTCCCACCGGAGTAGGATTCCCCTTTCCTAGTCCAACTAGGAGTCCTTCCATGTATTAGGAGTAGGAGACAAGGAAGGGGAAGAGAGAAGGAAGGAAGGAGGGTGCGGCCTTCCCTAGTCCAATTCGGACTAGGCCATGAAGCGCGCGGCCTGCCCTAGGCAGCCCTCTCTCTTTCCCTTGCAGGCCCAATAAGGCCCAATACTTCTCCCGGCGAATTCCGTAACTCTCCGGTACTCCGAAAATACCGAATCATTCGAACCTTTCCGAACTCGAATATAGTCGTCCAATATATCGATCTTTACGTCTCGACCATTTCGAGACTCCTCGTCATGTCCCCGATCTCATCCGGGACTCCGAACTCCTTCGGTACATCAAAACTCATAAACTCATAATATAACATCATCCGAAACCTTAAGCGTGCGGACCCTACGGGTTCGAGAACTATGTAGACATGACCTAGAACTATTCTCGGTCTATAACCAATAGCGGACCTGGATGCCCATATTGGCTCCTACATATTCTACGAAGATCTTTATCGGTCAAACCGCATAACAACATATGTTGTTCCTTTGTCATCGGTATGTTACTTGCCCGAGATTTGATCGTCGGTATCCAATACCTAGTTCAATCTCGTTCTTGGCAAGTCTCTTTACTCGTTCGTAATGCATCATTCCGTAACTACCTCATTAGCTACATTGCTTGCAAGGCTTATAGTGATGTGCATTACCGAGAGGGCCGAGAGATACCTCTCCGACAATCGGAGTGACAAAACCTAATCTCAAATCGCCAACCCAACATGTACCTTTGGAGACACCTGTAGTACTCCTTTATAATCACCCGATTACGTTGTGACGTTTGGTAGCACCAAAGTGTTCCTCCGTAAACGGAGTTGCATAATCTCTTAGTTACGGAACATGTATAAGTCATGAAGAAAGCAATAGCAATATACTAAGCGATCAAGTGCTAGGCTAACGGAATGGGTCATGTCAATCACATCATTCTCTAATGATGTGATCCCATTAATCAAATAACAACACATGTCTATGGTTAGGAAACATAACCATCTTTGATTAATGAGCTAGTCAAGTAGAGGCATACTAGTGACTATATGTTTGTCTATGTATTCACACATGTATTATGTTTCCGGTTAATACAATTCTAGCATGAATAATAAACATTTATCATGAAATAAGGAAATAAATAATAACTTCATTATTGCCTCTAGGGCATATTTCCTTCAAAGACCGCAGCCTTTGAACGGGTGAAGAAGGCGGCGGCGAAGGCTAAGGGGAGAGCGCCCAGTCGGGGCGGATCTTCTTCGCGGTCCAAACTGCCGCAAGGTTGGGTCCAGGGAGACTGGATCCGCTCGACCATCACCGAGAAGGACCTCACCGATCTGGCCAACGAGGGACTGATCCCCCATGGGTCGGAGAGGCTTCCGGGAACGGAGTGGCAACCGCAGCCTGAAGAGGGTGTGTGCGTCCTCCTAGCCACTCATGTAGAACGGGGATTTTCTTTGCCGCTGAATCCTTTCTTCCGGGGGTTTCTGAACTTTTTCGGAGCACAACTCCATCATTTCACTCCCAACTCCATTGTCTATCTTGCCGCTTTCATCTCGTTATGCGAAAACTTCTTGGGCTGTCGGCCGCACTCGGGCCTCTTCAAGCATATATTCACTTGTCGCTCTCAGACGGTGAAGAAAACGAACCCGAATGAAGAGAGAACCCAAGTAATCCAGATGTGTGGGGGACTCGGGGTCCAGATGAGGGGGAAGAGCGCTTTTCCGGCTATGACTCTCCCCGACTCGGTTAGAGGGTGGCAGTCGACCTGGTTCTACTGCCAAGACCAGCCGACGCCGGGACAGTCGACTGGACTCCCTCATTTCTCCATGAGTCGAGTGAACAAGATCTTCCCTGAAGGTGCTACCAGAGGAGAAGGCCCAAGTAAAATTGTTGATGGAATGCGTAGTCCATCTCATTCGCGACGGGGTGACCGGCATGGATCTTCTGGAAGTTTTCCTCCGACGGCGTATTCAGCCACTCCAATAACGAGGTCATCCGATGTGGATGTACTCTGGTACGGATGATACCACTCGGGTCCATCCAGAGGAGGTCGATGACGCCACGCTGGAGAAACGGATGACTGCCATCACAGGAAACAAAGATAACCCTCGCGGAGCTAGGAGGATTCCTCCACTTGACCAGACTTACGAAGTAGACAAGGTACAACCACTTATCTCCGACTGTGATTCGGCTGCATTCATTCTATTTAGATGCCAATTCGTCGACTGACTTTTGCCTTGTTTTGTTGTCTTCTAGGTCACCACTGAGATGTACTCGATTCCCAACGGGGCGCAGGAACCAGTCGAAGAAGAAGAAGGAAGCGGAGGTGAAAGCCAGGAGGAATGGGAGTCCAACAGCGAGGAGGATGAGGGGGATGAAATCATGATGAAGAGGAGGAGGAGGAAGAGGAGGAATACGTCGATCCTCCCCGCCGGAGGGAAGGTCAAGTTGGCGATGACCCGTGGCGGGGCGCAGAAAGCTGTTGCGCCCTCTTCGGGCAATCGACGGTTTACCTAGGACAACTTCCCCTGCGCCGACTGAGAAACCGCCGAAGCAACCTCGAGCAACGTCGTCAAAGCCGGCGAAGGCCCTGCCCAAGATGCGGATAGTCATCCCCACCATCTCCGGGTAACCAGCAGAATCTTGTATTTCCTTATTCAACATGAGTGAACTTTTGGTCGACTTGATGACTGATTAGCCGATTCTTGAAATCTGCAGTGCCGCTACCTCCGAGACCTCAGCCAAGCACGAAGATCAGGAAATGGAAGATGCCGCCACCTCCAACCTTGGTATGATCTCTGTAGTTTCACTTTTAGTCGATTGGATTTCCATGTTTACTTTTGAATCTGTCTTGTAGTTCCGCCTCATGTCATTGATCTCCCCGACGATGACGAGGAAACGCCGTTGAGGAAGAGGAAGAACAAGAGGGTGCCTGCTGGCAAGGCTGCTCCAGTCGTGATTTATACGAGGCGCTGGTTTCCGAGGGAGGCAACCCCACTCGGGCTTCTGTGTCTTTTGTTGTACCGCTGACAAGTGCCCGACCCACTTCGTCGACTGCTGATCCACCATCTCTCTTTGCTATACACCACGTCCCGGAAGACCAAGTGAGTGCTGCTAAGGAGGCTATACGCCAGGCAGGGATCATGATGGAGCAAGTGAAGGCAGTCCGAGAGGCCAGCCAGGCGGCCTATGATGCTAGTTCAGCTCTCCAGAGCAATGTCCAAGTAAGTCGATCGCTGCTTGCTCATTAGGATATGCTACCTAAAACTGCTTCTTTCTGAAGATTTCCATATCTGTACACCCTCTGTGTGGGTGTGTCGATTGAGTTTTTGTGGGGGCACGCTGAGTGCACCCACTGGTTGTAGTCCCCGAGACTATGGTGGACTGCGTGCAGTCGACTATAGTCTTTATACTGTGAACTTCTTCACTCGACCTGGTCGGACCAAGTCGAATGGAACCGTAAAAAACGGTGGGGGCACGCTCAGTGCACCCACTGGGTGTAGTCCCCAAGACTATGGTGGACTGCGTGCAGTCGACTATAGTCTAAAGAACTGTTTTTTTTACTGCGGCTGACCGCTGACAATTAGCCATGGTTTTAGAATCATAACCTTTTTGCTTCTTTTGGTCGACTGGTCGAACCAAATTGGTAAAACCAGTTGGGGCACGCTGAGTGCACCCGCTGGGTGTAGTCCCCGAGACTACTGTCGAATGTTTTGATTCGATTGTAGTCTTAGACATGCTACTATTTTTCCTTAATCACTCGGAAGTGATCTGTCTTTGATGTCTTTCATTGATTGACTATTTGTAGAAATCTTGCAAGCTTGTGGATCGCTATACTGAGTTAGAGGACAAACAGATCCAGCTCAACCTCGACTTGAAGCTTGCTCAGGAGAATTTGTGGAAGGCGAAGGATGAAGCAAAAGGTATGGCTGGTGAGAACTTTGACGACTGTCTTTGTTTTTCTTATTCATTCTCAACTCTGTTCTCATTGTTGCTTTGCAGATAAACTGGAAGAGACTCTGAAGAAGAAGGACCTTGATCTTGCAGAGGCACAGAAGGCGGCTTTGGAGAAAACAAACCTCGCTGAAGAGAAACTTGCCTCAGTCGACAAACTTGAAGACGAGAATGCCAAGCTGAAAGCCGCTCTTGACGCGGCCAACAAGGAAGTTAGTCGACTAAAAAACGACAAGATTTCTCTCTCTGACAAGGCCGGCCAACTGGCGGGGAAGCGAAATGACCTGGAGATTTATCTTGGAGGGCTCGCCAAGAAGCTGTTTCTCATGCTTGAAGGTAATCTCTTTTACCCGACTGTCTTGCTATCACCGGCTCATCGCATGATTGTTATTTTGAGTCTGAGCTGTGTTTTCAGAATTCTGTCAAAACTTCGAAGAAGAAACCAGTCGAGTGGAAACCAGCTTGGACCCCATCAACTCTCCTGTGAAGGATGAAGCTGCTATGAATGTGCTCCGACTGGAATCTCGCTATGCTAGCGTGGTGGATTATCTTGCTCGACTGAAAGCTGCAGTGTCGCGGATCGACTCAACTCTCTGGCCAGATCAGACACTTCAGAATGACCTCGAATCCTTAATGACTCCACTGAATGAGATTCCAAGTCGAGTGCAAGAATGGAAAAAGTCTTCTGCCAGGTGTGGTGCTGATGTTGCTCTGTCTCTGGTTCGTGTCCACTGCAAGGAAGCGCAAGAGGACAAGCTGGCGTCCCTCAAAGTTGCCAACACCAGGAAGTACGACTTCAGATCTTTCATGGAGACTTTCATCGCTGCTGCTACCCGTATTGCCGACGGAATCGACCTCAACCAGTTTGTTGCACCGTCCAGTCCTCCGCCGGAGGAGTAAAAAACTTATAAGTCCCACCTTAAATTTGCCTCGGAATGCCGAGTGGTTTTTGTAACCAACAAACTTTAACAGGCTTAACACCTGAGCACCTTTGGATCCGTAGGACGTTTATCCAAACTTGATTTATCCTTGAACATGCTTTATTTGCCTTCGAGAGAACTTTGTTCCTCATTCGGAAGATATTTCGTTGTTGTAAGTAGTATCCTTGAGGTGAAAATCCAGTCGACTTGTACTTCATCTATCTTGCAGGTAGAGATGGAGCACAGACTGCGACTGACCTCGTCGTTCTTGCGGGTTGGGATGAGCCGCAAGTCGTACTTGTGGCGAAGCTCCGAAGGAAAAGGTAGCAATCGACCTGCACCTCGTCGTCCTTGCGAATTGGGATGGGCCGCACGTTGTACTTGTGGCGAAGCTCCGAAGGAGAAGGTAGCGGTCGACCTGCACCTCGTCGTCCTTGCGGATTGGGATGGACCGCACGTTGTACTTGTGGCGAAGCTCCGAAGGAGAAGGTAGCAGCCGACCTGCACCTCGTCGTCCTTGCGGATTGGGATGGATTCCTTACTTAGGCGAGCACTGGGCTGCGGCTAAGCCCCCGAGTGGGAGGTTTGCTCTCCACTCGGTAGGATTTTTATTACTTAGGCGAGCGCTGGGCTGCAGCTAAGCCCCCGAGTGGGAGGTTTGCTCTCCACTCGGTGAGATTTCTATTACTTAGGCGAGCACTGGCTGCAGCTAAGCCCCAGTGGGAGGTTTGCTCTCCACTCGGTAGGATTTCTATTACTTAGGCGAGCACTGGGCTGCAGCTAAGCCTCCGAGTGGGAGGTTTGCTCTCCACTCGGTAGGATTTCTATTACTTAGGCGAGCACTGGGCTGCAGCTAAGCCTCCGAGTGGGAGGTTTGCTCTCCACTCGGTAGGATTTTTATGGTGTGGCTTTGAAGGAGAAGGTACCAGTCGACCTGCACCTCGTCGTCCCTGCGAAGCGTTCATTATTTTGGATGTTAAGGTGAATCCTTGGGCTGTTGCTAAGCCCCCAAGTGAGAGGCTGACTCTCCACCTGGTAGGATTTAAATACTTAGGCGAGTACTTGGACTGCAGCTAAGCCCCCGAGTGGGAGGCTGGCTCACCACTCGGTAGGATTTTGAATACTTAGGCGAGTACTTGGACTGCAGCTAAGCCCCCGAGTGGGAGGCTGGCTCACCACTCGGTAGGACTTTGAATACTTAGGCGAGTACTTGGACTGCAGCTAAGCCCCCGAGTGGGAGGCTGGCTCACCACTTGGTAGGATTTTGAATACTTAGGCGAGTACTTGGACTGCAGCTAAGCCCCCGAGTGGGAGGCTAGCTCACCACTCGGTAGGATTTTGAATACTTAGGTGAGTACTTGGACTGCAGCTAAGCCCCCGAGTGGGAGGCTGGTTCACCACTCGGTAGGATTTTGAATACTTAGGCGAAGCGGATTCGCAGCTAAGCCCCCGAGTGAGAGACTGGCTCGCCACTCGGAAAGGATTTTTTTTACAAACTTAGGCGAACCGGATTCGTGGCTAAGCCACCCACTGGGGGAAATTTCAACAAAAAGTAATAACAATCACTGGGAAAATCATAACATTCTTGTCTTAGATAGCAAACTACAAAAGTACTTTTATTACATCTCAACCGAGTGAGTATTTAAGTATAAAAGGGGCAGAGCAGCTCTGCATTCCAAGCTCGAGGCTCGTCGATCTGGTGATCAACATTGTAGAGATGATACGCTCCGTTGTGGAGAACTCTTGTGACGATGAAGGGACCTTCCCAAGTGGGAGCGAGCTTGTGTGGTTTCTGTTGATCCACTCGGAGGCCCAAATCTCCCTCTTGGAAGGCTCGACTCTTCACATTTCTGGTATGGAATCGACGCAAGTCTTGCTGATAGATAGTCGAGCGGATCAGGGCCATTTCTCTCTCCTCTTCCAAGAGGTCGACTGCATCTTGCCGGGCTTGTTCCCTTCTTCTTCAGAGTATAGTTCGACTCGAGGCGCATTGTGAAGCAGGTCACTTGGCAGAACTGCTTCAGCTCCATAGACCAGGAAGAATGGAGTTCTCCCAGTCGACCGATTAGGAGTGGTCCTCAATCCCTAGAGAACTGATGGAAGTTCGTCGACCCAAGCTCCTGCTGCGTGCTTGAGATCACGCATCAGCCGTGGTTTCAGCCCTTTGAGAATGAGGCCGTTTGCACGTTCTGCTTTTTCATTTGACTGAGGATGAGCAACTGAAGCATAGTCGACCCGCGTGCCTTGAGAGGCGCATAAGGCTTTTAACTTGTAATTATCGAAGTTTGACCCATTGTCGGTGATGATGCTATGTGGAACTCCATATCGGAATATCAACTCTCTGATGAAACTGATAGCAGTGCATGCATCGAGGTTCTTGATGGGCTTGGCTTCGATCCACTTGGTGAACTTGTCGACTACTACTAGCAAATGAGTGAAGCCGCTTCTGCCAGTTCTTAGTGGTCCAATCATGTCTAATCCCCAAACAGCGAAGGGCCATACGAGTGGAATGGTCTTCAAGGCTGAGGCGGGCTTGTGTGACATGTTGGAATAGAACTGACACCCTTCACACTTGTCAACTATTTCTTTTGCCATTTCATTTGCTTTCGGCCAATAAAATCCCGCTCGGTATGCTTTAGCCACGATGGTCCGAGAGGACGCATGATGGCCACAGGTCCCCGAGTGGATATCCTCAAGAATTAGCTGACCTTCTTCTGGCGTGATACACTTCTGGCCGACTCCAGTCACGCTTTCTCTGAACAACTGTCCCTTGATTACTGTAAAGGCCTTGGATCGACGGACGATCTGTCGAGCCTCTTCTTCATTCTCTGGGAGCTCTTTCCTTAGGATATATGCGATGTACGGCCTTTGTCGGTCGGGAGTGATGACCACAACTTCCATAATCAGGTCGACCACGGCTGGGACCTCAACTTCAGTCGGATCATTGGCACTCTTTTGCTGCGGGGCTTCTTCTGCGAAAGGATCCTCCTGCACTGATGGTGCATGGATGTGCTCCAAAAATACATTATTGGGAATGGCTTCCCTCTTGGACCCTATCTTCGCCAAATCATCCGCAGCTTGATTTTTCAGTCGGGGTATATGATGAAGCTCTAACCCCTCGAATTTCTTCTCCAGCTTTCTCATCAGCATTACGAGAACCTGTCATAGCTGGGCTTCGACATCCCACTCCTTCATCACTTGATTAACAACCAGATCCGAGTCGCCAGAACAATAAGGCGACGGACGCCGAAAGTGAAATGGCCATGCAACCCATACAGGAGTGCTTCATATTCTTCTTCGTTGTTGGAAGAACCAAAGTGAATCTGGAGAACATATTTGAGCTTATCTCCTCGGGGGAAACCAATACAACCCCGCACTGAACTGCTTCAAAGATCTTGGAACCGTCGAAAAACATAGTCCAGTGCTCCGAGTGAACTTGAGTCGGAAGTTGCTATTCAGTCCACTCGCCGAGGAAGTCTGCTATTGCTTGGGACTTGATGGCTTTCTTTGCCTCAAATTTGATATCAAGGGGAAGGAGTTCAATCGCCCATTTTGCCACTCGACCAGTTGCATCTCTGTTATGAAGAATTTCCGACAATGGGGCGTCGCTGACGACTGTAATGGAATGATCAGAGAAATAATGAGCAACCTTCTTTGTGGTCATATAGATCCCATAAACAAGCTTCTGATAGTGAGGGTATGTTTGCTTTGATGGGGTCAGCACTTCAGAAAGATAATAAACTGGGCGTTGAACTTTGAAGGCTTTTCCTTCTTCTTCCCTCTCGACCGTAAGTATGGTACGGACGACTTGTCCAGTGGCTGCAATGTAAAGCAACAAAGGCTCTTTACTGATAGGAGCAGCAAGCACCGGCTGGGTGGAGAGCAGAGCTTTTAGCTCTGCAAACGCTGCATCAGCTTCTAGAGTCCACTCGAACTTGTCTGACTTCTTCATCACTCGGTAAAGAGGCAATGCCTTTTCACCGAGGCGAGAGATGAATCGACTTAAAGCGCCAAGCATCCAAAGAAGCTCGGACATCGTGCACCGCATGTAGCGCTTCATTCGGAGTATAGTGCCAACCTTTTGGGGTTAGCATCGATTCCTCGCCGTAAACGAGAAAACCGAGTAACTTTCCACCAGAACTCCAAATGTGCACTTTGATGGGTTAAGCGATATCATACCTCCCGAGATTGGCAAATGTTTGATGAAGGTCACCAACAGGTCGAACCCTTTCATGACTTGACCACTATATCATCCATGTACGCCCACATTCCGACTGATTTGAGTGAGCAAACACTTCTGAATCATCCTCATGAATGTGGCTCCGGCATTCTTGAGACCGAATGGCATGGTGACATAACAGAAGCACCCGAATGGAGTGATGAACGCTAATTTAATCTCATCGGGTCCATACAGACGGATCTGATGGTACCCGGAATAGGCGTCTAAAAAAGACAACCTCTCACATCCCCGAGTTGAGTCGACTATTTGGTCAATGCGAGGAAGAGGGAAATGATCTTTCGGGCAGGCCCGATTGATATGCTTGAAATCGATACACATGCGCAATGATTTGTCCTTCTTGGGGACCATTACGACATTGGCGAGCCACTCGGAGTGGTAGATCTCTCGGATGAACTCTGTCGCTAAAAGCCGAGCCACTTCTTCGCCAATGGCCTTTCTCTTACGACGGCGGACCGCCAAGATATTCTTTAACCGGTTTGAATTTTGGGTCGACTCAGTGGCGATGCTCAGCCAGCTCCACAGAACACCGGCATGTCGCCGAGCTTCCATGCAAAGATGTCCCAGCTCTCACGGAGGAACTTGATGAGCGCTTCTTCCTATTTTGAGTCGAGTGTTGTTGAGATGTTGGTCGGAGCAGCATTGGGATCAGTCGGGTGAATGTGAACCTGTTTCGCCTCACCAATGATCAAATGTTGACTCCATAGCAGGCTTCTTAGCTCGCAACAAATCACCCGGATCTGCAGTTTTCGATACTCTTGTAGCTCTACCATCGCCAACCGAGCATCGGCGATCTTAGAGCCTTTCGGAAGCACTCTTCCGCCTTCTTCCGGTTGCCCGTAATGGTGATCACGCCTTTGGGACCAGGCATCTTCAGTTTAAGATACACGTAACATGGTCGGGCCATGAAACGTGCATATGCTGGCCTTCCTGAATAGCGTGATAAGCGCCTGGAAATCCACGACCTCAAAGGTCAACTGTTCTTTCCGGAAATGCTTCGAATCACCAAAAACTACATCAAGAGCAATTTGGCCGAGTGACTCAGCCTTCTTTCCAGGAATGACTCCGTGGAAACTCATGTTACTGGTACTGAGTCTGGACATCGGAATGCCCATCCCCTTCAACGTCTCTGCGTACAATACGTTCAAGCCACTACCACCATCCATCAGAACTTTGGTCAGTCGAGTGCCCTCAACGACTTGGTCGACCACCAATGCTTGCCTCCCAGGGGTGGCAATGTGCATCGGGTGATCAGACTGGTCGAATGTGATGGCGATCTGGGATCATTTCAGATAATTGGGCGTCGCTGGAGCGACCAAGTTCACTTCCCGATTGATAACCTTCAATCGACTTTTGCTTCGACGTCGAAAAAATCATCGTGGTGGAATTGACCGGGGATATCCATCATCATGTCATCTTTGTCCTCAACTTTGTCCGCCTCCTTATCCTTATCCTTGGGCTGTTTCCTTGAACCGCTGAATCAAGAGCCGACATCGCCGAGTGGTATGTTTCGGGTAAATGAGTTTACCCTCTTCATCTTTCTTCGTGTGAATATGACATGGCAAATCCAACACGCCATTTCCATCCTGGTCTTTCACCTTCTTGGGGTTCCAAGGACCCTTGGGTTTCCCCTTGAACTTTCCTAGGGTCACACCAAGGCCTCTCCGGAGCAGTGGCTCGGCTTTGCGCTTCGCTTCCGATTGGAATTTCCTCCGCCGCCTCATTGGCGGCGATTTGTATTTACCACTCTGAGCCGATCCTCTTCTTCACCATTTGCATACTTGGTGGCAATCTCCATCATCCGACTCAGGGTCATATCTCGGTTCGACCAATTTCAAACTCAACTCTCTCGTTCTTGACACCTTCTTTGAAGGCACAGATCGCCTGGTGATCGATACATTCTCAAGCTGTGTGGTGCAAAGTGATCCACCTCTGGATATAATCTCTCAAAGTTTCACTCGACTTTTGCACACACGATCGCAACTCCGTCAACCCAGCTGGTCGCTTGCAAGTCCTTCAAATGTCTCGACAAACACTCGGGCAAGATCTTCCCAAGTGTAAATACTGCTTGGTGCTAATCGATTCAACCACGCTCGGCTGAACCCTCCAACATAAGAGGCAAATGCTTCATGGCTACCTCATCGCTGCCGCCGCCGATCTGAACAGCCACTCGGTAATCTTCAAGCCAAGTGTCGCTTGGATTCACCAAATGAACTTATCGACTCGATTGCCAAACCTGAAGTTGGGAGGAATCACTGCGGCTCGATGGCTCTCATCAAACACTCGTCCCGAGACATGAACTCTGCTGCTGGAGAGAACATCTCTGTCATGGCTGCCTCGGTGAGCTCTATTCTGTCGACCAAGCCTTGAACGATAATAGATCTCGCATCAAAGCCTGGTTCCACGGGTCGATTGAACTCTTCGCCCAACACCGTGGCTTTGGCGTCGTCGTCCCGCTGCCGAGGAGCGTATGATCCACCCCTTGGGGGAGGAGTGGGCACTCGACGTCGATCATTGCGATCGAATCGGTGCTCATACTGCTTGCGGCTCTTGTAATGATCATCACGCCGGCCTCCACGCCTCACGCCTCGGGCGATCTCGGACTATGAGCCGATCGATCGAATTCGCAGCGACGGATCGGCCGTGAATCCTGTTCGTGGATGTGATACGACTGAGTTTTGGTCTCCTGCCGCCCGGAGCAAATATCTGATTTGTAACAAACCTCTACCTGCCTCCGACTGGGAAGGCTGAATTGACTCTGCTATACGGGCGGCAATCGCTAAATTCTGGATCGAGTTCGATATACCTGAGTTGGTGGCTGGAAGAGTCGTCCGATCGGATTATGGAACCCTTGGTCGCAGCAAGGCCGTCGAGTACTCACCGAAGGTTCTCGGTCGAGTGTGCTCAGCCAGGGGCTGTTGCGCGCATCCTCCAAGGCACGAGCCTCGGGGTTTCTCCAACGATAGGAGTGTGAAGTGCATCCATGTTCCGACGGGCGAAGCTCCTCCTCTGAAGCGAAGTGAGGGGCTCGGGCAGGTACTCTTCGTGGGCTTGCTCGGATTGTCTCCACCGTCACCTCCGTTGGTGCGGGTGAACTGGGGGACTCGTGGTCCATCGACCATCGTAACCTCTGCCGGGTCATCGCTATCGCATTCGGACGTAGTCTCTGCGGAGCCACCGACAGTCAAACAGTAGTAGAGAGATTCGTCGGGCTCGATCGCCCGCGACTTGGGGGTGGCCGATCAAGGGCCACCACATGCCTCACCCACCGCTGAAGCCTCGACCGGCCGGAACGCTTGTGCCGCGGAGACGGGAGCGAGGACACCACAGAGCCGACCCATACCGCTCGACGGTTGCCGCAGGAGGACGCCGCAGACACACAGCAAAAGTCGTCGCCCAGACGGGAGCGCGGCCCACGTCGAGTGGAGCCTCCTGAAGCCAAGCGGAGTCGTTGGCGACGAACATGAGCGCACCGAGACGGATCTCGCGGCCCTCGACCAGAACTCCACCTGAAACCATGATGTAGGAAATCGAAAGAATTCCAACTTCTCCAACAAATCGCTAGAACACCTGCCCCACGGTGGGCGCCAACTGTCGTGGTTCTAAGTCTGACAGTACAATGGGGGGTAGGTATGGGGAGGCAAGATCCTAGCTATGGAGTCGTTATATATGCAAGGGATTTACGAGTTCAGGCCCTTCTCGGAGGAAGTAACAGTCCTACGTCTCGGAGCCTGGAGGCGGTCGACTGGATTATATGCGTATGTGTTACAGGGGTGCGAACCCTTCTACCTGTGTAGGGGGGTGGCTTATATAGTCTTGCCAGACCCCAGCCAGCCCACGTAAGAGAGGGTTTAAGGTACGTTAAGGCTAGGCGTTACTGGTAAGGCCTTACATAAAGTATCATTATGATCATAAAGACTATTTAACTACAGACCGTTTGGACGCCGAGTGGCTCTTGGACTCCTGGTGGTCGAGTGGGTCTTCATGGTCAAGTGTCTTTGAATCTTTCAAGTAGAAACCTACCAGGTCGACTGGAAGGCCACTTCTTTCGCGAGTGTCCTTGGGGAGGGTACCTTTGGGCAGGTCTATGACCCTACCCCAGGTGCATGACTTCATCAGTGGCCACTACCCATCAGGGCGCGCCAGGGGCCAAAGTGGTGGACTGGTGGGTAGTGGGCACCTCGTGGCTCATCTTCGCGTGATTCCAACACCAAAAATTATTATAAATACAGAAACCTCCAGAAATAAGCCTAGAACTTCGACTCCGCCGCCGCAAGCCTCTGTACCTCCATGATCCAATCTAGAGCCCTTTTTCGGCACTCTGTCAGAGGGCGAAATCTTCATCGGAGGCCATCTTCATCATCCTGGCGGTCTCCATGATGAGGAGGGAGTAGTCCACCCTCGAGGTTGAGGGTTTGTACTAGTAGCTATGTGTTTGATCGCTCTCTCTATATATATATATATCTCTCTCTCCTGTGTTCTTTATTTGGCACGATCTTGATGTTTCGCGAGCTTTGTTACCTTTGAGGTTTCACTTTTACCGGATTGAATACTTTGTTGGATTTGAGAACACTTGATGTATGTCTTGCATATGAATACCCTGGTGACAATGGGGTATTATATTGATTCACTTGATGTATGTTTTGGTACTCAATTCGCGAATTCCCGTGGTGACATTGGGGTAATCTATGCATAGGGGTTGATGCACGTTTTCGTCCTACTTTCTCCGGTAGAAATCTTGGGGCACTCTTTGAAATTCTTTGTGTTGGATTGAATATTATGAATCTGAAGTTGTTTGGTGCATATCGTATAATCAACTCACGGATACTTGTGGTGGCATTGGAGTATCTAGGTGACATTAGAGTTGGTTGATGTGTATCATATGATGTTATTTTAGTACGAACTCTTGGGCTGTCTATGACACTTATAGGAATAGCTCGATAGATCGATCAGAAAGTGTCGTGGATTTGTGATGGCAGATGTCCTAGTGTGAGGACTTAGTCGGGAGGCCAAAGCATCTATGTGGTAGCTTGAGAGGGGTTGAGTGGGGCGAGAGACGCGAGGTTTTTTACCCAGGTTCGGCCCCTCACGGTGGAGGTAAAAGCCTACATCCTGCTTCATTGATATTGATGATGATACCACGATTACAAGGGTGCTCTATCTCGAGAGCTATAGACATGTCTGTCTAACCCTAACTTGTCCAACTCGTGAAAACTTGTCCCTCTTGGGGTGCCCTGCCACTCCTTATATAAGTTGAAGGGGCGGGTTACATGACTAGTCCTAGTAGGATTAGAATTACTCTATTACAAGTGGAGTCCTAGTCTTGCTTCCTTTGTAAGGGAATATTCCTTATGCTTTCCTCTTAAGCCGGCCCACCATAACATAAATCAACCTTCCCACGAGCTGCCTTCCGGGCCATTGGGTCTTGTCGATCGTCTGACCCGCCCGCCGGGTTACTAATGAGTCGCCGAGGTTCGGGCGGGTCTCCAGTGAGTCGCCAAGTATCAGTCGGGTCTCTGGTGAGTCACCAAGTCCGGCCGGGTCATATTTTTGGCCGGATCATACCGCGGGGTATAACCCCGACATTAGCCCCAGTTTAATTTGGATTTATCCATGTTAAACTGATCCTGCAAAATAAACACAAGAACAAATTTTACAGGTTGTGCTCCGGGTTAAAAATTCTTGTAAGCCGACACCTGATCATCCTTAAGTCCTTGTCATTTCCTTCTTCTGGAAAGTCCGGGTCAATAGGCCAGCCTCATAATCAATTTGCTGACATTGGTTTCTCAAAGAAAAATATTGTGAAGAATAATTCATTTGATTCAGCTCCTCAATGCTTAACAAAATATTGTTCTTGACTCATTTGATTTTCAGCCAGCTTGAAGATGTAGAACTTGCTGGTTTATCATTGCCAAAATTGTCAGTTTGTAAATATTGATGGCACCGGGTCATAATTGTTGCTAACATCAAGCTTGAAAATGTACCACCCTTATATGCATATCACTTATAGCCCCCAAGTCTTAAGAAGGGAGCGTAGTAACAGCTTAAGACTTGCTTCCATGTAAATGTCACAACCTTGAAGAAATCCGGGTTGTTCATCTCAGTCACTAGTCAAACTGAATATTCCACATATGTAGCCCCCAAGTGTCAGGTTGTCATGCTTGCAGCAACCTGGGACTTGTAATTGCCTTATGCACATAAAAACTTCAACCAGTGTAGCTCCCAGGGGCCGGGTCATTATGCAGTAATGAGCATGGACTTTGTAGATATGATCATGTAGATTTGAGCAGTAATTAATAACACCAAATGATGTAGCTTCTATGTTTCGGGTTACCTTTGACAGGAGCAATTAGTAGCCTCGAAGGGCCGGCTCATCACAATGTGACGAGTCAAGTATTCAATAAGGCAAGCTAGAAATGACCATGCATTAGCCCCCAAGTGTCATGGTGCATGCTTGCAGCGACATGGGACTTGCATACTCGATGTAATCATGATTTGAATAATGTAGCCCCCAAGTACCGGGTCGTGTGCCTGCAGCGACTCAGGACTATTCCTTCCATTGTAGAATAAATCATATCTATTGATAAAGAAATAATAACCATTGCGCTGAAGCGACTTTGAAAGTGCGTTATATCGACTAGAGGGGGGGTGAATAGGCGATTTTTATGAATTCTTCACTGAGGAATTTGCCGGTGAGGAAATTCCTTAGCGAAGAACTACTTGCAGCGGAATAAGTACTCAGAAGTAAGCATAACAGAATACATGCATGGTCATCATGATGAAATGAAGACTAGCACAGAGTACAGAAAGCGTAATCACAGGATAACACAAGATGAAGACAAACAGATCAAGAAATTGAACTGGGAAATTGAGAAAGTCTTCATCAAAGTCTTCAAACACGATATGAACAACACTCAACACAAGAATGAGGAAATGAAAGGGTTAAGGAAATAGAACCAGTTAGGTTGGTGAAGACAAAGATTTGGTAGACCAGTTCCAACTGCTGTCTCGGTTATACGTCCAGTTGGAGCGGCTGAGTATTTAAACTCGAGGACACACAGTCCGGACACCCAGTCGCTGAGCACGCAGCTCAGGACACCAAGTCCTCACTGTATTCTCCTTGAACTAAGGTTACATAGACCTCGTCCAATCACTCGTGGTAAGTCTTCAGGCGACTTCCAAACCTTCACAGACTTGGTCACTCGGCGATCCACAATTCCTCTTGGATGCTCTAGACCATGACGCCTAACCGTCTGGAAGAAGCACAATCTTCAAAGGTAACAAGCGTCGGATCCACGTAGGATCAATTTCTTCAGTGATGCTCAATCACTTTGGGTTTGTAGGGGTTTGGTTTTTGGGGTTTTTCATCACTCGATGATTTTCGCTCAACGTCCTCGGAGGATGGGTTGATCTCAAATGACAAGTGTCAAGTTCTCTCGGAGCAGCCAACCAGCTAGTGGTTGTAGGGGGCGGCTATTTATAGCCTAGGGAGCAGGCCGACATGATAAGACATAAATGCCCTTCAATGATATGACCGTTAGGTGGATAAGATCTTTTGGGACAGGTGGCGCAAGAGACAAAGAACGGTCGGAAATTTGAATCTCAAATTCCTCGGGGCTATCATGTTCCTCATCGTAGGCAATCCATTCATGCGAATTCCTAACTCCTCGGTCGAATAAATTCTCAATGCGACCGGAAGAACTTCGCCTCACATCAAGAAGTTGACGAGCTATATGAGATTTCCAAAGGCTTCACTCAAGGGATTGGTAGGTGTAGGATTTTGAGTTGAGCATCACATGGAAATTTTTCCTTAGTATTTCCTCGACCCCTTTAACAAAGACGGTGTTTCCTATGACTCAAGAAAGAGAAAATGAAACTACGAAAACAAAAGTCTTCACGCTTCATGTTCCTCAAATGAATACCAAGTCTTCAAGGTCACACCAATTTCTTCACTTTCAAAGTCTTCGTAAAGTCTTCAAAATATCAAAGTCTTCATCAAGAACTTCATTTTAGGGTCGACTTTCACTATAAATATCAAACTCCCCATAGACTTATAGACCTGTGTACACTCACAAACGATTAGTTCCTTAACCTATAAGTCTTCAATCCACCAAAATCACTAAGGGCACTAGATGCACTTACAATCTCCCCTTTTGGTGATTGATGACAATATAGGTTAAGTTTTCAACGGGGATAAACATATGAAGTGTAAATACTGATAATGAGGAATTTGATTGCAAGATATAGAAGAACTCCCCCTGAAGATGTGCATAGTGAGGAATTTGCTTTTGAGGCAATGCACATTTGAAGAGTTGAATCATGGAGATCTCCCCCTATATCTTGTAATTCATACACGCATTTGACGTATAATATGAATTTGAAATGCATGATGAAATATGGTGCTTGATGTTATTCAGCATGCGTGCGATATCATTAATGAGGAACAAGCATGCAAAATAACGCATCAAGAGTATCAGAGCTCAAATAGATTTGCTATGAAGATTTTCAAGGAGCTGAAGAGAATCAGAGAATAGTGCAAGAGCATAATGCATCAAAAGTATCAAAGCACCATCGGGTTTAGGATTACAACTCGATCCAATAAAAGTTTTAGAAGAACGAGAGTTGTAACTTAACAAGAATAAATTACTGTATATAGGCAATAAACTAGACCCGCTTGAAGACTAACTCAAATTTCTCCCCCTTTGTCATCGAATGACCAAAAGGATCGAAACTGAGGACTAACGCTCCTGAAGAATTTCAAGTTGAAGACGGAGCGCCAGCGTTGTTGGGGTCGGTTGTTGTAGTAGGACCAGCCGCAGTGTCGTCCAAGTCTTCATTTTCATCAGTGTCGCGTGATGAAGAATAGGAGCTGGCCACCGAGGAAGGAACTTTGACCTTCTTGTATTTCTTCGAGGAGGTGCAGTCCACCAAATTCTTCCTTGAGTCCCATTGACGTTAGTTCTTCTTCATCGAGACATGTGAAAGAACAGCCCAGTGCGTTTGAAGGTTTCATGGAGGTAGTAGTGGTTTTTCTTCACCGCATTGTGTGTTGAGGTCATGTTGTGAAGAATTGAACCAAACCGACGCTTGACCCATTTATGATTGCGATCAACCTTCCGATGAAGACCGAGGAGTAACTCACGATCAGTCATCACCACAGGTGCGAGAGCTTGAGGACTTTGCTTGACCGAGGTATTTGCGGCGAGAGTCATGTGTGGCGAGTCATCATTGGTGGAGTAGGATGCTGCTTGCTAAACTGTCCATCCAATGGACGAATGCCTTCATCTTCACAGCAGAGCCTTGCCCTTGTCATCACCGAGGTAAATGTCCGTTTGAGGACTTCAATTGGGGGCAAGTAGCTGCAGTGGTTCAGAGTATCAGCCTTGTAATTGAGTGAAGACCTTGTCCTGATGAATCTCATTATCCAAGGCGCATAAGGCTTCAGCTCAAATGGTGACATAGCAATGTTTGCCAGAGTCCTCATGAAGAAATCATGGAAGTTGACGGGAACACCATGGATGATGTTGAAAAGCATATTCTTCATGATGCCAATGACTTCTTCATCATTCTAGTCGTGGCCTTTGATAGGACTCATTGTCTTCGTCAGATCCGATAGACAGTCCGAGGCACATACAATAATTCCTTGACGAGGAATTTGGTTCTTGGGGCCTGCCTTGGCTTCAAAGGCTTCATCAGCACTTGCATATAGTGACTTGAAAGTTCTGGTTCGTTGTAGATACAATGAGCACCATCAAGTGGAGGACTGAGTGGTAGAGCACGAAGCAATTCAGTTGCTGGTGCCTTGTAGTGAGTATTTTCAGACATCCAGTCTAATACCCATGAGTTCATGTCTTCAGCGTCTCCGGTGATGTTCAGCGTTGCATAGAATTGAAGAATTAGTTCTTCATTCCAGTCACATATATCAGTGCAGAAATTCAGAAGTCCTGCGTCGTGAAGAACACTAAGGACTGGCTCAAAGCCTGGTAGAGACTCCATGTCCACATGAGGAATATGAGCATGATCGAAGACTTTATCTTTGTTGAAGAGCACTGAGGAATAGAAGTTGGCTTGGCTGGCAGTCGAGAAACGCCTCTTCCTAATGCGAGCAGAATCATATGGATTATAGTCAGTGAAGAATACGTGATCGGCAAAGAAATCATCAGCCTTGAACTTTTGTTTGCTTGAGAACGGATTCTTTTGCTTGGGCAGAGGGTGTCGATGAGTTGCATCACCACCTCGAATCGCAAGTTCAGGTTCTTCAGGCTGAGGAATTTCTTCTTCCTCAACAAAAGCGACCGAGGATTAGCAGCAGTGGGTTCATCAGCACTAGTGGCTGGAATTTCTTCATGCACAGAGCAAGTGGGTTGAGTTTCTTCAGAGTCCATTTGGACTGTTTGTGCAGGGGACTGAGGAATCTGTTGGAGCGGGGTGAAGAGAGGAGTATTGGGATGCAGACTTTCCCAAAAGTCATCATTCATCACCGGTGTGGTGCACCCTATATCCACATCTTCATCTTCAATTTCCTCAACACCAGCCTCTTCAGCTGTGAACTGAGGCATAGGTGAGGAAATGACTGGGGTTGAAGGGATTGCGTCCACTTCAATTTCTTCATCAATCTGCTCTCACGAAGCAGCAGAATGATGTTCTCCATCAGATCCGATTGGGATCTCATAGTCTTCTCCAAAAGGAACAAGGTCCTTTGATGGCATGGAGGAAATTGGAACAGCATCACTTGGATTTTCGAATGAGCTGGTCATTGGCTTCATTTTCTTCGCAGCCGAAGAATGTGACACAGCTGATGCCTTCCTTTTCTTCACAGCAGCTCGTTCTGCAGCCTTGGTTTTCTTCACCTCAGAGGTAGATGGAAGAATTGGAGTTGGTGTTGGCGCAGGAGGAGCTGAGAAATCTGGTTGATTTTCTTCAGGCACAACTGATGCAGTTGCCCTGACTTCTTCAATATCTTCAGGCGCACCACTAGTGGATGCCCTGGCGATTTCTTCAGCGGCTGGAATTGGATCATCAGCCCTGGAACTATCATTTTCATCAGCAGCCTGAACATCATCAGCGGTGCTGGCATGTTCTTCAGTCTGCTGAGCTGAGGCTTCAGCCTGAGGAATTGCATGTTGCGTTGGGGCAGCAACATTTGTGAATTTCTTCGTCAAGTTGATTTATCGACCTTTGCTCCTTGCCAATCAGCATAATAGGAGTCAAGTTTTTGCCGAGGTCTTGAATTTCGATCGACCTTGAGAAGCTCCTCGGTGTCATTTTGACAACGTTTTCTTGAGAACTTCTCCTTTATGTATTGAGCATTTTGATTTCCTTGCCTTTTCAAACTTCCATTTCTCTTTAGCGATGAAATGGGTCAACATATGACTTTGTCCAGGGTCGATGAAAGTCGCATAGGGGTATTGGGATCCTTGTGCGTAGATCAATATAATCGAGGACTTTCTTCGGATCCAACAGCAGTGGCACAAATGTACCTTTGGCTCTAGCGGCCTTTTCTTGACGGTCTCTGATGATTTCCGCAAGTTCATCATCAGAAGCTTCATCATCAGAAGGCACATGAAATGCAACCTGTTTCTTCTTTCGACTTGGCCGAGGACCTCGTCCAGCTGTTGCTTTGGTCTTCAGCTGAGTCGGGCCAGATGATGAAATTGGTGCCGCTGAGGAACTTGCTGAAACTCCAGAGGCAATTGAGAAACCAGCAGTCCTTTGACATGTAGCCAGATGCACAGGAACTGAGGATTTTGACGGAGCAGTTGAGGACTTTGGTGGAGCTGTAGCAGTGTGAGGAATTTGCCTTGCGGGTGCTGCTGAGGAACTTGGCCGTGAGGGCGCTGATGGTGAAGCACTTGGCTTATGAGTAGGCTTCTTTGGCATGGATTTCCTCGGTTTGACCGAGGCCTCATGTAGCAGCAGCAGTGGCAGAATCCTCATTGAATTTCTTCACTGCCTCTTTGGCTTGTCTTGCCAATTTAGCTTGGCGCTTAGCCCATTCTTCAGGAAAGTCCTCACCACGTTTGATGCTTGTGGGATCTGCTACTTGGCCAGGTGCCAATGGAGCTCTTGGGCATGGAGGATTGAGAGCGAATTTCTTCATGTACTTTGGAGTCACATATATGTACTCCCTCCATTCCCGTGCCCATCTCCGTTCAATCTTCTGAATACGCACCTTGCGCTAATTTTTGTTTTCTTCATCAGGTGTGCAATAGGCAGCATAAATTTCCTCAGGGATTTCAAACACAGTCATAACCTCAGGTTTCTTTCCTCCTTTCTGTGGCTTCTTACCGTCTGCCATGTTCTTCAGTTGAGGAATTTGAACAATTGAGTTCTCTGAAGAAGTATGCAGTTTTTCTTCAAGGAACGCTGCAAATGAGTTAAGTTGATGAGAACCTAGTGATTCAGCAGCGGACATGTGTACCTGTGAACAGAGTATAGTTGCGAGGAATTTGGAGAGGTCATATGTGTTCTTAGAAGGTTTTTCAAAAAGAACAAGTTTTGAGGATTTTGACCAGATGAGCCTTGAAGAATTTCACTAAGCGTTCTTTGTCTTAGATTCCAGAGTTGTACAGATCGAGGATCCACACAATTGAGGAATCTTGAAGAAAATCATTGCTTAGAGAAACGAATCAAGAGCATATTTTGTTTGAGGTGTTCATATGTGTGAAGATTTGAAGAATAAACACCTTTGAAGATTTTCAGGAAGGTTTGAGAATCAAAGCGAGTAATAAAAGTAACTTTTAATTACCCGAAGTGAAGAACACGACGAACTAGGAAGAACAGTTGGGAAGTTCATCAGTTCAGATCTTCCACGCCCTAACTTGGCGGAGGAAGACAACTACGGCGGCGGCGGAGTGAGGATTTCCGCGGTGTGCGCGAGTACGTCGGCGACGAGGTCGAGGCAGTGAAGCTCTTCCTCACCGGCGACGATGGAGTAGCGGCGGTGCTAGGGTTTAAGGAGCTCGAGCGGGAGAGAGAGGTCGAGCGGAGTAAAAGAAGTGAGGAAGGGGAGAGGGGTATTTATAGACACAGTGAAAAACGGTTCGCCCGAAGATTTAGGGCTAACATGCCTGACCATTTCCTTCTCACGACATGTGTCATCCACGTACTGTGTAGTGGAGATCGTGTATGATTGTGGGTGAGTAAAATAATGCATCGTGGGACGCGGAACGGTTTGAGCGGCAAAACCGAAAGTTTGGATAAGATCAGTTTTAAAGTTCCGTTCGCAATTTCTTCAGCTGTCACACAGTGAAGATTTTGAACGAGTTTCAAAATAGAATGCACATGAAGAATTTGTGAAAAGATTGGGTTGAGTATAGCATAGAGGGGGAAGGGTCCGATCACATTCACTTAGCAGAAAAAGCGACTTGAAGAAATAGCCATAAGTGAATGTTGTAGAGGACATAAACCCATATATATATATATAGCCAATGAAGAAAGACGACAGAAACAGTGAAGATTTTGCAAAGTTGAAGAATTTGAAAAACTGAAGAATTTCAAAAACTGAGGAAAAACTCAAATTGAAGATTTTCAACTTTGGTGGTGGCATGACCCACCGTATAAGAATGATGATTTCAGACACCGCGTACAATTGTCGTAGGGTTCAGAGAATCAAATTCTTCATTAATTTCTTCACACTTAGAGTGTTATTCTTCATTGATTGAAGAAAAACGTTTCTTCATGTGTTGCACATCTAAGTCATCAATTTTGCATGAGTGTCAGGATGTGTGTCCTTTTCAAAGAACGTTCGAAGATTCTAAGATATTTAGCTCACACCGCAACTTGCTAAATCTCTTCTCATCCAAGGGCTTAGTGAAGATATCAGCTAGCTGTTCTTCAGTCTTCACGTGCTCGATGGAGATGTCGCCCTTCAACACATGATCACGAAGAAAATGATGACGAATCTTAATGTGCTTTGTCTTCGAGTGCTGAACTGGGTTGTGAGCAATCTTGATGGCACTCTCATTGTCACAGTAGAGTGGCACATTCTTCACGTTGATGCCATAGTCCTTGAGAGTCTGCTTCATCCACAACAATTGAGCACAACACGAGCCAGCAGCAATGTATTCAGCTTCCGCAGTAGACAGTGATACGCAGTTCTGTTTCTTCGAGGACCAATAGACCAAAGATCATCCGAGGAAATGACAAGTACCAGATGTTGACTTGCGGTCCACACGATCACCAGCATAGTCAGAGTCAGAATATCCAATGAGATCAAAAGTAGAGCCCTTGGGGTACCATAATCCTAGTGTTGGTGTGTGAGCTAGATATCGAAGAATATGCTTCACAGCCTTATGGTGTGATTCCTTTGGTGTAGCTTGAAATCGGGCACACATGCAAACACTAAGCATTATATCTGGCCTAGATGCACATAAGTACAATAAAGAACCAATCATGGAGCGGTATACCTTATGATCAAGTCAATACCATTTTCATCGATTGCATAGATGGCCATTTGTGGGCATAGGAATTTTGACGCCTTTGCAATCTTGCATGCCAATTTCTTCAGGACATCTTTGAGGTATTTCTCCGAGATATGAATATGCCATTGTGTTGTTGATTTAATTTGAAGACTTAAGAAGAATTTCAACTCTCCCATCATAGACATTTGATATTCTTCACTCATCATATAGGCAAATTCATCACTATAATGTTGGTCAAGACAGCCAAAGATAATATCATCAACATATATTTGGCACACAAACAGTTCACCATCATAAGATTTAGTAAAGAGAGTAGGGTCGAGTGAACCGGTGTGAAGCCATTCTTCACGAATAATTCCTTCAATGTATCATACCACGCCTGTGGGCGCTTGTTTGAGACCATAGAGGGCCTTATTAAGTCTAAAGACTTTGTCGATTCTTTGGATCTTCAAAACACTGGGGTTGAGCAACATATACTTCTTCCTCAAGCTTACCATTGAGGAATGCACTTTTCACATCCATTTGATATAAAGTGATATTGTGATGGTTAGCATAGGCGAGTAATATGCGAATAGACTCAAGTCTAGCGACAGGTGCAAAAGTTTCATCGAAATCAATTCCTTCAACCTGTGTGTAGCCTTGAGCTACTAGTCGTGCCTTATTCCTCACCACAAGACCATTTTCATCTTGCTTGTTGCGGTAGATCCATTTTGTGCCAATGATATTATGCTTGCGAGGATCTGGACGTTTGACCAGTTCCCAGACATTGTTGAGCTCGAACTGATGTAATTCTTCTTGCATAGCCTGAATCCACTCCGGCTCCAGAAATGCTTCATCTACCTTAGTGGGCTCTGTGATAGAGACAAAAGCATAGTGCCCACAAAAGTTAGATAAATGTGAAGCTTTTAAGCGTGTGAGAGGACCTGGTGCTTTAATGTCATTGATGATCTTCTCCACTTGCACTTCTTTTGCAACGCGAGGATGAGCTGGTTATCGTCGAGGAATTTGATCATTTTCCTCAAGACCATTGTCTTCAAAGATATCTTGAGTGCATCACCGACGTTCTTCGCATCTGAGAATGAATTCTTCAGCAGTTTCTTGATGAGGAATGACATCCTCGGTTGCCTTGAACTTGATTGATTCCTCGGTGCTGGTTCATCTAACACGTAAGGTAGGTGCTCTCTTTGCGAGCCATTAGTTTCATCGAACCGCACATCTACAGTGTCAACAATCTTGTGAAGGTGATGTTGAAGACTCTGTAGGTGTGCGAGTTCTTTCCGTAACCAAGCATAAAACCTTCATGTGCTTTCGGTGCACATTTAGAGTTGTGATGAGGATCTCTAATCCAGCATTTAGCACCGAAGACTTTGAAATAACTTACATTGGGTTTCTTGTCAGTGAGGAGTTCATAGGCGGTCTTTTTGAAGAATTTGTGAAGATATACTCTGTTGATGATGTGGCACGCGGTATCAATTGCATCAATCCAAAAACGACTAGGCGTTTTGTATTCATCAAGCATAGTGCGAGCCATCTCAACAAGAGTTCTGTTCTTGCGCTCCACGACGCCATTTTGCTGAGGAGTATAAGGAGCAGATAACTCATGATTAATACCAAGTTCATCAAGATAGTCATCAAGACCGGAATTCTTGAACTCAGTTCCATTGTCACTCCTGATGTGCTTGATCTTCACACCAAAGTTAGTTGAAGCCCTCGAGGAAAATCATTTGAAGACTTCCTGCACTTGATTTTTGTAAGTAACAATGTGTACCCATGTGTAACGAGAGTAATCATCAACAATAACAAAGCCATATAGAGATGCATCATTAACGACAAATTGAGTAATGATTGGGACCAAAGAGGTCCATGTGAAGCAATTCAAGGGACGAGTAGTGGTCATGATAGTCTTCACTGGATGCTTGGCCTTGGTCATTTTTCCAGCTTCACAGTTCCGCACAAGTGATCCTTGAGGAATTTGACATTCTCAATGCCAATGACATGCTTCTTCTTCGCAAGCGTGTGCAAATTCCTCATGCCTGCGTGACCAAGTCGCCGATGCCATAGCCAGCCTTCTGAAGCTTTTGCAAGTAAACACACGGCTGGTTGTGGTCCCAGAGAGAGGTCAACAATATACAAGTCTCCTCTCCTAAAGCCTTCAAGACTTTGGAATTGTCAGCTTCCATAATCACAACACAACGATACTTGCCAAAGATAACAACCATATCAAGATCACAAAGCATTGAGACTGACATGAGGTTGTATCCTAAGGACTCAACAAGCATGACTTTGTCCATGTGTATGTCCTTAGAGATCGCAACCTTACCAAGACCCAATACCTGACTTTTGCCTTTGTCAGCAAAGATGATATGCTTCAGATGTGACGGTGACAAGGGAGCATCCATCAATAGATTCTCTTCACCAGTCATGTGATTTGTACATCCACTATCGAGAACCCACTCAGTGGCTTTGGGTTGGTCATCCTGCAGATGAATTAGTACAACTTACGATCTCATATACTTCATTAGTGAAGAATATGATATCAAGTTCATCAGATGAATTTCATCAGTCAGCATTAACAGATAAGCAGTATGAGGACGTGTGAAATGAAAGTTCATTTCATCATGATTAGCCTGCGTCCTTTCGAGCATTTTGTCGTGTCCCCAAGAAATTCTTGAGACGTTAAGGCACGTCGGAGACCTAACCTCCGAAGAGATTAGTTCTTTTTTCTTCACCACCCACATCTGAAGGGGTGGCAAAGAGTTCATCACTCTGCGAGCACCATACGAGAATGGTGGCATAGAGGCCAATCCATTTCGTTTCACATAAGAGGGGTTAGGGTAAGCATATGAATAAGCAGAGAAATTCTTTGAGGGCTTATGAACATATTGGTTTGAAGAATAATGCACATATTCATAGCCCTTAGCTCTACCCTGCAAAACAGAATTGTTAGCACGATGATAATCATATGAGGACTTTGATCCTTTTGAGGAATTTGATCCATGTGAGGAATTTGGTCCGTATGAGGACTTGGATCCATATGAAGAATTTGGTCCATATGAAGAATTTGATCTGGGGTTCCTATTCTTCACAGGTGGTGTCATGAGGACATTCACCAAGACTTTGAAGGCACTTCTTGGGAACCCAGATTTTCTTCATAGGGAACCGTTCTGGAGTTAGTGCCAACATATCTAGCAAATACTTCACCATTCTGATTTTTGAACAGTTTATAGTTGAGTCAAATGACTCATCGGAAGAATGAGGAGATTCGCATGTAAAGCCAGATAAGTTAGATGGATCAATGGAGGTCCCTTTGCAGCAACCCATGAGGTTTTGGTATCTTGCTCAGGCTTCCAATATGTTCCATCAGCATTGAGTTTCCTCTCAAAGGCAATACCCTCTTTCCTAGGGTTCCTGTTGAGGATCTGCTTTTTAAGCACATCACAAAGAGTCTGATGCCCTTTGAGGCTGTTGTACATGCCTGTCATGTACAATTCCTTCAGCCCTGCATCGTCAGTGATACTAGCAATATCCTCAGATGAGGAATTAGTGATAGCAGAGGCAGGTGAAGAATTTATAACAGTTGAAGCATTTGAACATTCAGGTGAAGAATTAGCAGATTCACGTTCAATGCACTTTAAGCATGGAGGAACAAATTCTTCTTGAGAAGCGCTGATTTGTTGAGCAAGTAATGAATCGCGCTCCTTACAAGATCTTCATAACTCACTCTTAGCTTCTCAAGATCTTGCTTTCTTTGAAGAAATTCATAAGAAAGTTTCTCATGATCGAGATAAGAGAGTGTTATGATGACCTTGAAGGTTGTCAAGCCTAGACTCAAGTCTCAAGATTTTCATCGGGGCTTTAGTGCGATCCATTTCTTCACCTAACATATCATCACTCTTATCTAGCATGTTTTGAACCTTTTCCAAAGCCCTTTGTTGTTTTACAGCAATTTTAGGAAGTTTTGAGTAACTGGGCTTTAGATCTTCATCAGATTCATTTTCACTAGATTCAGAGGAGGTATATTTGAGTACCTTGGCACCCTTTGCCATGAAGCAATAGGTGGGAGTGTAGTCATCACTATCTTCGTCAGCATTGTTGGTGAGGCCATTTTCTTCAGAGTTGAAGATGGACTTGCTGACGAAAGCAGTAGGGAGAGCTAGACTCGCCACACCAGACTTAGATTCTTCTGATGCCTCCTCTTCCTCATGTTCCTCAGATTCAGCTTCAGAGTCAATTTCCTTGCCAATGAATGCCCAAGCCTTTTTGGAGCTGCTCTTCTTGTGAGAAGAAGGCTTTGAGGATTTTGATGATGAAGATTTCGATGATTTCTTCTTCTTCTTCGCGTCATCAGAACTGTAATCCTTGTGTTTCTTCTTCTTTAATTCCTTTTCCCATCGAGGACAATCTTGGATGTAGTGACCAGGTTTCTTGCATTTGTGACAAAGTCTTCTCTTATAGTCACCGGATGAGGAATCACTTTGCTCCTTGAGGATTTTCCAAATCGCCACGTCTTGAGAACTTCGGAATTTCTTCATGAGCGGTGCTAGCTCTGGCCTAATTCTTCAGATCTCCAAGGCTACTACCGGGGTCTTCACACTCAGATTGAGACCACGCCTTGGCCTTCGAGGCACGTGTTTTCCATAGCTAGAACCATAGAGATCTCTCTTTTGAGAAGCTGGAACTCATGAGTATTTAGCCTCTCGAGGATATCAGCAGGATCAAGTGACTTGTAGTCAGCACGCTCTTGTATCATCAGTGCGAGAGTATCAAATGAGGAATCAAGCGATCTTAACAATTTCTTCACCACCTCATGGTCGGTGATGTCAGTGGCGCCAAGTGCTTGAAGCTCATTTGAGATGTCAGTGAGGCGATCGAAGGTTTGTTGAACATTTTCGTTGTCGAGTCTTTTGAAGCGGTTGAAGAGATTCCGAAGAACATCAACTCGAGAGTCACGCTGAGTTGAGACTCCTTCATTCACTTTGGACAGCCTGTCCCAGATGAGCTTGGCGATTCCAAAGCACTCACTCTTCCATATTGACCTTTACTCGATGGCCACATATGATATTCTTCGCTTGAGAATCGAGTTGCTTGAATCTCTTCACATCAGCAGATTCGGAGAAGGTGTGACCGAGGGAACACCATTTTCCACAACATACCGTAGATCGTTGTCAATTGCTTCAAGATGCATTCGCGTCTTGTTCTTCCATAGGGTAGTCCGTCCCATCAAAGGTAGGACACCCTGCTGAGACCTTGATCATACTGCGGTCGACATAACTAAAACTCCGGTGGTTAAACTAAAATCACACGTAACAAGGGAGTACCTTGCTCGATACCAATTGAAAGTCGTTATATCGACTAGTGGGGGGTGAATAGGCGATTTTATGAATTCTTCAACGAGGAATTTGCGGTGAGGAAATTCCTTAGCGAAGAACTACTTGCAGCGGAATAAGTACTCGAAGTAAGCATAACAGAATACATGCATGGTCATCATGATGAAATGAAGACTAGCACAGAGTACGTAAAGCGTAATCACAGGATAACACAAGATGAAGACAAACAGATCAAGAAATTGAACTGAGGAAATTGAGAAAGTCTTGATCAAAGTCTTCAAACACAGATATGAACAACACTCAACACGAGAATGAGGAAATGAAAGGGTTGAGGAAATAGAACCAGTTAGGTTGGTGAAGATAATGATTTGGTAGACCAGTTCCAACTGTTGTCTCGGTTGTACATCTGGTTGGAGCGGCCGAGTATTTAAACTCGAGGACACAGTCCGGACACCCGATCGCTGAGCACGCAGCTCGGGACACCAAGTCCTCACCATATTCTCCTCGAACTAAGGTCACAGACCTCGTCCAATCACTCGTGGTAAGTCTTGAGCGACTTCCAAACCTTCACAGACTTGGTCACTCGGCGATCCACAATTCCTCTTGGATGCTCTAGACCATGACGCCTAACCGTCTGGAAGAAGCACAGTCTTCAAAGGTAACAAGCATCGATCCACGCAGGATCAATTTCTTGATGATGCTCAATCACTTTGGGTTTGTAGGGGTTTGGTTTTTGGGGTTTTTCCTCACTCGATGATTTTCGCTCAAAGTCCTCGGAGGATGGGTTGCTCTCAAATGACAAGTGTCAAGTTCTCTCGGAGCAGCCAACCAGCTAGTGGTTGTAGGGGGTGGCTATTTATAGCCTAGGGAGCAGCCCGACATGATAAGACATAAATGCCCTTCAATGATATGACCGTTAGGTGGATAAGATCTTTTGGGACAGCTGGCGCGCAAGAGACAACAACGGTCGGAAATTTGAATCTCAAATTCCTCGGGGCTATCATGTTCCTCACGTAGGCAATCCGCCTTTGGCGAATTCCTAACTCCTCGGTCGAATAAATTCCTCAACACTGTAAGAACTTCGTCTCATCCTTTCAAGAAATTGACTGAGCTGTATGAGATTTCCAAAGGCTTCACTCGAAGGGATTGGTAGGTGTAGGATTTTGAGTTGAGCATCACATGGAAATTTTTCCTTAGTATTTCCTCGACCCCTTTAGCAGTACGATGTTTCCTATGACTCAAGAAAGAGAAAATGAAACTACGAAAACAAAAGTCTTCACGCTTCATGTTCCTCAAATGAATACCAAGTCTTCAAGGTCACACCAATTTCTTCACTTTCAAAGTATTCAGAAAGTCTTCAAAATATCAAAGTCTTTAGTCGAAGAACTTCATTTTTAGGGGTCGAATTTCACTGTAAATATCAAACTCCTCATAGACTTATAGACCTGTGTACACTCACAAACGCATTAGTTCCTTAACCTATAAGTCTTCAATCCACCAAAATCACTAAGGGGCACTAGATGCACTTACAATAACCATAATAAAAATCCAGCAATGTTGGCTATTCAAGATTTGAATAATATAATCTGGTATGAAAACCTCAATCATTCAATATTATAATGAAAATCCAGCCAAGTTTTGGCTATTAAAGATTTGAATACCTTATCCGTTGTCAACTAAATCCAGAGTTTAAATACCCAGCGGCTCTTGGCCGATGGCGACTTAATACGCATCCATTGTAATCCGGGATTTTTGTAACCCGACGGCTTATAGCCTTTCAATAACTGGTAACCCATCCATGGCGGCTCATAGTCATGTCCAGTTTTTGAAAAGATCACTTTGGCGTCTTGTAGCCTCATAAACTCAATGTGTAGCAATATAACCTGGAGCAGAATAACCCGGCAATATTTTCAGATGGCCAGATGATGGGCTTAAACGCAATTTTTCATATGAGCAATAGTAGTATATTTATGTGTAAAAACTCTGCATGTCTTACACAAGGTTTAAACAACATATGCCTTGGCGACTTAACGTCAAAAGCCAGGGCGGGTAACAACCTAAACATAATATAGTCTTATGCAATTATGGAAAAGACTAGAATTAAGGCCATTCAAACCTAAACATACTGGCTACTTAAAGTGAAAAGCCAGGGCGGGTAACAACCCAAACATAATATAGTCTTCTGCAAGTATGGAAAAGACTAGAATTAAGGCCATTCAAGCCTAAACATACTGGCGTCTTCAAGTCAAAAGTCAGGGCGGGTAACAACCCAAACATAATATAGTCTTATGCAGTTATGGAAAAGACTAGAATTAAGGCCATTCAAGCCTAAACATACTGGCGACTTAAGGTCAAAAGCCAGGGCGGGTAACAACCCAAACATAATATAGTCATACCGCGGGGTATATCCCCGACAGAAAGGATAACTTTAAGGTGGTTTGGTACCCTACAAACAATTTTGTCTTATTTTCTCCGCTAGATAAGAATTTGGAATGATTCTTTATCACATGTTGAGGGATTGCCATATGATCTAATTATGTTAGCACTGTTGAGAGATTGCACTAGTGAAAGTATGAACCCTAGGCCTTATTTTCAAGCATTGCAATACAATTTGTGCTCACTTTTGTTACTTGCTACCTTGCTGTTTTTTATTGTTCCTATTACAAAAATCAATATATACAATCATTAATACACTTGTATCACCATATGTTCGTCGAACTAGTGCACCTATACAATTTACCATTCTTGTAATTCTATATGAGGGAGAGGCATGAGCTAACATACTTTCTCTACTTGGATCATATGCACTTATGATTGGAACTCTAGCAAGCATCCGCAAATACTAAAGATCATTAAGGTCATGAAACACAACCACAGCATGAAGTATCAAGACCTCTTTACTCCCATACGCAACAACCCACCTACTCGGGTTTAAGCTTCTGCCACTCTCCCAACCCACCATAAGAGAATCATGAACGTACTGCAACACCCTACAGCGGGGGCCCCTCACGTTTGCGCAAGACGGAGGGCATCGTAGGACAACACCATAAATAAAATATACAGTCATACCAACCAAGATCACGATTAACCCACAGGACAAAACGGATCTACTCAAACATCATAGGACAACCATAGATCACAAGGAAATAATATATGGAGTTGAGCACCATGTTTAAGTAGATATTACAGCGGAGAGAAGGGGTGTTACACAGCCGCATAGAGGGGGAGAAAGTTGGTGTTGACGGTAGCAAGATTGTTGATGCAGATCGTCGTCACGATCCTTGCCTCGGCGGCACTTCGGTACCACCGGGAGAGATGGGGAGAGAGCCACCCTCCTTCTTATTCCTCCTTGGTCTCCCCCCTAGATGGGAGGAGAGTTCCCCTTCTGGTCCATGGCTTCCATGGCGGCCGAGTGGCAGGAGCGCCTGTGAGATTGGATCTCCCTCTCTGTTCTATTCTGTTTCGCGTTCCCGGATCTAGCCGAAAACCGTTTCTTATATTCCGAGAGATACATAACTCCGATTGCGCTGAGATTTTAACATGATTTTTTCCAGATATAAGCTTCCTTGCTCCCGAGGTAGAGCTCCAACCGACGTACGAGGTGAGCACAACCCACCACCACGCGCCTGGCTCTGGGGTCGTGCCCTGGTTTCTTGTGGGCAGTGTGTGCCTCCGTTTACGGTGATTACAACTCCCCAAAATCACATATATTCTAAAATAATTCTCTGTAAAATTTTATTGCATTTGGACTTCGTTTGATATGGATTTTCTGCGATACAAAAAACATGCAAAAAACAGGAACTGGCACTCGGCACTGGATCAATAGGTTAGTCCAATAAATTATATAAAATCTTGCCAAAATTATGTGAAAGTTATGCAATATTAGCATGAAACAATGAAAACTTATAGATACGACGGAGACATATCATCATCCCCAAGCTTAATTCCTGCTCGTCCTCGAGTAGGTAAATGATAAAAAAGTTAATTTTTGATGTGGAATGCTACCTAGCATAAACTTGATCATATATCTAGTCATGGCAAGAATATTAAGACATAAGTGATTCAAAGCAATAGTCTATAATTTGATATAAAGACATCAATACTCAGGCATCCCAACAAACAATCATGTCTTTCAAAATATCAACGCTAAAGAAACCTATCCCTACAAAATCATATAGTCTTGTCATGCTCTGTCTTCTTAACACAAAGTATTTATCATGCACAACCCCGATGACAAGCCGAGCAATTGGTTCATACTTTTTAACGCGCTTCATCTTTTTCAACCCTCATGCAATACATGAGTGCAAGCCATGGATATAGCACTGTAGGTGGAATAGGGTATGATGATAGGGGTAAATATAAAGAAGACAAAAAGTAAGAAAGTCTCAAATCGACGCGGCTAACCAATGGGCTATGGAGATGCCCATCAATTAATATCAATGCGAGGAGTAGGGATTGCCATGCAACGAATGCACTAAGAGCTATAAGTGTATGAAAGCTCAATATGAAAACTAAGTGAGTGTGCATCTAATCCTATAATGAAAATTTCCCACTAGTATATGAAACTGACAACATAGGAGACTCTCCATATGAAAAACATGGTGCTACTTTGAAGCACAAGTGCGTTAAAGGATACTAACAATGCCCCTTCACTCTTTTTTTCTTTTTTTTCTTTCTTTCTTTTTCTTTCTTTTTCTTTCTTTTTCTTTCTTTTCTTTTTCTTTTTTTTTATTTTTCTTTTTTTTCTCTCATTGTTCAGAGTCTCATCCCGACTTGTGGGGGAATCATAGTCTCCATCATCCTTTCCTCACTGGGGCACTGCTCTAAAAATGAATAATGATGATCATCACACTTCTATTTACTTAGGACAAAGTATGACTCTATACGAATGCCTCTGGCATGTACCAGGATGTGCAATGATCTAGCGTAACATGTATAAAAAATGATGAACGGTGGCTGAGCCACAACTACTATGTCAGCTATATGATCATGCAAAGCAATATGATAATGAATGCTCAAGTCATCAAACGGAAGCGGTGGAAGTTGCATCGCAATATATCTCAGAATGGCCATGGAAAAGCCATAATAGGTAGGTATAGTGGCTGTTTTGAGGAAGATATAATAAGGATTATGTGTGATAGAGCGTATCATATCACGGGGTTTGGATGCACCTGCGAAGTTTGCACCACGCCTCAAGGTGAGAAAGGGCAATGCACGGTACCGTAGAGGCTAGCAAATTGCGGAAAGGTAAGAGCGCGTATAATCCATGGACTCACATTAGTCATAAAGAACACATATACTTATTGCAAAAGTTTATTAGCCCTCGAAGCAAAGTAGTACTATGCATGCCCCTAGGGGGATAGATTGGTAGGAAAAGACCATCACTCGTCCCTGACCGCCACTCACAAGGAAGCCAATCAATAATAAATCATGCTCCAACTTCATAGCATAACGAGAGACTATACGTGCATGCTTCTGGAATCACAAACCTTAACACCAATATTCTTACTAACCACAACCTTTTACTAGTACCTCCCACATATTATCATCTCTATATCGCAAAACTATTGCAAGGAATCAAACATATCATATTCAGTGATCCATAAGTTTTATGTAGGATTTTATGACTAACCATGCAATTGACCAATTCCTATTGACTCTCTAAATAGATCTAAGTGAAGCATGATAGTTTAATTCTTTCTACAAAATACCATGCTCTAATAAATATAACTGAAGCAAAAGACCATTCTACAAATAACGGTTTTCTATGTGAAGAGCAACAGGCAATCCAAACTTCAAATGATATAAGTGAAGCACATGAAGCATTCTATAAAGTGTGACGCCCGGATAATTAGCTACAGTAACCCTCTACTAATGATGCCACGTCACCTCGGTTACTGTTGTTAAATCTTGCGTTAGTTCAAAACTGATTCTAATTCAAATTTAAAATCGAGTCAAACGGTAAAATTTTCAAACGTTAAAACTAAAATGTTCAAAATGGGACAAATAAATCCTAAGTCCAAATGGTGGAGGAACCACATTTTTGTAGAAAGATTTAAGGCACTAAAATGATTTAAACAATAGCAAAACAACTATTTAAACGACTTTGGTATTTTATAAAATACTAGACTATTTTTTTCATGGTAAAACTTTTATAGTAGTGGATTGTTCTCAAACTTTATTTTAGGGCTATAGATATATTTTATAAAATTAAAATTAACGTGTAACTAAATTAAAACAAAAAATAAAAATATGAAAAGGTAAAAAGAAAGGAATAAAACAACCCCCGCCTCGGGCCACTCGCCCAACTGCTAGCTAGGCTAAACCCCAGGCCGCCCACCCCCGCCTACTAACCCACTCCTCCCAAAACCTAGCGGAGCCCCCCACTTCCCCCGCGCTTCCTCCCCGATCCAATCGGGATCGGGCCGACGCCTGGCGCCCGTCCCGTCGCCGATCCGCTGCCCGCCGGCGACGACCCCCGCGCAGTGCCACGGCCTCCCCTCACTGACCCAGACGCCTCTCTCCCTTCCCGTCCGGATCGGGCAGAGGGCCCCGACCCCCAGCGACGCCGCCCGTCAGAGCCCTCCTGGCCGGTGCGCCCGCCGATCCTCCCCGAGGCCACCGCCACGCGCCGAGGCCGCACCACCTGGAGCTACCCTTGCCGGACCGCCCCGCCCTGCCTCTCCATCGTCGGTCGTCGCCTCGTCCTCGCCCCGCCGTTGCCGGACCACCCCAAGCCTCCATCGCGCCCATCGCCTCGCCCCTCGCCAGACGGTGAGGCTCCGCCTTCCTCTCCCCTCATCCCGCCGCGCCGTCCGGCTCCCTGCATCGTCGCCCGCTTCTGCCCCGCCGCGCCTCCGTCCTCCTCCGCGGCGTCACTCGCCCTCGCCTCCTTGCCACTCTCACCGCACCACCTCGCCGTGCTCAACCCCGGTGCTGGTCTACTGCGGTGGCGGATGTTGCAGGCGTTGCCGCCGCCGTCCGCCCACTCTCGCCATGGCCTTCGGCCACCACTTCCGCCCGCACTGGTCGCGCCTTTGGCGCCCGCTTTGCCTCGGCCGCCTCCTCCCATGCCTCCCGCCTCAGCGATCGCAGCCACGCCAGGCCCTCGCCACGCCTGTGGCTGGCCTCGCTCGATCTGGCGCTCTGCCCGATCGGGCGCCGATGCCAAGCCGCTACCCGCTCCGCCCATTAGGCCTTTGGCCCTATGACAAACGGGCCCACCTAGAATGTTTTTTTAAAAGGAATTAAAAAAATAATGTATATAATAATTTAATTAATTAATTAATTAATTAGTTAACTTAATTAATCCTATTTAGGTTAAACTAATCACCTAATTAAACTAATCAATTTTGTTTAACTAAAATCAGCCAATGACAAGGGGACCCACGGTCATTTGACGATCCAACGGTCGATTTGACTGCTTGACGTCATGGTGATGTCATGCCGACATCACCTTTTCACTGTTTTGGATAATGTTGGATTTAAATAAATAATTAAAATCAGAAAATTAATAAAATCTTTAGAAAATCATATCTTTTAATCAGAACTCGGATTAAAATATTTTCAACATGAAAGTTGCTCGTAACGACGAGACGAATCCGGATCACGCATCCGCTCGTCCGTCACACCCCCTAACCTATCGAACCCGCAAC
The DNA here is from genome assembly GCA_021605205.1 of Aegilops longissima. NCBI lineage: Eukaryota > Viridiplantae > Streptophyta > Magnoliopsida > Poales > Poaceae > Aegilops > Aegilops longissima. Next base: position 360,600,813 of record CM038676.1, read on the forward strand.
TTTCCCCTCGGCTCGCTTCGAAAACACGAAACACCGGAATACTTTCCTGGATGTTTCTTAACCGCACCACCTCATACCACGTTAGGGCACGCCTAGCATCGTTATTTGTCATGTCATGCATCGATATGCATCTTTTACATGTTATTCATTGTTTCTTCCCCTCTTCTCTCCGGTAGACTACGAGACCGACGCTGCTGCTGCCCGGCCGACTCGGAGTTGACGACCCTCTCTCTTGCCGAGCAACCAGCAAGCCCCCCTTGATCACCAGATATCGCCTACTCTTCTCTATATGCTTGCATTAGAGTAGTGTAGCATGTTACTGCTTTCAGATACTCCTACACCGCCGCATAGCTTTGTCCTTGTTACTATTGTTGTTACCTTTACCGCAATCCTATATGCTTAGTATAGGATGCTAGTACTCTCATCTGTGGCCCTACATTCTTGTCCGTCGCCCGTGCTATACTATTGGGCCGTGATCATTCGGGAGGTGATCACGGTATATACTATATACTTTATACATGATACATGTGGAGACTAAAGTCGGGTCGGTGGTGGAGCACCATGAGTGATTCACGGATTGGGGCTGAAAGGACCTTTGTCCCGACGGCCTCTGGATGGATCTTTGAGGCGGAGCGACAGGCAGGTTGAGACCGCTTAGGAGAGAGGTGGGCTGGCCTGTTCGGCGTTCGCGGATACTTAACACGCTTAACGAGATCTTGGTATTTGATCTGAGTTGGCTACGAGCTTATACGCACTAACCATCTACGCGGGAGTAGTTATGGGTATCCCGCGTCGTGGTATCAGCGGCACTTCAGACGTCGGCGACGGAGCGCGCGCGGATTGGACTGAACGCTGCTAGGCTAGGTCTGCTTCCAGCCGCCCTCAAACGTCAGTGTGTGCTCGAGGCGATGGGCCTGCACTGCTGCTTAGGTTTAGACCGGCGTCTGGCCTCTGTGTTGTGCCTAGGTGGGGCTGCGGCGTGTTGATCTTCCGCGCCGGGCATGACCCAGAAAGTGTGTCCGCCAAATGGGATCAACCGTCTGGGTAAGATGGTGCACCCTGCAGGAAGTTAATCTATTCAATAGCCGTGATCTTCGAATGTGACGACTTGGAGTTGTACCTTGAGCTTATGACAACTAGAACCGGATACTTGATAAAACACACCCTTTCAAGTGCCAGATACAACCGGTGGTCGCTCTCTCTCAGGGATATGAGGAGGAGATCGCCGGGTAGGATTATTGCTATGTGATGTTACTTGGAGGACTTCAGATTGCCCTCTTCTACCTGTTGCAAGACAGGTGTCCAGAAGCGTAGTCTTTGTTAAGACTAGCTATCCCCCTCTTATTCTGGCATTCTGCAGTTCAGTCCACTGATATGGCCCTTTACACATATATCCATGCATATGTAGTGTAGCTCCTTGCTTGCGAGTACTTTGGATGAGTACTCACGGTTGCCTTGTTCCCCTTTTCCCCTACCTCTACTCGATTGCTGCAACTGCACGATGGAGCCCAGAGCGACGCCACCGTCGATGACGACTACTACACTAGAGGTGCCTACTACTACGTGCAGCCCGGCCGACGACGGCCGGAGTAGCTAGGAGGATCCCAGCAGGAGGCCTGCTCCTCTTCGATCTGATCCCGCTTTGTGCTAGCCTTCTTAAGGCAAACTTGTTTAACTTATGTCTACTCAGATATGGTTGCTTCCGCGACTCGTCTATGATCGAGCATTTGTATTCGAGCCCTCGAGGCCCCGGCTTGTATTATGATGCTTGTATGACTTATTTTATTTGTAGAGTTGTGTTGTGATATCTTCCGTGAGTCCTCGATCTTGATCGTACACATTTGCGTGCATGATTAGTGTACGATTAAATCGAAGCGCCACAAGTTGGTATCGAGCCATTTGCTGTAGGAATCCCTTTCCACACTCCTTGGCGAAGTCGAGTCTAGACATTGCTAAACTTTTACTAACTTGGCTGTGTGCCTTACGGGCCCACGTCGCCATCGGGTGGTACTAGGATCTTTTACTCCTCGATCTTTACTCTGGGACTCTGAACTCTCTTCTATTCGGGTTAAACGATTTTTACTAAAAGTCTAACTTTAGGATCTCGTTACTACTTCCTCCCGGAGAACCCCTCACTACAGATGATTGCTCCGTGAACCAAAAGAATTTGAAGATACTCTCTGATATTCTCTCGAGACCTTGTGCCTGTCGCTTTTGTAATTCCCTACCACCGAAACATCCCTATGGGTAAATACTTATGCCTGTCGTTCCTACTTTTATTCCCAGTTAATCTTGTTATTACAAGATACCCCGAAGTTTTCTCTATTGTTCCGAGAATACTTTGTGCATACTGCCTAGCAGTTCTTTGCCACATGAATACCCCTTCAAATAAATCCTCGCACTTGTCGAGTATCCGCTCATCCCTAGTTGTTCATGTGTTTCACAAAAGTCTTCAAAATACTATTCGATCTTCCGAAAATCCTCTGGAGCCTTTGGCTCTTGAAATTCTTGCTTGCTTGCATTATGGTTAATCCCATAAGTCTCGTAGTCTTATTGACATTCCTTGTCATTATCATTTTGAGTCTGTTGACTCAATATGTTTGCGAATACTCGCAACCATCATTGATCCTTATAAATTACCTTTCCGGCTGAGCTGCCATCCTTTTAACTGGAATTGGTTCTCGACCAATCCAATTGTCGTTGATTGTACCCTAAGGCTATTCAACTTATCCATCCCTAATCAGAGCATTGCTTCTGACCCCTTGATTTGGGAATCATAATTCCTTTGCATTTGACAATTGAGTTAGTCATTGTTTCTATAATTTGATCTCCTTGCATTCTTCTTCCTCTAGTTGAGTATCGATGCTCACGCCGGATCCCTTGTGGACCACCGATCCTTTGTTGGATTTTATCCGACAACGCCTTCATATTCAATAACCTTGTGAGCCTTTCCTCCGATACATAATGCCTTTGGTAAATTGTATCCTCTGCTTTCTCAACTATGCTCGCCTTGAGCTTGAGTTAATTACTTCTAAAGATTCTGGTGTATGATTCTAAGATGCCCCGATGGGTTGAATCTATGCCTTCCTTAATATGTGTGAACTCGAAAGTTTTCACGAGTCGTACTCTTCTGGTATTTTGCCAGATAAAATTTCAACACTACAACTTCATTGAACGCAAGAAGTGAATGGAAGGTTGTGCATTGGAGAAGTGGGAGTCGACCCTGAACCCTGTGTTCATGCCCATGGACATGATGTATACCTGATCATGGAAGCTTCTCTTAAAATAAGTATCCCCTTGTTATAAGATCATCTTGTATCTGTGGACGTGGTTCCGACCATGTTTCTCCTTGGTTCCATTTCTCGTGCAAGTTTGATCACTTGTCTTCTGCAAAGCAATACCCTAGTCCAAACCCTACTTTGATCTGACTTCGAATGTTAACCCCTGGTATCTCGAGATTATCTTGGAACTGCATAACTTCTTATGAGTTCTTAATCAAGTGCTACATTCTCACCGATTCCAATTTTTCACGGGCTCTGAGTTATTATACACTCAAGGGCACCGATAACTGAACCGAGTCCGCACTACGGTTCAACAACTCTTCAGTAAGCTTCTATAAGTACGAGTTTGTACCCGATCACGCCATTCCTAGCCTGTTTGGCTATGTCATTGTCGTGATGATTTTAACTGTGCTAACCGGTCCTTCTTCTCGGAGCACAATTTTCGACGATGAACTAACCTTACATCGATCCCCATCGTCATATCATTTCGCCTTGAACAACAAGCTTGGTTTCGAGTTTGTGTCGCACTTTGGTTCTAATAACTTTTCACTTCATCATTACTTTGACTTGATGTCGCCGCCGATCGATTACATCTTCATGAAATCTCTCGACAAATGTGTCGTGATCATCATCGAGATTCGAGCACTTCCGGATATCGCTTGAATTCATGTTGAGTAATACCATCCTTGCCCTCGATGATTTGTGTAACAAAGACCACTTTATTGCCTTCCGCTCAACACAAAACTTGTTCGTGTTTTGTGTTATACCTTGAGTTCCTTGCTATCCAACGTTTGTTCTTCTTTAACTTGGAATATTACCATCTCTTATGTGAAAAATGTCGTGGTAATTTCACCACCTCTTGAGAATTCTTGATACAAGTGATACTTCTCACCATCACCATTCCTTCTTGTTCCCTGTGTTGGTTCTAACCGGGATTCCAACAAGGGAATGATGCTACTTGGATTCTGTACTTCTAGCAACCCTATTGCTTTGAAGTTAATGATCGACAGTTCATTCTTAGACTGTTGTTTATTGAATCGTCACTCTAACAGTGGTCTTGCTGCCTAAGGACATATTTCGGGCACACCTTTCGACTAATGATTAATGGTGTATGTTTTCCTAGAGCATACAACATTATATCATTTGAATTGACAAGTGACATCTTCTTGTTCACATTATTGTGGTAATCCATCCGTTTGGAATTCTCGATGAATTTTCGTTGATTCCATCAGCTACCCCCTCGTCCTCCCCTTGGTTTAAGGATGAACTATTACTTCAAGAACCCGCTCCCATAGTTCATATCCTGAGAATCTTGGAATGACATTTCGACTGTTTGTGTTGCACCTTTTCTTCTCGGACATCCTGAGTCTCAGGTATCATGACGCCAAATGGATCTGAATCTCGGTCAGATATGATGGTTGGGACAACTTTCCAAGAGTTATGATGTTGATCCTTTGATGACCCGGTAACATGATGTCATGCCTAGCACCCCCGGCTGGAGGACCTATCATTATAGATTCCTATTCAGCAAGGTTATCCATTCATCCATGAGGAAATTGTAATACTGTTTCTGCAAGTTATTCCTGATGGATCCTTCGTGATTCCAAAGTCTGATCTTCACCTGAAGACCATGTCAATGCTATCTCGAAGCATGTCTGTGATACTCTGATTTTCAACAAGAACATTCGAAGCCCAATGCTAAATGTTTCTTGCTCAATTATTCAAACACTGTTGTATGGGTAATGTCATGAAATTTCTCTCCCCTTACCTAAAGGGTTTTCTACATTATCTCATGTCGTGGATATCTTGCTCTGCTTGTCCTTGGGAAGGATATACCCTTGAAATATGTGTTTAAACATATTTTCCTTTCCATTGTTCTGTTTAATCTGATGATCATATTTTCCATCCATTGGTTTGTTTAAACCTTTTCTATGATCTATATGATATAAGCAGTAATAATCCACTGCTTGTGCAAACACCTCGATGTACAACTCACAAGAAGACCTCATTAATATCGTTGATAACATTCCGGTAACCACCGATGGATGAGAACTTTGCCTATTGGTCCACCTCGTTCAATGAGCGGGAAAATGGTTCTCTTCGTCCCTCGCCCTTGGTACCGATGTTGTTGCCGGCATAACTGATAGGCTGATCCTCCGACATGCCTTGCTATCATGACCATGCAAGATGTCAACGCCCTTCCCTATTTTAACCCACATGGTGGGCCCATAACCCACAGTTACACAGGATGGAAACCTGACTCTCCTGTTCAACCTGTTGACAAAGTTATTCCTCGTGCTTGACTTTGTATGTAATTAAGGAGCCACTTGCCTGTAGATCTATTCTGGTATCGGACACAATACTTATTCCCGTTGCTCTGAACCCCTTTCGCAATCTGCTTCAGGCAATGAACGATTGCATATCTGCTTGTAACATCTTGTTGTACCTTCCAACTTTACTCTCGATGTCTTCTATTTGTTCAACTCGAGAGGTACTCATATGCTCATTCATGGGTTAATCCCAGATTATTACCCTTTAAGCATTCTGTCGTTGCCGATCTGCCCCGTTACCTATTCGTAAATACGATGAAGTTTCCAAAGAAAGTATGCCGACTTCGTCATGATGACATGAAGCGGAGAAATGGAGACATCAACGTAAAGGATCAACTATTTCGGGAAGTGCAACAAAGACCGAGAAGACCCGTTAGAATTTCGCAACCTAGCCTTTCACCCTTAGTCCCCTCCTAAATCTCGGGACGAGATTTCTTGTAGTGGAGGAGAATTGTGACGCCCGGATAATTAGCTACAGTAACCCTCTACTAATGATGCCACGTCACCTCGGTTACTGTTGTTAAATCTTGCGTTAGTTCGAAACCGATTCTAATTCAAATTCAAAATCGAGTCAAACGGTAAAATTTTCAAACGTTAAAACTAAAATGTTCAAAATGGGACAAATAAATCCTAAGTCCAAATGGTGGAGGAACCACATTTTTGTATAAAGATTTAAGGCACTAAAATGATTTAAACAATAGCAAAACAACTATTTAAACGACTTTGGTATTTTATAAAATACTAGACTATTTTTTTCATGGTAAAACTTTTATAGTAGTGGATTGTTCGAAAAATTATTTTAGGGCTATAGATATATTTTTCTAAAATTAAAATTAATGTGTAACTAAATTAAAACAAAAAATAAAAATATGAAAAGGTAAAAAGAAAGGAATAAAACAACCCCCCTCAGCCACTCGCCCAACTGCTAGCTAGGCTAAACCCAGTGCCGCCCACCCCCGCCTACTAACCCACTCCTCCGAAACCCTAGCGAGCCCCCCACTTCCCCCACGCTTTCCCCTCCCCGATCCAATCGGATCGGCCGACGCCGGCGCCGGTCCCGTCGCCGATCCGCCGCCACGGCGACGACCCCCCCTCGCGCCGTGCCACGACCTCCCCTCACTGACCCGACGCCTCTCCTTCCTTCGTCCGGATCGGGCAGAGGGCCCCGACCCCCCAAAGAACGCCGCCCGTCAGCAGGCCCGCCGGCCGGTGCGCCCGCCAGATCCTCCCCGAGGCCACCGCCGCAGACGAGGCCGCACCACTGAGCTACCCTCGCCGGACCGCCCGCCCTGCCTCTCCATCGTCGGTCGTCGCCTCGTCCTCGCCCCGCCGTCGCCGGACCACCCTAAGCCTCCATCGCGCCCACTGCCTCGTGCCCTACGCCGCACGGTGAGGCTCCGGCCGTTCCTCTCCCCTCTGTCCCGCACGCCGTCCGGCTCCCTGCGTCATCGCCCGCTTCTGCCCCGCCGCGCCTCCGTCCTCCTCCGCGGCGTCACTCGCCCTCGCCTCCTTGCCACTCTCACCGCACCACCTCGCCGTGCTCAACCCGTGCTGGTTCGCTGCGGTGGCGGATGTTGCGGCGTTGCCGCCGCCGTCCGCCCACTCTCGCCGTGGCCTTCGCCACCACTTCCGCCCGCCAAGATCTGTCGCGCTTTGGCGCCCACCCGCGCCTCGCCGCCGCCTCCCATGCCTCCCGTCTCGGCGATCAAGCCACGCCGGCGGCCTCGCCACGCCTGTGGCTGGCCTCGCTGCCGATCTGGCGCTCTGCCCGAGCGCCGACGCGCCAAGCCCGCTACCCGCTCCGCCCCATTAGGCCTTTGGCCCTATGACAAACGGGGCCCAGCCCAGAATGTTTTTAAAGGAATTAAAAAAATAATATATATAATAATTTAATTAATTAATTAATTAATTACTTAACTTAATTAATCCTATTTAGGTTAAACTAATCACCTAATTAAACTAATCAATTCTTTTTAACTAAATTCAGCCAATGACACTGGGACCCACGGGTCAGTTTGACCAGTCAACGGTCAGATTTGACCTGCTGACGTCATGGTGATGTCATGCTGACATCACCTTTTCACTGTTTTGGATAATGTTGGATTTAAATAAATAATTAAAATCAGAAAATTAATAAAATCTTTAGAAAATCATATCTTTTAATCTGTAACTCGGATTAAAATATTTTCAACATGAAAGTTGCTCGTAACGACGAGATGAATCCGGATCGCAGTCCGCTTGGCTCCGCCACACCCCCTAACCTATCGAACCCGCAACTTTCCCCTCGCTACTCGCTCGAAAACACGAAACACCGAATACTTTCCGGATGTTTCCTTAACCGCACCACCTCATACCACGTTAGGGCGCGCCTAGCATCGTTACTTGTCATGTCATGCATCGATATGCATCTGTTTACATGTTATTCATTGTTTCTTCCCCCTCTTCTCTCCGGTAGACTACGAGACCGACGCTGCTGCTGCCCAGTTCGACTACGGAGTTGACGACCCCTCTCTCTTGCCAGAGCAACCAGGCAAGCCCCCCTTGATCACCAGATATCGCCTACTCTTCTCTATACTGCTTGCATTAGAGTAGTGTAGCATGTTACTGCTTTCAGATACTCCTATACTGCTGCATAGCATGTCCTTGTTACTACTGTTGTTACCTTTACCTGCAATCCTATATGCTTAGTATAGGATGCTAGTACTCTCATCTGTGGCCCTACATTCTTGTCCGTCTGCCGTGCTATACTATTGGGCCGTGATCACTCGGGAGGTGATCACGGGTATATACTATATACTTTATACATGATACATGTGGAGACTAAAGTTGGGTCGGCTGGTGGAGCACCCGCGAGTGATTCACGGATTGGGGGCTGAAAGGACCTTTGTCCCGACGGCCCTTTGGATGGATCTTTGAGGCGGAGCGACAGGGCAGGTTGAGACCGCCTAGGAGAGAGGTGGGCTCTGCCTGCTTCAGCGTTCATGGATACTTAACACGCTTAACGAGATCTTGGTATTTGATCTGAGTTGGCTACGAGCTTATACGCACTAACCATCTACGCGGGAGTAGTTATGGGTATCCCGCGTCGTGGTATCACCAAGCACTTCAGACGTCGGACGGGCGGCGCGCCGGATTGGTGGAACGCTGCTAGGCTAGGTGCGCTTCGGCGCCCTCGCAACGTCTTGTGTGTGCTCGAGGCGATGGGCCCGCACTGCGGCGCTTAGGTTTAGACCGGTGTGCTGGCCTCTCTGTTGTGCCTAGGTGGGGCTGTGACGTGTTGATCTTCCGCGGCGGGCATGACCCAGAAAGTGTGTCCGCCAAATGGGATCAAGCGTCTTTGGGTAAGATGGTGGACCCTGCAGGAAGTTAATCTATTCGAATAGCCGTGATCTTCGATAACAGGGGCGACTTGGAGTTGTACCTTGAGCTTATGACAACTAGAACCGGATACTTGATAAAACACACCCTTTCAAGTGCCAGATACAACCGGTGGTCGCTCTCTCTCAGGGATATGAGGAGGGGATCGCCGGGTAGGATTATTGCTATGTGATGTTACTTGGAGGACTTCAGATTGCCCTCTTCTACTGTTGCAAGACAGGTGTCCGTAAGCGTAGTCTTCGTTAAGTCTAGCTATCCCCTCTTATTCTCGGCATTCTGCAGTTCAGTCCATCGATATGGCCCTTTACACATATATCCATGCATATGTAGTGTAGCTCCTTGCTTGCAGTACTTTGGATGAGTACTCACGGTTGCCTTGTTCCCCTTTTACCCTACCTCTACTCGATTGCTGCAACTGCACGATGGAGCCCAGAGCTGACGCCACCGTCGATGACGACTACTACACCGGAGGTGCCTACTACTACGCAGCAGCCCCGACGATGGCCAGAGTAGCTAGGAGGATCCCAGCAGGAGGCCTGCTCCTCTTCGATCTGATCCCGCTTGTGCTAGCCTTCTTAAGGCAAACTTGTTTAACTTATGTCTCGTACTTTCAGATATGGTTGCTTCCGCGACTCGTCTATGATCGAGCATTTGTATTCGAGCCCTCGAGGCCCCTGGCTTGTATTATGATGCTTGTATGACTTATTTTATTTGTAGAGTTGTGTTGTGATATCTTCCCGTGAGTCCCTGATCTTGATCGTACACATTTGCGTGCATGATTAGTGTACGATTAAATCGGGGCGTCACATAAAGCCACACTCAAAAGATATAAGTGAAGTGCAATGAGCATTCTATGAATCAACCATGGACTATCTCATACCAGCACGGTCCATAAAATAAAAATAAAAAGTAAACACAAAAGACGCTCCAAGATTCACACATATCACATGAATGAAACAAAGACGAAAACATACCGGTACTTGTTGAAGAAAGATGGGATGCCTTCTGAGGCATCCCCAAGCTTAGAAGCTTGAGTCTCCTTGAATGTTTACTTGGGGTGCCTTGGGCATCCCCAAGCTTGAGCTCTTGCCTCTCCTCCTTCTCCTTATTGAGACCTCCTCGATCTTTGATCACTTCATCCACACAAAACTCAAAAGAAAGCTCGGTAAGATCCGTTAGTATAATAAAGCAAATCACTACTCTAAGTACTGTTTGCAAACCAATTCATATTTTTCTTTTGCATTTTAGCTATTGTAATATAACTTTTTCATGGCTTATACCATCGATAAAAATCGATAGTTTCATCGAAACAAGCAAAGAATGCATCAAAAACAGAATCTGTCTTAAACAAGACAGTCTGTAGTAATCTGAACATTCACCATACTTCTGGTACTCCAACAATTCTGAAAAAAAATATGAAAAAAATAAAATATTTGTATATCAATACTTTGCAAAAAGTTTTAGAAGCTTTTGGCGTTCCAGTAAAAAATGTAAAATCGCGCGCTACATTCGAAGTTTCTGTTTTTGCACCGCACATACCAACAAGCAATCTACTCATCCTAAAGGCAAATCTTGGCACATTATTTTTATAATACAATAGATTTATACAAGTGGATAATTATTTTTTTTGAAATTTTTCTGCAATTCAAGATTCACAAAGTTTGCATGGGCATGAACAAAGTTCAAGGCATGCTCCCGCTTCCATGGTGCTGTCTATCTCACTTTCACTTTTGTTTTTGTGAAGTTTTAAGTTTCCCTCTATATGTTTTTTGTTTTTAAACTTTATAAAGGCACTCAACAGAAATAAATGACTCTCTAAAACAACCGGGTTGTCTCCCTGGCAACGCTTTCTTTAAAGCCATTAAGCTAGGCATAAAGTGCTCAAGTAATGGATCCACTCGGATCCCAAGGTATATCAAAGCCAATTTTAATTAACAATGATTTGGCATTTAGTAGTGAGCACAAAGCAACATATATCATGCAATGACGAAGTCTGACTCTCTTCCTATGCATCAGCATGTCATGCAAGAACAATTCATGCACATCAAGTAAAGGACAAATACATATCATAAGAAGTTTCTTGCAATTTTATCGTGTTGGAAACATAAAGAGGCGGAGATATAGTTCCTCTCTCATAATAATTGCAAGTACGAGCAGCAAGCACATGCATATTATACTCATCAAAATTATCATGTGTGGTGGTAAAACGCAACCCATCAATGTAATCCTTAGAAGTACAAACTTCTCCAATATAGTGTAGTTTGGATAATTCAAAAAGATAATAGGACTATCAAGTGTGGGTGCAATGGAAACAATTTTATTCTTAACATAAGGAACTATAGCAAGTTCATCTCCATAAGAATAATTCGTATTGGCATCATGCCACAAGCATAGCAAGCATCAAGTTCATCAAAAAGGGATATTTCAAAAGAACCAACGGGATCATAGCATTCATCCTTCGGTAAGAACGAAGGGTCATTAAACAATGTATGACTTGGAGGGTTACTCTAATTAGAAGGTGGGCACAGCTAGATAATCTGCTCTTCCTCCTTTTGTTCTTCGCTCTCCTCGTCATCTTTTTCATCCAATGAGCTCACAGTTTTATCAATTTCTTCTTCCATAGACTCCTGCAAAATATTAGTCTCTTCTTGGACAACGGAGACTTTCTCAATAAATGCATCAATATCGGAATTGTATTTATAATTATCATAACAATATTTAAGGATAGCAAAAAATTTAGGTCTATAAACTGAATCATCAAAATCGTCAAACTTTTCAAACAAAGATTCAATTTCATAATCACCCTTAAAAGCAACAGATTCTTCTATTCTTTCAGCATCATAGTAATCATATATACCATTAGCATAGGAAGCTAAGGTTTCATTATCATTAAATTTGCATGAAAAGGGAAGATGTGGAGCATTCATCCTAGAGCAACAAGTATAATCATATCTCAAGCATAGCTCCCGAGCATATCAATGCAACAGATGAATTTGATCCCATAAAAATTTCGGTTTATGAGTCAAGCGATAATCCCTAAAGTATTCACGTTGATCCAATGTTACTCCCATTATACAGTTGAATGGGTTTTCTCAGGATTATCAAAGTAGTGCATAATATCTTTCACATAATGAGCATCGAAGGTTTTAGGAGGTCCCCCATCTCCATGAGTAGCATGTACAACTGATTTTTTTTGGTGTTTCGTGTCCCATATCCATAACTAAAGATAGAGAACAACTCAGAACAGAAAATAAAAACTACTTAGTGATAAAGCAAACAAACACACACGAGAATATTCATCCCGCGCTATTGCTCCCCGGCAACGGCGCCAGAAAAAGGTCTTGATAACCCACAAGTATAGGGGTCGTTTGTAGCCTTGTTCGATAAATAAGAGTGTCGAACCCAACGAGGAGCTAATGGCAGAACAAATATTCCCTCAAGTTCTATCGACCGCCGATACAACTCTATGCACCTCCCCCTAGGGGCATGAGTAGTAGTACTTTGCATCGAGGGCTAATAGACTTTCGCAATAAGTATGTGAGTTCTTTATGACTAATTTGAGTCCATGGATTATACGCACTCTCACCTTTCCCCCATTTGCTAGCCTCTTCGGTACCATGCATTGCCCTTTCTCACCTCGTGATGTGGTGCAAACTTCGCCGGTGCATCCAAACGCCTTGTTATGATACACTCTATCACACATAAGCCCCTTTATATCTTCCTCAAAACAACCACTTTACCTACCTATTATGGCATTTCCATAGCCATTCCGAAATGTATTGCCATGCAAATTCCATCGTTCCGTTATTATGACATGCATCATCATTATCATATTTGTTTGCATGATCATATAGCTGACATAATATTTGTGGCTCAGTCACCATTCATCATTTGTTTATACATGTTATGCTAGATCATTGCACATCCTGGTACACCGCGAATGGCATTCATATAGAGTCATATTTTTGTTCTAGTATTGAGTTGTAAGTAAAATAGAAGTGTGAGGATCATCATTATTCATTATTAGAGCATTGTCCAGTGAGGAAATAAAAAAAGAGGCCAAAAAGAGCCCAGAAAAAAGAGGCCAAAAAGAGCCCACCAAAAAAGAGAGAAGGGGCAATGTTACTATCTTTCCCACACTTTCACTTCAAAGTGGCACCATGTTTTTCATATAGAGAGTCTCCTATATAGTCACTTTCATATACTAGTGGGAATTTTTCATCATAGAACTTGGCTTGTATAGTACGATGATGGGCTTCCTCAAATGCCCGAGGTCTTCTAGAGCAAGCAAGTTGAATGAACACCCACTTAGTTGTCATTTTGATCTTTCATACACTTATATATAGCTCTGATGACCCAAAAGTATAGGTATCAATCTTAGTCCTTTCGATAAGTAAGAAGGTTGAATCCAGCGAGGAGCAGAAGGAAATGACAAGCAGTTATCAGCAAGGTATTTTCTGCAGGCACCGAAATTGTCGGTAACAGATAGTTTGATAGCAAGGTAATTTCTAACGAGCAAGTAATAGTAATGGTAATAAAAGTGTAGCAAGGTATCCCAATCCTTTTTGTAGCAAATGACAGGCTGGAACAGTCTCTTATAATAAGCAAAGCATTCTTGAGGACACACGGGAATTTCATCTAGTCACTTTCAGCATGTTTGTTTGATTCGCGTTTGCTACTTTGATAATTTGATATGTGGGTGGACCGGTGCTTGGGTGTTGTTCTTACTTGAAAAAGCCTCCCACTTATGATTAACCCCTCTCGCAAGCATCTGCAACTATGAAAGAAGAATTAAGATAAAATCTAACCATAGCATTAAACATATGGATCCAAATCAGACCCTTACGGAATAGCACATAAACTAAGGTTTAAGCTTCTGTCACTCTAGCAACCCATCATCTAATAACTACTCCACAATGCATTCCCTTAGGCCCAAAGATGGTGAAGTGTCATTTAGTCGACGTTCACATAACACCACTAACGGAATCAACAACATACATATCATCAAAATATCGAATGAATAACAAACTCACATGATTACTTATGACAAGACTTCTCCCATGTCCACAAGAACAAAAGTAACTACTCACAAAACATATTCATGCTCAATATCAGAGGGGTATTGAATATCATAATAGATTTGAACATATGATCTTCCACCAAATACACCAACTAGCATCAACTACAAGATGTAATCAACACTACTAGTAACCCAAAGGTACCAATCTGAGTTTTTGATACAAAGATTGAATACAAGGTTTGAGATGAGATGGTATTGTTGAAGATGTTGATGAAGATTGACCCTCCCACGATGAGATGGTTGTTGGTGATGACGATGGCTTCAGTTTCCCCCTCTCAGAGGGAAGTATCCCCGGCGGAGTCTCTCCGACTGAGAGCAAACGTGCTCCTGCCCATGTTCCGCCTCGAGACAGCGGCACTACGTCCCTAAAGTCCTCTCCTTAATTTTTCTAGGGAAAATGGGCTTATATACGATAAGATCGGCACCGGAGGCTGGCCAGGGGCCCCACTACCCAGCAGGGCGCTAGGGGGTAGGCGCGCTCTAGTGCCTAGTGGGCACCTCTGGTATTTCTTTTCTCCAATATTTTTTATATATTCCAAAATGAATCTTCGTAAAATTTCAGCTCATTTGGAGATGTGCATAGTAAGTATCTCTGACATAGCTTTTTCAGGTCCAGAATTCCAGCTGCTGGTAATCTCCCTCTTAGTGTTAAGCTTTCATGTTATGAGAGAAAAGGCATTAGAATTACTCCATTGATTAAAAACACCATAAATAATAGTAGGAAAACATGATGCAAAATCGACGTATCAACTCCCCCAAGCTTAGACCTCGCTTGCCCTCAAGCGAAAGCTGATATTGATAATCATGTCCACATGTTAGAGAGAGAGAGGTGTCGATAAAAACAAAATACGGACATAGTAACATCATGATCATTATTATAGCAGCAATATTTATTATCATATAATTTCTCATGAACAAGTAATAATTCATCACAACATCAAAGTATAAAGCATAAACTTTCATTGAGAATTGGCTCACTTTTGAAAGTTAAGCCGGCCCTTGGGGATATATGTTTGGTTTTTTAGTGATTATAAGTCCCGGCTCACTTTGGAAAGTTAAGCCGGCCCTTGGGGGCTACATGTTTGGTTTTTCTAGTGATTATAAGTCCAACTTACCTTGGTAAGTTATGAAGGAAATATGCCCTAGAGGCAATAATAAAGTTGTTATTTATATTTCCTTATATCGTGATAAATGTTTATTATTGCTACCTCTTGAGCATGTGTTGGTTTTCCCTTGAAGAGGAAAGGGTGATGCAGCAAAGTAGCGTAAGTATTTCCCTCAGTTGTTGAGAACCAAGGTATCAATCCAGTAGGAGACTACACGCAAGTCCCTCGTACCTGCACAAACAAATAAGAACCTTGCAACCAACGCGATAAAGGGGTTGTCAATCCCTTCACGGCCACTTGCAAAAGTGAGATCTGATAAAGATAATAAGATAAATATTTTTGGTATTTTTGTTGTATAGATTGGAAAGTAAAGATTGCAAAATAAACGGAGACAGAAATAGCTAATTGACTTAGGATTAATATGATGGAAGATAGACCCGGGGGCCATAGGTTTCACTAGTGGCTTCTCTCAAGATAGCATATTCTACGGTGGGTGAACAAATTACTATCGAGCAATTGATAGAAAAGCGCATAGTTATGAGAATATCTAGGCATGATCATGTATATAGGCATCACATCCGTGACAAGTAGACCGAAACGATTCTGCATCTACTACTATTACTCCACACATCGACCGCTATCCGGCATGCATCTAGAGTATTAAGTTCATAAGAACAGAGTAACGCATTAGGCAAGATGACATGATGTAGAGGGATAAAATCAAGAAATATGATATAAACCCCATCTTTTTATCCTTGATGGCAACAATACAATACGACCCTTGCTGGTCCTGTTGTCACTGGGAAAGGACACCGCAAGATTGAACCCAAAGCTAAGCACTTCTCCCATTGAAAGAAAGATCAATCTAGTAGGCCAACTCAAACTGATAATTCGAAGAGACTTGCAAAGATATAATGCATATAATATTTCAGACAAGAATCAAATATTGTTCATAGATAATATTGATCATAAACTCACAATTCATCAGATCTCGACAAACTCACCGCAAAAAGAATTACATCGAATAGATGTCTAAGAGAATCGAGGAGAACTTTGTATTGAGATCCAAAGAGAGAGAAGACCCGAAGGTCTGTGGTAAACTACTCACGCATCATCGGAGAGGCCATGGTGTTGATGGGGAAGCCCTCTGTGATCGATTCCCCCTCCGGCGGAGCACCGGAAAAGGCCCCAAGATGGGATCTCACGGGTACAGAAGGTTGCGGCGGTGGAAATAGGGTTCCGTGGTGCTCCTGGATGTTTTCAGGGTATATGAGTATATATAGGCGAAGGAAGTAGGTCGGTGGAGCCACGAGGGGCCCACAAGGGTGGGGGGCGCGCCTCCCTACATTGTGGCCGCCTCGTTGCTTCCTTGACGTCCACTCCAAGTCTCCTGGGTTGCGTTTGTTCCAAAAACGATCCTCGCGAAGGTTTCATTCTGTTTGGATTCCGTTTGATATTCCTTTTCTGCGAAACACTGAAATAGGCAAAAAACAGCAATTTGTACTGGGCCTTCGGTTAATAAGTTAGTCCCAAAAATAATATAAAAGTGCATAGTAAAGCCCATTAAACATCCAAAATAGATAATATAATAGCATGGAACAATCAAAAATTATAGATACGTTGGAGACGTATCAATTATTCATGCTAGAATTGTATTAACCGGAAACTTAGTACATGTGTGAATACATAGACAAAACAGAGTGTCCCTAGTATGCCTTTACTTGACTAGCTCATTAATCAAAGATGGTTATGTTTCCAGGCCATAGACATGTGTTGTCATTTGATGAACGGGATAACATCATTAGAGAATGATGTGATGGACAAGACCCATCCGTTATCTTAGCATAATGATCGTTAACTTATATTGCTATTGCTTTCTTCATGACTTATACATATTCCTCTGACTATGAGATTATGCAACTCCTGAATACCGGAGGAACACTTTGTGTGCTATCAAACATCACAACGTAACTGGGTGATTATAAAGATGCTCTACAGATGTCTCCGAAGGTGTTTGTTGGGTTGGCATAGATCGAGATTAGGATTTGTCACTCCGAGTATTAGAGATGTATCTCTGGGCCCTCTCAGTAATGCACATCACTATAATCCTTGCAAGCAATGTGACTAATGAGTTAGATACGGGATGATGCATTACGGAATGAGTAAAAAGACTTGCCGGTAACGTGATTGAACTAGATATGATGATACCGACGATCGAATCTCGTGCAAGTAACATACTGATGACAAAGGGAATAACGTATGTTGTTATTGCGGTTTGACCAATAAAGATCTTCGTAGAATATGTAGAAACCAATATGAGCATCTAGGTTCCGCTATTGGTTATTGACCGGAGATGTGTCTCGGTCATGTCTACATAGTTCCTGAACCTGTAGGGTCCGCACGCTTAACGTTCGATGACGACTTGTATTATGAGTTATGTTCTTTGGTGACCGAAGTTTGTTTGGAGTCCGATATGAGATCACGGACATGACGAGGAGTCTCGAAATAGTGGACAGATAAAGATTGATATATTGGATGGTGGTATTCGGACATCGGAATGGTTTCGAGTGGTTTGGGTATTTTACCGGAGTACCGAGGGGTTACAGGAACCCCCACGGGGGAAGTCATGGGCCAAATGGGCCACAGGAGAGAGAGGGGACAGCCCACAAGGGGTGCCCCCCCATGGGAGTCCGAATAGGACTAGGGGAGGGGCGGCTGAAGGAAATATGCCCTAGAGGCAATAATAAAGTTGTTATTTATATTTCCTTACATCATGATAAATGTTTATTATTCATGCTAGAATTGTATTAACCGGAAACTTGGTACATGTGTGAATACATAGACAAACAGAATGTCCCTAGTATGCCTCTACATGACTAGCTCATTATTCAAAGATGGTTAAGTTTCCTAACCATAGACATGTGTTGTCATTTGATGAACGGGATTACATCATTAGAGAATGATGTGATGGACAAGACCCATCCGTTAGCTTAGCATAATGATTGTTAAGTTTTATTGCTATTGCTTTCTTCATGACTTATACATATTCCTTTGACTATGAGATTATGCAACTCCCGAATACCCGAGGAACACCTTGTGTGCTATCAAACGTCACAACATAACTGGGTGATTATAAAGATGCTCTACAGGTGTCTCCGAAGGTGTTTGTTGGGTTGGCATAGATCAAGATTAGGATTTGCCACTCCGAGTATCGGAGAGGTATCTCTGGGCCCTCTCGGTAATGCACATCACTATAATCCTTGCAAGCAATGTGACTAATGAGCTAGTTGCGGGATGATGCATTACGGAACGAGTAAAGAGACTTGCCAGTAATGATATTGAAATAGGTATGCTGATACTGATGATCGAATCTCGGGCAAGTAACATATCGATGACAAAGGGAATAACGTATGTTGTTATGCGGTTTGACCAACAAAGATCTTCATAGAATATGTAGGAGCTAATATGAGCATGCAGGTTCTGCTATTGATTATTGACCGGAGATGTGTCTCGGTCATGTCTACATAGTTCTCGAACCCATAGGGTCCTCACGCTTAATGTTCGATGACGATTTTGTATTATATGAGTTATGTGTTTTGATGACTGAATGTTGTTCGGAGTCCAGGATGAGATCACAGACATGACAAGGAGTCTCGAAATGGCCGAGACATAAAGAATGATATATTGTACGATGTTATTCAGACACCGGAAGAGTTCCGAGAGGTACCGGGTAAAAATGGAGTGCCGTAGGGGTTACCGGAACCCCCCGGGGAAGTAATGGGCCAATGATACGTCTCCAACGTATCTATAATTTTTGATTGCTCCATGCTACTTTATCTACTGTTTTGGACTATATTGGGCTTTATTTTCCACTTTTATATTATTTTTGGGACTAACCTATTAACCGGAGGCCCAGCCCGAATTGCTGTTTTTGCCTATTTCAAAGTGATTCAAGAAAGAATATCAAACGAGTCCAAACGGAATGAAACCTTCGAAGCGTGATTTTCTCACGAACGTGATCCAGGGACTTGGACCCTACTCCAAGGAACGAAGAGCCCCCCTAGGGCGCCCCCTGCCTCGTGGGCCCCACGTCGCTCCACCGACGCACTCCTTCCTCCTATATATACTGCGCACTTCAAACGATCGTAACAGGAGCCAAGAACCTAATTCCACCGCCATGACTTCCTGATCCACGAGATCCCATCTTGGGGCCTGTTCGAGCTCCACGGAGGGGCATCCACCACGGAGGGCTTCTACATCATCACCATAGCCCTTCCGATAAAGTGTGAGTAGTTTACTTCAGACCTTCGGGTCCATAGCTAGTAGCTAGATGGCATCTTCTCTCTTTTTGGATCTCAATACAATGTTCTCCCCCTCTCTCGTGGATATCTATTCGATGTAATCTTCTTTTTGCGGTATGTTTGTTGAGATCGATGAATTGTGGGTTTATGATCCAGATTATCTATGAATAATATTTGATTCTTCTCTGAATTCTTTTATGTATGATTGAGTTATCTTTGCAAGTCTCTTCGAATTATCCGTTTGCTTTGGCCAACTAGATTGGTAGTTCTTGCAATGGGAGAAGTGTTTAGCTTTGGGTTCAATCTTGCGGTGTCCTTACCAAGTGGCAGAAAGGGTTGCAAGGCACGTATTGTATCGTTGCCATCGAGGATAACAAGATGGGGTATTTATAGTATTGCATGAATTTATTCCTCTACATCATGTCATCTTGCTTAAGGCGTTACTCTGTTTTTAACTTAATACTCTAGATGCATGCTGGATAGCGGTCGATGAGTGAAGTAATAGTAGTAGATGCAGAATCGTTTCGGTCTACTTGTCTTAGATGTGATGCCTATATACATGATCATACCTAGATATACTCATAACTATGCTCAATTATGTCAATTGCTCAACAGTAATTTTTTCACCCACCGTAGAATACTTATGCTCTTGAGATAAGCCACTAGTGAAACCTATGGCCCCCGGGTCTATTCTCATCATATCAATCTCCATCACTTTAATACTTGCTTTGTTTTGACTTTGCCTTTTACTTTTTACTTTGCATCTATATACCAAAAATACCAAAAAATATTATTTATCATCTCTATCAGATCTCACTCTCGTAAGTGATCGTGAAGGGATTGACAACCCCTAATCGCGTTGGTTGTGAGGAGCTATCGTTTTGTGTAGGTACGAGGGACTTGTGCATGGCCTCCTACCTGATTGATACCTTGGTTCTCAAAAACTGAGGGAAATACTTACGCTACTTTGTTGCATCATCCTCTCCTCTTCGGGGAAATCCAACGCAGTGCTCAAGAGGTAGCAAGAAGAATTTCTGGCGCTGTTGCCGGGGAGGCTCACACAAGAGCAAGTCAAGACATACCAAGTACCCATCACAATCCCTATCTCTCGCATTACATTATTTGCCATTTGCCTCTCGTTTTCCTCTCCCCCACTTCACCCTTGCCGTTTTATTCACCCTCTCTTTCCCAATCTCCTCCTCTTTTTCCCGTTTGCCCTTTTCCTCGTCCGCTTGTTTGCTCGTGTGTTAGTTTGCTTGCTTTTCGTTATGTCTGAAATTGGGGAAATTATTGCTGATATGGGCGATAATAATATCACAGAAAATTATGAAGCTCCTGCTGAAGAATCCCCTACCTATCATACAAAATGATTTCGAATCGGTAGTGGTAATATTGTTGGAAAAGGAGTTATTCAAGATTTCTTTACTTGAGCCGGTGCTTTACCCTCTATGGGTGGTTCTATTCTCCATAGAACTAGTAGCCTTGCGGACGCTATTGCCATGCTTATCGTTGAACTTGAAAGGCAATTTATGCATATGCACCCTTCTATACAAAGAATTTTCCTAGAATTTTCTAATATTGAACACTCCTCTGTTAAGCGTGCCGCTACTATCTTTTGGCTCATGAATTCAGATTTATAATAAAAGAAGCCAAAGAAATCTTTAAGATTATAGGGTGGACGTATCGCCCGATGCGGCTATATCTCCCACGTGTCGAGGCACGACTTAGAGGCATAACCGCATTGAAAGCAATGTCGCAAGTGAGGTAATCTTCACACAACCCATGTAATAATTAAGGAAAGATACATAGTTGGCTTACAATGCCACTTCACACAAGACAAAAATAAACATCCATCATTCAGAGTACACTCAAGGTCCGACTACGGAACCAAAATAAAGAAGATACCCCAAATGCTAACACAGATCCCGAATCGTCCCAACTGGGCACCACTATCGATCATCTGGAAAAGACACATAGTAACGACCACGCCTCGTCGAACTCCCACTTGAGCTCGGTTGAAACACCTGCACCGCCTCATCGGAACCTGCAACTGTTTTGAAGTATCTGTGAGTCACGGGACTCAGCAATCTCACACCCGCGAGATCAAGACTATTTAAGCTTATAGGAAGGACAAAGTAGTAAAGTGGAGCTGCAGCAAGCGACTAGCATATATGGTGGCTATTTCAAAAGAGAGCGAGAAGAGAAGCAAAGCACGGTCGTGAAGCTAGTAGTGATCAAGAAGTGATCCTGAACTACTTACGCCAGCATAACTCCAACATCGTGTTCACTTCCGGACTCACGAGAAGAGACCATCACGGTTACACACGCGATTGATGTGTATTTTATTGAGGTCAACTTTGGGTTTTCTACAACCGGACATTAACAAATTCCCATCTGCCTCATAACCGCATGGGCACGGCTTTGAAAGATATTACCTGCAGGGTGTCCCAACTTAGCCCATTATAAGCTCTCACGGTCAACGAAGGATATTCCTTCTACCGGAAGACCCGATCAATCTCGGAATCCCGGACTACAAGACATTTCGACAGATTAAAACAAGACCAAAGAAAGCCGCCCGATTGTGCCGACAAATCCCGATAGGAGCTGCACATATCTCGTTCTCGTGGCACATCCGGATGAGCAGTCCATACAACTAAAACCAAACCTCAAGTTGCCTTGAGGGGCGCTGCACAAGACTTAGTTCGGGCCAGCACTCGAAGGAGCACCGGTCCGGGGTTAAAATAAAGATGACCCTCGGGCTCGCGAAAACCCGGGAAAAGGCTTAGGTGGCAAATGGTAAAACCAAAGTTGGGCCTTGCTGGGCGAGTCTTATTCAAAGCGAACTGTCAAGGGGTCCCATAAATCACCCAACCGTAAGGAACGCAAAATCAAGGAACATAACACCGTATGACGGAAACTAGGGTGGCAAGAGTGGAACAAAACACCAGGCATAAGGCCGAGCCTTCCACCCTTTACCCAGTATATAGATGTATTAATTATAGCAGATACATATATATTGTGATATACCCAACAAGTAAACATGTTCCAAAGAGGAACAACATCTCCATGTTCCAACAAAGGAACAAACTTCAGCTTCACCTGCAACTAGCAACGCTATAAGAGGGCTGAGCAAAGCGGTAACATAGCCAATCAACGGTTTGCTAGGAAAAGGATGGTTAGGGGCTGACATGGCAATATGGGTGGCATGATATAGCAAGTGGTAGGCATCGCAGCATAGGCATAGCAAAAGAGCGAGCAACTAGCATAGCAAAGATAGAAGTGATTTCGAGGGTATGGTCATATTGCCTGCAATGTTCTCAGAGTTGTCGAAAGCTTGATCCTCGAAAACGTTCTCAACAGGCTCCTCGTTCACGTACTCGTCTCCCGACTCTACCCAAAGCAACAACACAAACAAAGGAACCACAATAAATCACGGTGCAATGCACAATCAACATGATGCAAAACATGACATGATATGCGAGATGCGATATGCAAAGCTTATGTGCGCTCCGGAAGGTAAAAGATGAACCAGGCATCAACTTGGCAAACCAAGTATGCCACTGGAAAGATGAGATGATTTCGGTTGAAATCGATATAAAGATCACCGGAATCGGATGCACGGTTTGCAAATGACAAGCAAAACAAGAATGGCGCAAATCTGCCATTAACAGCATGATGCCACTTAGCAAGCAACAATTAATTAAGCTACTGCACTCAAACGTAACAACAAAGCACATGGCAGTGATCTACACATGATGCTCGACAAAAGATGAGCACTGAGCTACGGCTAGTTCACATCATAACATGTTCAAACAAGCATGGCAAAAGTGCAATAATAATCAGGCTGGACATGGCAAAAACAGCAACAGGTTGCAATGTTCAGAGCATCAAAACTACATGCTACAGGAACTTAAAATAGCAAAACATGGCATGGCATGAATCTACTCAAAGCATATTTCAAAAGTCCCTTACTGACCATAAGTCAAAAAGGACTAGAAAATATAGTAACACCCATGTCAATAATGAAAGTCTCGTTAACAGATTCAGCAACTTGACATGTCAAAAACTGATAACGAGATGGCATGTTAACAAGCTCAATGCACTCACTACAGAGCCTCAAATGATAAACTAAGCATACATACATCAAGAAGACATGACATAGAAGACATACATGGCAAGATCACTAACATAGCATATATGGATCAACCACAACAAGCTAGGCAAAATTGAATAACATGTATACAATCTGCCAGGAATCATTTGGTAGCAAAAGTAGAGCTCGATTGACTCAAGCTATGGCATCCCATAATTGCAAACAAAGGCATGGATGGATAGAGCAAGTCATGCTTTACAAAACACCCTTACTGAAGTATCTCAAAATATGCATAGATCTCTTGGTATCATCAAGTAAACATGGCATCAAAATCAGCTAAAACAGGGCTGAAATCAGCAACATTGGGACACCTACTTTGCATGCTTGTGCTAGTCACCACATAGATCACAAAAATACATGGCATATACCACTGGAAATATGACATGGCATTTTACAAAACACATGTAGGACTCAAATCCATAGGATGCACATATTAATCATGGCAAAAATAACAAAAGTGCAACTTCTGATAAAAATCAGAAACTATCAGCACATAGCACTCTACCAACAGTATTTCGGGCATCAAGATGAGCTCAAATGAAAATGATGCAATGGAATGAAATGATCTACTCTTCGAGGCGAACATTTTGACATATTATACGCGAATAATGGATCTACGGATGCGAAGATATAGCAGGATGAAAATTGCACAAAATTACAAAGATCTAAGGACTTAGGAAAAAGAGGGGGAGAAGAGAGTCAACGCTGCGTGGATCGAGGCCGGATCCGATCGGATCGAAGGCGTCGGGCGGCCCGGAGCTCGCGGAGAGGCGCCCGGCGAGGGGGGGGAGGCGGCGACGGGGTCGGCGGCGGCGGGGCCGAGGTCGCCGGAGGGAGAGGAGGCGCGCTGGGCGCGGGGCTGCCGGCGTGGAGCGGGCGGCGACCCGCGGGGCCGGCGAGATCCGGCGGCGGCGGCCGGGCCGGACTCGCGGGCGGAGGAGGAGGCGGGCACGGCGCCGGGCGACGCGGCGGAGAGGCACCAGCGAGGCGCGAGGCGAGGGGCGCGCCGGCGGCGGCGGCTTGGCTCTCTGGGTTCGATCCGGCCCGCGGCCGGGCGGCTTGGGCGGCGGTGAGGCCACGTGGCGGACGCGGATTGGGCGAGGGGCGGCGGCGCGAAATGTCCGGCGGGCGGCGGACGTGTCCGGCGCGCGCGGGGCAGTTTTCTAGGGTTTCGGGGAAGGGGATGATCCGGATTCGGGGGAGGTGTTTAAATAGGCATAGAGGGAGCTAGGAGAGTCCAAATGAGGTGTAGTTTTCGCCCACACGATCGTGATCGAACGACGGAGAGCATGGAGGTGACTTAGATGGGTTATTGGGCTGTTTTGGAGGGGTGTTGGGCTGCAACTTAAAAGAGGCCTTTGCGAAGGTGCGGTTAACTGCTGAGTACCAAACGAGCTCCAAATGACCAAACTTGACCGGTGGTCTCCGGTGTTATACCAAGGCCACTAGACAAACCTCGTCCATTTCGAGAAGGTTTAATACCCGCACACGGAAAAACGTAAAAGGACCGCCGGGAGATAGGAGTGCGGATTGCAAAACGGACAACGGAAAAATGCTCGGAATCATGAGACTAACACGTATGCAAATGCGATGCACATGATGACATAATAAAAAATGCATGACATGGACAAAATGCAACATGAAGAAAACCCAACCACGGAGGGAATATCATATAACAATGCCGAAAATGGCAAGAGTCGGAGTTACAAATATGGAAAGTTACTCCGGTGTTACAACACTCCACCACTACAAGAGGATCTCGCCCCGAGATCTAGGACTGAAAGAACTCCGGATATTCAGAACGGAGGTGATCCTCGCGCCCCGGTAGCTTCTCGGTCGGAATGGTGTGACCACTTCACTTTCAGGAATTTGATTGACTTGTTGCGAGTCTTGCGCTCGGTTTCTTCAAGAATAGCAACGGGTGCTCATGATAAGAGAGATCTTCTTGAAGGTCAATCTCTTGAAGTTGATAGTGCGTTCAGAGTCTTGAAGCACTTGCGAAGCTGTGACACGTGAAACACATCGTGCACGCTTGCAAAGTTGGATGGAAGCTCGTTGATAGGCGAGATCGCCTCTTTTCCCAATGATCTTGAAAGGACCCACGATCTAGGGCAAGCTTCCTTTGATACCGGGCGGCGAGTGCCTTTCATTGAGAGACGCGAGGTAGACATGGTCTCCGATTTCAAAAGCCACATCACGGTGCTTATCATCATAATAGCTCTTCCGGCGCGATTATGCGGCTTTGAGATTCTCACGAATGACTTGGCACATTTCTTCCGCTTCGTGATCAAGTCATTGCCAAGAAGTTGGCGCTCACCTGTCTCGCACCAATTGAGAGGAGTACGACACTTTCGCCATAGAGAATTTCAATGGGGCCTTGCCGAACTCGCTTGGAAGCTGTTGTTGTAAGAGAACTCGGCATAAGGAAGACAATCTTCCCACTTCATACCGAAGGAAATGACACAAGCCCTGAGCATATCTTCAAGGATTTGATTAACTCGCTCAACTTGGCCACTTGTTTGAGGATGGAAAGCTGTCTTTGAAACGAATGTTGGTGCCCATGGCCTTCAAAAGAATCCCGAACTTGGAGGTAAAGATGCTGCCACGGTCTCAAGAGATCACTTGTGGAATGCCGCAAGGAGACAATCCACGAGGTGTATAGCTCGCCAACCGAGCTGCAGTGATGGATTCTTTGATAGGAAGAAAATGAGCCACTTTAGTAAGCTTGTCAATGACAACGAAGATAGCATCATTTCCACGCTTGGACTTTGGAAAGCCAAAGGACGAAGTCCATTTCAATATGATCAAACTTGCATTCAGGAATAGCAAGAGGTTGAAGGAGACCAGCTGGTCTTTGGTGTTCTGCTTTCACTCTTCTGCAGACATCACATTCATTCACGAATTGAGCAATTTCTCGCTTCATTCGAGTCCACCAATATGACTGCTTGAGGTCATGGTACATCTTCGTACTTCCGTGATGAATGGATAGAAGCGAATTGTGAGCCTCGCTCATAATGACTTTTCGCAGATCACCCTTAGGAACCACAATCCGTCCTCAAAGAACAGAGTGTCTTTGTCATCAACGCGAAGCACTTGTACTTGGAAATGCCCTTGTCGATACCACGCTTCACCTTCTTCACCATGGTATCCGAAGTTGAGCCTCACGAATCTGATCTTCCAAAGTAGGAGAGACTATGAGGTTGGCAAGAAAGCCTTGAGGAACAACTTGAAGATTCAGCTTATGGAAAGATTCACAGAGATCCGCCGAAAGGGCTTGAGGATTAGATCATTGCGAAGCTTTCCTGCTCAAAGCATCTGCAATGACATTGGCTTTGCCCGAGTATACTCAATACTTGGGTTGTACTCTTGAATCATTTCACCCATCGAGTCTGCTCGAGGTTAAGGTTGGGCTGAGTGAAGATGTACTTGAGACTCTTGTGATCGGTGAAAATGTCCACTTTCCTTCCCAACAAGAGATGTCTCCACGTAATCAATGCATGGACAATCGCCGCCAACTCAAGATCGTGAGTGGGGTAGTTCTTCTCGTTGGGCTTCAATCAAGAGAGGTATAAGCCACAACTCTCTTCTCTTGCATTAACACAGCACCGAGACCTTGAAGAGAAGCATCACGTAAAACTTCATATGGCTTGGATTCATCAGAGGAGTCGAACAGAGCTGTGACGAGTTTCTCTTTGAGGGTATTGAAAGCAACGCCACACTCGGGAGACCGACATACTTCACATGCTTCGGAGAAGGTTGGAAAGAGGCTTTGCAATCTTGGAGAAGTTCTCAACGAATCTTCGCAATAGCTTGCAAGACCAAGAAAATCATGGAGCTGCTTGACATTCGAGGAGGTTCCCAATTCACAATTGCGGACACCTTCTGGGATCAACAATGATGCCCTTGGCGAGATGATATGACCAAGATAAAGCACTTCATCAAGCCAAAATTCACATTTGGAGAACTTAGCATAGAATTGGTACTCTCTCGAGCTTGTCTAGCACCAATCGCAAATGTTTGGCATGATCCTTCTTATTCTTGGAGAAGACCAAAATATCATCAAGATAGACCAAGACGAATTCATTGGTGTAGGGGTTGAATATGAAGTTCATCATCCGAGAGAAAGTTGGAGGAGCATTGACAAGGCCGAAAGACATGACAGTATATTCATAAGAACCAAAGCTTGTTCTGAATGCTGTCTTGGGAATATCTTGTTCACGAATGCGAATCTGATGATAACCCATACGAAGGTCAAGCTTAGAGAACACTGTAGCACCTTTGAGTTGCTCGAAAAGCTCATTGATGTTGGGAAGTGGATACTTGTTCTTGATTGTCTTCTTATTCAATGGACGGTAATCGATGCAAAGTCGGTCCGTGCCATCCTTCTTCTGGACAAAAAGAACACCACAACCCCAAGGAGATGAACTCGGTCTGATCAAACCCAGACGCTCTTGTTCATCGAGCTGCTTCTTCAATTCCTTCAGCTCATCAGGTCCAAGCTTGTATGGACGCTTGCAACGGGTTCAAGGGCTCAAGATCGATAACGAACTCAATCGGCCGATGAGGAGGCATACCCGAAGCTCTTCCGAAAGACATCTTGGTACTCACAAACGATCGAATCGAGAGATGGCATTCAGTTCGCCCTTCTCATTGAGAGAAAACAACCAATGGTTTCATCACGAGAGGCATAGATGATCACATCATTAGAAGAGTGAGTCAATTGAATTTCCCCAGCAGCACAATCAATTTGAGCTTTGTGCTGATAAAGCCACCCATTCCGAGAATAAGATCAATATCCGAGTCACCAAGGACAACTGGTTTAGCCAAAACCTATAATCGCCCATCTTGATAGAAACATCCGGACATAATTATTAGCTGTCATATGCTTACCCGGGACACAATTGATAAGGAACTAGGCAACTCTTGATAACCGAATTCATGCTTAGATGCAAATGGTCTTGAGATGAAACAATGCGATGCACCAAGATCAAATAAGACTTTTGCAGAATATCATTAATCGAGAGATTACCCATTATCACATCGAAGATTCCTCTGCTTGAGCTGCATTCATCATATTGACCTTGGCATGATTTGGATTATGCTTGACCACCGCATTGCCGGAAGATTTCACAGAGGAGGAGGCGAAGGCGCCTCGTTTGAAGCACTTGTTCAGATAGTGACCCTTCTGCGACACTTGTTGCAAGTGACCTCGAGAGCGGACGGTGGTAAGGAGCACTTGACCTTGGAGCTTGAGAATTAGACTTGTTCGATAGCTTGGGTTGGGTGGGTGGGAAGATCCACGGCCACCTGAGTTCTTCTCGCTGGTAAGGCCGACGGAACGGAGGAGGGGCAGTAAAACTTCTGCTGCTTGGCTGCCACTTGAGAGGACGAAGAGGACTGAACTGCATCCCCGATTCTCTTCTTAGAAGCCTCGCATTTGAGCTGGGCAGCTTCTTGCTTCAGAGCCATGTTGTAGAAATCATCGATTTATCCGCTCAAACAGCACAAGAGGTAATTGCAGATCTTCTCTCGCACCACCTCTGAATCGATAGATCATACTCCTTTCATCGTGTACGCCTTGCTTAGCAAAACGAAGCGAGCTTCGAACTGGATATTGTATTGATAGACAGACATGTTGCCCTGCTTGAGATTGCGGAACTCCTCACGCTTGCTCTCAACAACACTTTTCGAATGTGATGAGCTCGAAATCACGGCGAACTCATCCTGTAATGACACGACCTCC
Source organism: Aegilops longissima (assembly GCA_021605205.1). Lineage (NCBI taxonomy): Eukaryota > Viridiplantae > Streptophyta > Magnoliopsida > Poales > Poaceae > Aegilops > Aegilops longissima. Next base: position 360,630,185 of record CM038676.1, read on the forward strand.
TCTCGAATCTTTGTATTGTCGGAACCACTCAAAGAGCTTGATCCTTGAGTTGAAACGATGCAAACTTGACAAAGTCCTCGTGTCCGACATTGCTACTGATCAAAGTGCTTGCAGATGTCCACTAACCAATCATCGCCGTCTGTTGCCTCAACACGTAAACCGAAAGACTTCGCTGATTAGCGAGGAACCGACCGAGAGTAGCAAAGTGTGGCTGATTGTTGCCTTGACCTTGATTGCCTTGATTGCCTTGCCCTGAGTACGCTTCTTGCAAGAGCTACAAAATCATCTCGAGCATTGGCATTGGTGGCTGCCATGATCGCTTGCCGTGCCTCCGGAGGCGGAGGTGGAGGTGGAGGTGGAGGATTCGATCGATCCCCATCATTGCGATCCGGATTCGACGCGTTGGCGGAGCCATCCTGAAGAGGGTGACATCCGTTAGTCCTTTGATAGACAAATTGATAAGTAGAATCAACGGATAGAAAATTGCAACATATAGTCTTCACAATAAACATTCGAACAAGAATGAACGAATGAATTCCAAAGTTAATCATCACACGTCCAATAAAGTGAGAAGCCACTTAGATATAGATATGGAAATAACATCTGACTGAGAAACAAATCGAATATCACAACTGAAAACAAAAGGTTGGCTTCTAGAATGAGCCGGAACAAACACATGATAGAGATTTCGTCCAAAGTGTTCGTGGTGGGGCCCACACGGACACGACGTATAGCGGACGTCACGAATGACTAACAAGACGCCCCGAATCAGCATAGCCAAGGATTCTTTAAGACGCCTCGCGACCATCAGAAATCGACCGTGAATGGGCGGACCACTAGACGTTGAACCCCAATCTCAAATCATACATCCGCCGGAAAGAATATCCCGTAAGCTACTAGAATTCCCACCTATAAACTCCCAAACTTTCTCGGTTATGCAATCTGTGTTGGGGATACAGGGACACAAAATATATCACCCAAACTAACAATACCTAGATCCAATGTATCCATCCGTCAACACATAACCAAGAAATCCTCGAAATCGTGTACCTCGACCTTCAAAAACATCCGTTATGCAAGTCATGGCAATACTCCCTTTTCGCCACAAGATCGGGCTATCGGGGTTATCTCACCAACAACTGCACAAAAGAGATTTCGATGTCGGCAAAACTCGTATTCCAGAATCGCAACGATAAAATTGTGACGACAACACCTCGGAGCTCAACTCCCCGGACACCGCCACAACCCCTAAATGTCGAGGCACCAAGAACAATGTTCTCGCCACAAAACCATCGAACGATTCCAAGATACCCACGTGATCCTAAAAAATTTTTAGTGAAATTTGAGGAGAGAAGAGTCAAAACTCTACGTCGGGAGACCTCACAGAGCGACGAAGGACTGGGAGTAAAAAGAATCCTACTCTCGATATATATAATCCTAAGACTCAAAACATTTTCCATTCTAGACTCAACAACGCCAACAAACAATCAAGTAGGGGCTCCTAAGTCGGGAAGGCTCGATTACCAACTTAGCGCCCGATGCGGCTATATCTCCCACGTGTCGAGGCACGACTTAGAGGCATAACCGCATTGAAAGCAATGTCGCAAGTGAGGTAATCTTCACACAACCCATGTAATAATTAAGGAAAGATACATAGTTGGCTTACAATGCCACTTCACACAAAGACAAAAATAAACATCCATCATTCAGAGTACACTCAAGGTCCGACTACGGAACCAAAATAAAGAAGATACCCCAAATGCTAACACAGATCCCGAATCGTCCCAACTGGGCACCACTATCGATCATCTGAAAAGACACATAGTAACGACCACGCCCTCGTCGAACTCCCACTTGAGCTCGGTTGAAACACCTGACCGCCTCATCGGAACCTCGCAACTGTTTTGAAGTATCCGTGAGTCACGGGACTCAGCAATCTCACACCAGCGAGATCAAGACTATTTAAGCTTATAGGAAGGACAAAGTAGTAAAGTGGAGCTGCAGCAAGCGACTAGCATATATGGTGGCTATTTCGCAAAAGAGAGCGAGAAGAGAAGCAAAGCACGGTCGTGAAGCTAGTAGTGATCAAGAAGTGATCCTGAACTACTTACGCCGGACATAACTCCAACATCGTGTTCACTTCCGGACTCACCGAGAAGAGACCATCACGGTTACACACGCGATTGATGTGTATTTTATTGAGGTCAACTTTGGGTTTTCTACAACCGACATTAACAAATTCCCATCTGCCTCATAACCATGGGCACGGCTTTGAAAGATATTACCTGCAGGTGTCCCAACTTAGCCCATTATAAGCTCTCACGGTCAACGAAGGATATTCCTTCTACCGGAAGACCCGATCAATCTCGAATCCCGGACTACAAGACATTTCGACAAAGAATAAAACAAGACCAGCAAAGCCGCCCGATTGTGCCGACAAATCCCGATAGGAGCTGCACATATCTCGCTCTCGGCACATCCGGATGAGCAGTCCATACAACTAAAACCAAACCTCAAGTTGCCTTGAGGGGCGCTGCACAGCACTCTAGTTCGGGCCAGCACTCAAGGAGCACTGGTCCGGGGGTTAAATAAAGATGACCCTCGGGCTCGCGAAAACCCGGGAAAAGGCTTAGGTGGCAACTGGTAAAACCAAAGTTGGGCCTTGCTGGACGAGTCTTATTCAAAGCGAACTGTCAAGGGGGTCCCATAAATCACCCAACCGTGTAAGGAACACAAAATCAAGGAACATAACACCGGTATGACGGAAACTAGGTGGCAAGAGTGGAACAAAACACTGCATAAGGCCGAGCCTTCCACCCATTACCAAGTATATAGATGTATTAATTATAGCAGATATATATATATTGTGATATACCCAACAAGTAAACATGTTCCAAAGAGGAACAACATCTCCATGTTCCAACAAGGAACAAACTTCAGCTTCACCGCAACTAGCAACGCTTATAAGAGGGCTGAGCAAAGCGGTAACATAGCCAATCAACGGTTTGCTAGGAAAAGGATGGTTAGGGCTGACATGGCAATATGGGTGGCATGATATAGCAAGTGGTAGGCATCGCAGCATAGGCATAGCAAAAGAGCGAGCAACTAGCATAGCAAAGATAGAAGTGATTTCGAGGGTATGGTCATATTGCTCGCAATGTTCTCGAGTTGTCGAAAGCTTGATCCTCGAAACGTTCTCAACAGGCTCCTCGCTCACGCACTCGCCTCCCGACTCTACCCAAAGCAACAACACAAACAAAGGAACCACAATAAATCACGGTGCAATGCACAATCAACATGATGCAAAACATGACATGATATGCGAGATGCGATATGCAAAGCTTATGTGCGCCCGGAAGGTAAAGATGAACCAGGCATCAACTTGGCAAACCAAGTATGCCACTGAAAGATGAGATGATTTCGGTTGAAATCGATATAAAGATCACCGAATCGGATGCACGGTTTGCAAATGACAAGCAAAACAAGAATGGCGCAAATCTGCCATTAACAGCATGATGCCACTTAGCAAGCAACAATTAATTAAGCTACTGCACCCAAACGTAACAACAAAGCACATGGCAGTGATCTACACATGATGCTCGACAAAAGATGAGCACTGAGCTACGGCTAGTTCACATCATAACATGTTCAAACAAGCATGGCAAAAGTGCAATAATAATCAGGCTGGACATGGCAAAAACAGCAACAGGTTGCAATGTTCAGAGCATCAAAACTACATGCTACAGGAACTTAAAATAGCAAAACATGGCATGGCATGAATCTACTCAAAGCATATTTCAAAAGTCCCTTACTGACCATAAGTCAAAAAGGACTAGAAAATATAGTAACACCCATGTCAATAATGAAAGTCTCGTTAACAGATTCAGCAACTTGACATGTCAAAAACTGATAACGAGATGGCATGTTAACAAGCTCAATGCACTCACTACAGAGCCTCAAATGATAAACTAAGCATACATACATCAAGAAGACATGACATAGAAGACATACATGGCAAGATCACTAACATAGCATATATGGATCAACCACAACAAGCTAGGCAAAATTGAATAACATGTATACAATCTGCCAGGAATCATTTGGTAGCAAAAGTAGAGCTCGATTGACTCAAGCTATGGCATCCCATAATTGCAAACAAAGGCATGGATGGATAGAGCAAGTCATTATTTACAAAACACCCTTACTGAAGTATCTCAAAATATGCATAGATCTCTTGGTATCATCAAGTAAACATGGCATCAAAATCAGCTAAAACAGGGCTGAAATCAGCAACATTGGGACACCTACTTTGCATGCTTGTGCTAGTCACCACATAGATCACAAAAATACATGGCATATACCACTGGAAAGATGACATGGCATTTTACAAAACACATGTAGGACTCAAATCCATAGGATGCACATATTAATCATGGCAAAAATAACAAAAGTGCAACTTCTGATAAAAATCAGAAACTATCAGCACATAGCACTCTACCAACAGTATTTCGGGCATCAAGATGAGCTCAAATGAAAATGATGCAATGGAATGAAATGATCTACTCTTCGAGGCGAACATTTTGACATATTATACGCGAATAATGGATCTACGGATGCGAAGATATAGCAGGATGAAAATTGCACAAAATTACAAAGATCTAAGGACTTAGGAAAAAGAGGGGGAGAAGAGAGTCAACGCGCGCGTGGATCGAGGCCGGATCCGATCGGATCGAACGTCGGGCGGTTCCCGGAGCTCGCCGGAGAGGCGCCCGGCGAGGGGGGGCGGCGACTGGGTCGGCGGCAAGGGGCCGAGGTCGCCGGAGGGAGAGGAGGCGCCGGTGGGCGCGGCTGCCGGCGTGGAGCGGGCGGCGACCATGGCGGCGGGCGGGCCGACTCGGGCGGGCGAGGAGGAGGCGGCACGGCGGCCGGCGACGAGGCGGCGGAGAGGCACCGGCGGAGGCGCGAGGCGAAGGGCGCCGGGCGGGCGCGCTGGAACTCTGGGTTCGATCCGGGCCGCGGCCGGCCCAGCGGGGCGGGCGTGAGGCCACGTGGCGGACGCGGATTGGGCGAGGGCGGCGGCGCTGAATGTCCGGGGGCGGCGGACGTGTCCGGCGCAAGGCAAGCGAGTTTCTAGGGTTTCGGGAAGGGATGATCCGGATTCGGGGAGGTGTTTAAATAGGCATAGAGGAGCTAGGAGAGTCCAAATGAGGTGTAGTTTTCGCCCACGATCGTGATCGAACGACGGAGAGCATGGAGGTGACTTAGATGGGTTATTGGGCTGTTTTGGAGGGTGTTGGGCTGCAACTTAAAAGAGGCCTTTATGAAGGTGCGGTTAACTGTTGGAGTACCAAACGAGCTCCAAATGACTCAAACTTGACCGTGGTCTCCGGTGTTATACCAAGGCCACTAGACAAACCTCGGTCCATTTCGAGAAGGTTTAATACCCGCACACGGAAAAACGTAAAAGGGACCGCCGGGGGAGATAGGAGTGCCGGATTGCAAAACGGACAACGGGAAAAATGCTCGGAATCATGAGACGAACACGTATGCAAATGCGATGCACATGATGACATAATAAAAAAATGCATGACATGGACAAAAATGCAACATGAAGAAAACCCAACCACGGAGGGAATATCATATAACAATGCCGAAAATGGCAAGAGTCGGAGTTACAAATATGGAAAGTTACTTCCGGGGTGTTACAGGACGCTGGCCGTCCTCCCATAGAGTGTATCCTCTTTGATCAAGAAGAAATAATGTGTTTTCAATCTATCGACTATGTTGCTTTGAATGAAAATCTTAGAAAAAAAGTGCCTACCAATATTTTAATTGATAGAATCTCTGAACTTAATTATGATTTTGCTATTCGAAATAATGAGCTAGGATGCTCTCTTGATTATAGGCTCACCAAGTTCTGTCAAAAGAATGCTTATAATGATGAATTGGTTGTGCAATACGAAGGGCCAAAAGAGGAACCTATACCTCCTAAAATTGATCTTGGGGACTTTTGTCCTATTAAATTTAGCCATTTTGATTACTTTTGCTTGCCTCAAAGAAAACTTGCTGCCGAACATAGAGAATATGAAATGAGTTTCACCGATCTATCTTATTACTACGGCACTACCTAGATCTATCCTTGCTTTTATGCCTAGCTAGGGGCGTTAAACGATAGCGCTTGTTGGGAGGCAACCCAATTTTATTTTTTATTTTTTGTTTTTGTTTCTGTTTAGGAATAAATAATCCATCTAGCCTCTGTTTAGATGTGGTTTTATGTTTTAATTAGTGTTTGTGCCAAGCTAGACCTATTGGATCTTCTTGGATGATAGTTATTTGATCTTGCTGTAATTTCCAGAAACTTTGCGCTCAGTGCCCGAATTATTAAAAATCACCATAACGTGATACAATACTGATTCCAATTGCTGCTGGTCAATTAACAAATTGTCTAAGTTGTCTAATTTTGGTAGATTTTTTGGAGTTCCAGAAGTTTGCGTTAGTTACAGATTACTACAGACAGTTCTGTCTTTGACAGATTCTATTTTTCGTGTGTTGTTTGCTTATTTTGATGAATCTATGGCTAGTAAAATAGTTTATAATCCATAGAGAAGTTGGAATACAGTAGGTTTAACACCAATATAAATAAATAATGAGTTCATTAAAGTACCTTAAAGTAGTCTTTTGTTTTCTTTCTCTAACGGAGCTCACGAGATTTCTATTGAGTTTTGTGTTGTGAAGTTTTCAAGTTTTGGGTAAATTCTTTTGATGGATTATGGAACAAGGAGTGGCAAGAGCCTAAGCTTGAGGATTCCCATGGCACCCCCAATATAATCCAAGGACACCAAAAAGTCAAAGCTTGGGGATGCCCCGGAAGGCATCCCCTCTTTCGTCTACTTCCATCCGTAATTTACTTGGAGCTATATTTTTATTCACCAACATGATATGTGTTTTTTTGCTTGGAGCGTCTTGTATTATTTGTGTCTTTGCTTGTTAGTCTACCACAATCATTCTTGCTGTACACACCTTTTGAGAAAGCCACACATGAATTGGAATTTGATAGAATACTCTATGTGCTTCACTTATATCTTTTGAGCATGATAGTTTTGCTCATAGTGCTTCACTTATAACTTTTGAGCGTGATAATTTTTGCTCTAGTGCTTCACTTAGATCTTTTAGAGCACGGTGGTGGATTTGTTTTAAAGAAACTATTGATCTCTCATGCTTCACTTAGATTATTTTGAGAGTCGTTAATAGCATGGTGATTTGCTTAATGTTAATATACTTGGTATTCAAGATATGTGAAACTTTATTTTGAGTGCGTTGAATACTAAGAAAAGTTTGATGCTTGATAATTGTTTTGAGATATGGAGGTGATAATATCAAAGTAATGCTAGTTGAGTAGTTGTGAATTTGAGAAATGCTTGTGTTGAAGTTTGCAAGTCCTGTAGCATGCACGTATGGTTAAAGTTGTGTAAAAATTTTGAAACATGAAGTGTACCTGGCTTGTGCATCCTTATGAGTGGCGGTCGGGGACGAGCGATGGTCTTTTCCTACCAATCTATCCCCCTAGGAGTATGCGCGTAGTACTTGATTTTTGATGACTTCTAAATTTTTGCAATAAGTATATGAGTTCTTTTGACTAATGTTGAGTCCATGGATTATACGCACTTTTACCTTTCCGCCTTTGCTAGCCTCTTCGGTACCGTGCATTGCCCTTTCTCACCTTGAGAGTTGGTGCAAACTTCGCCGGTGCATCCAAACCCCGTGATATGATATGCTCAATCACACATAAACCTCCTTATATCTTCCTCAAAACAGCCACCATACCTACCTATTATGGCATATCCATAGCCATTCCGAGATATATTGCCATGCAACTTTCCACCGTTCAGTTCATCATCATCATGACATATATTACTTTTGTCATATTGCCATTGCATGATCATGTAGTTGACATCGTATTTGTGGCAAAGCCACCATGCATTATTTTTCATACATGTCACTCTTGATTCATTGCACCATCCCGGTACACCGCCGGAGGCATTCATATAGAGTCATATCTTGTTCTAGTATCGAGTTGTAATCCTTATGTTGTAATCAATAGAAGTGTGATGATCATCATTATTAGAGCATTGCTGTAACGCCCCGGATTCGATGCGCCAGGTGTCCGTCAGTTATTCGCCGTCGTTGCCATGTCATTTGCTTGCGTGTTGCATTTTGCCATGTCATCATCTGCTTTTCATATCATGTCATCATGTGCATTTCATTTTGCATATGTGTTCGTCTCATGCATCCGAGCATTTTCCCGTTGTCCGCTTTTGCAATCCGCACTCCTATGTCTCCGGCGCCCCTTTTACCTCTTTTCGTAAAGCGGGTGTTGAATGGTCTCGGAATGGACCGAGGTTTGTCAAGCAGCCTTGGTATAGCACCGGTAGACCGCCTGTCAAGTTTCGGGTCATTTGTAGGTCGTTTGGTACTCCAACGGTTAACCGGGTAACCGTACAAGCCTCTTTTGTGTGCAGCCCAACACCCCTTTCAAACTGGCCCAAAACCGATCTAACTCCCCTCCATGCTCTCGGTCGTTCGATCACGATCGCGTGGCCGAAAACCGCACCTCATTTGGACTCTCCTAGCTCCCAGAAACTATATATATGCCTTCCCCCGTCCAAATCCGGGTCCAAACCCTAGCCATCTTCATCCCCGCCACGGACAAAATCCCGACGACGGACATGTCCGACCCGCCCCCCGCCGCTTTCCTCCATCCGCGCGCGCCACGTAACCTCCCAGCGCCGACCCGCCGCCCGGCGAGCCATGAGCGGGCCCGCCGGCCCATCCGCCATGGACGCCACGCCGAAGGCCATGGGCGCCGCCGACCCGCCGCCGCCGTGCTCGCTCCCGTCGCCCGGCGCCGCCGCCCGCCACCGCCGCCTCGTCACGCCCAGCGCCGCCGCCCGGCAGCGCGCGCCGCCGCCTCCGCCGCTCGGCGATCGCGCCCGGCGAGCCCTCGCGCCTCCCGCTTCGCCGCCCGGTGCTCAGAGCTCGGCGCCGCCCGGCTTCGCGACACAGCGCCCAAGGCCGCCCGCTCGGCTCCGCCTCGATCCACGCGGAGCCCGATCCACTCGGCGCGTTGACTTCCCCGAGGTCCAAATCCACTAAGTCCCCAATCTGCTCATATTTTTCATGCATTTTCATCATGCCGTATCTCTTCATCCGTAGCTCCGTTTCGTGCGTGTAATATGTCAAATTGTTCGCCTCGATGAGTACATCATTTCATCTCATTGCATCATTTTCATTTGAGCTCATCTTGATGCCCGAAATGCTGTTGGAAGAGTGCTATGTGATGTTAGTTTCAGATTCTTATCAGAACATGCATTTTTGTCATTTTTGCTATGATTGATGTGTGCATCCTATGAACTTGAGTCCTACATGTGTTTTGTAATATGCCATGCCATCTTTACAGGGGTGTATGCCATGTATTTTTGTGATCTCTGTGGTGACTAGCACAAGCATGCAAACTAGGCTTCATGATGTTGCTGATTTCAGCCCCTGTTCTGCTGATATTTTTATGTCATGTAAACTTGATGCTACCGAGAGATCCATGCTTATTTTGAGATATTTAGTAAGGATGTTTTGTTATACATGTCTTGATCTATCCATCCATGCCTTTGTTTGCAATTATGGAGTGCCATAACTTGAGTCAATCGAGCTCTAATTTTGCTATAAAATGTTTCCTGGCAGGTTGTTTACATGTTATTCAATTTTGCCAAGGTTGTTGTAGTTGATACGTGTATGCTATGATGTTGTTCTTGCCATGTATAGCTTCTATGCCATGTCTTCTTACTGTGAGCTGCCTTGCCATGCCATGTATTGCTCTGTGGTGAGTGGTTCAAGCTCACCAACATGCCTACTTATTGTTGTTCCTGCCATGTATGAATCTGTAATATGACTTGCCATGTTTACATGGGTGCCATCATATTTTCTGATCCTTTTTGGCTTATGGTCACTAAGGGACTTTTGTTCTATGCAATTAGTAGATTCATGCCATGCCTTTGTTTTCCATGTTAAGTTCCTGTAACATGTTGTTTGATAGCTCTAAACATTGCAATCTTGCCATGTCCTTTTGAGCATGTTCTAGTGATTTCTGGAGATAGCTCAGTGTTCATGTTTTATCATGCTTTACTTGTACATTATGCTCATGCCTTTTGTTATTATGTTGAGGTCCTGTAGCATGTTGTTTTGATGCTTGCAATATGCCTAGTTGCTGTTTTGGACAGATTGTTGTCATGACTTGTATAGTGTGTATGTGTTGCACCGTTGCTCCGTTTTGAGTGTGCTCTATATGAAACTTGCTTGATTTTGCATATAGCTTAATATTATCATGTTGCATCCATGTTTTGAGGTGTTTGCTTGATGTTTGTATGCATTTTGCATCAATGCCATGCTTATCTTATTTTGCTCATATCTTCTAGGCCGTAGCTCCGAATTAAATGAACTTTATATGTAACTTGACTAGAATTTCGTGTAGATCAACGTGGTGCATCTTAACTTGCTGTTTAACAACTTGAACATAAAGTTATTCAGATCTGGACCAATTTCGAAATTTGCATATGAGGACTTACCGGAATTGTTATATGTTGTTCCCGGCCTCATTTAAACTTGTCTTGTTGTGTTGGTCTTGTATGCATCATCTTTTGCCATGAGTAGCTTCATGCATCATACTTGGTTGAGCATCATGTCTTGTTCATGTGTGGTGTGTTTACTATGTTGTGTGCTTCTTCTTGTTAGTTCCTGTTTCGTTGTGATCGTGAGGATTCGTTCGTCTAGGCTTGGTTCGGCTTCATCCGTTCATCTTCTTCATGGACTCGTTCTTCTTCCTTGCGGGATTTCAGGCAAGATGACCGCTACCCTGGATCTCACTACTATCATTGCTATGCTAGTTGTTTCGTTCTATCGCTATGCTGCGCTACCTATCACTTGCTGCTCAAGCCTCCCAATTTGCCATGTCAGCCTCTAACCTTTTTCCCCTTCCTAGCAAACCGTTGTTTGGCTATGTTACCGTTTTTGCTCAGCCCCTCTTATAGCGTTGTTAGTTGCAGGTGAAGATGAAGTTTGTTCCTTGTTGGAACATGGAGATGTTGTTCCTTGTTGGAACATGTTTACTTGTTGGGATATCACAATATATCTTATTTTATTAATGCATCTATATACTTGGTAAAGGGTGGAAGGGTCTGCCTTATGCCTGGTGTTTTGTTCCACTCTTGCCGCCCTAGTTTCCGTCATATCGGTATTATGTTCCCGGATTTTGCGTCCCTAACGCGGTCGGGTGATTTATGGGACCCCCTTGACAGTTCGCTTTGAATAAGACTCCTCCAACAAGGCCCAACATTGGTTTTACCATTTGCCTCACCTAGCCCTTTTTCCCTTGGGTTTCCGGAGCCCGAGGGTCATCTTTATTTTAACCCCCCCCCCCCCCCGGACAAGTGCTCCTTCGAGTGCTGGCCCGAACTAGAGCCCTGTGCAGCACCCCCTCAAGGAAACTTGAGGTCTGGTTTTAGTTGTACGGACTGCTCATCCGGATGTGCCCTGAGAACGAGATATGTGCAGCCCCTATCGGGATTTGTCGGCACATTCGGGCGGCTTTGCTGGTCTTGTTTTATTGTCTGTCGAAATGTCTTGTAGCCGGATTCCGAGACTGATCGGGTCTTCCGGGAGAAGGAATATCCTTCGTTGATCGCGAGAGCTTATCATGGGTTAAGTTGGGACACCCTGCAGGGTATAAACTTTGGAGAGCCGTGCCTGCGTTATGTGGCGATGGGAATTTGTTGATATCCGGTTGTAGTAAACTTGAAGCAAAACTCTTCTAAAATACACCAACTGTAAAGCGTAACCGTGAGTGTCTCTTTTCGGGTTGATCGAGAGGAGAACACGGTTTCGGGTTATGTCGACGTAAGTAGGAGTTCAGGATCACTTCTTGATCATTACTAGTTGACGACCGCTCCTTTGTTTCTCTTCTCGCTCTCATTTGCGTATGTTAGCCACCATATCATGCTTAGTCGATGCTGCAACCTCACCACTTTATCCCTTCCTTTCCCATTAAGCTTTGCTAGTCTTGATACCCATGGTAATGGGATTGCTGAGTCCTCGTGGCTCACAGATTACTACACCACCAGTTGCAGGTACAGGTTGCGATGATCTTGACGCGAGAGCGATGTTTATTTGTGTTGGAGTTCTTCTTCTGCTTCTTCGATCAGGGGATAGGTTCCAGGTCGGCAGCCTGGGCTAGCAGGGTGGATGTCGTTTGAGTTTCTGTTTATGTTTCATCCGTAGTCGGATGTTGATCTTGTATATGATGTTGATGTATTCTTGTGGCATTTGTGCCTTATGTATGTATCCCCATCTATTATGTAATGTTGATGTAATGATATCCACCTTGCAAAAGCGTTTCAATATGCGGGTTTATCCTTGGTGGGACCTTCGAGTTCCTTTTGGATAGGGTCGCATAATGGGCGTGACAATTGCCCAATAAAAAAAGGAGAAAGGCCAAAAAGAAAAAAAATAAAGGCCCAAAAAAAGAAATAAAAAGGGCAATGTTACTATCTCTTTTTCCACACTTGTGCTTCAAAGTAGCACCTTGTTCTTCATGTAGTGAGTCTCATATATTGTGCTTCAAAGTAGCACCATGTTTTTCATATAGTGAGTCTCAAAAGTTATTTTTTTATACTAGTGGAAATTTTTCATTATAGAACTTGGCTTGTATATTCCTACGATGGGCTTCCTCAAATTCCCTAGGTCTTCATGAGCAAGCAAATTCGATGCACACCCACTAGTTTTATTTTGTTGAGCATTCATAGCTCTAGTGCATCCGTTGCATGGCAGTCCCTACTCCTCATGTTGACATCAATTGATATGCATCTCCATAGCCCGTTGATTATCCTTGTCAATGTGAGACTTTCTCCTTTTTTTGTCTTCTCCACACAATCCCCATCATCATATTCTATTCCACCCATAGTGATATATCCATGGCTCACGCTCATGTATTGCGTGAAGGTTGAAAAAGTTTGAGATTATTTAAGTATGAAACGATTTATTGGCTTGTCATCGGGGGTATAGAAGTTGGGAACATCTTTGTGTGATGAAAATGAAGCATAGCCTAACTATATGATTTTGTAGGGATGAACTTTCTTTTGCCATGCTATTTCGAGAAGACATGATTACTTTGATTAGTATGCTTGAAGTATTATTATTTTTCATGTCAATATGAACTTTTGTCTTGAATCTTTCGGATATGAATATTCATACCACAATTTAGAAGTTTTAAATTGAAATTATGCCAAAGTATCACTCCGCATCAAAAATTCTCTTTTTATCATTTATCTACTCGAGGACGAGCAGGAATTAAGCTTGGGGATGCCTGATACGTCTCCAACGTATCTATAATTTTTTATTGCTCCATGCTACTTTATCTACTGTTTTGGACTATATTGGGGCTTTATTTTCCACTTTTATATTATTTTGGGACTAACCTATTAACCGGAGGCCCAGCCTGTAATTGTTGTTTTTTGCCTATTTCAAGTGTTTCAAGAAATGAATATCAAACGGAGTCCAAACGGAATGAAACCTTCGGAAACGTGGTTTTCTCACCGAACGTGATCCAGGGGACTTGGACCCTACTCCAAGGAACGAAAGAAGCGGTCACGAGGGTGGGGGGCGCCCCCCTCCTAGGGCGCGCCCCCCTCCTAGGGCGCGCCCCCCTGCCTCGTGGGCCCCCTCTCGCTCCACCGACGTACTCCTTCCTCCTATATATACCTACGTACCCCCAAACGATCAGAACAGGAGCCAAAAACCTAATTCCACCGCCACAACTTCATGTATCCACGAGATCCCATCTTGGGGCCTGTTCCGGAGCTCCACCAGAGGGGGCATCCACCACGGAGGGCTTCTACATCATCACCATAGCCCTTCCGATGAAGTGTGAGTAGTTTACTTTAGACCTTCGGGTCCATAGCTACTGGCTAGATGGTTTGTTCTCTCTTTTTGGATCTCAATACAATGTTCTCCCCCTCTCTCGTGGAGATCTATTCGATGTAATCTTCTTTTTGGGGTGTGTTTGTTGAGACCGATGAATTGTGGGTTTATGATCCAGATTATCTATGAATAATATTTGATTCTTCTCTGAATTCTTTTATGTATGATTGAGTTATCTTTGCAAGTCGCTTCAAATTATCTGTTTGGTTTGGACAACTAGATTGGTAGTTCTTGCAATGGGAGAAGTGTTTAGCTTTGGGTTCAATCTTGCGGTGTCCTTACCCAGTGACAGAAAGGGTTGCAAGGCACGTATTGTATTGTTGCCATCGAGGATAACAAGATGGGATATTTATCATATTGAATTTATTCCTCTACATCATGTCATCTTGCTTAAGGCGTTACTCTATTTTTAACTTAATACTCTAGATGCATGCTGGATAGCGGTCGATGAGTGGAGTAATAGTAGTAGATGCAGAATCGTTTCGGTCTACTTGTCTTGGACGTGATGCCTATATACATGATCATACCTAGATATACTCATAACTATGCTCAATTCTGTCAATTGCTCAATAGTAATTTGTTCACCCACCGTAGAATACTTATGCTCTTGAGAGAAGCCACTAGTGAAACCTATGGCCCCCGGGTCTATTCTCATCATATCAATCTCCATCACTTTAATACTTGCTTTGTTTTTTACTTTGCCTTTTACTTTTTACTTTGCATCTATATACCAAAGATATTATTTATCATCTCTATCAGATCTCACTCTCGTAAGTGATCGTGAAGGGATTGACAACCCCTAATCGCGTTGGTTTTGAGGAGCTATCGTTTTGTGTAGGTACTAGGGACTTGTGCGTGGCCTCCTACTGGATTGATACCTTGGTTCTCAAAAACTGAGGGAAATACTTACGCTACTTTGCTGCATCATCCTCTCCTCTTCGGGGAAATCCAACGCAGTGCCCAAGAGGTAGCAGCCAACATGTGCCTTAGGGGAGAGGGAGGGCAGGCCACGAGGAGGTGGCGCTCCCCCCCCCCCATGGGGAGTCCGAATAGGACTAGGGGAGGGGGCTCGGCCCCCTTTCCCTCTTCCTCTCCCTCTCCCTCTCCCTTCCTTCTTCCCCCTTCCACCAAGTGGAATCCTACTAGGACTTGGAGTCCTAGTAGGACTCCTATCTCTTGGCGCGCCCTACAGGAGCCGGCCAGCCTCCCCCTCTCCTCCTTTATATACGGAGGCAAGGGGGCACCCTAAAACACACAAGATCAATTGTCTTAGCCGTGTGCGGTGCCCCCCTCCACAGATTACACCTCAAATCATATTGTCATAGTGCTTAGGCGAACCCTACGCAGATCACATCAGCAACGCCGTCATCATGCCATCGTGCTGACGGAACTCATCTACATCCCTGAACCTCTGCTGGATCTAGAGCTCGAGGGACGTCATCGCGTTGAACGTGTGCAGAACTCGGAGGTGCCGTGTGGTCGGTACTTGATCGATTGGATCGTGATTGGATCGCGAAGAGTACGACTACTTCAACCGTGTTAACATAACGCTTCCAACTTCAGTCTATGAGGGTATGTGAATAGACTCTCCCGTCTCGTTGCTATGCATATCCTAGATAGATCTAGTGTGATCGTAGGTAAATTTTTTGAAATACCGCGTTCCCCAACAGTGGCATCCGAGCCAGGTCTATGCGTAGATATTATATGCACGAGTAGAACACAAAGAGTTGTGGGCAATAATAGTCATCTACTTACCACCAATGTTTTACTTTGATTCAGCGGTATTGTTGGATGAAGCAGCCCGGACCGACATTACATGACCGCATTCATGTGATCGGTTCTACCGACGTGATTCGCACACAGGTGGAAGGCGGGAGTCTGTTTCTCCAACTTTAGTTGAATCGAGTTTGACTATAACCGGTCCTCGTTGAAGGTTAAAACAGCACACTTGACAAAAAAACGTTGTGTTTTTGACGCGTTGGTAAGAACTGTTCTTGCTAGAAGCCCGTAGCAGCCATGTAAAACTTGCAACAAAAAATTAGAGGACGTCTAACTTGTTTTTGTAGGGCATGTTGTGAGGTGATATGGTCAAGACATGATGAGATATAAATTGTTGTATTAGATGATCATGTTTTGTAAAAGTTATCGGCAACTGGCAGGATCCTTATGGTTGTCGCTTTATTATATGAAATGCAATCGCCATGTAATTGCTTTACTTTATCACTAAGCGATAGCGATAGTCGTAGAAGCAATAGTTGGTGAGACGAAAACGATGCTACGATGGAGATCAAGGTGTCAAGACGGTGACGATGGAGATCATGATGGTGCTTTGGAGATGGAGATCAAAGACACAAGATGATGATGGCCATATCTTGTCACATATTTTGATTGCATGTGATGTTTATCCTTTATGCATCTTATTTTGCTTAGTATGGCAGTAACATTATAAGATGATCCCTCACTAAATTTCAAGGTATAAGTGTTCTCCCTGAGTATGCACCATTGCTACAGTTCGTCGTGCCGAGACACCACGTTATGATCGGGTGTGATAAGCTCTACGTTCACATACAACGGGTGCAAGCCAGTTTTGCACATGCAAAATACTCGTGTTAAACTTGACGAGCCTAGCATATGAAGATATGGCCTCGAAACACTGAGACCGAAAGGTCGAACATGAATCATATAGTAGAAATGATCAAATAGAGGTGTTCACCATTGAAAACTACTCCATCTCACGTGATGATCGGACATGGTTTAGTTGATATGGATCACGTGACCATTTAGATTACTAGAGGGATGTCTATCTAAGTGGGAGTTCCTAAGTAATATGATTAATTGAACTTTAATTTATCATGAACTTAGTACCTGATAGTATTTGCATGTCTATGTTGTTGTAGATGAATGGCCCGTGCTACCGTTCCCTTGAATTTTAATGCGTTCCTAGAGAAAGCTAAGTTGAAAGATGATGGTAGAAACTACACGGACTGGCTCCGTAACTTGAGGATTATCCTCATTGTTGCACAGAAGAATTACGTTCTGGAAGCACCGCTAGGTGTACCGTCCGCGCCAACAACTGCAGACATTGTGAATGCCTGGCAGTCGCGTGTTGATGACTACTCGATAGTTCAGTGTGCCATGCTTTACGTCTTAGAATCGGGAATTCAAAGACATTTTGAACGTCATGGAGCATATGATATGTTCCAAGAGTTGTAGTTAATATTTCAAGCAACTGCCCGAGACAAGTTCTATAGCTGTAAAATGGAGGAGAGTAGTTTTGTCAGTGAACACATACTCAGAATGTCTGGGTACCACAACACTTGACTCAGCTGGGAGTTAATCTTCCTGATGATAGTGTCATTGACAGAGTTCTTCAATCACTGCCACCAAGCTATAAAGGCTTTGTGATGAACTATAATATGCAAGGCATGGAGAAGAGTATTCCCGAGCACTTCGAGATGCTAAAGGCTGCGGAGGTACAAATCAAGAAGGAACATCAAGTGTTGATGGTTAACAAGGCCACTAGTTTCAAGAAAAAGGGCAAAGAGAAGAAGTGGAACTTCAAGAAGAACGGCAAGCAAGTTGCTTCTCAAATGAAGAAGCCCAAGTCTGGACCTAAGCCTGAGACTAAGTGCTTCTACTGCAAAGGGACTGGTCACTAGAAGCGGAACTGCCCCAAGTATTTGGCGGATAAGAAGGATGCAAAGTGAAAGGTATATTTGATATACATGTTATTGATATATACCTTACTAATGCTCGTAGTAGCGCCTGGGTATTTGATACTAGTTCTGCTGCTCATATTTGCAACTCAAAAGAGGGGCTACGGATTAAAAGAAGATTGGCTAAGGACGAGGTAACAATGCACATCGGAAATGATTCCAAAGTCGATGTGATCGTCGTCGGCACGCTACCTCTACATCTCCCGTTGGGATTAGTTTTAGACCTGAATAATTGTTATTTGGTGCCAGCGTTGAGCATGAATATTATATCTGGATCTTGTTTGATGGGAGACGGTTATTCATTTAAATCAGGGAATAATGGTTGTTCTATTTATATGAGTAATATCTTTTATGGTCATGCACCCTTGAAGAGTGGTCTATTTTCGTTGAATCACGATTGTAGTGATACACATATTCATAATATTGAAGCCAAAAGATGCAAAGTTAATAATGATAGTGCAACTTATTTGTGGCACTGCCGTTTAGGTCATATTGGTGTAAAGCGTGTGAAGAAACTCCATGCTGATGGGCTTTTGGAATCACTTGATTATGAATCACGTGATGCTTGCGAACCATGCCTCGTGGGCAAGATGACTAAGACTCCGTTCTCCGGAACAATGGAGCGAGCAACCGACTTATTGGAAATAATACATACTGATGTATGCGGTCCAATGAGTGTTGAGGCTCGCGGCGGGTATCGTTATTTCCTGACCTTCACAGATGATTTGAGCAGATATGGGTATATCTACTTAATGAAACATAAGTCTGGAAAATTTGAAAAGTTCAAAGAATTTCAGAGTGAAGTGGAAAATCATCATAACAAGAAAATAAAGTTTCTATGATCTGATCGTGGAGGTGAATATTTGAGTTATGAGTTTGGTCTTCATTTGAAACAATGTGGAATAGTTTCGCAACTCACTCCACCTAGAACACCATAGCATAATGGTGTGTCCGAACCTCGTAACCGTACTTTATTAGATATGGTGCGATCTATGATGTCTCATACTGATTTACCGCTATTGTTTTGGGGTTATGCTTTCTAGATGGCTGCATTCACGTTAAATAGGGCACCATCTAAATCCATTGAGACGACACCATATGACCTATGGTTTAGCAAGAAACCTAAGATGTCATTTCTTAAAGATCGGGGTTGCAATGCTTATGTGAAAAAGCTTCAACCTGATAAGCTCGAACCCAAATCGGAGAAATGTGTCTTCATAGGATACCCAAAAGAGACTGTTGGGTACACCTTCTATCACAGATCTGAAGGCAAGATATCCGTTGCTAAGAATGAATCCTTTCTAGAGGAGTTTCTCTCGAAAGAAGTGAGTGGGAGGAAAGTAGAACTTGATGAGGTAATTATACCTTCTCCTGAATTGGAAAGTAGTTCATCACAGAAATCAGTTCACTGATTCCTACACCAATTAGTGAGGAAGCTAATGATGATGACCATCAAACTTCAGATCAAGTTACAACCAAACCTCGTAGGTCAACCAGAGTACGGTCCGCACTAGAGTGGTACGGTAATCCTATTCTGGAGGTCATGTTACTTGACCATGACAAACCTACGAACTATGAGGAAGCGTTGATGAGCCCAGATTCCGCGAAATGGCTTGAGGCCATGAAATATGAGATGGGATCCATGTATGTGAACAAAGTGTGTACTTTGGTTGACTTGCCCGATGATCGGCAAGCCATAGAGAATAAATGGATCTTCAAGAAGAAGACCGACGCTGACAGTAATGTTACTGCCTACAAAGCTTGACTTGTTGCGTAAGGTTTTCGACAAGTTCAAGGAGTTAACTATGATGAGACCTTCTCACCCGTAGCGATGCTTAAGTCTGTCTGAATCATGTTAGCAATTGCCGCATTTTATGATTATGAAATTTGGCAAATGGATGTCAAAACTGCATTCCTTAATGGATATCTTAAGGAAGCGTTGTATATGATGCAACTAGAAGGTTTTGTTGATCCTAAAGGTGCTAACAAAGTGTGCAAGCTCCAGCGATCCATTTATGGACTGGTGCAACCCTCTCGGAGTTGGAATATATGCTTTGATAGTGTGATCAAAGCATATGGTTTTATATAGACTTTTGGAGAAGCCTTTATTTACAAGAAAGTGAGTGGGAGCTCTGTAGAATTTCTAATATTATATGTATTGTTGATTGGAAATAATACAGAATTTCTGGATAGCATAAAAGGATACTTGAATAAGAATTTTTCAATGAAAGACCTCGGTGAAGCTGCTTACATATTGGGCAACAAGATCTATAGAGATAGATCAAGACGCTTAATTGGACTTTCACAAAGCACATACCTGAAATACCTGAAAAGGACTAAGGATATGTTTCTCGTTTATGGAGGTGACAAAGAGCTTGTCGTAAATGGTTACATCGATGCAAGCTTTGACACTGATCCGGATGACTCTAAGTCGCAAACTGGATACATATTTATGTTGAGTGGTGGAGCTGTCAGTTGGTGCAGTTCCAAGCAGAGCGTTGTGGCGGGATCTACGTGTGAAGCGGAGTACATAGCTGCTTCAGAAGCAGCAAATAAAGGAGTCTGGGTGAATGAGTTCATATCCGATCTAGGTGTAATACCTAGTGCATCAAGTCCAATGAAAATCTTTTGTGACAATACTGGAGCAATTGCCTTGGCGAAGGAATCCAGATTTCATAAGAGAACCAAACACATCAAGATACGCTTCAATTCCATCCGCGATCAAATCAAGGAGGGGGATATAAAGATTTGACAATACGTATGGATCTGAATGTTGCAGACCCGTTGATTAAACCTCTTCCACGAGCAAAACATGATCAACACCAAGACTCCATGGGTGTTAGAATCATTACAATCTAATCTAGATTATCGACTCTAGTGCAAGTGGGAGACTGAAGGAAATATGCCCTAGAGGCAATAATAAAGTTCTTATTTATATTTCCGTATATCATGATAAATGTTTATTATTCATGCTAGAATTGTATTAACCAGAAACTTAGTACATGTGTGAATACATAGACAAAACACAGTGTCCCTAGTATGCCTCTACTTGACTAGCTCGTTAATCAAAGATGGTTATGTTTCCTGACCATAGACATGTGTTGTCATTTGATGAACGGGATCACATCATTAGAGTGTGATGTGATGGACAAGACCCATCCATTAGCTTAGCATAATAATCATTAAGTTTTATTGCTATTGCTTTCTTCATGACTTATACATATTCCTTTGACTATGAGATTATGTAACTCCCGAATACCGGAGGAACACTTTGTGTGTTATCAAACGTCACAACGTAACTAGGTGATTATAAAGATGCTCTACAGGTGTCTCCGAAGGTGTTTGTTGGGTTGGCATAGACCGGATTAGGATTTGTCACTCCGAGTATTGAAGAGGTATCTCTGGGCCCTCTCGGTAATGCACATCACTATAAGCCTTGCAAGCAATGTGACTAATGAGTTAGTTATGGGACGATGCATTACGGAACGAGTAAAAATACTTGCCGGTAACGAGATTGAACTAGGTATGATGATACCGACGATCGAATCTTGGGCAAGTAACATACCGATGACAAAGGGAATAACATATGTTGTTATTGCGGTTTGACCGATAAAGATCTTCGTAGAATATGTAAGAACCAATATGAGCATCCAGGTTCCTCCATTGGTTATTGACCGGAGATGTGTCTCATTCATATCTACATAGTTCTCGAACCCGTAGGGTCCGCACGCTTAACGTTCTATGACGATTTGTATTATGAGTTATGTGTTTTGGTGATCGAAGTTTATTCGGAGTCCCGGATGAGATCACGGACATGATGAGGAGTCTCGGAATAGTCTAGAGGTAAAGATTGATATATTGGAAGGTGGTATTCAGACATCAGAATGGTTTTGAGTGGTTCGGGTATTTTACCGGAGTACCGAGGGGTTCCCGGAACCCCCCGGGGGAAGTCATGGTCCTCATGGGCCATGGGAGAGAGAGGGGACAGCGCACAAGGGGTGGCCGCCCCCCATCAGAGTCCGAATAGGAATAGGGAAGGGGGCGGCGCCCCCCTTTCCCTCTTTCCCTCTCCCTGTCTCACTCCTTCCTTTTCCCTCCGATGAAGAAATGAAAAGGGGGGGGGGGAGAGAATCCTACTAGGAGTGGAGTCCTAGTAGGACTACTCCCCATGGCGCGCCCCTCTTGGCTGGCCTCCTCCTCCTCCCCTCCTTTATATATGGGGGCAGGGGGCACCCCAAAGCACAACAGTTATTCTCTTAGCCGTGTGATGTGCCCCCCTCCATAGTTTACTCCTCCGGTCATAGCGTCGTAGTAATTAGGCGAAGCCCTGCACGGATCACATCACCATCACCGTCACCACGCCATCGTGCTAACGGAACTCTCCCTCGACACTCTGCTGGATCAAGAGTTTGAGGGACGTCATCGAGCTGAACGTGTGCTGAACTCGGAGGTGTCGTACATTCGGTACTAGATCGGTTGGATCGTGAAGACATTCAACTACATCAATCGTGTTAACCTAATGCTTCCGCTTTCGGTCTACGAGGGTACGTGGACACACTCTCCCCCTCTCGTTGCTATGCGCCTCCTAGATAGATCTTGCATGATTGTAGGAAATTTTTTGAAAATGCATGCTACGTTCCCCAACAAGTTAAGCCGGACCTTGGGTGCTATTATGGATATAAGTATATCGGCAAGGCTAAAGAGGAAAAGGATGGTTTTATACCTCATACTTCTGATTCATGAGTTGAACTAGCCCAGCTTCCATGTCTTGGCTTGTGTTGAGGCAGCTTAGATATCCCGCATACACGTCACCTGCGCTGAAGGAGGAGTAGCTCTCCAGGTCCAGTTTGGCCTTTCCTTTTTCCAAGGAGATTCTTCCTTGGTACTATGCTTGGCTAGAAGAGTATAGGCCCCTGGCGCTATATAACCCGTTCCAATGACAATCACATCATCAGAGTTCTTCTCAAGGGAGATCTCTTCAGCTGGCTTTGGAGGAGTTGGCGACTTAGGGCTCGGCAGGTCATGGTTGACCGCCGGGTTAAGCTCAGGGTTCATTTGATCAAGGACGATAGCATTAATTGACGGTGGCGGGTCATTGACAGGTTCTTCAGGGTCTTGAATGACGGCCTTAGAAATTTCCGCCGTCTGCTTCTCTGGTTCAGTGGCTTTGGGATCCCTTGAAGACCCGCCCACCTTCTGTCTTTTACCCGCCTTTGCTACACTTCTATAAACAAAGATACAAGAGTTCATGAGTATATGTCATTGCACATCATTTATGAACAAGTAGAGGTACTTACCCACGGGCAACCTTGAAGACAGGCATTTGAGTTCCGGTAGAGTCGCCGGATGATGGAGGTGTTCCCTGATAATTTTGTTGGAGATATGCCCTAGAGGCAATCATGTATGATGATATTTCCTATGTGTTTATGTATAAAGATAGTCCTTTGACATTATCAATGATGTGTATCAGCAAGTACGTGACTTGTTTGTGGGACTATGCATTGTATGATGACTGTCCTAAAAGGTCCCTAGTCGAAAGGGCTGTGTGGACGCCAAAACTGTCTAGATCGGCATATGACACGGTCGATGGCTTGGTCTCACTAGCCATGGAGCATTGGATGCTAACCGGATAATATGGACTTGAAAGGTCTGGCCGGATTCGACGTAGTCGGATCCGAAGTCGAGATAAGGTCCGAGTCGGACAGACTCCAACTATGAGACGCAGCGATATGTCGCTCAGTGAGTCTCTAGTACAACATACGCTTTATGTCCTAAGACCTGAGCCGACGCATGTACTGGATCGTGATGACTTGCATTGGGCCGACCAAACGCTACTCCGTGGTGGGTAGTTACAAAGGTAGGTTTCGGTTAGTCCAGTCCCATGCTGCGATACATGGTTGAGCAAGATGGGATTTGCCCTCCGATCGAGAGAGATATACTGGGCCCTCGTGTGATCCGACCAGAACAACATGGCCATGCGACAAGGATTATGAGATAATCCAGATTGTGGTCGGCATCACTGAAACGAGAAAGAGGTCGGGCTAGCACAAGGATGACAGTCTCGCCTTGAGCCCGACAACATATATCGTGCGGCAAAGGGAACAGAAGTGTGACATGTTGTATAGGTTCTCCTAACCAGCTTCATAGTCTGCTTGGTGGTCGGCACACCTTGCTAGAGGCCGCTACCAACCGTGCAGGTCGGAGGTGATCCGAACTGTGACCAAGCCAACTTGAAACTAAGGGGTCGCGCTCTTAAGGGAAGGAACCACGAGGTCGGTTCAGAGACACCGGTCGGATGTGATCCGAATGGACTAGGAACGTGACCGAGTAGATTTCGCTTTAGGGTCCGTGCGAGGCCCAAGTGTTGAGCCTGCGACGGACGCCTATATAAAGTGGAGGTGCTCCACACTCATGTGGTTGATCGCTTCGGCGCTGCGACTAGGATTTGCATGTGTTGCGAATAGCCACCTCCACTCGCCGCTGACTGTGTGATCGGACCTAGTAGTCCGCCGCATGGTGTTCCTCCTGCACGCGCGGATACCGTTAGAGGCGGTGCACTTGCGCCGCTCCGGTGAACTCGTACGTGGGACCGGACGACCGGCTGTTCGAGGGAGATAGGACGAGGAGGAGATGATCCTCGCGGACGCGCTGCCCCAACTCTTCTTCCGCTGCATGGCACTGCGCGTCTAGTGGTAACGAGCTGTGATCCATCTCCCATAGCATATTCCTGGATGTTCTGCGCGTAGGAAATTTTAATTTGCAGTCGACACACCCTACTGTAGAACCCAAGAAATTTGAGTCGGAAGGATTAAGTGGTTGGCGAAAGAGACCAGCCTTCGGAAGAGAAAGAGTTGGGCTATGAGGCACCTCATTTCGATGCTTGCGAGGGGCAGGAGTGTTGGGTAAGCCGGAGTTGAGGTCTTGAGCACCATCACTCTGGGTCATACGTCTTGAATCATGTTGCTGCTTCTTCAAAAGAAACTTGGGGTCCAAATGAGCAAGAGGATGATAAAATCTTACTTTCTGGATGACCCGCTGAGTTTTCTCTCTTGGCAAAGGGTTTGAGTCAGAGGAGACATGTATTACCTCTATTGCATTAGCCTAGCTTGTCTCTGCGTCATCCTGAGAAGAGTCGGCATCAATAAGTTGCATAAAAGGACGGCCAAGGGAGTTGAGTTCTACCTCCGAGTCATCCAGGTTGAGAAGATCTTCTGTCGTTTGTTTTTTACGGTGGCCCAGAGCATGGGCCTTAGTCTTAGGCTTCTTGACCAGGGCGGCGGCTTCACTACAAAAAAAAATACACTTCCGTGATGATACTTGTTTGTCACAGTAGGTCGCGTTTTCTGTCATGCATCTACATCCATGACAAATTTATGACAGAATCAAGATAGTCATACATGTGCTGTCGTAGAGGTGTTCCATGACATTACCAAAATTATCATCACGGAGGTGTCCACCTCCATGATGATAAATCACGCGTCACAGAAGTGCTTTCGTCAAGGGTGACCGACACGTGGCATCCACCGTAACGGAACGTCGTTAAGCTATCGTGTACGGTTTTGGATCCGATAACCCGTTAACAGCCCCGACCAATGGGGATTTTCCACATGTAAAATCATCATTGGCTGGAGGAAACACGTGTCGGCTCACCGTTGGGACAGATGTCATCCACTCATTGGACCCAAAGCTCCTATGATACGTCGACACGTGGCACGGCCCAACAGACGCCCATTCCTGTGAAAAGGCCGGCCCGTTTGACTTGGTCAAAAGGTGGTGGTCCGGCCCACGACAAGCCTGTGAACGGCATGTTCGCATATAGCCCATTTACAACCCGCTAACCCAGGGCCCGTTTATGGCCTATCCGAATTAGGCCCAGTAGCGTCATCTGGGCCGTCCAATATAATTCCAGCCCCTTTTAATTTCCGGCCCATGTATGGCCCATGACGTCTTTCGGCCCATATGAGGCCCTTATTACTCTCGGCCCAATAAAGGCCCGTGGTAAAACTGGCCCGTAATGAACAGTGTATCACTTTGTACCCATTAACGGCACATGGTGAAACTGGTCCGTAATGAACAGTATATCAATTTATACCCATTAACGACCCATTATTCCGTTGGGCCGTTTCCAGCCCATGTTATCTTTCGGCCCTCTCGGGGCCCATTTATTCTTGGGCTCATTTCCACATTCATTTACTTACGGCTCGTTACTGTCATTTTCTGCTTGTGGGCCAAATTATGCCCGTGGTTACAGTCGGCCCGTTTGTGGCCCGATAATACGTTGGGCCGTTTTCATGTCAAAAAAACCCGTTGGGATGTTTTCATAGAGTTATCAAATATAGCCTATTAACGGCCCGTTATTGTCCATGAATAGTACGGCCCATGATTGGAGAAATGATGATACGCCCCGTAGAAGTCCCATGGATCCTACGGCCCATAAAAGGCCCATGAATCATACGGTCCGTAGAAGGCCCATGGATCCTACGGCCCGTATAGAAGGCCAATGGATCCTACGGCCCGTAGAAGGCCCATGGATCATACGGCCCGCAGGAGGCCCATGGTTACAACAGTCCGTGTGTTTCCATGATTATTTTGGCCTAGTTTCCAAAGATAGGTTATTTTGGCCACTAGAAAATCACAGAAAAAGAACTGCAGTGACTACAAGAAAATAGCTAAACAAGACAATAAGGAAATAAATAAGCAAGCAATTAACGCTAGCCTATCACCGCTATTACACATATTACATCCACTGGGCATCAAAGGTCGCCATCAGTGCAAATATAGGGAACAAAGTAGCATATTACATGCACTGGGTGTCAAAATTGGCCACCAGTGCAAATAAACGCGGCAGCAAAACAAGAGCATAACTGAAACAACTTCAGAAGAGCTCAAGAAACGTGATATCCACCATGCTGGCAATAAGCTTAGCAAGCTTATTATCTTTGTCCTGTTTGGTGCTAAAATCCTCCAATGCTTGCTGTTGCACCAGAAAGTATGCATCTGAATGCTCCAGGGACTTCCGCAGTCCTTCCGCTTCTTGTCGCAGCAGAGCTGATCGATGTCTTTCAGCTTGTAGCTGAGACTCAAGAAACCAAACTGATTCAGACAGTGAGTTTGAATAGCTCGTGCAAGCGGTAGTGGCCAGTAACTCCAACACTAAACCAAGACATGACTTTGGGGTTGTCTCACTGTCTTCAAGATAGTCTTCCTTAGTTGTTTTATTACCTTTGTTGGAGACAAACAAGGATGTGTCACTATCCTGAACCTTATCTGCATTACTTCCTTTACCATTTCTTAATAAGGCACTCTTCCCCAATATTCTGTCAGCATTCTAAAAGAAGAAACAAGCAGACACATAACAATTTAGCATGTACTAGTATATGAAACTCATTTCGGTGAACCAGCTCATTAGTAAGGTGGACAGGATTAAACTACCAAGTCTTCTATTGCCAAGTACTAGTACATAATAAAAGCATCAAACAAACATATATCTATGTCCTATGGTCACTACATTGTCTTGCCAAATGAAAATAGAGACACAGTTCAAATCATATCAGTTCCAGACAAAGCAGCAGTGAAAGAATACAAAGCGTGGGAAACTATACGGCACAACAAGATTTCAGATGGGTACCACGGGTCTACATGTACAACAACACTATTTGCTTTGTTGTGATGCTAGTAATGTGCATGATATGAGAAGTCAACTGTATACACAATTGAAATTGAAATCAACAGAGCTATTGATAAGAGCAAGCCTGTTAAAGAAACATGCCTGAACATACCTGCTGTGCCATTGTAGTTTCGATTGGATCCTTCAATTTAAAAATAAGTTTGTATGAGTAAATACAGTGATACAAGAGCAAAGCAATATGCACGATAGCAATCATAATTAAAAAAAGGCGCGCCTAAGCGAGCTCTTAAGCGCGCCTAGGCTCCAGGCGTTGGCGAAACGCATTGCGTATAACTATCTTTAATCTGTGCATAACTGCGCATAAGCATGCGCTTTGGTCAGTAAAGCGCAAGGCGGTGGCAAAACGCACAATTAACGCCTAGCGCTTTTTGGAACTATGATAGCCATGGAATCTTAAATTAGAACAATTGTTCTTCAGGTTTAGGCACTTGTTCTACATGAGCAGAGTACAATAAGACGCAAGAATATAGTACTTAAAAATAGAAAATGAGCTCATAGACCTTACCACATTCTTGGTTCGGGACTAGTACAGAACAAGGCGTTCCCAGTCATCGTCCAGTAAATGTGTCTCAGGAGAACGTAAGGGAATTTGATGAGTTTCTTTGACGTTGAAGTATGTTTTCTTTATGTAATTCCGATACTGCCACCAAGAATTCTTGAAGATAGCAGAGGTATTAGCACATGTTACCTCATCCTGAGATTCCAAATCGGTCCTTCTCTATAGAGAAAAATGGGAAAAATTTGATGTATTATAACCATCATGGAGGTAGTGAGGGAGTCCTGGATTAGGGGGTATCCGGACAGCCGGACTGTTGGACTATGAAGATACAAGATTGAACACTTCGCCCCGTGTCCGGATGGGACCCTAGCCCCCTCCGGTGTCTATATAAACCGGAGGGTTTAGTCCGTAGGACGAGGAAAATCATACCATAGGCTAGCTTCTAGGGTTTATCCTCTACGATCTCGTGGTAGATCAACTCTTGTAATAATCATATCATCAAGATCAATCAAGGAGGAAGTAGGGTATTACCTCCATCGAGAGGGCCCGAACCTGGGTAAACATCGTGTCCCCCGCCTCCTGTTACCATCCGCCTTAGACGCACATTCGGGACCCCCTACCGAGATCCGCGGTTTTGACACCGACATTGGTGCTTTCATTGAGAGTTCCACCGCCGCCACCGTAAGGAAGGATGCCTCATCTCGTTGTCAAGGACAACATCACCTCTGGGGGAGCCCTGGCTGTCGGCCAAACTCTCCGGCTAGGCGGCTTCGTCATGACCGCCCGTTCGGCTGCTGCACCGACGATGACTTCTCGGGTCATCGAAAACAGCCTCCACGTCGGCTCGGAACTTGCCGAGCAGATGAATCCAATGGAGCTCTCTTCGCTAAACGAGCTCTTGGATTGCATCACCGCTTTGGGAGTTGCTATGGACTATGATCAGATTGGGCTTAAACCCGACCAAAGGGAGATTAACTCTCCGCCGGTCACCCATCAGATAGCGGTAGTGGAGGAACAATACGGCGACTTCCTCTATCTTGAGGACAAACTATGTCCCGATTCTCGAGCTCTCCAAGCCGGATACCCATTTACGGAAGGACATTGCCCAAGCCCTGAACCTAGAATCAGGCAGCGGTCCAGACTTATTGGGAAACATCCCGGAGCCCAAACTTCCAAGATCGGAAACTCCTCTGCCCCTGGGTCTCAGATCGGGTTAGGGTTCGGACTCAAATCCACCCACCCACCCAGATATAAACGATCTTTACCACATTAGGCAAGAGCCCCAGGAAACACTACATCATTATTGGGCCAGATTTCTCCTTGTAATGAACAAGGTCAAGGACTGTCGCGAGGAAGACGCAATCTCATTTTTCTGCAATAATTGCACGGACAAGGGAATCCTTAACGCCAGAATTCGCCGTGACATAGCACGCTTCGCTGACTTGGCGGCCATAGTACGGAAGTACTGTGCGATGGAAAGTGCCTGGAAAACCGAAACAAAATTCTGGGATAATCCGGCTCTGACTAAACACCCAGTTCGAATTAAAAGGGTGCACTCTCATAAGAGGCCCGACTCAATTACAAAGAAGCAAACTCCCACTACAGGGCGTGGAACCGTATTGGAGGGATGGCTTAACGGGCCCTGCAAAATTCATAGTACAGCGGATACCATACCAACACACAACCTTAGAGCATGTTGGGTACTCCGGCAGGTGGCCAAAAGCGGTGAGGATCTCCTCATTCCAAACACCACAGAGCACCATCCCGTGGATAACAATACAGTATTTACAGTCTTTGAGACATTCGCCTCAAATAATAGGCGCAAGCGAGCACTCCGTAGCCTTGCCGAAGTCTGCCACGTGGCAGCAATAAATCCATGGAGCGACACGGCTATCACCTTCAATGCCAGTGACGAACCTAAATTCCGAACAGCCCGAGCACTAGCCGCATTGGTCCTTAGCCCAATTGTGGACGGCTTTCGGTTCACTAAAGTGCTCATGGACGGCGGTAGCGGATTAAACCTCATTTATGAGGAAACTCTTCAAAAAATGGAAATAGACAGAAACCGCGTTGAGCAAAGCATCACGACCTTCAGAGGAATCATCCCTGGTCGGGAGGCATGCTGCGCTGGGAAAATCACACTAGATGTGGTATTCGGCACTCTGGAGAATTATAGGTCCGAAGAAATTACATTCCAAGTGGCCCCGTTTAGTAGCGGATACCACGCCCTTTTAGGGCGGGAGGCATTCACGATCTTCCAAGCCATACCCCATTACGGGTACATGAATCTCAAAATTCCCGGGCCCAATGGAATCATCACTCTAGCTAGTGATCCGGACATAGCGCTCCGCGACGAAAACAAAACAGCCGCACTGGCCCTCGAGGCATTATCCAAAGCCCTCGCGGTAGAGGAATTAACTGCGCTACGCTCCACAGTGGACAGGGACGACGTGATACTCGACAAAAGACCCAAATCCAGTTTTTTTAAACCAGCGGATGAAATAGTCAAATTCCAAGTCCACCCAACGGACCCTACAAAAACAGCCTCCATCGGGGCACAATTAAACCCCGCTGTAGACGCCGCACTATGGGAATTCCTGCGCGAGAATTGGGACATATTTGCTTGGCATCCCTCAGATATGCCAGGAATCCCACGCAGACTGGCCGAGCATAGCCTTAACATTCTAAAGGGATTCAAGCCGGTCAAGCAGACTCTTCGGTGTTTCTCTGAACCTAAGAGACAAGCCATGGGAGAGGAACTAGCCAAGCTATTGGAGGCCAGATTCATTAGAGAAATAAAACATCCGGACTGGCTAGCAAACCTGGTGATGGTACCAAAGAAGGACAAATCCTGGCGCCTATGTGTCGATTGCAAGGACCTCAACAAGGCTTTCCCAAAGGATCCCTTCCCCCTCCCTCGCATTGATCAAATTATCGACGCTACCGCAGGACACGACTCATTGTGCTTCCTCGACGCATACTCCGGCTACCAACAAATTAAGATGGCGGAGTCCGACCAAGCCGCAACGGCATTTATCACGACATACGGCCCCTTCTGTTTCAACACAATGCCCTTCGGGCTCAAAAACGCCGGCGCAACGTATCAACGCATGATTCAGACATGTCTAGAAAAGCAGATCGGCAAAATAGTGGAGGCATACGTAGATGATGTGGTCATTAAAACCAGACACGTTGACTCTTTAATAGATGACTTGAGGCTCACGTTCGACAATCTCCGAACATACGACATCAAGCTCAATCCGGAAAAAGGCATTTTCGGCATACCCGCCGGAAAGCTCCTGGGCTTCATCGTCTCTAGTAGAGGAATTGAAGCAAATCCGGCTAAAATCCGAGCCCTGTCACAGTTGGCTATCCCAACTGACCTCAAGCAAATCCAGAAATTAACTGGATGCGTGGCGGCCTTAAGCCATTTTATCTCCCGATTAGGAGAAAAGGCATTACCCCTTTATCGCCTTCTTCAGTGCACCGAACATTTCGAGTGGACGGACGTGGCCACGGCCGGACTGGAAGACATAAAGGCCATCCTGGCCACCAACCCAATCCTGGCCGCGCCAAACATTGGCGAACCAATGCTGCTATATATAGCGGCAACTCATCAAGTTGTAAGCGCAGTGCTCGTCGTCGAACGAGAAACGGACGGACATAAATTCCCACTTCAAAAGTCGGTATATTATGTATCCACTGTCCTCACTCCATGCAAATCACGGTACCCGCATGATCAAAAGATAGCATATGCGTTATTCATGGCATCCCGGAAACTACAACACAACTTTCAAGAGTGTTCAGTCACAGTGGCCTCGGAAGTACCACTCAGCGAAATAATAAACAACCGCGACGCCACGGGCCGGATTGCCAAATGGGCCATTGAGCTCCTCCCGTTCGACATAACATCTAAACCTCGCCGAGCCATTAAGTCACAAGTATTGGCCGATTTTGTCGCTGAATGGACAGAAGCCGAACTCCCTAAAGAGTACGGTGCGTACTCCAATTGGATCATGCACTTCGATGGCTCTAAAATGTTGGCTGGTCTGGGGGCTGGCATCGTCCTGACGTCCCCCACCGGGGATACAGTCCAATACGTACTCCAAATCTGTACACGAGACTCCAACAACGCAGCGAATCGAGGCCTGTTACATGGTCTTGGATGACAGTTTCCATGGGCATTCGATGCACGGAGGTGCGTGGGGACTCGAACCTTGCAATATCCCAAATAAATGGAGACTTTGATGCCAAGGATCCAAAAATGGCGGCTTATCGCAACTCCGTCCTCAAGATGTCAGCTCAGTTCGAGGGGCTCGAATTCCACCATGTGGCTCGGGAAAACAATCAGGCGGCGGATATCCTCACCCGTATCGGCGCTAAGCGTGACATTGTCCCACCTAACATCTTCTTGGAAAGGCTGTTTAAGCCATCCATGGTATGGGAAGGGGACACCGGTAACAATAGTCCGGACCCGGCCACAACGCCAGATACCGAACACTCTGACATAATCTGAGGCTCTGCCGCTGAAATAACACCTTCAGCCCACGTAATAGTGGCCTCATCGCCCCGTGGACAGAACCATTCCTGGCCTACCTAACCAGGCAGGAACTTCTCGGGGACCAAAATGAGGCACGCTGTATAGTGCGGCGATCTAAAGCCTACAAGGTTCACGAGGGAGAGCTTTATAAGAAAAGCGCTACCGGAGTCCTTCAAAGGTGCATCTCCGAAGAGGAAGGGCGGAAGCTTTTGGCAGAAATCCATGCTGGACTCGGTGGCCACCACGCTGCAGCCCGGGCCCTTGTAAGCAAGGCCTTCCGTACAGGTTTCTATTGGCCGACGGCCCGGACAGATGCACAGGACTTGGTCCAACGCTGCGTCGGTTGCCAGCTTTTTGCAAACCAAAGCCATATGCCGCCCACCGCTCTCCAAACAATCCCCATTACCTGGCCCTTTGCGGTCTGGGGGCTTGATACGGTCGGACCCCTTAAAGGGGGAACCCATAAGAAAAAATACTTACTGGTCATGGTGGATAAATTCACCAATGGATAGAAGCCAAACCCGTTAAAACGGCCGAATCCGGACTGGTGATAGACTTCATATCTGGGGTTGTACACCGTTATGGCGTCCCCCACAGCATCATTACCGACAATGGCACAAACTTTACAGCCGACGAGGTAAAACTTTGGTGCAGCCAAATGGGCATCAAGCTCGATTATGCTTCTGTCTATCACCCGCAAACTAACGGTCAAGTCGAGCGAGCAAATGGTCTTATCATGATCGGCATCAAACCCAGATTAGTGTGGTCCTTAAAGGAGTCTAACACGCACTGGGTAGAGGAGCTCGACTCCGTCCTATGGGGGCTGCGGACCACGCCGAATCGTACTACCGGATAC
Organism: Aegilops longissima; assembly: GCA_021605205.1. NCBI lineage: Eukaryota > Viridiplantae > Streptophyta > Magnoliopsida > Poales > Poaceae > Aegilops > Aegilops longissima. The sequence continues at coordinate 360,663,506 of CM038676.1, forward strand.
ACACCGTTCTTTATGGTGTACGGCGCAGAGGCGGTTCTGCCCTGTGACATAATTCATGACTCACCTCGAGTGCGCATGTATGAAGAAAAAGAGGCCGAGCTTGATCAGCAGGACAATTTGGACGCCCTGGATGAGGAGCGCGATGTGGCAAAAGCCCGTTCCGCATTCTATCAGCAACAGGCTCAAAGATACCAAAGCAGAGAAGTACAGGCCAAAACTTATAACATTGGTGAACTAGTTCTACGCCTGCCGGAGAAGAAAAAGAACAAGCTTCAACCCAAATGGGAAGGTCCCTTCATTATTGACCAAGTTCTGACCGGCGGAGCGTAGCGTCTGCGGGATGCATCGGACAATCGACTTGAGCCAAACCCATGGAATGCAGCCAGACTCCGAAGATTCTACACCTAGTGTCGGACTCTTTGTTCGTCTCCTTACCCCTGTCCATTTTTTGCATATACATTGTCTGTCGTTTCTCTCTTTTTTTTTCTTCTTTTTCCTTCTCCTCAAGGCCTTAAAAGGCCAACTTGTGTTTTGACTACACAATATTAACGCGCTAGCCGCGCTCATTATACCTGGGGGCTTCTTATACATAAGCTTAATATAACTATTTTTCCGGGCTTCATGCCCCGCACATGTGTTATTCTTTCGAATGTACCTTTTTTCGCCATTATATGCATCGATATGACTTAAGTTTTGGCCAAGCTGGGTTGCCTGGCTCTTCTATTTATGCCCTACGTTCCCGTTAATTCGGCTAGGGCATAAGGGGAGCACCTCTGCGATTGTTACTGCCGGGTCAGCCGGATGTGTACCTCAGACTGGGTGAAGCCGAAAGCTAGCGTTCTTAAGGGAATATTAGGTCGGTGAACAAAAGATGACTTTTATGTATTTTTGATATATGCCCCCCAGATGTTTTTTGCCTGCGTCTCTTCTCGCAGTCCGGACATGCACATTAGGGCATGCGTACCCAGGGAAAGGAACCCTTAACGAAACTATTCTCCCTGGAAGATGTTTCTTACTATCCATGTAATATAACATAGCTAGTTGGGTACTTGTCTGTTCAAGCACTTATGACCCCTACGCCTAGTTTCCACGCATACCCCAGTTTTTACATAACCAAGAGGGTATTCGGATACACTGCGGACTATCGGGTCCCGAGGTCAAAGCGAAAAGGTCTGCCATGACAAATGATTTACAATCCGGCTAGAGACATTATACATGTCATTTCAATTACACAGTCACTTAGACTAACCAAATTCTTCTTCTGTCCCATCCAACAGGCTGTCTAGCCTACAATCCTGTTGGGAATACTTTGCGGCTAATTCTATTTGGTCATACACCAAACTGACGGGGATCTCTTTCCCATCGGGCCCCACAGGTCCGACCTCAGCCATGTGGTTTGGGTCAGCGTTGGTATACCGCGTCTTCACCATGGCCCAGGCTTCCCTGGCACCTTGACGGTAGGCCGATATCTTCCATAATAGGAAGTGCCGCGGCGCTCCCTTGAGCTTCTCTGCAAGCTCTCCAATGCCTCCTGGCATGGAGACGGATGGCCACAAGGCCTGGGCAATACCCTGCATCACCTGCCGAACTTGTTCGTGCAGTTGTGAGAGCTCTGGTAGAAGATCACCCGCAGACCCGGGCATCTCCTCCGCGGGACGACCCGTCAGCATACCTGGAGACATAACTCAGTTAGCCGGCTTCTTCGCCAAACTCTTTCAAAAGTTTGTTCAAGCACTTACTGAAAATGCCGCGTCAAAGCCGCTTATTCTCCTTCACGGAGTCCGCAAGTTGGGCTCGAACATCCTTCATTTCCACGCTCAGCTGGGTATTGGTGTAACGCCCCGAGACCGACGCTCCAGAAGACTTCCAGCTATTCCGAGTTTCGCCGTGTGTTTCTTTTGTGCCTGCCCTTTTTATTTTTGCATTGCATCATGTCATCATACCATCAATTTCTCAAACCAACTAAAACTCAAACAAATTGCATGGGTCTTTGATCCATTTAAATCGAGGGAATTCACTTGTGATTTCTCTTTATAACATATTAAAGCCTCTCAATATTATTAGGGAGCTATAATAAAATTATTCCATTGTTTCGGTATCACCATAACACACTTGCAAATAATTCTCCATGCCTTTGTTATCTCATTTCTTGGTCTCCAACCTTGCCCATAAATTATTTCGTCATTTTCCGGAGCTCCACCAAAAATCCGAACATTTTTGGACCTTCCTTTTATCAAGTCCTAGTTCAAACCCATTTGAATAAAATTCAAATGAGTTTGAATTTACATCTTTCAACCGTGGCCTTTCTATTTTTCTTGGAACGAGCATATTTTTGCGAGTCCGGGAAAATTACCCCCATGCGTAAATGCTATCCCAAACACTTCCTTTCCTCTTCTTTTCCTCTTTGGTATTTTCTGTTTTGGAAAATAAAAGAGTAGAGGGAGAGAAGCAGACCAGCCGCAGCCCAGCTACAACCTATCCCTAGGCCCATGGCCTTGGCCCAGCCGTGCCCTTGCTAAACCCTAGCCCGATCCCCATCTCTCGATCGCTCCCTTCTCCTCCTTCCCTCGCGCCGCCACACACAACAAACATCGCCAGGGAAAGGAGCTCCCCGCGCTGCAAGGTCGGAGCCCCTCGATCCCCATCTCCTTCCCGCAGCGCCGCCAGCGCTCGATCTCCCTCCCCCTTGGTCCATCTCTCCCTCGAGTGCGGCCTCAGCCTCCCTCCTCCTCGATCCCGAGCCCGAGCACGTCGCCCCTGCGCCTCCACGTCGTCTTCGCGCGCGCCACCGCCTTCCTGCATCGACGCCGCGATCTACCTCTGTTTCGCCCTCCTCCTCAGCCCGGCCTCCCCTGCTTCGCGCCAAGGACACCGCCGGCAACGGCGTCGCCATGGTCTTTGCGAGCCTGCAACGCTCGTCCTCCTTCCCGAGCTCGACCCCTCGTCCAGCGCGCCTTCTCCATCCCCGTCGTCGCGTGCTGCCAGCCTCCTGCCTCTGCCGCCCGGCCCGGCCGCCGTCGCAGGGCTTCCGAGCCCCTCCTCCCGCTGCCCCGACAAGCAACAGCGACGACCTGGCCGCGCCTCCTGCCCCGCCGGCTTCTTCTCTGCTTGAGGAGCTCCAGCAGCCGCGCATGGCTACGCCTCCCATGGAGATCCGCCGCTGAGGCTGCTCCTCGCCTGCCTCGCTGCCTTCCCTCGCGCTGCTGCTCCTCTGCTTCGTCCTCTACCGCGTCTACGGGATCGCCAAGAACGTGTACCTCGACGACCCGCCAAGTACCCCTTCGGATCACCAAGTACATCTACGGCCTTGTACCACTACTTCCTCTACCGACGACCCCGGACATCTACGAAACGAACGTGTACAACTACCATCGCCGTGTACAACTACTTCCACTACTTCCCTCGACGAACTCGATCCGCCTCGAAAATGCACGCTTCAAAGGTATAACCCCGAGACGACCGCCGTGGGCCGAATGCATGTGTTGAATGAGATGCACCATTTTCACCGTGTTCGAATTGTCTTTGCACGTTCCTCATTTGCCATGCCACCATCATGTGGGACACCCGGTAGTCGGGAGCACCCCACCATCTCTAGCATGTTTCGCACATCCGCACGCTTCCTTTTGCACCGTTATCTCCATGAGCTACTGGAACCGGAATGTTGCCGTGGCACCATTTCCGTTGTAGTTGCTGTGGCACCCCTTTCGTCCCGCCACGGTGACAAATGCTTCATAACATGCTCTTGTCAACATTTTCATAAAAATTGCTTAAAACTTGCATATGTCATCCGCATCATGATAACAACATTTAAATGTTTAAAATTGTTGTTGCATTAAATTGCTAAATGCATATGGGGATTTACCGGATTTGTTGTTTTTATATCCGGCCCCATTTAAATTGTTTAGATGGTATAGTTTTGTTATGCTTCACCACTTGCCATGTTAACCAATATTTAATATTGTTGTGTTCCTAACCGAGAGAGAACTAAATAATTGATGTGGTGTTTCGTCAATATGCAACTCGTTGCATATTGAGCTCCACTTAATTTGTAGTGTTGTTCGTTGCACTTTGCCATGCCATGCATATTTAAACCGGACATGCATCATACTTGGTTGTGCATCATGCCATGTGTATGTGATGGTTGTTTACTATGTTGTTTGTTTCTTTCCGGGTTGCTTCTCTCGTTAGCTTCGGTTTCGTTCCGGAGTTGTGAGGATTCGTTCTTCTTCCTTGCGGGATTTCAGGCAAGATGACCATACCCTCGAAATCACTTCTATCTTTGCTTGCTAGTTGCTCGCTCTTTTGCTATGCCTATGATATGATGCCTACCACTTGCTATATCATGCCTCCCATGTTGCCATGTCAAGCCTCTAACCATCCTTTCCTAGCAAACCGTTGTTTGGCTATGTTACCGCTTTGCTCAGCCCCTCTTATAGCGTTGTTAGTTGCAGGTGAAGATGAAGTTTGTTCCTTGTTGGAACATGGAGATGTTGTTCCTTGTTGGAACATGTTTACTTGTTGGGATATCACAATATATCTTATTTAATTAATGCATCTATATACTTGGTAAAGGGTGGAAGGCTCGGCCTTATGCCTAGTGTTTTGTTCCACTCTTGCCGCCCTAGTTTCCGTCATATCGGTATTATGTTCCCGGATTTTGCGTCCCTAACGCGGTTGGGTGATTTATGGGACCCCCTTGACAGTTCGCCTTGAATAAGACTCCTCCAGCAAGGCCCAACATTGGTTTTAACATTTTCCACCTAAGCCTTTTTCCCTTGGGTTCTGCAGACTCAAGGGTCATCTTTATTTTAACCCCCCGGGCCAATGCTCCTCTGAGTGTTGGCCCAAACTAGAGCGCTTTGCAGCTCCCCCTCAAGGAAACTTGGGGTCTGGTTTTAGTTCTACGGACTGCTCATCCGGTGTGCCCTGAGAACGAGATATGTGCAGCTCCTATCGGGGTTTGTCGGCACATTCGGGCAGCTTTGCTAGTCTTGTTTTACTATTGTCGAGATGTCTTGTAGTCCGGGATTCCGAGACTGATCGGGTCTTCCCGGTTGAAGGAATATCCTTCACTGACCGTGAGAGCTTATAATGGGCTAAGTTGGGACACCCCTGCAGGGTATTATCTTTCGAAAGCCGTGCCCGCGGTTATGAGGCAGACGGGAATTTGTTAATGTCCGGTTGTAGAAAACCCGAAGTTGATCTTAATTAAAATACACCAACCGCGTGTGTAACCGTGATGGTCTCTTCTCGGCAGAGTCCGGGAAGTGAACACGGTGTTGGAGTTATGCTTGACGTAGGTTGTTCTAGGATCACTTCTTGATCATAGTTGTTTGACCGTGCTTTTGCCTTCTCTTCTCGCTCTCATTTGCGTATGTTAGACACCAGATATGCTAGTCTCTTGCTGCAGCTCCACCTCACTACCTTCTCCTACCCATAAGCTTAAATAGTCTTGATCTCGCGGGTGTGATATTGCTGAGTCCCCGTGACTCACAGATACTTCCAAAACCAGTTTGCGGTGCCGATGAAACCTTGCGGTGGCCTTTTGAGCTCAAGGAGGAGCTCGATGAAGATCTTGTTCATTGTGTTGTTTTGTTTCAGTTGATCAGTAGTGGAGCCCAGTTGGGACGATCGGGGATCTGTGTAGCATTTGGGGTAGTCTTCTATTATTTTGGTTCCGTAGTCGGACCTTGATTGTATTTGTATGATGTAATGCTTTACTCATGTATTGTGTGAAGTGGCGATTGTAAGCCAACTATGTATCTCTTTCCCTTATGTATTACATGGGTTGTGTGAAGATTACCTCACTTGCGACATTGCTTTCAATGCGGTTATGCCTCTAAGTCGTGCTTCGACACGTGGGAGATATAGCCGCATCGAGAGCGTTACAATTGGCGTCTTGGAGATCGTTTTTCTCCCGCCTAACTTTCGTAAGCACGCGCTCGCCAGCCTTTAGCTACCGTATGACATGTTGCTCATCCGGATTCACTCCAGAGTCATCTGCAATATCTATTGTTAGATTTGCATGCATGCCACATACTATATGGTACCTATCATTATTTGAAACAAGTGTTACCAGAGGGGGCCTTCTCGGACTCCTTCAATGCGGCAACTGCGGCCCGTAGCTGGGCCTTGCACTCTTCCAACTCTTGAGACAATTGGGTTTTCTTCTTTGTAAGAACCTGCACAAATGATGATCCTTAAATCAGTTGTGCCAACTATTTCAAGTCTAAGGGGCTACTGATATATATAATCATCAAATTTTCTTACCCATATATCCTTTACATACTCGTCCGTGGCTCTAGCAAGACCATTTTGAGTAGCACAGATGTACGCGTCTCCCGAGTTGAAGGCATCAAACGCCTCTTGGGAGAAACAAGCGTCATGGAGTACGGCCCGGCGACGCCTGTGATTCATGGCGCTCCCCACTTTGGAATTTGTAGCGGATATTTTATCTGCATCCTCTGTAGGAGGAGCATCCAGCGCGTGCCCCGTGTTAGCTTCCGCCTCTATGTCCGGCCCCGGGGCTCGACTGGTGGAGGCGTGATCTGCAACCTCTCCGGATATAGTCCGGCAAGCGTTTTTCCTTCTAGGAAACATGGGTGTTATTATGTTTTTAAAGACGACAACCACGGAGCAAGGTTTTGTGTCATACCTCTGCACCGGCGTCTCAGTCCGGATCTCCTTCCTTTTCAGCCGGCCCGGCTTCGGCGCCCCTTCTTGGCGAATCACCGTGGGTTCGGCATGGCGTCCCGAGGGCCTTCCCTGTAAAACACCATACAGGTATGATGGGTGAAGTGCATAAAAGAGGATCCTTCTTGGAAGACGGGACTCTGGTTTTACTTAAATGCGAGGCGGGGAGTAGCCTAGGATACTCAGCTATAATGGCCACCATGGTATCATCACAGCTTAATTGATAGAATATCCTGTCGATCAGCTCCACAAATATGCCAGGATCCTCCGATTGTGGAGGTGGGCTGTTGACCTCCCTTACAGCTTTTCGCAGTTCCTGCCATGAAACGGCAAGGTAAAAATGTATGATGATGAATGCGGGAAGGATGGGAGTAAAAAGTGGTAGCTCACCCAGCTTGGAGGATCGTACATGGAGAATCCATCCCGTGGCTTGATGCGGAGGAACTCCTCTTCCCCTTCCTTATACAAATCAGACAGAATTTTTGCTAGAGCAGCAACTGAGTCCGGTCCCTTACGCCCGTAGCGAGTGGCATCATCTTCCCCGTTGAAGTGCCACATGGGGTGGCCTTGATATTGAAGTGGCTGCACTCCCTGCATAATGCATATTGACATAACCTTGGTTACTGTCAGTCCTGATTGAGCCAGCACCTTTATCCGGCCCATCAGGTAAAGGATGTCTCTGTTATCTTCCTCCTGAGGGCTCCGAGGGCGCCAGCTTCGGCATTTCTTCAAAGGGTCATTGTCGAACTCGGGAAGACCAATCCGAATAGGATCCGGAAGGGGGGCGTCCTCCATATAAAACCACTCCGAAGGCCAGTCTTCGGACGTCTTCTTAGGGGTACCGGACAGGTATCCGGTCCCGGCGATGCGCCATATTTCGGCTCCGCCCACTTGATATATTGACGCCCTCTGTGTACGGGGCACAAGGCAGAATAGCTTCTTCCACAGCGCGAAATGAGCTTCGCAGCCCAGAAACAGCTCACAAAGGCCTACATAACCAGCGATGTGTAATATGGAAGCAGGGGTGAAGTTATGCAACTGGAGGCCATAAAACTCCAGGAGCCCTTGGAGGAACGGATGGATTGGAAATCCGAGTCCCCTTAATAAATAAGGGACGAGGCATACCCGCTCCCCCTTGGAGGGGTTGGGTAAGCTCTCCGCTTGCTCCCCGCCATTGTAGGTGGCGAGCCCGGCTCGAACGGGGACTATATACCCTTGAGAGGACCACGATGTCGCCTAGAGGGGGGGGTGAATAGGCGTTTTAAAATCTTTTATGGATTTGGCTATATCCTAATGCGGAAATAAACTAAGCGGATACTTTTCAAGCACAAATCCTAAATATACTAGGCTCACTAAGTGCACCAACAACTTAGCATAAACAAGATGAGAACAACGAGGATATGAGTAAGCACAAGTAAGTTACACAAACTTACTCAATGTATATCACGAGATATGGAAATGAATAATACGCACACCCACAAGTAGGCAATACAAGCTTACACAAATTGTATCACAATATATGGAATTGAATGATACAAGAAAACTCAAGTAAGCATTACAAGCTTACACAAGATATGTTGCAAGCTAGCAATTCACACTAAACACAAGATAGAACAATAGTAGGAAGAATGAATTGCGGACTATAAAGTGTTGGCCTAAATAATCTCTACGATATGGTAACCAACACAATATAATGAGGACAACAAGAATAGTGAATGCGCGGTCAAGTTACCAAGGTAAACCACAAGTAAGGAGTTAGGGTTAGGGATAACCGAAGTCATGGAGACGATGATGTATCCCGATGTTCACTTCCTTGGAGGGAAGCTAGTCACCGTTAGAGAGGTGGATGTTACCACGAAGGCACACCAACGCCACGAAGGCTCACCCTATTCTCCTTGAGATATCACCACGAAGGCGATTCCCAACCACTAGTGGAAGACCTTGAGGTGGCCTCCAAACGTTCACAAACTTTCCAGGGGACAAATCACAAGTTGATTCCTCACCGGAGCACTCCTACCGCCTAGGAGTCTCCAACCTCCAAGAGTAACAAGATCAAGGGGGAAATGCTCAAGACTTGCTCAAATCACGAATTCCTTTGGTCAAGAGAAGGAGAAGGAGTGGACCTATCACTTGATTGGAATCTCTCACAAGAACTCTCACAAATCTCTCCGGGATCTAAGATTTGAGATAGGAGATGGGAGAGGGAGCTTTTCTTCAAGTGTGGGTCAAGATAGTTGTGTTGCTCAGCCCCTCCATGAAGTGGTGAAGGGATATTTATAGTATGGGCACAAATCTGGCCGTTGAGGGTAATTCTGCTCAGGAAAGTGTCGGACGTCCGGTGGATTACCGGACGTCCGGTGGCGAAATAGGCACCGGAAGTCCGGTGGAACACCGGACGTCCGACGGCTGTAGCACGCCATCAGACGAATGTATCAGGATATTTGCGAAACAGGTTTGACGGACGCCCAACATTTTCCGGACGTCCGGAGACCGGATGTCCGGAACTTACCGGATTTCCGTCCGTTTGATTCTGGATTGGCGCACTGGATTTCCGGACGTTACCGGACGTCCGGCCAAAATAACAGCAGGAACCCCAAAACTAAAACATGCATAACTTTCACATCCGGACTCCGATTTTGATGATCTTGGGCTCGTTTTGAAGCTATAAAAAGCTCCAAGTCCTTAGATAGAGAACCACCCAAAATAAACCAAAATGGAGGATTCAAATTATTCAAAGGTTAGATCATATATTTTGGGAAACTATTTGTCTTTGGCTTTTCTTTGTTATATAGGATATGAGTGGAATTGTGTATAGAAGATGTTGACTTGAGCAAATCCATCACAAACCCCTTTGATCCCCTCTTAATAGTGCGGTATCCCTATAACTCAAGAATCATAAAAATAGCTACACTACATAGCTATCAAGAATCCATTCTTGAGTGTATATGTTTCTTTGGTGGTCATCACTCCACAACACTAACGTCAAAGGAACAAATACCTTTGACACGAGCCGTTCACTTGAGCTTGATGTTGATGTTTCTTCTTGGCTCAAGATGAAGGCAAGACATTGGTGAAGTCTTCAAGTCTCTCCCTCATACACAATGTGGGGAAGATTTGCTTTGTATTCATCTTCACTTGTCCATCATGTGATCATCCACAAGCTTCAAGCATGTAATCCTTTGGGATGGTTATCTTGAACTTGCCCTTGTCAACCATGATCACCAACACTTGATGTCATCCTCTCATAGACACTTGAAATCTCTTTCTCGATGCAAGCCCATGAGAATCACCTAACCCTCAGAAACATAGACAACACATAGTATGGGTTAGTACACAGAGTGCAATTTATAATTTCTTATCATACCACAAGATCCTATGTGGTGCATCATTTCTTCGTGTGTTGACCATTTAGAGTTTGATCTTTGAGCTTCAACTTGGTCAACCTATATCTCTACTCCATGTTTAATCTTGACGTCATGAAGGATATATTGAATTCTTCACTTGAATAGCTTGCTCAATCATGACTCAACACATGATTCCATTATGATCATATCTTTGAGCCACTCCTAGAATTCATCATTCAAATCATCCTCTTTAAGATCTTGATCCATTATGGCTCAAACCATAGCTCTAAGCATGGAAACCCTTAAGATACTCCAATGAACTCCATTTTGATCATCTCGATGTAATTGTTGCTTCAAAGGAGTTTTCTTCCATTATTCTTCAATCATTTTCCAATGGGACTAATCTTCAAATGTATATCTCAATGCAAACATTAGTCCATAAGGATTGTCATTAATTAATTACCAAAACCACACATGGGGACTACATGTACTTTCAATCTCCCCCATTTTGGTAATTGATGACAATCTCAACAAGAGGGTTTATATAATGAATAAATTGTATACTTGGGATGGTTGTACTATCATCAAGACACTACACAAGCATTTGATGATAGTACACCCATAGTATATAGAGCAAACTCCCCCACAATATATGCATGTGTGAATGAACTTTGAATGTCATTGCATATATCGGTTGACATAAACTAGGAGGAGATTTCTCTATATACAATGCTCATTCATGCAATAAGAATATATAACAAGGGTAGATATGCATGAGTGACAACAAGAATTACAAAAGATATTTATCTTAAACCCTCTAAACTTCTCCCCCATTGGCACCAAATGCCAAAATGGAAGACAAAACATCTAGCAGACCAATATAGTACGAGTTCGTCCTTGATGTGTGCATATCCCAACATGTGAGTGAAAACAAATGCACATATTCAATGATGAACAATTAAAGGAGCTCGGAATCTATAGAATGCAATCAGATACAAAGGTATGAACGTTTTCATGTATAAAAATTTCTAAGTGGCCAATAATAATCATGATATGTATCCATAAAGAAACTCATATACACAAAAAGAAAGGTTGCAATTGATAAGAACATGATATCCACAAGTGAATCAACTATTATACAACTTCAGCCTAGTCATAATAGCAAGGTACATGGCACAAAGCTCATGGCACAAATTGATCTCATTTTCATAACACAAAGTGAAGCAAGCAATCAAAAGATCTGACGAGCCAAAAGGATAAAAGAATATTACGATTTGGGTAAAGGAGTGTTATAAGAAAAATAGAAAAGATCCCCATGATTTGTGCACAATTTAGATTTTTTTTATTTGGATACGAGTGCACAAAATAGGATCATCACTCCCCCAAAATCAATAGGAACACACAACAATTGCAAGCAAACATAGATAAGAAAAGAAGCCTAGCATTTGCAACAAACATATGGTTGAGCAACATGTACATGAGGCAACCTAAGAATAGGCACAACCAAAATGATGTGTGTGAGTCACGTAAAAACACTTGAGAAGACTAGTATAAGGATGAGAATTAAGCATCAACATAGCCTTGAGTAAATGAGATACAAGGTGCAAGACATGTCCTTCCCACACACACGAAGTTAAGAAGGTCACACACACATCAAGCAAATGGGTTCACAAGCTCACTAATAGCAACCTAAAAATCAAAGCTTGTGACAACCCATGATGAAGATAGGAAATAATAGGCTTGTCAAGACAGGCATGAGGACACAAATCTTCACCAAACATGAGTGCACTAAGATGCAAAGAGGTAAGACATGCACTCATTCAACAAATGCTTCCATGGAGCCACCAAAAAGATATAAAGAGTGAATGAAATGGTGGACATGAAAGAATAGGGATATCAACTAGAGATGTAACTTCTCTCACGTGTATAAGATACTAGGTAGATGATATCCACAAAGAAGGATGTACACATAAAATAGTTACAAAAGGAAGGAATAAGATATCCAAGCGGAGTCATAAAATATACCAATGAGATCTTTGCTTGAAAGCATGGCACATGGCTTAATATAATCTTATTGTATATTAATGAACTCCAAACACACAACCATCAAAGACATCACAACTAGAAACAAGAGATCATTGTTGGGATGCTTTGAGAAAGGAAACAAGTATCACAGGAACGAGTCAAGAAATTCATGCCATGATGCAACCTACACAAGGTTGACCTCATTTCTATATATATATGCATGAAGTAAATACTTGTTACCGAGATAGCATTGGTATGAAGTTGTAGATCAATAAAATGTCCAAGCTTGGCTCTAATTTCCTCATAGTGCCACCACCTTCATGAATAAGCCAAGCACCCAATGCTTCTCAAATGTACCTAAAACATTTTAAGTACAATATGGTCCCCAAACTTATTGGGTCCAAAGTAGTTAGCATAACTACAACACATAGGGTAAAACCACTTAAATATGTGCCTATTGATATGAATTTGAATTTCATGCACATCATAGCTATTAAGAATTTGATGGATTTACCATATATATATTGGATCAAATAAGGCAAACAAGGCATGTGAATTTACACATAGCAAATATGCATGCACAAGCCTACCAAAATCCAGGGAGATACAAATTGGACAAATGACCACATAACCATTAATACTTCCAATATTGACCAAAATGAATCAAAGTGACAAATCAACATATGATAGCACCCAAAGTTCAACATATGAACAAAAAAACAATGAGCATATAAGGTATGCATTGCACACATACTCGTAGGAATATCTCACTCAAATAGATATAGGACACTATAAGCAATGAGATAACAAACTCTCATATAGAGCAATAAGATGAATTCAAACAAAATGGTATTTCGGGTTATCATTCGGTGTAGAAACCAAATAAGTACATGATCATCTATACTAACACAAGCATAACATGAGAGTTTAGAAATAAACACAATGCTTGGATAGAATAATATTAACATTCCAACTAGATAGATCATTATGCAAAGCAATAATTGGAATAGCTTTAATCAAATGATTTTCCAAATATGATTTTAAAGATAACCATGAGCAAAACCGCACAAGAATGCCATACGTAAACAAGACATTGCATGCCACGGAGATATAAGATAATCTCAAATATAAATTCTAAGTGGCATCCCTCAATTGTTCATATTAACAAGGATTGTGATATGCACAAAGCATATTACTCCCCCACAATATGATGATCCATGTATTATCCACAAGAAGCAAATGAAACCCAACTAAGGATAATTAATGGATGAGAATTTGAGTTTCAAATGAGCTTTACATACCACATAGTAACTAGATAATATTGCACTAACAATACTAGGTGGTATCCCACATACATACACATTTAAGGTTTGTGAAATGCGTAAAACATAGCACTCCCCCATAATGTGATGATCCATTAATATCTCAAAAGAGCCAAGTAAGATTCAACTAATGAAGCAATAAAGGCTTGAAACCACACACACAAATATATGAAGTGCATTGCGACCTACACATGCTAGATAACACAAATCAAGCATACTAGGAAGCACAACTATAAAAGCACATGCTAGGTACAAAACCTAAACATGCAAGGGACATAGTAACTTTCAATGTAAACAATGCAAGTACAAGTTACCTCAAAGAGGAGCATTGGATTGATAGATATGATGATAATCCACTTGACTTGGCATTAACCATAACATATGGTGAAAATAGTTTTTCTTCATGAAGTAGCCAAGTATACAATGCCCTCCACACACCTATTGATCAAGTTTGAGCTTGATGGTCCCCAACCAAGTTGGGTCCTAAGAAGTTAGTAACAATAGGCTTGGCAACCCAAATGGTCTTGTCCACTTTCAAACTTCTTTGGGAACCCACAAACTTGGCAAACACATTGCCAACAATATCCTTCCTTAGAGAATAATGATTATTGACTATAGGAGGCTTAGATATGTTACCATTGGGACAAGATGAAGCTATGTGTCCCTTCTTACGGCAAATATAGCAACATGTGGTCCCCTTTCTCTTCTTCTTTACCTTTTCAACTTGGAGAGCATTATCTTGGTTAGGCATGGGAAGAGGCCTTTCATTATCTTGATATTGAACTTGAGGCCACTTCCCTTGATGCTTCACATTTGAAGCCTTCTTCTTCAATGAACATGATCTCACATGGTGTCCAACATTCTTGCACTTGAAGCAAGTAATGGTGGCCGAATTCTTGACTTGATCTTGTTCCTTCTTCTTGTTCTTGGACTTCTTCTTGTTGGAGATGAAATCAAATCCTATTTTGTCTTGAGGGTCCTTTTGCACACTCAATATATTATCACAACATTTTTCCAAGTCTTTCTTCAAACTAGTGACTTGGGCCTTGAGCTCTTTATTTTCCTCTACAAGGTTAGTATTAACAAAAGAACTAGAGGAAGTAGAAGCTTCATTGTTAGAGCAACAAGGCATGGTGAGCAATTCATTACAAGATGTACCAATATCATGTAGAGAGGAATTGCAAGGACTAGCACATGAAAATAAGGCATTTCGAGTAGAAGATGTGCTAATATCCACATGAGACTCACATGATTTTACCTTGGTGACCATAGCCTCATGAGCTAACTTTAACTCATCATGAGAGATTAGAAGATCATCATGAGTGCCTGAGAGCTTTTTATGACTTTCTCCCAATTTCCCATAATTTCTTGTTAGCAAAGCAAGTTGAGCACATAGCTCAACATTCTCCTTCAAAATTGATGCTTCACATGAAATCGAGTTAGTAGCACAAACATCATTATCAATATGACAGGAGCAAGTAGAACTTAGTGACTTCTCATGAGTTGATTGAAGCTCCTCATGAGACTTAGAGAGTTTTATGAGCTCTCCCTTGACACAATTGCATTCAAGGAGAAGGAGCTCAAAATCCTCTTTAAGCTTACAATGAGTAACGTTAATCTCTTCTTTTGAAGACCTCAAGTCACTAAGCGTTTCATGAGCCTTAGCAAGTTCATGTTCAAGTTGTTCACTTTTAGCTTCCTCATTGAGAAATAAATCATTACGTTTTTCAAAGCAAGCAAGAACATCTTGGAACCTTTTATAAGTGTTATTTTTAGCTCTACGAAGAGTTTTCCCAATCTCATAGAGATTTTGAGTCAAGACTTCATCATCTTCCTCATTACAACTATCATCATTATCACTAAGAGAAGATGATACCTCGTCATTACCTCTTGCCATGAGGCACATGTGAACACAAGGGGTTGATGATGATTCTTTTGGAGAGGAGGATTCTTCATCAATCAAGCATGCCTCATCTTTATTGATTTCCTCTTGTGGTATGCCACATGTTGGTGAAGTGAAAGATGTTGAGGTATGCAAGTAATCGGAGGTGGAAGCAATAGAGAGCTCTTCATGATTTAAAAATGTGGAGAACTCCTCCATTAACTCCCCAAAAAGAATATTGCCTTCATGAAGATTGGACCCACCATATATATCTTCAATTTTGGTCCAAGCATCATGAGCCAATGAACAAGACGAAATTGACTTGAACACCTCGAAGGTTATAGCTTGGTGAATGATACTTAAAGCTTCACTATCAAGATGCATATCACCAAGTGACGGAGATTGTCCATCCTTTAGATTTGAATTCCCTACAACCACAATCCGCAAAGCATTTGGACCCATGGCCCGAAAGTGACAAAGCATGCGTAATCTCCACATAATGTAATTTGTGCCATTAAAACAAAATGTGTCATCATGCACTAGTTCACTAGTCGACATCGTTACTCTCTAGGCGGTTAAGCCTAATAAGGAAAGACCTAGCTCTGATACCAACTGAGAGGACCACGATGTCGCCTAGAGGGGGGTGAATAGGCGTTTTAAAATCTTTTACGGATTTGGCTATATCCTAATGCGGAAATAAACAAAGCGGATACTTTTCAAGCACAAATCCTAAATATACTAGGCTCACTAAGTGCACCAACAACTTAGCATAAACAAGATGAGAACAACGAGGATATGAGTAAGCACAAGTAAGTTACACAAACTTACTCAATGTATATCACGAGATATGGAAATGAATAATACGCACACCCACAAGTAGGCAATACAAGCTTACACAAATTGTATCACAATATATGGAATTGAATGATACAAGCAAACTCAAGTAAGCATTTCAAGCTTACACAAGATATGTTGCAAACTATCAATTCACACTAAACACAAGATAGAACAATAGTAGGAAGTATGAATTGCGGACTATAAAGTGTTGGCCTAAATAATCTCTACGATATGGTAACCAACACAATATAATGAGGACAACAAGAATAGTGAATGCGCGGTCAAGTTACCAAGGTAAACCACAAGTAAGGAGTTAGGGTTAGGGATAACCGAAGTCACGGAGACGATGATGTATCCCGATGTTCACTTCCTTGGAGGAAAGCTAGTCACCGTTAGAGAGGTGGATGTTACCACGAAGGCACACCAACGCCACGAAGGCTCACCCTATTCTCCTTGAGATATCACCACGAAGGCGATTCCCAACCACTAGTGGAAGACCTTAAGGTGGCCTCCAAACCTTCACAAACTTTCCAGGGGACAAATCACAAGTTGATTCCTCACCGGAGCACTCCTACCGCCTAGGAGTCTCCAACCTCCAAGAGTAACAAGATCAAGGGGGAAATGCTCAAGACTTGCTCAAATCATGAATTCCTTTGGTCAAGAGAAGGAGAGGGAGTGGACCTATCACTTGATTGGAATCTCTCACAAGAACTCTCACAAATCTCTCCGAGATCTAAGATTTGAGATAGGAGAAGGGAGAGGGAGCTTTTCTTCAAGTGTGGGTCAAGATAGTTGTGTTGCTCAGCCCCTCCATGAAGTGGTGAAGGGATATTTATAGTATGGGCACAAATCTGGCCCTTGGGGGTAATTCTGCTCAGGAAAGTGTCGGACGTCCGGTGGATTACGGACGTCCGTGGCTAACAGAGCACGGATGTCCGGTGGAACACGGACGTCCGACGGCTGTAGCACGCCATCGATTTAATGTATCAGGATATTTGCGAAACAGGTTTGACGGACGTCCGACATTTTCCGGACGTCCGGAGACCGGACGTCCGGAACTTACCAGATTTCCGTCCGGAACTTACCAGGGTTACCGGACGTCCGGCCAAAATAACAGAAGGAACCCCAAAACTAAAACATGCATAACTTTCACATCCGGACTCCGATTTTGATGATCTTGGGCTCGTTTTGAAGCTATGGAAAAGCTCCAAGTCCTCAGATAGAGAACCACCCAGAACAAACCAAAATGGAGGGTTCAAATTATTCAAAGGTTAGATCATATATTTTGGGAAACTATTTGGCTTTGGCTTTTCTTTGTAATATAGGATATGAGTGGAATTGTGTATAGAAGATGTTGACTTGAGCAAATCAATCACAAACCCCTTTGATCCCCTCTTAATAGTGCAGGATCCCTATAACTCAAGAATCATAAAAATAGCTACACTACATAGCTATCAAGAATCCATTCTTGAGTGTATATGTTTCTTTGGTGGTCATCACTCCACAACACTAACGTCAAAGGAACTAATACCTTTGACACGAGCCGTTCACTTGAGCTTGATGTTGATGTTTCTTCTTGGCTCAAGATGAAGGCAAGACATTGGTGAAGTCTTCAAGTCTCTCCCTCATACACAATGTGGGTAAGCTTTGCTTTGTATTCATCTTCACTTGTCCATCATGTGATCATCCACAAGCTTCAAGCATGTAATCCTTTGGGATGGTTATCTTGTACTTGCCCTTGTCAACCATGATCACCAACACTTGATGTCATCCTCTCATAGACGCTTGAAATCTCTTTCTCGATGCGAGCCCATGAGAATCACCTAACCCTCAAAAACATAGACAACACATAGTATGGGTTAGTACACAGAGTGCAATTTATAGTTTCTTATCATACCACAAGATCCTATGTGTTGCATCATTTGCGCTCGTGTGTTGACCATTTAGAGTTCGATCTTTGAGCTTCAACTTGGTCAACCTATATCTCTACTCCATGTTTAATCTTGACGTCATGAAGGATATATTGAATTCTTCACTTGAATAGCTTGCTCAATCATGACTCAACACATGATTCCATTATGATCATATCTTTGAGCCACTCCTAGAATTCATCATTCAAATCATCCTCTTTAAGATCTTGATCCATTATGGCTCAAACCATAGCTCTAAGCATGGAAACCCTTAAGATACTCCAATGAACTCCATTTTGATCATCTCGATGTAATTGTTGCTTCAAAGGAGTTTTCTTCCATTATTCTTCAATCATTTTCCAATGGGACTAATCTTCAAATGTATATCTCAATGCAAACATTAGTCCATAAGGATTGTCATTAATTAATTACCAAAACCACACATGGGGACTACATGTACTTTCAATCTCCCCCATTTTGGTAATTGATGACAATCTCAACAAGAGGGTTTATATAATGAATAAATTGTATACTTGGGATGGTTGTACTATCATCAAGACACTACACAAGCATTTGATGATAGTACACCCATAGTATATAGAGCAAACTCCCCCACAATATATGCATGCGTGAATGAACTTTGAATGTCATTGCATATATCGGTTGACATAAACTAGGAGGAGATTTCTCTATATACAATGCTCATTCATGCAATAAGAATATATAACAAGGGTAGATATGCATGAGTGACAACAAGAATTACAAAAGATATTTATCTTAAACCCTCTAAACTTCTCCCCCATTGGCACCAAATGCCAAAATGGAAGACAAAACATCTAGCAGACCAATATAGTACGAGTTCGTCCTTGATGTGTGCATATCCCAACATGTGAGTGAAAACAAATGCACATATTCAATGATGAACAATTAAAGGAGCTCGGAATCTATAGAATGCAATCAGATACAAAGGTATGAACATCTTCATGTATAAAAATTTCTAAGTGGCCAATAATAATCATGATATGTATCCATAAAGAAACTCATATACACAAAAAGAAAGGTTGTAATTGATAAGAACATGATATCCACAAGTGAATCAACTATTATACAACTTGAGCCTAGTCATAATAGCAAGGTACATGGCACAAAGCTCATGGCACAAATTGATCTCATTTGCATAACACAAAGTGAAGCAAGCAATCAAAAGATCTAACGAGCCAAAAGGATAAAAGAATATTACGATTTGGGTAAAGGAGTGATCTAAGAAAAATAGAGAAGATCCCCATGATGAACAATGTAAAAATGCCCCGGCTTCTCGCATTCGCTCGACACGTGGAAGCCAAGAAGCGCAACATTTATGGGAAGCCGGACATTATTCAACAGGTATTCAGGATTTGGAGAAGAACCTGCCTTGCAATGCCGAAAACAATCTGCGTGCCGGACTCATCGTCATTGAAGCCTGGTTCGGGGGCTACTGAGGGAGTCCTGGATTAGGGGGTATCCGGACAGCCGGACTATATCCTTTGGCCGGTCTGTTGGACTATGAAGATACAAGATTGAAGACTTCGCCCCGTGTTCGGATGGGACTCTCCTTGGCGTGGAAGGCAAGCTTGGCAATATGGATATGTAGATCTCCTCCCTCGTAACCGACTCTGTGTAACCCTAGCCCCCTCCGGTGTCTATATAAACCGGAGGGTTTAGTCCGTAGGACGAGGACAATCATACCATAGGCTAGCTTCTAGGGTTTAGCCTCTACAATCTCGTGGTAGATCAACTCTTGTAATACTCATATCATCAAGATCAATCAAGCAGGAAGTAGGGTATTACCTCCTTCGAGAGGGCCCGAACCTGGGTAAACATCGTGTCCCCCGCCTCCTGTTACCATCCGCCTTAGACGCATAGTTTGGGACCCCCTACCCGAGATCCGCCGGTTTTGACACCGACAGGTAGGATGTATGGGACAAAGCAAAGTAATTGCCATGAATAACATTACTTACACATAACTCCTGGACAAACACCTGCAACTGACATTTTCCTTCATCTTCAGTGTAATATTTCTAAGATGGGAAGATACGCACATACGATTTAACAACATCAAATGCGATAGATGCTAAAGTATAACTAGCTGGTTGTGCTTCCTCCACAGGAATAGGCGTACTAACCGGTGGAGTTGGGGTTCGCCGTGGTAGTACTGACCCTTTGGGCACTGGAGCTGCCTTACTAACTGCTCTTGTTTGGGAGCTCTGTGGTGGAGATGGTGATGTGTCAACAGGAACTGGGTTACTATCTGCTGGGGTTGGGGTTAGATTGGGTGAAGCTGGTTCTCTGTCCATCGCAATAGGAGTACAATCTGCGGGAGTTTGGGTTATGTGTGGTAGGGCTGGTTCTCGTGCATGTACAACCGGGGTGCTATCTCCACCAAGAGGTAGCACTGTTTTATTTGAAGACCGTGTATTTAGTCCGCTAGATGCTGGCATGTAACATCCCGAATTTCCAATTTCGAATGTTATACATAGATCATTCATGCATATCATATTTTATTGCATTTCGATTTGCGGCCCTCAAAATTCTAAGCAACTCAAGGACCCACGGAGAGAGTTGGGGATTTCACCATTTTCATATTTGAATTTTTATCAAATATCAAAACAAGGATCATTTATTTTAATTATTTTTCTCTACAAAACTATTTCATATTAAAATATATGAGAGGAGATAATATGACTTCTCCAAAACAAATGAACTATTGGAGAAAAATATTAAAATCAAATATTTGATTTTATTCGGATTTTATTTGCTATTTTATTTGCATATGAAAAATATGCGTTTTCCAAATTTGCATTATAGGCCCAAATAAATGTTCACCTTGTCCGGCTTATTTTTAGAGGACGGGGAAAATTTATTTCGAAATTTTTGGAGTCCGTTTAGTACTCTTTTTCTTTCTTTTTCTCCACGCCAGAATTATTTAAAAAAAAGGGGAACCGACTTCTGGCCGTACCCGGCCCGGAGACCTCGGGACGGCCCTTTATAAGCCACCGCTCCGCACCTCCCCGCAGCCCACCCCAGCCGCCCCGCCCCGTCAGCCCTAGCCGCCGCCGCCGCGCAGGATCTCGCCGTAGACCGTGTTGACCGGTCGGTTTTCTATGGATAACCCCGGTTTTTTTGATCGGTTTTTTCGGTTCGGTTAAATAGCGGACGTTCGTCCGTACGTTCGTTTTACCGAACGGTTTTTGCTCGTTAGTCACAGACAGCAAACGTTCGTTCGTTAGCCTGTTCGTTAGTTTTCTTTTTCTCGGATTTTTTGCGATTATTTCCGATCGTAATTTCTGATATGATTTTCGTTTTAGCGTATCTTTTCGCTCGTTTATCAGAATCAGGCGATTCAAGTGCCTAGATCTTCGTCTCGAAGCCCTATTTCTGTTTAACCAACTTGAACAAGATTTTGGTAATGTAAAATTTGACTTTAGTCCAGATTAGTAAATGGATCTTGTTTCTTTCGCAGTTTGAGTTTCGTTGCTCTGTTTGATTTGATTCTTTTGCAAACCGGAGTTCTTCAGTTGAACTTTCTGGTTAGATCTTCTTATTTGAGATTTACCCATGCATATTTGCTCGATTGCTTATGTATGCTATTGTTTGTTTGTGATAGAATTCTGGAGTGCGAAGCATGCTACGACGAGTCACTAGGTTTTGCGGATCGTCAGCAAGGCAAGTAACACATTGACTATACTCCTTTCATACCCAGTTTTTATGCATTAGTTCCAATCCTCCAACACTGCATGATCAGGATGTGATTAACTTGTGGGTATTGGGAAGTAGTTGATGAGGTAGAACCTATTACCTGTTTTATTATCAAACCCTTGGGAGTTACTTCTACGTTATGCTCATATTGCTCTGCTATGCTCGTAGATGTGGTTCGGGTGAGTGAATCCATGACAGGTGTGAGATTGTTAATTAATGGTTCAACTTAAGGTGGCAACTTTAATACACATCTCGGTGGATTGCTTGTTTGGGCACCTGGGGAATCCAGTGTTGTCCTAGGAGATCACGGGGTATCTGTGTGATCATCCTAGGTCCGCCACCCAGGCTCAAAGGGAACGTGAGATATTTCATGCTAGAAACTTCCGTGTGCAGCCACAAGCTATTATGGGCTCTAGCATAGTTGAGTATGTTGCATGACCTCTTCCAGTGGTAGGCTAGCAGATGTAGAGGTATGTAGGTTGGTACTGTCTACCCAGGGTTAGAGTTAATGCTTCTGAAAGACTATGTCTCGGTCATCCGTTTCTTAAACACCATGTAGTGCGAGAATTCCAACGGAGGAGATCGAGTCTTGTGGGGAAAAGTGCGCAAACCTCTGCAGAGTGTACAATCTAATCATGGTTAGCCGTGTCCCTGGTTATGGACAATCTTGAGTATCTAGTACTTGGATTATCAAATGTATCCCATCACTCTATTTTAATATGTTGGGTTGATAATTACTTTTAATTGGGATTGAGTTGGAGGTACCTTCTCAATGATGTTTCAACTGCCATGATATTTAAATAAAATCTATTCCTTTGTTGTAGGAAAAAATTGGCTTTTCGCAAAAACATATAACCATAGAGCCTCCACCAGCCATATATGCATTTAGTGATAGCTTTTATCATTCATTGCTCTCATCAGTGTTACCTTGCCAGCATATTCCATGTGCTGACCCGTTTTCGGGCTGCAAAGTATTATGTTGCAGACTTTCCAGACGACGAGTAAAGGTGCGATAAGTCGTTGTCATGCACTCAGCTATGCCGTTGGAGTTGATGGACTCACTTTATCTTCCAAGCCTTCCGCCGTTATCGTATTAGATGGCCTTAAGCCATATTTATTGTAATAAGTTCTCTTTTGAGACATTCGATGTAATAAGTGTGTCATTGCTACTCTGCTATAAATCCTTCGAGTACTGTGTGTGTCAGCATTACCAATCCAGGGATGACACTGAAACACAGAGACTTGACCATCTGAGGTCGGGTCGCTACAAGATGGTATCAGAGAACACGCTGAATGTAGGACATGACCACTAAGAAAAGCCATAGGTCACTCTCCTCTACTCATTTCTGACTCCTCTCCATTTTCTACTCTTTAGGATGGCGGACCCAAGAAACAAGTTTGCTCAACCGGATGAAGATACACCTTTTGGACGACACTTGAAGGAAGTTATGTCACATCCCTAGCTTTACCTTGCACTTGGTCTAGCTTGGTTGTTGCATCATGTTTAAATTTAAAGGAAACTTGAAATGGGGGCTGATAAACCCTAGCAGCAAATGAAACTCAACTAGGGTCCAAATAAAAATCATTTTCACTGAACCCAAAATGCCCTTCTAAAATATTCATCATCTTTGGATTGGTCTTGAACCTCTGCCAAAATATTGCACATTTTTCTAGGTCAATTGGGGGTCACTGAACTAAATCATATAGTATTTGCATTTGAGCATTTAAATCCTATAAAACATTTTAAATGCCCAAATAATCACAAACTGAAATGTTTACTGTTGGAAATATTCCAAACAGTAGCCACAGTCAGTTGCATGATTTTTTGAAATGCTCTGGCATTTTTAATAAATCCAAACACAATTACAGCAAATAGGAAACAGAAATAAAAAAACAGAGAAAGCTCACCTGACCTTACCTGGCGCTTAAATACAGCCCACAAGCCCAACACTATGCAGCCCAGGAGCTGGCCCAGCCCACCATCGCTGACAGTCGTCTCCCACCTCGCGCCAGAAGGACGCGAGGCGTGTGTTCGCCGCACGCCGGCACGCGCAGGGCCACGTCCTGCTTGCCGCCTTCTCCCCGACGCATCTAGATGGCGCCATGCACCTCCCTGCCTCTTTCCCTCACTCTCCCGCGCTCTCACCCCCTTCCCTGGATCTCTCTCTCTCTCTCTCTCTCTCTCTCTTTCTCTCTCTCTCTCTCTCTCTCTCTCTCTCTCTCTCTCTCTCTCTCTCTCCCGCTGCCGCGCTTGCCGAGACAAGCCACAGCCACCGCCGTCCCTCGAGAAACCGTCGTGCCCATCGGCTCCGTCTCGTCTGCATCATCCCAGACGAGCCGCGCGTCTTCGGGCGGCCTACAACGTTGCCAACATCATTGTTTCCATCGCCGGCCACCGTGGATCGTCGTTGTCAATTCAGGAGCTACAAGGCGTCCCCGACCTCGCCCTCGCTCTCGTTGGAATCGCTGTGAGCCCCTGCCCCGAACACCTCTTCTCCCCCTCGCGTTCACATGCTCTAGCTCCGTTCCCCACCTCGCCGAAGCTCGCCGCCGCACGGCCATGTCGTCGCTGTCGTTCTGCCTAGCGTACGTCGTGTCCGAGCTCGTAGACGAGCTCCAAGAGGACCCAGGAGGCCGTGGCACACCTCATACGGCCTCCCCGTGCCCTGCAGTCGTGTGCCCGCTCGAGTCGAGCTCCGACCGCCGCCACGAGCTCCGCCGTCCCCGTTGTGTCCCACCTGCCTCCCTGGATGCGGGCGAGCCCGGGATACGCCCCGGTGCCCTTAGCCGCCGCCCCCGTCGCCTTTAGTGCAAGTCCTGCACGTTGCCGCCGCGGGTTTGGTCGCCGCCGGCGGAACTCCGGCGACAGCCAATGTGGCGGGGTGATTAGCGCTAATACCCGCGAGCTGGACCCCACCTAGTCACTGACAGCGGGCCCCGCAGCGGGTCAAAGTCGAAGTCAACACGGGGTTAACCTCTGTCTCGCTGACCAGCGGGCCCCGCTTGTAAGGTTTGACCCTGGCTGGCCGTTGATTCGCTGACATCACACTAACGTCAGGCTGACGCAATAAATATTTTCTAGGATTTAAAATGAATCAGAAATGATTTATAAATTCAAGAAAATGCCCAAAACTTCTAAAATTTATAGAAATTCAACCGTAGCTCCAAATGAAACAAGTTATATATGAAAAATGATCATAAAAATCCAATCTATTCAGGCTGACGTCACACTGGTTTCATTCATGTAGAACAACTTATGACCACTGTCTAAGGCAAATCATATAAAGGGCATTTAAACCATCACATATGGAGTTTGATTTTGAATCTTTGATTCAAACCAACTTTTTTTCATCTGGTTGCTAGATGCATTAGCTCAAACCACAGCATATTGCCATGTCATGATCATGCATCATATTGTGCATTGCATTGATTGTGCTCCTTCTCAGTTGCCAGTGGTTGTTCCCTCTCGATAGACGTGTTCCGGCGATGAGATTGATGACACCGATGAAGAGCTATATTATCTTCAAAAGTGCCAGGCAAGCAAAACCCCCTTGTTCATTCCGATACAATCCCACTCTCTCGCTCCTGCTCTCTTTTACTGCATTAGGACAACAACGTTTCAACTGTTACATGCTGCGGTAGTTGAACCCCTTTCCTCTGCCTGACCTGTCATTGCCACAGTAAATAGATGAAACCCACTAGCATGAGTAGGAGTAGTTTGAGCCCTGATGTGCCTACTCATTCATGCTTGTTCGTCATGCCTGCTATTGCTTAGAGTTGTGTCAGGTCTGATTCATTGGGGATGAATTGGAGGTGTGTGAACATGTCCTACTGTGTGAGAGCTAAGTGTGTGAACACGATTTGGTAAAGGTAGCGGTGAGAGGCCATATAGGAGTACATGGTGGGTTGTCTCATTGCAGCCGTCCTTAGGAACTGAGTCATGTGTTTGTGATTCATGAACAGTTACTACCACACATTGGGTTCCGGTAACTCGACCCCTCTCGACTTATTAATTAACATGATCTCTGTCCAGGAGTTGCAACTAGTTTCTGGTGTTTGTAGGTAGTGTTAGTAGTCTACCAAGTGGCACCCGGTACAGGTGGGCTTGGGACAGACTAGGCGCAGTGGCACGGTGTACCAAGTGGCACCCGGATGGTGGGCTTGGGAACCCTGCTCGCATCGTTTGGGGCCGTGAGCGACACCCCGGCCGGATCTCCTTCCGGATGGAACCCGAATAGGCGATAAACCTGGACGAGAGACTTGTGTGGTTAGTTAGGTCGTGGCCGACTCCCTCGCCAGGCTTCCGCTTGAAGGTTGCCGAGATACACGACGTGTACATGGTGGTAAGTGGCGAGAGCGTGTGTGAAGAAGTACACCCCTGCAGGGTTAACATCATCTATTCGAATAGCCGTGTCCACGGAAAAGGACTTCTGGGT
Organism: Aegilops longissima; assembly: GCA_021605205.1. Classification (NCBI taxonomy): domain Eukaryota; kingdom Viridiplantae; phylum Streptophyta; class Magnoliopsida; order Poales; family Poaceae; genus Aegilops; species Aegilops longissima. The sequence goes on from CM038676.1 coordinate 360,689,690, forward strand.
TGCCTGTACAGTTCATAGAGAAGTGAAAGTGGATACTCTAAAATACGCAAGATAGGCGTGAGTGCTATGGATGGCGTTCTCGTAGGGAGACGGGAGCGGATCCATAGTGGTGTATTGATATGGTGAATATGTGGACTCGTGTGCGCCACCTCAAAAGAGTTACTTGCAGTCGTAATTCAGGATAGCCACCGAGTCAAAGCTGGCTTGCTGCAGTTAAACTCCACCACCCCCTTTGTTGATACCGATGCATATGTAGCTAGTTCTGATGTAAGTCTTGTTGGATACATTTGTACTCGCGTTTGCCTATTTTATGTTTTGCAGAGAGACGTCAGTCTCGCTAGTAGTTCCGTGTGGACTTCGACGTTTAGCTTGATACCTCAGCTACGATCTTGTGCCCTCGGCAGATCTCGTAGATAGTCGCTTCTTAGCCTTTTTCATTTGTAGATGTCTCACTCGGACATGTTAAGCTTCCGCATGTGCTCTGACTTGTATGCTCTGAATGTTGAGTCATGAGACCCATGTTTATAATAACTCGCTCCTCAGAGCCTAATGAATAAATACTTTGAGTCGTAGAGTCTTGTTGTGATGCCATGTTGTATTTGTACATATTGAGCATATTGTGTGTATGATTGAAATGCTTGGTATGTGTGGGATCCGACAACCTAGTTGTTTATCCTTGGTAGCCTCTCCTATGGGGAAATGTAGTCTTGTGCTTCCATGAGCCATAGTAGTCCGCTACAGCCCGGTTCACCGGAGTCCTGCTAGCCCAGCATTACTTCTCCGGAACACTTGACTGGCCGGCATGTGATTCACTTCGTTCCTATGTCTGTCCCTTTGGGGAAATGTCACGCGGTGAAATCCGGAGTCCTGCCTAGCCTGTTATAGCCCGGTTCACCGGAGTCCTGTTAGCCCGGTGCTATAGCCCGGATTGGCACGCTGCTGACCGACATGCTCGATATTGATTCATGTATGCCTGTCCCCGTAAGTTAGTGCCACTTTGGGTTCACGACTAGTCATGTCGGCCCGGGTTCTCTGTCATATGGATGCTAGCGACACTATCATATACGTGAGCCAAAAGGCGCAAACGGTTCCGGGCCATGGTAAGGCGACACCCGTGGGAATACCGTGCGTGAGGCCGCAAAGTGATATGAGGTGTTACCGCTAGATCGGTGTGACTTAGAATCGGGTCCCGACAGCTTTGGTATCGAGCTTTGATCGCTGTGAGGATTACCAAGCCAAACCGGTCAAAGTTGTGTCTAGAAATGCTTTAGTTATGTAAGGGAATTGATTGGGGAAGGGAATGTAAGGCTCTGTTTACTCCTTATACCTTATGCCTTCTGATCCGAGTCATCTTATCTTTCCTACGGGGTTGAGTAACTAGGCTCTCTCTTCTTTCGATCAGGATCATGTGTTACTAATCCGTGGACTTATAGGATTGTTGGTTAAGCCTCAGTTTTGTTCCTACTACTTCCATGTGTTAACAGTTGGTCTCGGAACCTTGATATTGTGATGTTGAGTGGTTATGCCACTATTTTGCAGGATGTCTCAAATCTTTTTGAGCATTTACAGCCGTTATGCTGTCCGAGTCACCCCAGATTTCTAAACAATCTGATGCACTTGCAAATCCTTTCCCTCTGGTTTTGATGTTCCTTTGGGCCAGGTTAATCACACTAATTGCTGAGTTGAGGTATTCTATTGCCTCGACATATATGTTGGAATTATTATTATGACCCTAGGTGTCCTAGGGGATCATCTAGCAATCTAGCCATGATTTGTGTCCCAGTGTGATGATTCTGGGCTTTATTCTCGAAAGCATCCCGTGATGCCACTTAGTAGTAGGTATTCTACTCCTGGTTCTCTGAACCCGAGATTCACCCTACTTACCTCATGTTGATAGTGTTGCTAGTTCCTTTTGGATATTAGTAACCTTTGCATTAGTCCTCGAGGTCTGTGGTATTCCCTTCCTTCAAATACCATGAACCATTTTGGCAAGAAGTTCCTCGCTGAACCGAAAGATCACAACCAGAGTGCTCTTGACAAGTTCTCGGTTCTATGCTGTGACTCTGCGAGTTCTACCTTCTCTGCATGTGTTATCCGGAAGAAATATGTTGAACTCGTTCGACATTCTAAACCATACATCCACAACTCAGAAAATCATATGTTCTTTTGAGTTGTCCCCCTTCAGTTATATTTCGACCTTCATCTATCAATTGATAGTCAAGAGTATGTGTGCAATCATGCTCATTGATTCCTATTATTCTTGTGGTCCGTCAAGCCATTCTATTTCAGAATGGCTAGGAGAAACAAACTCCAGTACCTCATCCATATCCAGGGTTGGGTCAAAGTAATTGTATCTCGCAGATCAAAATGCCAACCCAGCTTTTGTTCGGTTCTACCCTAAGGTATTACCATCTTATGTCAAGAATGTCATGGGAATTGCACACCACCTTATGGATTCTTGATACAGTGATACCTCTCGCCATCATTATTCATTCCTCGGTTCCGTGTTGTCGCAACCACAATGCCGACAAGTGAATCGTGATGCGTGAAATCAATACTCCTAGCAACTCTATTGCTCGGTAGCTAAAGGACAATAATCTTATTCTTAGCTTGTTGGTCGAATCACCATTCTAAGATTGATCGTGCCACCTAGTCCATTTTCCTGGTGCACACTTTGATTGATGAGTTAGGATTTTGTCAAGTCCTCGCTCAATTGATCATATCGTCTTGCCCTGAAAAGCAAGATTGTTCTCGAGCTTAGTAACATACCGGTGGTTCGTGATTTTCCGAATTCCTTCTCGGAAGTATCACCAGGCTGTCACCTGACCGCTATGTTGAGTTCGTGATCAAGTTGGTTTTTCTTATAAACCACCCTTTCTCAAAGAATCTGTGTTGGATACCCTGAACTAGTTGGTCAAGCTAAACAACAACTTGGAGAGTTGGAAGATAAAAGCTTGTTCGACTCAGTTCATCTCAAGGGATATCCTTGTGCGTGTGTGTTGAAGAAACATGATATCCTCATCAATTGGTCATCGTGATCAGTGATTGGATCTATCATCTTATCCAATCTTTGATTTGAGTATGGGCTATCATCAAATCAAATCATAACCAACGATATTCATAATGTTGTCTTACTCGTGGTTGATTCCTCGGGCATACACCATTATATCCTTTGGTCTGACCAATGCTATCACTTGTTCACATAATTATGGAATTCCACTTACATGGAAACCTGGATGAATTGTTGTTGAGCCCATCAGCAACATTGTTATCCTCTCCATGATTTGTGTTGAACATCCAGCTAGTATTGGAAACTTTATAAGCATTATCTTCATGTCCCGTTCATGAAGCATATGCTTGGATGAAAGAAGTGACTAACTCTAATTCATGTGCATTTGATGCAAGTTGCCGCCGTGAATTCGAGAAAGCATGTTTTTACCTCCTATGGAATCATCCCAAGTCAGCTATGCACGTGCGAAGTATTCTGTGGTCTGTTAGACTGATCATCTTCACTCCATATGAGTTCCGTAGCACACTAAGCCACTGATTGACTTGTTCAAGGAGAAAGAGTTGTTGTGCCATCCTAGGCCATGCACAAGATTCCGGTATCCTCAATGATGATTCCCTACCAGAACTCGGTAGTGTTTTGTTGTAAGACTACTGTGTGGTCATGCTTGCCTGGGACGGCATGTTCACGTGTGTTTAGCAGAATCAGCTCATGTTTTGGAGCTTGCTATCGTAGTTCATATCCCGAGAATCTCGCAACATCATCTCATCGATTTGTGTTGCAAACCTTCATTTTTCTCTCTAGAATAGATGAGTCTGGAATATCCTGTCACCAACCAGATCTGAATCTCAGGCAGATATGATGGTTGGAATGTTTCCCAAGTACTATTATATTGGTCTCTCTGTAACCCGGTAAAGTGGATGTTGTGGCCAACACACTCAGCTGGAAGACTTATTATTGTAGTATCTTGATTGAGAAAGTTGGCCACCTCCCCATAAGGATTTCGTAGGATTTACTCCAGTAGTTACTCCTTATGGATTCTTGTGCTCCCGAAGTCCGACCTTTTACTTGATGATCTAGATACCAAACCATATCTATGAATGGGTTACGCTAGCACATCAAGGAGAACATTAGAAGCGGAGTGCTAATTGTCTCTCAGTCGATCATCCAGATTTGCTTCTTTGGCATTGCTAAGGAAAATTCTGAGAAAGTGATGTCTTCCTTTGCATCTGCATCATCCATCGCTATTCATCATGGTAGTATGATGTATTGCCAGGATCCTCGGCACAGATGTTGGTAAGACCCTGATGAATATGGAAATGCTCAAGTTCTTGAAAGCACGCTCAGTGACTAGGTTATATCCTCGGTATCAACTGGAATGTGCCTCCTGTTTGCCGAGTTGTTCCATAACCATAGTTTCCTTTCCAATCATAGTTGCTCGATCTTCGAGAAGATCGAATCCAGTAGAGTTTCCCCCTCTTTCCGTTGTCGTGTTGAGTGAAGATCTCGAAGGCAAAGATGTCAAAACCAAGATGATGGAGTGAATCAACATCTTTGAGAAGGGCAGTTGGATCCTGAAGATCATGATAGTTTTGTGACCCCCTTTCCTCTTACCTCACGTCTTGAATCTCGGGACGAGATTCTTGTTTAGTGGGGGTGAGTTGTCACATCCCTAGCTTTACCTTGCACTTGGTCTAGCTTGGTTGTTGCATCATGTTTAAATTTAAAGGAAACTTGAAATGGGGGCTGATAAACCCTAGCAGCAAATGAAACTCAACTAGGGTCCAAATAAAAATCATTTTCACTGAACCCAAAATGCCCTTCTAATGTTCATCATCTTTGGATTGGTCTTGAACCTCTGCCAAAAATATTGCACATTTTTCTAGGTAAATTGGGGGTCACTAAACTAAATCATACAGTATTTGCATTTGAGCATTTAAATCCTATTAAACATTTTAAATGCCCAAATAATCACAAACTAAAATGTTTACTGTTGGAAATATTCCAAACAGTGGCCACAGTCAGTTGCATGATTTTTGGAAATGCTCTGGCATTTTTAATAAATCCAAACACAATTACAGAAAATAAGAAACAGAAAAAAAAGAAAGCTCACCTGACCTTACCTGGCGCTTACCTACAGCCCACAGGCCCAACACTGTGCAGCCCAGGAGCTGGCCCAGCCCACCACCGCTGCCAGTCGTCTCCCACCTCATGCCAGAAGGACGCGAGGCGTGTGTTCGCCGCACGCCGGCACGCGCAGGGCCACGTCCTGCTTGCCGCCTTCTCCCTGACGCGTCTAGATGGCGCCACGCACCTCCCTGCCTCTCTCCCTCACTCTCCCGCGCTCTCACCCCCTTCCCTGGATCTCTCTCTCTCTCTCTCTCTCTCTCTCTCTCTCTCTCTCTCTCTCTCTCTCTCTCTCTCTCTCTCTCTCTCGCTGACCGCTGCCGTCGCCGCCGCACAGTGCCACAGCGCTCACCGGCCGTCCCTCGAGAAACCGTCGTGCCCATCAGCTCCGTCTTGCCGTCTGCATCATCCCAGACGAGCCACGCATCTTCAGGCGCCCTACAACGTCGCCAACATCGTTGTTTCCATCGCCGGCTACCGTGGATCGTCGTCGTCAATTCAGGAGCTACAGGGCGTCCCCGACCTCGCCCTCGTGCTCGTTGGAATCGCTGTGAGCCCCTGCCCCGAACACCTCTTCTCCCCCTCGCGTTCGCATGCTCTAGCTCTGTTCCCCACCTCCGCCGAAGATCGCCGCCGCACGGCCATGTCGCCGTCGTCGTTCTGCCCAGGTACGCCGTGTCCGAGCTCGTAGACGAGCTCCAAGAGGACCCAGGAGGCCGTGGCACACCTCATACGGCCTCCCCATGCCCTGCAGTCGTGCGCCCGCTCGAGCCGAGCTCCGGCCGCCGCCGCGAGCTCCGCTCTGGCGAGCTCCGCCGTCCCTGCTGCGTCCCACCTGCCTCTGTGGATGCGGGCGAGCCCGGGCTACGCCCCGGTGCCCTTAGCCGCCGCCCCCGTCGCCTTTAGCGCAAGTCCGGCGCGTTGCCGCTGCGGGTTTAGTCGCCGCCGGCGGAACTCCGGCGATAGCCGATGTGGCGGGGTCATTGGCGCTAATCCCCGCCAGCTGGACCCCACCTAGTCACTGACAGCGGGCCCCGTAGCGGGTCAAAGTCGAAGTCAACACGGGGTTAACCTCTGTCTCGCTGACCAGCGGGCCCCGCTTGTAAGGTTTGACCCTGGCTGGCCGTTGACTCGTTGACGTCACACTGACGTCAGGCTGACGCAATAAATATTTTCTGGGATTTAAAATGAATCAGAAATGATTTATAAATTCCAGAAAATGCCCAAAACTTCTAAAATTTATAGAAATTCAACCGTAGCTCCAAATGAAACAAGTTATATATGAAAAATGATCAGAAAAATCCAATCTACCCATCTGTCCTAGTTTCATGCATGTTAGAACAACTTATGACCACTGTCTAGGTCAAATCATATAAAGGGCATTTAAACCATCACATATGAAGTTTGATTTTGAATCTTTGATTCAAACCAACTTCATTTAATCTGGTTGCTAGCTGCATTAGCTCAGACCACAGCATATTGCCATGTCATGATCATGCATCATATTGTGCATTGCATTGATTGTGCTCCTTCTCAGTTGCCGGTGGTTGTTCCCTCTCGATAGACGTGTTTCGGCGATGAGATAGATGACACCGATGAAGATCTATATTATCTTCAGAAGTGCCAGGCAAGCAAAACCCCCTTGTTCATTCCGATACAATCCCACTCTCTCGCTCCTGCTCTCTTTTACTGCATTAGGACAACAACGTTTCAACTGTTACATGCTGCGGTAGTTGAACCCCTTTCCTCTGCATGACCTGTCATTGCCACAGTAAATAGATGAAACCCACTAGCATGAGTAGGAGTTGTTTGAGCCCTGATGTTCATACTCATTCATGCTTGTTCGTCATGCCTGCTATTCCTTAGAGTTGTGTCAGGTCTGATTCATCGGGGATGAATTGGAGGTGTGTGAACATGTCCTACTGTGTGAGAGCTAAGTGTGTGAACACGATTTGGTAAAGGTAGCGGTGAGAGGCCATGTAGGAGTACATGGTGGGTTGTCTCATTGCAGGCGTCCTTAGGAACTGAGTTCTGTGTTTGTGATCCATGAACAATTACTACCACACATTGGGTTCCGGTAACTCGACCCCTCTCGACTTATTAATCAACATGATCTCTGTCCAGGAGTTGCAACTAGTTTCTAGTGTTTGTAGGTAGTGTTAGTAGTCTACCAAGTGGCACCCGGTACAGGTGGGCTTGGGACAGACTAGGAACAGTGGCACGGTATACCAAATGGCACCCGGATGGTGGGCTTGGGAACCCTGCTCGCATCGTTTGGGGCCGTGAGCAACACCCCGGCCGGATCTCCTTGCGGATGGAACCCGAATAGGCGATAAACCTGGACGAGAGACTTGTGTGGTCAGTCAGGTCGTGGCCGACTCCCTCGCCAGGCTTCCGCTTGAAGGTTGCCGAGATACACGACGTGTACATGGTGGTAAGTGGCGAGAGCGTGTGTGAAGAAGTACACCCCTGCAGGGTTAACATCATCTATTCGAATAGCCGTGTCCGCGAAAAAGGACTTCTGGGTTGCCTCTACAGTTCATAGACAAGTGAAAGTGGATACTCTAAAATACACAAGATAAGCGTGAGTGCTATGGATGGCGTTCTCGTAGGGAGACGGGAGTGGATCCATAGTGGTGTATTGATATGGTGAATATGTGGACTCGTGTGCGCCACCTCAAAAGAGTTACTTGCAGTCGTAATTCAGGATAGCCACCGAGTCAAAGCTGGCTTGCTGCAGTTAAACTCCACCACCCCCTTTGTTGATACTGATGCATATGTAGCTAGTTCTGATGTAAGTCTTGTTGGGTACATTTGTACTCACGTTTGCCTATTTTATGTTTTGCAGAGAGACGTCAGTCTCGCTAGTAGTTCCGTGTGGACTTCGACGTTTAGCTTGATACCTCAGCTACGATCTTGTGCCCTCGGCAGGATCTGGTAGATAGTCAGGCTTCTCAGCCTTTTTCATTTGTAGATGTCTGTACTCAGACATGTTAAGCTTCCGCATGTGCTTTGACTTGTATGCTCTGAATGTTGGGTCATGGGACCCATGTTTGTAATATCTCGCTCCTCGGAGCCTGTTGTATAAATACTTTGAGTCGTAGAGTCTTGTTGTGATGCCATGTTGTATTTGCACATATTGAGCATATTGTGTGTATGATTGAAATGCTTGGTATGTGTGGGATCCGACAACCTAGTTGTTTATCCTTGGTAGCCTCTCTTATGGGGAAATGTAGTCTTGTGCTTCCATGAGCCATAGTAGTCCGCTACAGCCTGTTCACCGGAGTCCTGCTAGCCCAGCATTACTGCTCCGGAACACTTAACTGGCCGGCATGTGATTCACTTCGTTCATATGTCTGTCCTTTCGGGGAAATGTCACGCGGTGAAATCCAGAGTCCTGCCTAGCCTGCTACAGTCCGGTTCACCAGAGTCCTGTTAGCCCAGTGCTACAGCCCGGATTCGCACGCTCCTGACCGACATGCTCGATATAGATTCATGTATGCCTGTCCTCATAAGTTAGTGCCACTTTGGGTTCACGACTAGTCATGTCGGCCTGGGTTCTCTGTCATATGGATGCTAGTGACACTATCATATACGTGAGCCAAAAGGCGCAAACGGTTCCGGGTCATGGTAAGGCGACACCCGTGGGAATACTGTGCGTGAGGCCGCAAAGTGATATGAGGTGTTACAGGCTAGATCGGTGTGACTTAGAATCGGGGTCTTGACAAGTTACTAGATACCTGAACATAGGAATACCAAGCTTCACCGGGACCTTCAACGCCACCTTACTAGAATAGGAGCGCTGGATGATTCAATTTCAAATTCCAGGAGGACTTTCATGCCAGTCACTGAGCCCATAGATTTTCCCTTTGATGCCCCAACCTGGAGTCTAGGCAAGAGCATGGCAGCCCACATCACCATGGGACGCATCGGCGAAGTTTACCACAAGGATCTCAAAGATACTATCTACCAGATATGCGGGCGCCGAGATGAGCAATGCAAGATGATCAGCACCAGGAAGGACAGGTCCATTGCGGCTTTCATCCAGGAGTTAAACCAGCACATTCGACGCCAGGAGAACCAGATGTGTGCAGACATGATAGATTTGAAGAAGGCGATGACAAGGATCACCGAGCTAGAAGAGGAACTTAAGTCTACACACGATGGACATGAGGAGGAAATCGCGACACTATTAGAGAAGAACGATGACCTAATAAAGAAGATCGGAGTCTTCATGGGAGACCCCGCGCCAAAAGGAGATGACGACGATTCCACGTGCCCGGAGAACTACATCATCATCGACGACACCGACTCCGACCCCGACGACAATGATGATGACTTTGAAGACGAATCTGGAGCAGACATCATGGAGTCTTCCACCGATCAAAATTTCTAGATGACCACCATATGAATAGTAGTGTTCCCCCATGTATATAGTAGTAGTCTGAGCACTTTTAACGATAGTTCTATACCATTTGTATGCCCTTGCTTGATTGATTTGGTGTGATATGATTGTGTTTGTCTCACGTGCATATGGGTAGTGCTTTCTCACTGGACCTCATTTCTATTCTAATCTCTCCCCTCTAAACCCATCAGATGCCTCCGAGACATGACACCGGATTTGTCTTCCCACCGGAGATCACCCAGTTGATCCAGCAGCAGAATGCCTTGATGCAGATATTAGTCCAGAACCAAGGCAACAACAACAACAACAACCCGCCTCTGGTTGACAACTTAGCCGCTTTTTGAGGTTACAGCCGCCAGTGTTTTCCAGTAGCACCGAGCCAATAGTTGCAGATGACTGGCTACGCAGGATTGGGAGGGAGTTGACCACCGCAGGTTGCACAGATGCAGAGAAGGTGCGTTTCTCCGCACATCAGTTGGATGGACCAGCAGCCTCATGGTGGGAGAATTACACATCCACTTTTCCCATAGCCAACGTTACATGGGACCAGTTTCAGCAAGCATTCCACACAGCCCATGTCTCAACTAGAGCTATGAGCATGAAGAAACGTGAGTTTCGCAACTTACGCCAGGGGAACCGTACTGTAGCTCAGTACGTGGATGAGTTTAGTAAGCTATCTCGTTATGCCCCTGATGATGTGGCCACAGATGCCGCGAAGCAGGAGAAGTTTATGGAAGGGCTGAATGATGAGATGAGCATGCAGTTGATGGTGGCAACATTCAACAATTACCAGGAGTTGGTAGACAAGGCTCTTATTATTGAAGGGAAGCAGCAACAGATTGAGAGCCGCAAGAGGAAGTATGTACAAGGAAAGTACAATTCTGGATCCCAACAGAAGCCTCATTTCACCCCGAATTCGGGAGGACTTGTCCATAATCATGGAGGCCACAACCACAATGGAGGAAGTTCTCACAACCATAATGGCCCCAAGAATGGAAACGGGAATGGAGCAAGCAGCAATCAGAACCGTTCTAACCCATCCACACCCGCCAAGAAGGATCAAAGTCACATTACTTGTTTCAAGTGCGGGAAGACTAGGCACTACGTCAACGATTGTCCGGAATTAAAGAACGGCAATGGAAATGGAAGCGCTGGGAAGAAGCCCAACCCTTTCAATAGGGGACAAGTGAACCACGTGAACGTGGAGGAGGTTGAGCAGCAGCCTGATGCAGTTATCGGTAAGTTCTTGGTTAAGTCTTTTACCGCTCTTGTTCTTTTGGATACTGGTGCATCGCATTCATACATATCAAGGGGATTTGTGGACAAGTTTAAGTTGCCAACCCTAGCCCTTAGGACACCCCTGTTAGTAAGTTCACCTGGAGCAGAGTATATGGCCAGCCGATGGTGCGACCGGATACCCATAACCATTGGTAGCCATGTTTTTCCGTCAGACCTAATAATTTTGGAGTCACAACGATTGTATGTGATATTAGGCATGGACTGGATGTCGAAGTATGGAGGAAGCATTGATTGTGCTAGTAAGTCAATTCTGCTCACTACCCTGGAGGGAAAAAGGATCAAGTACGTATCCAGGTATGCGTCAAGGAGGACCCAAGTAAATTCTCTCACGGGAGTTGTTCAAGAGGAAGTGCCTATAGTGAAGGATTACCCGGATGTATTTCCGGAGGAGTTGCCAGGCATGCCACCATATCGAGATATTGAATTTTTGATAGAGTTGTTGCCAGGCACCGGACCGATATCGAAGAGACCATACCAGATGCCCGCAAATGATCTACAAGAGATGAAGAAGCAGATTAAGGAGTTATTGGAGAAAAGTTACATTCAAAGAAGTTCGTTGATGTCTACTACACAACCTTCTTCTTGTAGACGTTGTTGGGCCTCCAAGTGCACAGGTTTGTAGGACAGTAGCAAATTTCCCTCAAGTGGATGACCTAAGGTTTATCAATCCATGAGGCGAGGGAGGAACATGGTCTCTCTCAAACAACCCTACAACCAAATAACAAAAAGTCTCTTGTGTCCCCAACACACCCAATACAATAGCAAATTGTATAGGTGCACTAGTTCGGCGAAGAGATGGTGATACAAGTGCAATATGGAAGGTAGATATAGGTTTTTGTAATCTGAAAATATAAAAACAGCAAGGTAACGAACGGTAAAAGTGAGCGTAAACGGTATTGCAATGATAGGAAACAAGGCCTAGGGTTCATGCTTTCACTAGTGCAAGTTCTCTCAACAATAATAACATAGATAGATCATATAACAATCCCTCAACATGCAACAAAGAGTCACTCCAAAGACACTAATAGCGGAGAACAAACGTAGAGATTATGGTCGGGTACGAAACCACCACAAAGCTATTCTTTCGGATCGATCTATAAAAGAGTTTGTACTAGAATAACACCTTAAGACACAAATCAACCAAAACCCTAATGTCACCTAGATACTCCATTGTCACCTCAAGTATCCGTGGGCATGATTATACGATATGCATCACACAATCTCAGATTTATCCAACCAACATAAAAGTACTTCAAAGAGTGCCCCAAAGTTCCTACCGGAGAATCAAGAACGTGTGCCAACCCCTATGCATAGGTTCCCAATGTCACGAAACCCGCAAGTTGATCACCAAAACATACATCAAGTGGCACATGATATCCCATTGTCACCACAGATAATCACGGCAAGACATACATCAAGTGTTCATAAAAGACTCAATCCGATAAGATAACTTCAAAGGGGAAACTCAATTCATCACAAGAGAGTAGAGGGGGAGAAACATCATAAGATCAACTACAATAGCAAAGCTCGGGATACATCAAGATCGTATCACCTCAAGAACACGAGAGAGAGAGATCAAATACATAGCTACTGGTACATACCCTCAGCCCCGAGGGTGAACTACTCCCTCCTCGTCATGGAGAGCGCCGGGATGATGAAGATGGCCACCGGTGATGGATCCCCCCTCTGGCAGGGTATCGGAAAGGGGTCCCGATTGGTTTTTGGTGGTTCTGGAGGCTTGTGGCGGCGGAACTCCTGATCTATCTTCTGTTCTGGAATTTTTAGGGTACGTAGGTATATATGGGTGAAAGGAGTACGTCGGTGGAGCTACGGGGGCCCCACGAGGCAGGGGGCGCGCCCAGGGGGGTGGGCGCGCCCCCACCCTCGTGACCACCTCCTGTATCTTCTGACGTGGGGTTCAAGTCCATCGGGTGGGTTTCCTTCCAAAAATAACTTCTCCAGTTGATTTCGTTCCGTTTTGACTCCGTCTGATATTCCTTTTCCTCGAAATACTGAAATAGGCATAAAACAGCAAATCTGGGCTGGGCCTCCGGTTAATAGGTTAGTCCCAAAAATAATATAAAAGTGGATAATAATGCCCAATATTGCCTAAAACAGTAGATAATATAACATGGAGCAATCAAAAATTATAGATACGTTGGAGACGTATCAAGCATCCCCAAGCTTAATTCCTGCTCGTCCTCGAGTACGTAAATGATAAAAAAGATAATTTTTTATGCAGAGTGATACTTGGCATAATTTCAATGTAATTCTTCTTACTTGTGATATGAATATTCAGATCCAAAAGATTCAAGACAAAAGTTCATATTGACACAAAAATAATAATACTTCAAGCATACTAATCAAAGAAATTATGTCATCTCAAAATAACATAGCCAAAGAAAGTTCATCCCTACAAAATCATATAGTTAGGCTATGCTTCATTTTCGTCACACAAAGATGTTCCCAACTTCTATACCCCCGATGACAAGCCAAGCAATTGTTTCATACTTAAATAATCTCAAACTTTTTCAACCTTCACGCAATACATGAGCGTGAGCCATGGATATAGCACTATGGGTGGAATAGAATATGATGATAGGGATTGTGTGGAGAAGGCAAAAAAGGAGGAAGTCTCACATTGACGAGGATAATCAATGGGCTATGGAGATGCCCATAAATTGATGTCAACATGAGGAGTAGGGATTGCCATGCAACGGGTGCACTAGAGCTATAGATGAATGCTCAACAAAATAAACTAGTGGGTGTGCATCCAACTTGCTTGCTCACGAAGACCTAGGGCATTTGAGGAAGCCCATCGTAGGAATATACAAGCCAAGTTCTATAATGAAAAATTCCCACTAGTATGAAAAGACAACTTATGAGACTCACTATATGAAAAACATGGTGCTACTTTGAAGCACAATATATGAGACTCACTACATGAAGAACAAGGTGCTACTTTGCAGCACAATATATGAGACTCACTACATGAAGAACAAGGTGCTACTTTGAAGCACAAGTGTGGAAAAAGAGATAGTAGCATTGCCCTTTTTATTTTTTATTTTTTTGGGCCCCTTTTTTTCCTTTCTCTTTTTTTGGGCCTTTCTTTTTTTTGGCCTTTCCTTTTTTTTGGGCAATGCTCTAATAATGATGATCATCACACTTCTATTGATTACAACATAAGGATTACAACTCGAAACTAGGACAAGATATGACTCTATATGAATGCCTCCGGCGCTGTACCGGGATGGTGCAATGAATCAAGAGTGACATGTATGAAAAATAATGCATGGTGGCTTTGCCACAAATACGATGTCAACTACATGATCATGCAATGGCAATATGACAAAAGTAATGTATGTCATGATGATGATGAACGGAACGGTGGAAAGTTGCATGGCAATATATCTCGGAATGGCTATGGAAATGCCATAATAGGTAGGTATGGTGGCTGTTTTGAGGAAGATATAAGGAGGTTTGTTTGTGATAGAGCGTATCATATCACAGGGTTTGGATGCACTGGCGAAGTTTGCACCAACTCTCGAGGTGAGAAAGGGAAATGCACGGTACCGAAGAGGCTAGCAAAGGCGGAAAGGTAAAAGTGCGTATAATCCATGGACTCAACATTAGTCAAAATAAATCATATACTTATTGCAAAAATTTAGAAGTCATCAAAAACAAAGTACTACGCGCATGCTCCTAGGGGGATAGATTGGTAGGAAAAGACCATCGCTCGTCCCCGACCCTCCACTCATAAGGATGCACAAGCCAGGTACACTTCATGTTTAATATTTGTTACACAACTTTAACCATACGTGCATGCTACGGGATTTGCTAACTTCAACACAAGCATTTCTCAAATTCATAATCACCCAACTAGCATGACTTTGATATTATCACCTCCATATCTCAAAACAATTATCAAGCATCAAACTTATCTTAGTATTCAACACACTCATAAGAATCCTTACAAATCTTGTATGCTTAGCATATTAGAATTAAGCACATTACCATGCTATTTAAGACTCTCAAAATAATATAAGTGAAGCATGAGTGTTCATATATTTCTTCAAAATAAAACTACCACCGTGCTCTAAAAGATATAAGTGAAGTACTAGAGCAATAACAAAAACTACTCCAAAAGATATGAGTGAAGATCAATGAGTAGTCGAATAATTATGTAACTATGTGAAGACTCTCCCATTTAATAATTTCAGATCTTGGTATTGTATTCAAACAGCAAGCAAAGCTAAATAAAACTACATTCCAAGGATAGCACAACTCATGTGAAGAAGCAAAAACTTAGGTTCAACCGATACTAACCGATAGTTGTTGAAGAAGAAAGGTGGGATGCCTACCGGGGCATCCCCAAGCTTAGATGCTTGAGACTTCTTGAAATATTATCTTGGGGTGCCTTGGGAATCCCCAATCTTGAACTTTTGTGTCTCCTTAATTCCTCTCATATCATGGTTTCTCTTTTTATCAAAAGCTTCATTCACAACAAACTCAACAAGAACTCGTGAGATAGGTTAGTATAAACCAATGCAAAACCTTATCATTTTCTACTGTAACAAATCACTAACATTATTATTCAACATTGCATACTAAATGCCTCTGCATATTTAATACTCCTATCCTCAAATAGAATCATTAAACAAGCAAACATATGCAAACAATGCAAACATAACAACAATCTGCCAGGACAGTACAGTCTGTAAAGAATGCAAGATTCATAATACTTTCCTAACTCCAAAAATTATTAACTAAAATTCCCACTGTAATAAATTTATCATAGCTCAATATTCAAAAAGATTCAACATTATACCACTCTCTGACTTTTCTAAGTAATTTTTGCAACAGCGGTAAACTTTCTGTTTTCAAACAGCAACATGTATACTTGCAAAATAAGCATGGCAAAGGCTATCCTTGACGTTTTTATTGAAACTAAAGATGCAAAACATTATTATAACTAACATAAATAAAATACTAACAAGAAAAAAATGACGCTCCAAGCAAAACACATATCATGTGGCGAATAAAAATATAGCTCCAAGTAAAGTTACCGATGAACGAAGACGAAAGAGGGGATGCCTTCCGGGGCATCCCCAAGATTAGGCTCTTGGTTGTCCTTGAATATTACCTTGGGGTGCCTTGGGCATCCCAAACCTTAGGCTCTTGCCACTCCTTATTCCGTAGTCCATCGAATCTTTACCCAAAACTTGAAAACTTCACAACACAAAACTTAACAGAAAACTCGTGAGCTCCGTTAGCGAAAGAAAACAAAAGACCACTTCAAGGTACTGTAATGAACTCATTATTTATTTATATTGGTGTTAAACCTACTGTATTCCAACTTATCTATGGATTATAAACTATATTACTAGCCACAGATTCATCAAAATAAGCAAACAACACAATGGAAACAGAATCTGTCAAAAACAGAACAGTCTGTAGTAATCTGTAACTAACGCAAACTTATGGAACTCCAAAAATTCTAAAATAAATTGGTGGACCTGAGGAATTTGTATAGTAATCATATGCAAAACGAATCAACTAAATAGCACTCTCCTGTAAAAAGTTCTAGCTAATCTCGTGAGCGCTAAAGTTTCTGTTTTTTACAGCATGATCATAAAGACTTCACCCAAGTCTTCCCAAAGGTTCTACTTGGCACAAACACTAAATAAAACATGAAACCACATCTAAACAGAGGCTAGATGGATTATTTATTCCTAAACAGAAACAAAAAGCAAGAAACTAAAATAAAATTGGCTTGCCTCCCAACAAGCGCTATCGTTTAACGCCCCTAGCTAGGCATGATGATTTCAATGATGCTCACATAAAAGATAGGAATTGAAACATAAAGAGAGCATCATGAAGAATATGACTAGCAAATTTAAGTCTAACCCACTTCCTATGCATAGGGATTTTGTGAGCAAACAACTTATGGGAACAAGAATCAACTTGCATAGGAAGGTAAAACAAGCATAACTTCAAAACTTTGAGCACATAGAGAGGAAACTTGATATTATTGCAATTCCTACAAGCATATGTTCCACCCTCATAATAATTTTCAGTAGCATCATGAATGAATTCAACAATATAACCAGCACCTAAATCATTCTTTTCATGATCTACAAGCATAGAAAATTTACTACTCTCCACATAATAAAAATTCTTCTCATCAATAATAGTGGGAGAAAACTCAACAAAATAACTATCATGTGATTGAGAATTAAGATCAAGATGACAAGTTTCATGGTTATCATTATTCTTTAAAGCATACGTGTCATCACAATAATCATCATAGATAGGAGGCATGCTTTCATCATAGCAAATTTGCTCATCAAAGCTTGGGGGACAAAATATATCATCTTCATCAAACATAGCTTCCCCAAGCTTGTGGCTTTGCATATCATTAGCATCATGGATATTCAAGGAATTCATACTAACAACATTGCAATCAAGCTCATCATTCACATATTTTATGCCAAGCATTCTATGTAATTCTTATTCTAGTACTTGAGCACAATTTTCCTTCCCATCATTTTCACGAAAGATATTAAAAAGATGAAGCGTATGAGACAAACTCAATTCCATATTTTTTTTGTAGTTTTCTTTTATAAACTAGACTAGTGCTAAAACAAGAAAAAAAAAGATTCAATTGCAAGATCTAAAGATATACCTTCACTTACCTAGCCTCCCCGGCAACGGCGCCAGAAAAGAGCTTGATGTCTACTACACAACCTTCTTCTTGTAGACGTTGTTGGGCCTGCAAGTGCACAGGTTTGTAGGACAGTAGCAAATTTCCTCAAGTCGATGACCTAAGGTTTATCAATCCGCGAGAGGCGTAGGAGGAAGATGGTCTCTCTCAAACAACCCTACAACCAAATAACAAAAAGTCTCTTGTGTCCCCAACACACCCAATACAATAGCAAATTGTATAGGTGCACTAGTTCGGCGTAGAGATGGTGATACAAGTGCAATATGGAAGGTAGATATATGTTTTTGTAATCTGAAAATATAAAAACAGCAAGGTAACGAACGGTAAAAGTGAGCGTAAACGGTATTGCAATTATAGGAAACAAGGCCTAGGGTTCATGCTTTCACTAGTGCAAGTTCTCTCAACAATAATAACATAGATAGATCATATAACAATCCCTCAACATGCAACAAAGAGTCACTCCAAAGACACTAATAGCGGAGAACAAACGTAGAGAATATGGTCGGGTATGAAACCACCACAAAGCTATTCTTTCGCTTCGATCTATAAAAGAGTTCGTACTAGAATAACACCTTAAGACACAAATCAACCAAAACCCTAATGTCACCTAGATACTCCATTGTCACCTCAAGTATCCGTGGGCATGATTATACGATATGCATCACACAATCTCAGATTTATCCAACCAACATAAAAGTACTTCAAAGAGTGCCCCAAAGTTCCTACCGGAGAATCAAGAACGTGTGCCAACCCCTATGCATAGGTTCCCAATGTCACGAAACCCGCAAGTTGATCACCAAAACATACATCAAGTGGCACATGATATCCCATTGTCACCACAGATAATCACAGCAAGACATACATCAAGTGTTCATAAAAGACTCAATCCGATAAGATAACTTCAAAGGGGAAACTCAATTCATCACAAGAGAGTAGAGGGGGAGAAACATCATAAGATCCAACTA
Source organism: Aegilops longissima (assembly GCA_021605205.1). NCBI lineage: Eukaryota > Viridiplantae > Streptophyta > Magnoliopsida > Poales > Poaceae > Aegilops > Aegilops longissima. The sequence continues at coordinate 360,708,217 of CM038676.1, forward strand.
CAATAGCAAAGCTCAGGATACATCAAGATCGTATCACCTCAAGAACACGAGAGAGAGAGAGAGAGAGATCAAACACATAGCTACTGGTACATACCCTCAGCCCCGAGGGTGAACTACTCCCTCCTCGTCATGGAGAGCGTCGGGATGATGAAGATGGCAAACGGTGATGGATCCCCCCTCCGGCAGGGTACCGGAAAGGGGTCCCGATTGGTTTTGGTGGTTCGGAGGCTTGCGGCGGCGAACTCCCGATCTATCTTCTGTTCGGAAGTTTTAGGGTGCGTGGGTATATATGGGTGAAAGGAGTGCGTCGGTGGAGCTACGGGGCCCCACGAGGCGGGGGTGCGCCAGGGGGTGGCGCCCCCACCCTCGTGAGCACCTCCGTATCTTCCGACGTGGGGTCCAAGTCCATCGTGGGTTTCCTTCCAAAAATAACTTCTCCAGTTGATTTCGTTCCGTTTGACTCACGATATTCCTTTTCCTCGAAATCTTGAAATAGGCATAAAACAACAAATCAGGGTTGGGCCTCCGGTTAATAGGTTGGTCCCAAAAATAATATAAAAGTGGATAATAAAGCCCAATATTGCCTAAAACAGTAGATAATATAGCATGGAGCAATCAAAAATTATAGATACATTGGAGACGTATCATTCATCACCATGGGGAGCACCAGTGCTCTTGGTTGAGAAGAAGGGTGGATCCTTAAGGATGGTTGTTGATTACCGTGCGTTGAATGAAGTGACAATCAAGAACAAATACCCATTGCCGATGATCAATGATTTGTTTGACCAACTGCAAGGAGCTAAAGTGTTTTCCAAGATCGATCTGCGATCAGGATATCACCAGCTGAAGATTCGAGAGAAGGATATACCAAAAACAGCATACACCACATGGTACGGGTTATATGAGTATACAGTCATGTCATTTGGACTGACTAACGCCCCTGCCTATTTCATGAGTATGATGAATAAAGTGTTGATGGAATTTTTGGATAAGTTCGTTGTGGTGTTCATTGATGATATAATGGTATACTCGAAGAATGAAGAGGAGCACAAGGAGCATTTGCGTTTAGTTCTCGAGAAACTCGGGAAACATCAGTTGTATGCCAAGTTCAGCAAATGTGAGTTCTGGTTGAAGGAAGTTGGATTCCTTGGACATGTTATATCAGGAGAAGGTATAGCAGTAGACCCTTCCAAGGTTCAGTCAATCACTGAGTGGTTGGCACCCACCTCGGTTAGCGAGATCTGCAGTTTCCTTAGACTCGCGGGATACTATCGAAGATTCATTGAGTTTTTCGAAGATTGCGAAACCCATGACGGAGTTATTGAAGAAAGATACCAAATTCAAATGGATGGAAGAATGTGAGGCAAGTTTTCAGGAGTTGAAGAAACGTTTGACTACAGCCCCAGTGTTGATTCTGCCGGATATACGCATGGACTTCCAAGTGTATTGCGATGCTTCACGCTCAGGACTTGGAGGTGTACTTATGCAGGATGGAAGAGCTGTTTCATATGCATCCCGACATCTTTGACCGCATGAGCTTAACTATGCTACTCATGATTTAGAGTTAGCAGTCGTAGTGCATGCTCTCAAGACTTGGAGACATTACCTTATTCGAAACCGTTGTGATGTGTACACGGATCATAAGAGTTTGAAGTACATTTTCACACAGAAGGAGCTGAACCTCAGGAAGAGGAGATGGTTGGAGCTTATAAAGGATTATGACATGAAGCTGCATTATCATCCAGGAAAGGCCAATGTCATAGCAGACGCTTTGAGCCGAAAGAGTTATGTAAACACTCTCATAAGCGGAGGGATGCCAAAGGAGTTAGCCGAGGATCTCAGGGAAATACGTTTGGGGATAGTCCCTAGAGGTTTTGTTGCAGCAATGGAAGTTCAGTCTACATTGTTGGGAAAGATTCGAGAAGCGCATAAGGATGATAAGGAGATCGCCGAGATAAAGGAGAGAATGAGCAAAGGAAAAGCCAAAGGTTTTAGTGAGGATGAGCACGACACCCTATGGTTTGAGGACCGCATTTATGTGCCCAATAATGCGGAGATCGGGAAGTTGATACTTCAGGAGGCTCACGACTCGCCATACTCGATACACCCCGGGAACACCAAGATGTATTTGGATTTGAAGGAGCATTTCTGGTGGACCGGAATGAAGAAGGATATTGCCGAGTATGTAGCCGTATGTGATGTATGTCAGAGAGTAAAGGCAGAACATCAGAAGCCAGCAGGATTACTGCAACCTATGCCGATACCCGAATGGAAGTGGGATAAACTTGGCATGGATTTTATCACCGGATTGCCCAGGACCCGATCAGGATATGATTCTATCTAGGTAGTAGTGGATCGCTTGACCAAAATAGCCCACTTTATCCCAGTGAAAACCACTTATACGAGTGCGAAGTTGTCCAAGATATAGATGACCAGGATCGTATGTCTGCACGGAGTTCCGAGGACCATCGTATCGGATAGAGGAACACAGTTTACTTCAAAGTTTTGGCATCAGTTACACCAGACTTTGGGAACCAGGCTAGAGTTCAGTACAGCTTTTCACCCGTAGACAGATGGACAGACCGAGAGAGTTAATCAGATTCTGGAGGACATGTTGAGAGCTTGTGCGTTGGATTATGGATCTAGTTGGGATGACAATTTACCCTATGCAGATTTCTCATACAACAATAACTACCAGGACAGTTTGAAGATGGCACCGTTCGAAGCCCTGTATGGAAGGAGATGCCGAACATCGTCGATGTGGGATGAAGTTGAGGACCGCCAATTGTTTGGACCGGATTTGATTAAGGAATCTGAAGAGAAGGTTAAGCTAATTCGAGATAGACTGAAGGTAGCCCAGTCCCGACAGAAGAGTTATGCAGATTCAAAATGCAAGGAGGTAGTCTATCAAATCGGAGACAGAGCGTATCTGCGAGTATCACCTCTTCGAGGAGTTAAGAGTTTTGGGGTTAAGGGAAAGTTAGCCCCGAGGTTTGTAGGACCTTACCGTGTCTTGGAACGCATGGGAGAAGTTGCCTACAAGTTGGAGTTACCTGAAGGACTGTCAGAAGTACATGATGTGTTTCACGTTTCCCACTTGAAGAAGTGCCATGCAGAGATTGCCGATATACCTCTGAGAAATACAGTGCCCCTGGAAGCGGTTCAGTTGGACAGTGATTTGACATATGAGGAGAAACCTGTCAAGATTCTTGAGTTTGCCAGCCGAGTTACTCGCAGCAAGGTTATCAAGTTTTGTAAAGTTCAGTTTGCCAGCTGAGTTACTCGCAGCAAGGTTATCAAGTTTTGTAAAGTTCAGTGGAGCCACCTTACCGAGGATGAAGCCACCTGGGAACGAGAGGATGATCTTCACAAGGATCACCCTCACCTATTTTCTAGCCAACCCGAATCTCGAGGGCGAGATTCATCTTAAGGGGGGTAGGTTTGTAACATCCCAAATTTCCATTGTGATCCTCGAAATTCTAAGCAACTCAAGGACCCACGGAGAGAGTTGGGGATTTCACCGTTTTGATATTTGAATTTTTACCAAATATCGAAACGAGGATCATTTGTTTTAATTATTTTTATGACTTCTCCAAAACAAATGAACTATTGGAGGGAAATATTAAAATAAAATATTTGATTTTATTCGGATTTTATTTGCTATTTTATTTGCATAGGAAAAATATGTGTTTTTCAAAATTGCATTATAGGCCCAAATAGATGTTCACCTTGTCCGGCTTACTTTTAGAGCACAGGGAAAATTTATTTCAGAACTTTTGGAGTCCGTTTAGTACTCTTTTTCTTTCTTTTTCTGCACGCCGAAATTATTTAAAAAAAGGGGGGAACAGACTTGGGCGTGCACTCGCCAGAGACCTCGGGCCGCCCTTTATAAGCCGCCGCACCTTCCCCCCGCAGCCCACCCCAGCCGCCCTGCCCCGTCAGCCCTAGCCGCCGTCGCCGCCTGCCGCTGCTGTGCACCGGGTTTACTGTCTACCCAGGGTTTACTGTCTACCCATCTTCCAGTGGTAGGCTAGCAGATGTAGAGGGATGTAGGTTGGTACTGTCTACCCAGGGTTAGAGTTAATGCTTCTGAAAGACTATGTCTCGGTCATCCGTTTCTCAAACACCATGTAGTGCAAGAAATCCAACGGAGGAGATCGAGTCTTGTGGGGAAAAGTGCGCAAACCTCTACAGAGTGTACAATCTAATCATGGTTAGCCGTGTCCCCTGTTATGGACAATCTTGAGTATCTAGTACTTGGATTATCAAATGTATCCCATCACTCTATTTTAGTATGTTGGGTTGATAATTACTTTTAATTGGGATTGAGTTGGAGGTACCTTCTCAATGATGTTTCAACTGCCATGATATTTAAATAAAATCTATTCCTTTGTTGTAGGAAAAAATTGGCTTTTCGCAAAAACATATAACCATAGAGCCTCCACCAGCCATATATGCATGTAGTGATAGCTTTTATCTGTTCATTGCTCTACTGTGTTACCTTGCCAGCATATTCCATGTGCTGACCCGTTTTCGGGCTGCAACGTATTATGTTGCAGACTTTTCAGACGACGAGTAAAGGTGTGATAGGTCGTTGTCATGCACTCAGCTATGCTGTTGGAGTTGATGGACTCACTTTATCTTCCAAGCCTTCCGCTGTTATCGTATTAGATGGCCTTAAGCCATATTTATTGTAATAAGTTCTCTTTTGAGACATTCGATGGAATAAGTGTGTGATTGCTACTCTGCTATAAATCCTTTGAGTACTGTGTGTGTCAGCATTACCGATCCAGGGATGACACTGAAACACAAAGACTTGACCATCTGAGGTCGGGTCGCTACATGGCATCACCCGCTCCAATTCAAGTGGCTGATAAACAGGAAACATAGTTGAATGTACAGATATTGTATGAGAGACGGATGCAATAGATAGTGTGGAAAAAAGAGGACATGAAATAATTGACATGTATATTGTTTAACTAAAACGAATAGCATGACATAATTTCACATATATGATGTCTATCTAAACTAGATAGCATAACATAACATAATTCAAAGATATGATGAATAACTAAAACACTGTGCCAAGTTAGAGCATACACCTCGGTGGGGGAATAGAACTGGTCATCTGTCTCTGAATCCATCTCTGAGGAGCTATCAGGACCCAACAAGAGATCTGCTTCGACAAGTAGCACTGTCTGCTCTGAAGGCCTTGTTTTCACTCCAGATTTTCAATCTCCCACCCAAATGGCTGATTCACAGGAAGGGTAGTTTAATGTACAAACATTGTCGACAAATGGAAATGTAATGAAAAAAAGGATGGGCAAGATATCATTCAAATATATGATGTCTGGTTAAATAGGATGGCATTGCACATTTCACATATATTATGGCTGGCTAAAAGACATGAGACTGCATAATTCCCATATATGATATAGAAACTAAACAGGTGGCGACAGAACATGTCTAAACTAAGCAGATGACATATATGATGTCAAAAGTAGGCACTGCAAGGCAACATATGCATGATATGACTAACATCATCATGCCAAGGTAGAGCAAACACCTTGGGGGGAATAGGAGTGGTCAGCGGTGTCTGAATCCGCCTCAGAACAGATATCTTCCTCTGGATTACAATCTAGAGAGGGGTGTAGGATCTTGAGAAGAGGTGTCTAGAGGGGGGGTGATTAGACACTAAGTACCAAAGTTGCAATTTTTAATTTCTTTTAGGTTTAAGTGGAATTTAGGCACAAGTTTAACATTCTCAATACATAACAAGCAAGCATGCAAAGAGTATATAGGCAGCGGAAAATAAAGCATGCAACTTGCAAGAATGTAAAGGGAAGGGTTTGGAGGATTCAAACGCAATTGGAGACACGGATGTTTTTGTCGTGGTTCCGATAGGTGGTGCTATCGTACATCCACGTTGGTGGAGACTTCAACCCACGTGGGTAGCAGTTCTTGTGAGTCCACGGAGGGCTCCACCCACGAAGGATCCACAAAGAAGCAACCTTGTCTATCCCACCATGGTCGTCGCCCACGAAGGACTTGCCTCACTAGCGGTAGATCTTCACGGAGTAGGCGATCTCCTTGCCCTTACAAACTCCTTGGTTCAACTCCACAATCTTGTCGGAGGCTCCCAAGTGACACCTAGCCAATCTAGGAGACACCACTCTCCAAGAAGTAACAAATGGTGTGTTGATGATGAAGTCCTTGCTCTTGTGCTTCAAATGATAGTCTCCCCAACACTCAACTCTCTCTCATAGGATTTGGATCTGGAGGAAAGAAGATTTGAGTGGAAAGCAACTTGGGGAAGGCTAGAGATCAAGATTCATATGGTTGGAATGGAATATCTTGGCCTCAACACATGAGTAGGTAGTTCTCTCTTAGACATAGGATGTTGGAAGTGTAGGCTTGTTCTGATGGCTCTCTTCACGAATGAAGAGGAGGCGGAGAGGTATATATAGCCTCCAAACAAAATCTAACCGTTACACACAATTTACCAAACTCGGTGGGACCGAATCATCAAACTCGGTCGGACCGATTTAGTAAACCTAGTGACCGTTAGGGTTTTCGGTGGGACTGAAATGCATCTCGGTAGGACCGATATGGTTAGGGTTAGGGCATAATGTAATCTCGGTGAGACCGATTTTGGTAATTAGCTAACCAGAGAGTTGGTCAGGCAAACTCGGTGAGACCGATTACTCAAACTCGTTGAGACCGATTTGGGTAATAAGTTAACCAGAAAGTTTGCATTGTAATCTCGGTAGTACCGATTGCACAAACTCGGTGAGACCGATTTTGGTAATGGACATACACATAGAGAGATTACAATCCCATCTCGGTGAGACCGAGATCCCTATCGGTGAAACCGATTTGCTTAGGGTTTGTGGCAGTGGCTATGACATCTGAACTCGGTGGCGCCGGATAGAAAGAATCGGTAGGGCCGAGTTTGACTTTGGGTTTAGGTCATATGTGGATGTGAGAAAGTAGTGGAGGGTTTTGGAGCATATCACTAAGCACATGGAGCAAAAGGCTCATTAAGCAACACCTCATCCCTTCTTGATAGTATTGGCTTTTCCTATAGACTCAATGTGATCTTGGACCACTAAAATGTAAAATGAAGAGTCTTGAGCTTGAAGCTTGAGCTAATCCTTTGTCCTTAGCACCTTGAAGGAGTTCCCACATCCTTTAGTCCATGCCACTCCATTGTTGAACTTGTCTGAAACATACTAGATAAAAGTGTTAGTCCAACAAGAGATATGTTGACATTAATTACCAAAACCACCTAGGGAGCACTTGTGCTTTCAATCTCCCCCTTTTTGGTAATTGATGGCAACATACATCAAAGCTTTAGATAAAGATATAAAGAATAGCAAGTAAAGCTTCGGAAATACATGTAACAAGCATAGGCTCCCCCTATATGTATGCAATCATGAGAATATGGAATATAGAAGCATGTGAGAGCATAACCATGATAGAGTAGGCAATGTGTTACATGTATCTTGGCCATATGCATCAGAGCAAAGAATATTAAATAAAATACCTTCATGCTCATGAGTCCTTCTTGCAAAACAGTATGTACATCAGCAAGAATTCCTCATACACATGAGTGTGATGCATATACTTACCTTGTAGTCTTGAGTTGGCTTAGGGTGAAATGAACCTGCACAAACAAGGTTAGATAACACAGGTACATCTACTAGCCAGAGCAAACAGAAGAAACCACAAGAATACCAAGACTGGGATGACATGTAGAGAGTGAGTACTGAGTACCACATTTGATTACACATGTCCCCAAGAGTAAAGATATGCAATGAATTTAAATGATTCCTTTCCCTTAGATGTCTTGCTCCCCCTGAATCTAGCATGGGATACTGGGAGAAGATAGGGAACAGAAAATCAGATCTAAAAGATATAAATGAACAGAGCTAAGTGCAAATAAGCACATATAAGCATGTCTTTCCCCCAAAAAGACATGTGGCATCTCTCCTCTTGAATACCAAGCATCTGGGATCCTTGAGAAATACTTCTACTTGAGTATTCTCTCCCCCTGGAGATCTCTCTAAGTGATAGGCTTTGATGTGATCTCTCTCCCCCTTTGACATCAATTTCCAAGAAGGGTCTTCTGGAATTTGTTGTGAAGGGGTTTGGTCCTTGAGACACAACACAAAGCACTGGATAAAATTTGTGATGCTTGTAGAGGAAAAGATTCATTGAGTGGAGTTGGATTTTAAAAGAAACACGGAATAAGTGGCAAACTATTTTTCCTGTTGTGAAATCGGTGGCACCGAGTGGTATGCTTCGGTTGTACCGAAAGGATTCAGTTGGACCGGAAACAACAAATCGATGAAAGCGAGTTCATCCCAGAGAAAACATCTGTCACCTCAGCTCACTAGACTAGAAAGGTCTCACAAAGATTTGCAAGGAATTTACTGAAGGATGTGCAATGAATTTGATTGCAGGAAATGCAAAGCAACTGAAAAGACAGAAAGAAATCTAGATGAAGTTTTTTTTTTTGAAAGGGGAAACAAATATGCATGAGACAAATGCAAAAACACAAATAAGAACACGAGAGAACTTCATCTAGAGATGGTCGGTGACAAAGTCACCTATGTTAGAGTATATTGACTTAGGAGTCAGGTGAGATCACTTGATCGTAGGTCATACTCATCGTTTAAGCTCAAAATGGGGTTACCATTTTTCGTTTAAGCATCTTGATGTATTCACATCTTGTCGAGTTGCTTTAGCTCATGACTTAGAGTAAAGCTTCTCTAAGATGGAATAACATACCTTGGTTGGTGGTGTTGTCCATGTAGTTGAACTTGTGTGGGTTGCTCAAGGTTGAAGTAGCTCATCAAGAGTTGGGAGCACCACTTGGAATTTGAGTCCATCTACCTACATGGGTTAGTTCTTGCAAGGAAGAGCACTTGTGTATCCAAAATGACAATCATGAAGCTCAATCATAGAGTTTGTCAAAAGGATATGCTAGAATGATTCCATGCTTCCTTGTATTCATCCACCATAGGGTAGAGACTTGGTGATGTAGAGATTTCTCAAGTTGTGAGTAGATAACAATCTCATGGAAGTTAATTCCACCAAGTACCTACATGGGTTAGATGACATGCAAGATGCAAATATATCCAAGGTATAATATATTTATCATAAAAGAGATATCATGGATTAGTCATAAGCTCATGTCTTGCATGTATCCAATGGAGTTTCTACTCCAAATTTGAAGCATCAATGATGTTCAATTCTCCTCTCAACCTGCAAAACACTTTCTCATCAAGGGGTTTAGTAAATATATTCGCTAATTGCTTTTCGGTGCGAACATGCTTAAGATTAATGTCACCCTTAGCAACATGATCTCGAATGAAATGATGACGAACTTCAATATGCTTAGTTCGAGAGTGTTGTACGGGATTATGACCAATTTTGATAGCACTTTCATTGTTACAAAGCAATGGAACATGTTTCATATGTATCCCATAATCTTTAAGAGTTTGGGTCATCCAAATTAATTGAGCACAACATGATCCAGCGGCAATGTACTCCGCTTCGGCGGTAGATAAGGATACCGAGTTTTCTTTCTTGGAGGACCAAGACACTAGAGATCTACCAAGAAATTGACAAGTACCCGAATTGGACTTTCTATCAACCTTGTCTCCAGCATAGTCCGAGTCGGAATAACCAACAAGATCGAAAGAGGCCCTCTTAGGATACCAAATGCCAAAGTTTGGTGTATGAATTAAGTATCTCACTATCCTTTTCACGGCCTTAAGATTACATTCTTTAGGAGCAGCTTGATATCTTGCACACATGCACACACTTAGCATAATATCGGGACGTGAAGCACATAGGTATAACAATGAACCAATCATAGAGCGATAAACATTTTGATCAACCAATTGACCATCTTTGGTCAAATCAAGATGTCCACTAGTAGGCATGGGTGTAGACATACCTTTGCATTCTTGCATATTGAACTTCTAGAATAAGTCTTTAGTGTACTTCGTTTGAGAGACAAAAGTACCTTCCTTAGTTTGCTTGATTTGCAACCCAAGAAAGAATTTGAGTTCACTCATCATTGACATCTCAAACTTCTCCGACATTAGCTTTCCAAACTTTTCACTAAAATGAGGGTTAGTTCATCCAAATATGATATCATCAACATAAATTTGGCATACAAATAATTCTCCATTAACCCTTTTAGTAAAAAGTGTGGAATCAATCTTCCCAATTTCAAAGCCTTTTTCAAGAAGAAACTTGGTCAAGCATTTATACCATGCTCTAGGAGCTTGTTTAAGACCATAAAGGGCTTTGTGAAGTTTGTAAACATGATTTGGTTTCTTAGGATTGACAAAGCCGGGAGGTTGTTTAACATAAACTTCCTCCTCTATTTAACCATTTAGAAAAGCACTTTTAATGTCCATTTGGTACAAGGTGATATTATGGTGATTAGCATAGGCAAGTAGGATGCGAATGGACTCAAGTCTAGCAACGGGGGCATAAGTCTCACCATAGTCCATACCTTCGACTTGAGTGTAGCCTTGGGAGACGAGACGTGCTTTGTTGCGAACTACTTGTCCATCTTCATCTTGCTTGTTGCGAAACACCCATTTGGTACCGATGATGTTGTGGTTGTTGTCGGGCTTCTCAACCAATGTCCAAACTTGGTTTCTCTCAAAGTTGTGTAGCTCTTCATGCATAGCATTTATCCAATCCGGATCTTCCAATGCTTCTTCGACCTTCATAGGTTCAATGCTAGAGATGAAAGAATAGTTTTCACAAAAGTTAGCTAAATGAGTTTTAGGCGAGTGATTCTCCGGTTTGAATATCATTGTAGATTTGCTCGTGGAATGGTCTTTAGCAATTCTTGCTCGAACTCGTGAAAGCTTTTGCTTGGGTCTCGGTTGAACATCTTCTTCATCTTGTTCTTCTTCTTCTTGATCATCTTCATTGTTGGCGTTGTCGTTTTCTTGTCGAGGTGGAGAAGGAGGTGGTTGACGTTCGTGATGTTCTTCCTCGTTTTCTTCATCTTGGTGTGTTCCACTTGTGGATGCTTCCGTTTCAACTCTTGGTTCACCTTGTCGTGAAGTAGAAGCTTCCACTTGAGCAGACGAGTACTCTCCTTCACCTCCGTTGGACGGACCTTGCCAATAGACAAGTCTTGGATTGCTTCGAAGGGTCTTTGTCTCCTACATCAATTGGCAATTGCTCTAATTGCGAGCCGTTAGATTCATCAAACTTCACATCTACCGTCTCTTCAACCTTTCGGGTGAAATTGTTGTAGACACAGTATGTGTGAGAGTTTGAGCCATAACCTAGTAGGAAACCTTCATGAGATTTAGGAGCAAATTTTGAGCGACGATGCTTATCAAGAATGTAGCACTTTGAGCGAATACTCGAAAGTATCCAACTTGGGGTTTGTTACGGTGAGGAGCTCGTATGCCGTCTTGCCGAGTAGCTTGTGTAGATATAAGCGATTTTTGCATGACAAGCTATCTCAACCGCTTCGCCCAAAAAGTGCTTGACGTCTTGTACTCATCAAGCATCGTTCTCGCCATTTCGATGAGCGTCCGGTTCTTCCTCTCAACAACTCCATTTTGTTGAGGTGTGTGCGTAGTCGAGAACTCGTGTGAAATCCCCTCTTCGTCAAGAAAGGTGTCCACATTTGCATTCTTGAACTCCGTTCTGTTGTCGCTGCGAACCTTCTTGATCTTCACTTCAAACTAATTTTGGGCCTTCCTAGTGAAGTTTTTGAAGATCTTTTGGACCTGCGATTTATCATCGAGAAAGAACACCCACGTAAATCTTGAAAAATCATCAACTATAACTAGACCAAAAGAATTTCCACCGAGACTTTTGTAGGCGTTAGGACCAAAGAGATCCATATGAAGTAGCTCGAGTGGCCTCCTTGTGGTCATGATGTTCTTCACGGGATGCCTTCCTCCGACCTGTTTACCTGCTTGACAAGCACTGCACATTCTCTCCTTATCAAATATGACATCGTTAACTCCAAGGATATGATTTCCTTTAATAAGCTTGTCAAGGTTTCTCATGCCAACGTGACCTAGTCGTCTATGCCATAACCAACCTTTTGAGGATTTAGCAATGAAGCAAGTTTTAGGTTGTGCCTTTTTAGAGAAATCAACAATGTAAAGATCACCTCTACTTATACCGGTAAAGACCATTTTATGATTGTCTCGACGAAACACTTGACAATTTACTTCAGTAAATAGGACATTTAAACCGAAATCAGCAAGTCTAGATACTGAAAGTAAGTTGTAGACAAGAGACTCAACAAGCATGACATTTTGAATGGAGCTATCATGTGAGATGGCCACCTTACCAAGGCCAACCACCTTACCCTTTGAGTTGTCACCGAAAGTGACATACTTTCGAGGACTATCATTTTCAGCAAGCTCATGAAACATGTCTTTATCTCCGGTCATGTGATCGGTGCATCCACTGTCAAGAACCCATTCCTTTCCTCCTGACACATATCCCCGAAGATTTGCCATAAGACCAAAATGTCTCATTGCATCATCAAGATCGAAATCACTATCATCATCCTCATCATAGTATCCATGTTCAACATCGTCATGTGGTGGATCAAGTCCTAAAGAGGGTAATTCATTAGAGTGAGTTTGACAAAGATATTGCTTATGAATTCTTATAGCTTCGGAAATAATATCACTAATAATTCCTACATCTCCTTTGGCACGCATAAGGTCGGTAAGTTCAAATAGACGATCACCAAACATAGGATCACTAGTAGTCATCTTACTCAAGGCAATAGATTTATAGAGAATCTCATCTAGATTTTTCAAGGAATAATTTGGAAAGCGTTCCTCAAGAAATTTCCATATAGTGTAGGCACACTCAAAAGTAGGCAAGATTCTAATCAAGTTTCTAGGCAAGCCTCTAGTGATAAGATTAACAGTTCTAAGATTTCTAGTCATGTCAATAGATTCATCAAGGGTAGGATGCATAGGATCAACATGAGGTGCACAAGGACTAGCAATGTACTTGTTCAAATGATATTGATTGAAAATTACAAGCATCTCATTTTTCCACTCATGAAAATACTCTCCATCAAGAATAGGCACTCTATGACTAAGACTCCCCGAAGTAGACTCATCCATCTTCCTCCAAAGGTGATTAAACCAAGGCAATGGAGACCAATGCTCTGATACCACTTGTAGGATCTTGAGAAGAGGTGTCTAGGGGGGTGATTAGACACTAAGTACCAAAGTTGCAATTTTTAATTTCTTTTAGGTTTAAGTGCAATTTAGGCACAAGTTTAACATTCTCAATACATAACAAGCAAGCATGCAAAGAGTATATAGGCAGCGGAAAATAAAGCATGCAACTTGCAAGAATGTAAAGGGAAGGGTTTGGAGGATTCAAACGCAATTGGAGACACGGATGTTTTTGTCGTGGTTCCGATAGGTGGTGCTATCATACATCCACGTTGGTGGAGACTTCAACCCACGTAGGGTAACGGTTGCATGAGTCCACGGAGGGCTCCACCCACGAAGGGTCCACGAAGAAGCAACCTTGTCTATCCCACCATGGCCGTCGCCCACGAAGGACTTGCCTCACTAGCGGTAGATCTTCATGAAGTAGGCGATCTCCTTGCAGTTACAAACTCCTTGGTTCAACTCCACAATCTTGTCGGAGGCTCCCAAGTGACACCTAGCCAATCTAGGAGACACCACTCTCAAGAAGTAACAAATGGTGTGTTGATGATGAACTCCTTGCTCTTGTGCTTCAAATGATAGTCTCCCCAACACTCAACTCTCTCTCATAGGATTTGGATCTGGAGGAAAGAAGATTTGAGTGGAAAGCAACTTGGGGAAGGCTAGAGATCAAGATTCATATGGTTGGAATGGAATATCTTGGCCTCAACACATGAGTAGGTAGTTCTCTCTCGAAATAGGATCTTTGGAAGTGTAGGCATTTCGATGGCTCTCTTCACGAATGAAGAGGAGGTGGAGGGGTATATATAGCCTCCAAACAAAATCTAACCATTACACACAATTTAACAAACTCGGTGGGACCGAATCATCAAACTCGGTCGGACCGATTTAGTAAACCTAGTGACCGTTAGGGTTTTCGGTGGGACTGAAATGCATCTCGGTAGGACTGATATGGTTAGGGTTAGGGCATAATCTAATCTCGGTGAGACCGATTACACAAACTCGGTGAGACCGATTTTGGTAATTAGCTAACCAGAGAGTTGGTCAGGCAAACTCGGTGAGACCGATTACTCAAACTCGGTGAGACCGATTTGGGTAATAAGTTAACCAGAAAGTTTGCATTGTAATCTCGGTAGTACCGATTGCACAAACTCGTTGAGACCGATTTTGGTAATGCACATACACAGAGAGGGATTACAATCCCATCTCGGTGAGACCGAGATCCCTATCGGTGAAACCGATTTGCTTAGGGTTTGTGGCAGTGGCTATGACATCTAAACTCGGTGGCGCCGGATAGAAAGAATCAGTAGGGCCGAGTTTGACTTTGGGTTTAGGTCATATGTGGATGTGAGAAAGTAGTGGAGGGTTTTGGAGCATATCACTAAGCACATGGAGCAAAAGGCTCATTAAGCAACACCTCATCCCTTCTTGATAGTATTGGCTTTTCCTATAGACTCAATGTGATCTTGGACCACTAAAATGTAAAATGAAGAGTCTTGAGCTTGAAGCTTGAGCTATTCCTTTGTCCTTAGCATCTTGAAGGAGTTCCCACATCCTTTAGTCCATGCCACTCCATTGTTGAACTTGTCTGAAACATACTAGATAAAAGTGTTAGTCCAACAAGAGATATGTTGACATTAATTACCAAAACCACCTAGGGAGCACTTGTGCTTTCAAGGGGTGGGGAGGGTTTGCCATTGAACCCACAATGGAGAAATGTCTGCATGACATTGTATTGCCACGCAAAACTCTTCTCTTTTTCTCTACATGTTCAGCATGACTGTGTACAATATGTGACATGCATACGAAAAAAATATGGTGAGATTATGTAAGGAGAGCATGACGATATTTAGAGTGATGGTAACAACCAGTTGATGGATCCAAAAATAATGATAGCAGGCTGATGATTGCTTTAATTTAATAAAAAGACAGATGATGATTGCTTTACTATTTGTTTCCCACCCAAGATGAACAACATAGGCATACCCTAGGTGAACCAGATATTAGACAGAGATACTATTCATTGCTTCCTCGATATGTGCCCCACAACTAATTTAGAACTCAAGTTTGAACATTAATTTGGACTGACTTGGAGTCCAAGAGGTGAAACAGAGACGATAAAGTAGCGGGTAATTTTAAGCAATGCATAACATAAGCAGAATCGAAAGAGTGTGACCTCTCTTGTGGACCCGTGTACTCCTCAGGTTCATCTGCTGAGTCGATGATGGTGATGCCGCCCATGGTGGAGTGCGTGACGAGGAAGGAGATCTGAGGTGGCGAAAGACGGTCAGGAGTCGTGATGTCTGGTTTGGTGGACGTTTCTGTTGACGGAGCACCTCAGTTGAGGTGGACTACGTCGCGGCAGGAGCAGGACAAATGACACAAAGTTCCCTTCGACACCTACCTATAACTGAAGTAATTCTGTGAGGGCTCATTTGGCTTGCATGATTCTAAAAATGCAGGGATAGGAAAAACATCGGAATAGGATAGGAATGCACATGGTAAACAGAGCATTTGTAAACACAGGATTTACATCAACTTGGGTGTTTGGTTTATAGGAATTGGAAGAGCGAGAGGAATGCAAAGAAACATGGCCAAAATAAAGTGAAACCATATGAAAGCGTGTACAGTTAGAATGTTATTCGCCACTAATGCACTTGGTCTTGTTTTCATGCATAGGATTTTGAAAAGTTGGTCCGGTGGATGTTTTGCTTCATTCCTTTCAAAAAATGCATCAATAATTGAATAGTAGAGTGCCATTGGAAAATTCCCTATTTCTATGTTTTTTAAATCGAACCAAAATAGCCCTAATGGATCGACATGAATGTATAGTAATAAGTGATGCAACAAGTGTACAACCTCTTTGCCGTGCAGCAGTAGACCTCAACATCATTGGGTTGGTCGCTGAAGTAGTTGAGGCAGAGGTGGCTGTCGGAGGTGTGGAGGAAGATCGAGGAATCAGAGAGCGGCGTCCGAGGCACCTTTGCTCTCTGTTGTGATGGATCGTTACGTCGTTGGAGCAGCCCGGTGAGTCAGAAGGCGTCAAGGCTGAAGCAGCACAAGACAGACATCGTCAATCTCAAGTGGGATTCTAATAGCATCTCCAATAGATGATGTTAAATATATGTAAAATTTACATCACCAAAAACCACATGACTACAACAGATCAGGTAAAAACTGTTGACTCTGAACTTAAGCGTCGAAACTGAAATTTCTTGTGGAATCTGAATATTCTTTATCGAAACTGAATGCAATGGTAGCGAGAGGCACTTGACATGTAGTTTAGGGAGGGCCTGCAGTTCATCTTCAACCTGCACCCCCGAGGCCGCCACCACCACCGGCCGAACCACATGGCACCAGCGCCGCCCAAACAACTCCGCACCGCCCGGTCCACGCCGCCAGGCCAGCCCTATAGGCCCCCGCCCCCACCACGAGCCCTAAGATAGATAGTGGGGTACCTCTCCGTGAGCCCCGTCCCGCTGTGGGTGGTTCTTCCTTAACTCCGGTGAGCCCCTCCACCCCTAAAATCGATGACCCAAAAGTCGATTCATCGACTAAAGTGTAGCTAAATCGGAGCAGAGCAGCAGCCGAAGCGAGGGGAGAGCAGCAGCAGCAGCCTTGGCAGCAGTGAGAGCGAGCAGCAGCAGCTGGGCGAAGCGATCGATCGAGCGAGCGCGAGCAGCAGCAGCGCGGCCTTGAAGCGAGCGAGAGCGGAGCAGCAGCAGATCCGGCCGGTATGGATGCCGCCATTGAAGGGGCCTCGCACTGGGGGAGAGCCACCGTGGAGATGTCGCCCGCGGCACTGGCTTCAAGGTAGCCACTCCATGGGGGTGCGGGACGGACCACCGTCGGCGTCGGTAGGTCGAGCTAAGGAGAAGGTGCGATGCGATGAGTGTACAACCTCTTTGGTGGTTCCGAGTAGGCCTCGGCTTCGTCCAAGGAGTCGGTGAGGATGATGCGGTTCCGGTGGAGCAGGTTAAGGCGGCGTTGTGGGGATGGAGCAGCCGCGATAGACGGGGCGATTGTCGGAGCAGCTCCTTGGAGGTGGAGGACGGGGCGGCTGAACCGGCGGGACGACGAGATGGACGATGGATCCTCATCCGAGGAGGTGGACGTGGGACGTCGAGCTATTGCGGTGGACAACTTCGTCGGGTCAGAGGCTCCAGCTGGGCAGCGGTGAGGTGGCGGACTGTAGCGACCCGATCCGAATGGATCAAGTCTCGTGCTCGATGTCATCCTGGATCGATGTCTGACACCACCACAGATGCCGAAGGATTTATAGCGAGTAGCAATCACACACTTATTACAGCGTTGTCCACAAGGAACTTATTACAATAAATATGGCTTAAGGCCATCTAATAATAACAGCGGAAGGCTTGGAAGATAAGTGAGTCCATCAACTCCATCGGCATCACTGAGTATAGAACCACGACCTAACACCTTACTGTCGTTCAAAAGTCTCGCAACATGAAAGTTGCAGCCAAAACAATTCAACACATGGAATATCTTTGGCAATGTAACACATAGAGTGCAATGAAGTAATAAGCCTATACTACATGCATATATGGCTGGTGGAAGAGCTCTCTGATTCTGAGTTTTGCATAAAGCTAATTTTTCCCTACTGCAAAGGAATAAATTGGTTTAACTATCATGGTGGTTGTTAAACATTGAGAATGGTTGACAGCATCCTCAATCCCAATTAAAAAGTACTCATTAAAAACCCAACATTATTAATTAGAAGTAACATGTTGAGATTCACATGATATTTAAGTACTAGATACTCAAGACGTCCATAACCGGGGACACGGCTAATCATGATTAGTTTATACACTCTGCAGAGGTTTGCGCACTTTTCCCCACAAGACTCGATCGCCTCCGTTTGGTTCTCTTTACTACGGTGTTTGAGACACGGATGACCGAGACACAGTCTTTCGAAGCACTAGCACCTTACATGTGGGTAGACCGTACCAACCTACATCCCCTACATCAGCTAGCCTACCGTAAGAGTTCGCGCAACTTACTCAACTATGCGAGCCCATATTGGCTTGTGGTTGCACACGGAAGTTTCTAGTTTAAATAATCTCATGATCCCTTAGAGCACAGGTGGCGGTCCAGAAGAAATCTGAGGCAAGTCTGATAGAAACCAGGTGCCTCAATCCACCCGGATGTGTGTTTAAGTTGCCACCTTAGATAAACCATTAATTTAACAATCTCACATCTGTCATGGATATACACTCACCCAATCCACGTCTACTAGCATAGCATGGCATAATAAGCAAGCGTGAAGTAACTCCCAAGGTTTCATAAGTAAAACAGGTAATAGGTACTACCTCAATCTACTTCCCATCCCACAATTTAAGTTGATCCTAAACATGCAAGTGTTTGAGGATTTATCTAATGCATAAAACTGGGTAGTAGAAAAGGTATGATCAAGTGTTACTTGCCTTGCGATGATCCATGAGACCTAGAGATTCAAGTAACAAGCGGCGCACTCCGGGTGATCTAACGCAGACAAACAACAAGCATACAATAAGTACTCATCTAATGCAGGTAAATCTCAAATAAATGATCTAACCAGAAAGTTCAACTTAAGAACCCTGGTTGCAAAAAGAATCAAATCAACTAAAGCAACGAAAGTCAAATGACGAAAGAAAACAAATCGGTTTAGCAATTTGAAACTAGGTCAAAATTTTACAGTAGCAAAACTTTGTTTAAGTAGGTTAGTCGGAACGGCGGTTTCGAAACGAAACTCCAGCCGCTTGAATCACCTGATTCCGATAAACGGGCGAGAAAATAAACTGATTTGAAGATTGGATCTGAAATCGAATTCGGAAAAATAACGGATTAAATCCGATTAAAAGAAAAACGACGAGCGGTTAACGAGCGGACGTTCGTTAACAGAATCTAACCGGCGAACACGTTCATTAAAGCGAGCGGATCGGTGAGCGTTCACTAATTAATAAAACCGAAAAATAAAATAAAATAAACCAATCTAGGGTTTTTTTAAAACCGGTCAACGAAAGAAACCGGACGGTTTTGGAAACAAAACCGGACCGGGTGGCGGCGCGCAGTGGCTACCTCGGCCTTGATCGCCCGTGAGGCTCGAACTCCCGTGAGCAGCGGCGAACTTTAAGCGAGGTCGGCGGGTGGCGGGCGATGGCGTCGGCGCGGCGGCGGCAGCGGCAGCGGCAATGGCGGCGTGCTCGGCGGCGCGGCTGGGTGAGGAGGAGAGAGGGGGCTCGGGTTATAAAGGAGGGTGCCTTGGGGAGGGGGCACGGCGGCGGCGCTGGTCCGAGCCGGACTCGGTCGGCGGCGGCGGGACTCCTCCCGAGCGGGGAGGCCTTGAGGGAGGCGGGCGGGCGGTGTGGGCAGTGGGCCCTTAGCCCGAGCGGTGGCGCGCTATTTTAAAAAAAAAAACAAACAATTTAAAATAAAACTAAACGAACTCCAAATTAAATAAAATTAATTTTCCCGACTCTTAAAAATGAGTCGAACAAATGAACTTTAAAAGCGGGCAAAATGCATATTTTTTAAAATACTCATTTTTCCTTAAAGCAAATAA
This sequence comes from Aegilops longissima, assembly GCA_021605205.1. Lineage (NCBI taxonomy): Eukaryota > Viridiplantae > Streptophyta > Magnoliopsida > Poales > Poaceae > Aegilops > Aegilops longissima. The sequence continues at coordinate 360,727,987 of CM038676.1, forward strand.
AACTTTCAAAATCAACATTGATTTATTTATTAAATCTTCATTTTCCTAAATGTTGGGAAAGTCATATTATGCCCTCTCTTAATTTTTTTATTGGAAAAATATTTGAAGATAATTAAATAAATCCAAATGATCCTATTCTCAAATTTTGGGTAAAACCCAAATATGAAAATAATAAAATCTCCAACTCTCTCCGAGGGTCCTTGAGTTGCGTGAAATTTTCTAGGATCGGAAAAATGCGAGAGAATATGATATGCATGATGACTTAATGTATAACATTCCAAATTGAAAATTTGGGGTGTTACAAACCTACCCCCCTTAAGATGAATCTAGCCCTCGAGATTCGGGTTAACTAGAAAATAGGTGAGGTGGTCCTTGAGCAAATCTTCCTCTCTTTCCCGGTGGCTTCATCTTGATGTGGTGGCTCCACTGAACCTTGCAAAACTTGATAACCTTGCTGCGAGTAACTCGGCTGGCATAATCGAGAATCTTGACTGGTTTTTCCTCATATGTTAAATCATCCTTCAACTGAATTGCTTCCAGTGGTACTGTTTTCTCTTAGCGGTATCTCCGCTATCTCGGAGTGAAATTTCTTCAGCTGGGAAACATGGAATACATCATGAACTCCTGACAGTCCTTCTGGCAATTCCAGCTTATAAGCAACTTCCCCCATGCGTTGCAAAATATTATACGGTCCAACGAAACGTGGTGCTAATTTTCCTTTAACTCCAAAACGCTTAACTCCTCGAAGCGGGGATACTCTAAGATATACTCTGTCTCCAACTTCGTATTCAATCGCCTTGCGCTTTGAATCCGCATAGCTCTTCATGCGGACTGGGCTACCTTGAGCCTATCTCGAATCAGTTTAACCTTCTGCTCGGACTCCTTAATCAAATCTGGTCCAAACAAGCGGCGATCTCGGTTTAGTCCCATGACAACGGTGTCCTGCATCTCCTTCCATCTGAGCCTCGAAGGTGCCATCTTCAAGCTGGTTTGGTAACTATTGTTATAAGAAAATTCTGCATACGGCAAATTATCATCCCAACTAGATCCATAATCTAGTGCACAAGCTCTCGACATATCCTCCAAAATCTGATTGACTCTCTCGGTCATCCATCGGTCTGTGGGTGGAAAGCATCTTGAATTCGATCTGGTTCCCAATGTTTCGTGTAACCTGGTTCCAAAATTTGAGGTAAATTGGGTTCCTCTATCGTCGATGCTCCTCGGAACTCCGTGTAAACACACAATTCTGGTCATGTATATCTTTGCCAACTTAGCACTGCTATAGGTAGTCTTGACTGGAATGAAATGAGCTACCTTCGTCAAGCGGTCGACTATAACCCAAATCGAGTCATATCCTGAACGAGTCTTTGGAAAACCTGTGATGAAATCCATGCCTAGTTTATCCCACTTCCATTCGGGTATCGGCAATGGTTGTAACAATCCTGCTGGCTTCTGATGTTCCGCCTTTACTCTTTGACATACATCGCAAACTGCTACATACTCCGCAATATCCTTCTTCATTCCGTCCACCGAAAGTATTCTTCAAATCCAAATACATCTTGGTATTTCTGGGTGAATCGAATAGGGTGAATCATGGGCTTCTTGTAAAATCAACTTCCTGATCTCCGGGTTATTTGGCATATAAACACGGTCCTCAAACCATAGGGTATCGTGCTCATTCTCACGAAATCCTTTAGCTTTTCCTTTGCCCATTTTCTCCTTTATAGAGGCAACTTCCTTATCTGCCTTTTGGGCTTCTCTGATTTTATCCATTAGTGTAGACTGAATCTCCAATGCTGCTATATAGCCTCTCGGAACTATTTCCAAACATAGCTCTCGAAGGTCCTCGGCTAACTCATTTGGTATTCCTCCCATCATTAGGTTATTGACGTGGCTCTTACGGCTCAATGTATGCCTTTACGACATTAGCCTTTCCGGGTGATAATGCAATCTCATATCATAATCCTTGATAAGCTCTAACCATCTCCTTTGTCTGAGATTCAATTCCTTTTGTGTGAAGATGTACTTCAAACTCTTGTGATCCGTATATACTTCACAATGATTTCCAATGAGAAAATGTCTCCATGTATTTAATGCATGCACAATGGCTGCTAACTCCAAATCATGTGTGGCATAATTTAACTCATGAGGCTTAAGTTGTCGTGAAGCATACGAAACAACTCTTCCTTCCTGCATAAGCACTGCTCCAAGTCCTCGACGTGAAGCGTCGCAATACACCTCATAATCCTTGGTCTGATCCGGCAATATTAACACTGGTGAGGTAACCAATCTTTTCTTCAACTCCTGAAAACTTGCCTCACAATCCTCTGTCCATATGAATTTGGTATCCTTCTTCAACAATTCGGTCATAGGCTTTGCAATCCTTGAGAAATTCTCAATGAATCTTGGTAGTACCTGCGAGTCCAAGGAAACTCGAATCTCTCAAGCTGTCGTTGGTGCTTCCCATTTAGTTCTGGTCTCAACCTTTGTGGGGTCAACTGCTATTCCTTCTCCGGATATAACATGTCCAAGAAATCCAACTTCCTTTAGCCAAAACTCACATTTGCTGAACTTGGCATATAACTGGTGTTCCTTAGTTTCTCCAAAACCAATCGCAAATGTTCCTTATGTTCCTCTTCATTCTTGAGAAAATTAAAATATCATCAATGAACACCACGACGAACTTGTCCAAAAACTCCATAAACACTTTGTTCATCGGGTTCATGAAATAGGCTGGTGCGTTAGTCGGTCAAATGACATAACGGTATACTCATATAGTCCATATCTAAGTAGTAAACGCTGTCTTAGGTATGTCTTGCTCCCGAATTTTCAATGATGGTACCACGATGCATAAGTCGATCTTGGAAAACACTTTAGCTCCTTGCAAGCGATCAAGCAGATCATTTATCATTGGTAGTGGGTACTTGTTCTTGATTGTTACTTCATTCAATCCACGATAATCGACAACCATCCTTAACGATCCATCTTTCTTCTCCACTAACGATGCGGGTGATCCCCAAGGTGAAGAACTTGGGCGTATAAAACCCTTATCCAATAGTTCCTTAATCGCTTCTTAATTTCCGCCAAATCCTGGCGGGCATCACATATGGTCGCTTTGATATCGGGCCTGTTCACGGCAACAGCTCAATCAAAACTCAATGTCTCTATCCGGTGGCATTCACGGCAACTCTTAGGAAATACATCGGAAAATCCTTCACCACTGGTACTTCTTCTGCACAACTCCTGATAAGCAATTTACTTGCGTTCTCCTCGGCTCGTGTCGGGATACGTACTTGATCCTTCTTCCTTCTGGTGTGGTGAGTAAAATTGACTTAGTTGTGCAATCTATGTTCCCTCCATACTTTGATAACCAATCCATACCTAATATCACATCCAATCCTTGGGATTCCAGAATTATTAGGTCTGAGGGGAAAACATAGTGTCCAATCCTCAATGGCAGTCGATCACACCATTTACTAGCCATGTATTCTGCTCCGGGTGAGGTTACTATCATGGGTGACCTAGGGGCTTGGGTTGGTAATTTGTACTTATCCACAAATCCCCTTTATATGTATGAATGCGATGCACCAGTATCGAAAAGAACAACTGCAGTAAATGACTTAACCAAAAACTTACCGATTACTGCATCGGGCTGATCTTCAACCTCCTCCACATCAATGTGGTTCACCTGTCCCCTGTTGAAAGGGTTTGGCTTCTTTCCAGAGCTTCCATTTCCATTTTGGCCTTCTGGACAGTCATTTGCATAATGTCCAGTCTTGTGGCACTTAAAGCAAGTAATGTGACTCAGGTCTACCTTGGATGGTGTTGACGGGTTGGTGCGGTTCTGTCCATTGCTTCCTCCATTCCCGTTCCCATTCTTGGTGCCATTATGGTTGTGCGAATTTCCACCTCCATGGGTATGTTGAAACTGAGTTCCTGATTTAGGGGTATAACGAGCCTTCTGCTGGGCTCCAGAGTTATACTTTCCATGTCCATACTTCCTCTTGCGGTTCTCAATTTGCTGCTGCTTTCCTTCAATCATGAGGGCTCGGTCTACCAACTCCTGGTAGTTATTGAAACTTGCTACCATCAACGGCATCTGAACTCATCATTCAGTCCTTCCGAAACTTCTCCCTTAGCAGATCCATAGCAACGTCATCCGGGGCATAATGTGCTAACTTACTAAAATCATCCACATCTTGTGTGATCCTTCCTCCTTGGCGTAAGTTGCGAAACTCACGCTTCTTCATGGCCATAGCTCCTGCTGAAACATGGGCGGTCGGAAGCTTCTTGGCCCGATCCCATGTGGCGGTGTCTCTGAGGTAAGTGGCTGTAAAATTTTCCCACCATGTTGCTGCGGGTCCTTCAAGCTGGTGTGCAGCAAACTTCACTTTTCTCCATCTGTGCATCCTGCGGTGGTCAACTCCTTCCTATCTTGCGGAGCCAATCATCTGCTACAATCGGCTCGGTGCTCTTTGGAATACACCGCGGATTCAGTCTAAGAAATGAGTCAAGTGATCCGCAGGTGGTGGTGGTGGTGGGTTGTTGTTGTTGTTGCCTTGATTACGCACCAATGTTTGAATCAAGGTGTTACTCTGCTGAATCAATTGGGTGATCTCGGCGGAAAACAAACCGAGTCGCGTCTCGGAGGCATCGATGGTTTTAGAAAAGGCGAGTAATTAGAAATAGAATGAGGTCTATAGAGAAACACTACCCAAAATGCACATGAGCAAATGCACACAAAATCACTTCATTCAATCAAACAAGGGCTTACAACGATCTAACTATCGCAAAAGTCGTGTACTATAATGTTTACATGGAGGTAATACTACTAATATATGGGGACTTCTACTAATTTGAACGGTGGAAGACTCCATGATGTACGATCGACCGTCTTCAAAGTCGGGTTCACTTGGATCCGAATCGGTGTCGTCGATGATGATGTAGTTGCTTGGACAGCCGACGTGCTTGTCTTCGTTCTTGAACGCCAACTTCTTCTTGAGTGCTTCTATCTCGTACTTAAGGTCGTTATTGTGTCTTGCTGGAGCTACGATCTCGTCCATGTAGTCCTTACGTGTAGTCTTTAGTTCTTCTTCAAGTTCGATGATCCTTCCCTTTGCATTCTGCAACTCCAACATATCATTGCACATCTGGTTCTCCTGGCGTCGAATGTGCTGGTTTAACTCCTGGATGAAAGCTGCAATGTATCTATCCTTTTTGGTGCTGACTATCTCCCATTGTTCATCTCGGCGTCCGCAAATCTGGTAGATAGTGTCCTTGAGGTCTTCTTGATAAACTTCTCCAATGCGTCCCATGGTGATATGAGCTGCCATGCTCTTTCCCAGATTCCAGGTTGGCGCACTGAAAACACTATCTATAGGCTTGGTGATTGGAGCGAATGTCCTTCCCGGAACATGAGCTTGAATCTTCCAGCGCTCCTCTTCAGGCAGAGTGGCGTTGAAAGTCCCGGTGAAGCTTGGTAATCCAATGTTCAGGTACTTGGTGACTTCCTTCAAGTGAAATCCAAAAGGGGTGCCTTCATCTGGTTGGGCGTACTTGATCTTCGCGTCCACCATCCTAAAAGAGTAGAAAAGATGAGGAGTTAGAAAATGGGAAGAGAGTAGTGATCTATGGCTTTAACTTAGTGGTCGTGTCCTACAGTCAACGTGTGCTCTGATACCATCTCTGTAGCGACCCGATCCGAATGGATCAAGTCTCTATGCTCGATGTCATCCACTGGATCGATAATCTTGACACCACACAAGCTTGAAGGATTTATAGCGAGTAGCAATCACACACTTATTACAGCGTTGTCCACAAGGGAACTTATTACAATAAATATGGCTTAAGGCCATCTAATAATAACAGCGGAAGGCTTGGAAGATAAGTAAGTCCATCAACTCCATCGGCATCATCGAGTATAGAACCACGACCTAACACCTTACTAAATCGTTTGAAAAGTCTCGCAACATGAAAGTTGCAGCCAAACAATTCACACATGGAATATCTTGGCAATGTAACACATAGAGTGCAATGAAGTAATAAGCCTATACTACATGCATATATGGCTGGTGGAAGAGCTCTGCGATTCTGATTTTGCATAAAGCTAATTTTTCCCTCTGCAAAGGAATAAATTGGTTTAACTATCATGGTGGTTGTTAAACATTGAGAATGGTTGACAGCATCCTCAATCCCAATTAAAAGTACACATTAAAACCCAACATTATTAATTAGAAGTAACATGTTGAGATTCACATGATATTTAAGTACTAGATACTCAAGGCGTCCATAACAGGGGACACGGCTAATCATGATTAGTTTATACACTCTGCAGAGGTTTGCACTTTTCCCCACAAGACTCGATCGCCTCCGTTTGGTTCTCGCACTACACGGTGTTTGAGACACGGATGACCGAGACACAGTCTTTCAGAAGCACTAGCACCTTACATGTGGGTAGACCGTACCAACCTACATCCCCTACATCAGCTAGCCTACCCGTAAGAGTTCGCGCAACTTACTCAACTATGCCAGAGCCCATATTGGCTTGTGGCTGCACACGGAAGTTTCTAGTTTAAATAATCTCATGATCCCTTAGAGCACAGGTGGCGGTCCGAAGAAATCTGAGCAAGTCTGATAGAAACCAGGTGCCTCAATCCACCCAGATGTGTGTTTAAGTTGCCACCTTAGATAAACCATTAATTTAACAATCTCACATCTGTCATGGATATACACTCACCCAATCCACGTCTACTAGCATAGCATGGCATAATAAGCAAACGTAGAAGTAACTCCCAAGGTTTCATAAGTAAAACAGGTAATAGGTACTACCTCAATCTACTTCCCATCCCACAATTTAAGTTGATCCTAAACATGCAAGTGTTTGAGGATTTATCTAATGCATAAAACTGGGTAGTAGAAAAGGTATGATCAAGTGTTACTTGCCTTGCTGATGATCCGCGAGACCTAGAGATTCGAAGTAACAAGCGGCGCACTCCGGGTGATCTAACGCAGACAAACAACAAGCATACAATAAGTACTCATCTAATGCAGGTAAATCTCAAATAAGCGATCTAACCAGAAAGTTCAACTTAAGAACCCTGGTTGCAAAAGAATCAAATCAACTAAAGCAAGGAAAGTCAAATGACGAAAGAAAACAAATCGGTTTAGCAATTTGAAACTAGGTCAAAATTTTACAGTAGCAAAACTTTGTTTAAGTAGGTTAGTCGGAACGGCGGTTTCGAAACGAAACTCCAGGCGCATGAATCGCCTGATTCCGATAAACGAGCGAGAAAATAAACTGATTTTAAGATTGGATCTGAAATCGAATTCGGAAAAATAACGGATTAAATCCGATTGAAAGAAAAATGACGAACGGTTAACCGAACGGACGTTCGTTAACAGAATCTAACCGACGAACACGTTCATTAAAACGAACGGATCGGTGAACGTTCACTAATTAATAAAACCGAAAAATAAAATAAAATAAACCAATCTAGGGTTTTTTAAAAACCGGTCAACGAAAGAAAAACCGGAACGGTTTTGGAAACAAAACCGGACCGGGGTGGCGCGGCCCGGTGGCTACCTCCGGCCTTGATCGCCGTGAGGCTCGAACTCAGTGGGCGGCGAACTTTAGGCGGTCGGCGGGTGGCGGGCGGCGGACGTCGGCGCGGCGGCGGCGTCGGACGGCGGCGGCGTGCTCAGGCGGCCAGCAGGCGGCTCGGTTAGAGGCGGCGGCGCTGGGTGAGGAGGAGAGGGGGCTCGGGTTATAAGGAGGGTGCCTTGGGGAGGTGGCACGGCAGGGCGGCGGGTCCGAGCCGGACTCGGTCGGCGGGCCGAGACTCCTCCCGAGCGGGAGCGCGCGAGGAGGCGGCTGGGCAGGCGGTGGGGCAGTGGGCCCTTAGCCCAAGGGCGAGTAGCGCTATTTTTAAAAAAAAACAAAACAAAACAAATTTAAAATAAAACTAAACGAACTCCAAATTAAATAAAATTAATTTTCCCCGACTCTTAAAAATGAGTCGAACAAAATGAACTTTAAAACGGGGCAAAAATGCATATTTTTTTAAAATACTCATTTTTTCCTTAAAGCAAATAAAACTTTCAAAAATCAAGATTGATTTATTTATTAAATCTTCATTTTTCCTAAATGTTGGGAAAGTCATATTATTCCCTCTCTTAATTTTTTTATTGGAAAAATATTTGAAGATAATTAAATAAATCCAAATGATCCTATTCTCAAAATTTGGGTAAAACCCAAATATGAAAATAATAAAATCTCCAACTCTCTCCGAGGGTCCTTGAGTTGCGTGAAATTTTCTAGGATCGGAAAAATGCGAGAGAATATGATATGCATGATGACTTAATGTATAACATTCCAAATTGAAAATTTGGGGTGTTACACGGACGAAGGAGGGTGGGGTTTCACGGCTGGAGCGGAGAGGTTATGGCGGCCTGGGATTTCGAATGGCAAAGAGGAGGCGATGGGAGGGGGTGAACCATGACTTAGGGACGCGCTTGTCCAAAATGTAGGGTGTGTTACAAAAGTACCCCCCCCACCGATTTGAACTAGCGGCCCTTTCAGCTCAGGGTTAGAAGGGGGATTTCGCATGTCGGGATTTGGCAGCTGGAGGGAGTTTTCGCGCGCGTAGTAATTTCGGGATAGCAAGGTGCAGGTTGTGAAGGCGCCAGTTTTGGGAGCACGATATCTAAATTTTTGGGATATAACAAGGCGCGGGTTGAATTTTAGGGACAAGCCTAACGTGTAATATTATATTTGTACGTACCAAATCAATCCGCACTTCCCTCAACCAAAAAGAAAACAAAAAATAAAACTATTCACACCACACAAAGAGAGAGTCTTGCCCCGTTTTACTATAAAAATGTTATTTAAAGCTACTCATACCAACAATTTAGTGCAATTAAATGCTATTTGGTAGTATGAATCCATGTTATGTCCAATTAAATTTTTTCTCTTGCTGTATAATGCATGTAACCTACTCATACCAACATTTTAGTGCATTCCAAATGTCTATACTACCGCTAGAATTCGAACTGAATTAAATTCGTTTCTCTATTTCAATAAGAATCTATAATCAGGATTGTTGCCAACTTCAACCATCATTCGTGTATTACCTTAATAACACACCACATGATTACTATAGAGATAGATATGAACTATGTGTACTACATGAACTCGAATTCTATTTTTTGAATACACTTGATGTTGATTCCAAATAATAGTACATTTGATTTACTAACTATATACTCATAATCTAAACCATGTTCCATACATTATGCATGTGTTTATCACACATAGTATAGTGCCCGGCCCCCTACATTATGACAAGTATTTAGACCTGAGCTGCAAAAGCCACACATTAGCCCAAATTATGATCAATGTTCTATATGTTATACGTAGTACTAGCAAGATGCCCATGCGTTCCACAGAACATCAACATGATCAATGGGAGGCCTAATTTGCAAATATGGAGAGGGGTGTGGGTATCTTTTTTCAAAATTGCCATAGTTTCCTTCCTATCCGTCGGATATAAATCGGACAGCCTATATTGCAGGATGGCACCATCATCAACAACTCCGTATTTTTTATAAGAATAGAGATAAAATATATTATATGTAGTATAACATGTTCATAGCCACACCATGTGTATCACTGTTATATATATTCACACATGCGTCGGTTTAAAACACTATGATAAATTCTTCAAATATCTGAATTCGCTTTTTATAATGAAGTATGATCTCTATTCGTCTTTTACACCCACACAATCATCTTATCTTTGTAGCTAGCTAGCGCTAACTTTCTCTTGTGCATGCAGACGCCCGCATCCCTCTTACCCTCCCTCAACATTCTCTAGCTCCATCGTGCAAACTCGTCTTTTCACTTTAGGTCGTTCACCCACGGTGTGTGTAGGCCCCCCAGCTCCTTTACATCACACATCGATCGATATGCCTCTCTAGCCAGGTGTGCCTAGCACAAAATACAAGCTTCCCCTCTTCTCTTATCACCGTCCATGCCTCACTCCCACCACTCTTTTCATCAATCTCGTACTCGCACACTCCTCCCCCCTTGATATAGTATGACTCTCGCACCACCTCCTAGATGCATCCCTCTCTCTCTATCCTTCTCGCCGTGCCTCATTTGCTTCTAACACACACATGCATGTATACCGATCGATCTCCCAACATATACCTAGGTTGACTTTAACTATTCCCCCCCCCCCCATCGATCGACGTACCTCACAAGTTATGTCTCTCCTTTCTCTGACAAAGGACGATTGATCTTCCTATGTAGTTATGTATGCTTACCAGAGCCATATCCCCCCCCCATCATCATTCATGCATGCCTCCTGACCCGTCTCTCACACGCATGTGCACAAACAGGCAGCCATCCCCTCTCTTATTGATATTGCAGGTGTGCCCTCCAGTTGTCTAGCAAGCCTATCCCACCATTTGTTAGAAGCAACTCCACTACCACCCCCTCCAACACTCTAGCTCTATCTCTCACCCAACCTTATTCCTCTCCTACACATATGCATGGATGCCAATCGATCTCCCTTAATACATGAGGTAGATCGATCTCCCTTAATACATGAGGTAGGCCTCTCTCCTCCTCCACACATATACCAGCCATTGTACCTCTATAGTTAATTAGGCCTCCCCCCCCCCCACCACCACACACCGATAGTCGAGCGCTGTGGGTAGGTATCCATGCCACAGAGACAAACTGCACCTGTCCCCTCTCATGTTCCAGTAGGCCAGCCACTCTATATCTTTGACGTGGGCACACACAAATTCGATGGCATTCTTTGCTCGATCATACATGCACAGTACACACACACACACACATCATCCCTCTCTTCGATTCTATGGACACCTCAAGCCGATGATACCTCCACTCTATTCTCGTGGATCGCCCCCTCTATATATATGATATATCCAGGACTCTATTTCCCACACATTGCATATGTTACATTTTTTGATTGACCCCACCCCCAAAAAAAAACTCTCACGAACCCACACACTATATCTCTCCACGTTTGTATCTCTCTCACACAACCCCACGTAGGTGGTGTACGTATACAAGAAGAGAATAGGTGCACCGTGCATGTACTCACGCTTCGTGCCCAGCCACACCCACGCGGGTACATGGTGGAGCTCATTTCTGTATGAAATGGCAGCCCACATGCTAATTTGAACGCGTGTAGCGGTTGTTTACCTACGGAGGTCGTGTACCACGCATGCACGAAACAAAGTTCGACTTGATGCGTTGGCGCGTTATTTTTAAATAAAGTTATATCGCTCAATGGCGCGTACACAGAATATAAAATGATTGTCATGGAGAAAAAGGTAGTCCACTCCACTATATACAATGGAGCCTGCCTGCCTGGTTTGTCTCTCTTCAGAGTATCTCACACAAGGCTGCGGTGGCCTCTCTCTCTCTCTCACTGTTGGTCACTGATCCGGTCGCATCCCGTCCACCGGCGGAAAGGGAGAACGTGCATCGTTTCTCCATTCGACGGCGCCGAGGCAGCACGTCCCGATCTACGGTACACGTCGTTCTCTCTGACCAAGCTCCGGCGTGGTAGGGCCTATGCCACCTGCTCACTGCCGCAGTATGGGCAAATTCCACCCGCCGCCGCTCACCTAGTTACATCCTGATGACCTCCAGGTATCCCCTCCAGCCTTGCTCCACTGCCCTTCTTCCCACGTCGCTGCATGTGGATCTTCCATAGTTCTTTGCCCGAAACGTATCTCGTCCAGCGTACTTTCCATATTGCAATCTCGTCCTCACGCCATTTTAGACAAACACAACCGTGTTGTTATCTTCCCTTAGGACAAGGAATATGCTTCTTTTTTGTCGTCGCATGTGTCATCAACTGTTATTGGCCAGTAATTGTTTCCTTTCTACCTCTTTTTTTCAAACAGGGCTATCCATTTCACCTCGTTGCTATTGCGACCTTTTGGTGAACTGCACAAATCACTTTTTCTTAGGAGTGTTTTGTGCAGTTCTATAAAAATGTCACACGAACAACGATCTACATTCGGTCTTGTTGGACAAAGGGAGATTGGTTTTGCTCTATCCTCGTCATCCAACTCTGAGCCTAATCTTCTCCAACTAGTTAGTCTTAAGAGAGACGCAAAGGTGACCGGCTTCTATTTGTGTGTTTATTGTTTCATCAGCAGTCCTCTATTATCGTAATCACACTTAATATCTTTGGAACAAGGGCGCTCAGCTCTATTTTAGTGGAACTGCACAAAATGATCGGAATGTTGCATGCTCCAGATAGCTACTTTTTCCCAACATGCCTTGTTGATTTAGACAGAGCTGGGGGGCGTTGCTGCCAATGAAAGCATGGATCAATTTTAATTTAACACCCTCTCACAACTTTGTCTTGATTGTGATGTAAATATTAGCTCGATTAGCAAGGAAGTTAGCTTTTATTGTTTCCGAAAGAGCATCGATGGAAAGACACACGAAACAAAAGTTGAAAGCTCACACCATTGTACAATTTCATGTCGGTGGAAAATTATTTGTATAGTACGTCAATTATGTAAAAAAATGTTGGAAGCTTGATAGCATTGCCAGAAGCCTCTTCGGCATCCGAGTCCATGTGCCATGCACAAAATTATACTCCTACGTTCCTAAATATTTGTCTTTTTACAAATTTCAAATGGGCATATTTTAGAGTGTAGATTCACTCATTTTGTTTCGTATGTGTACTCCCTCCGTTCCTAAATATTTGTCTTTCTAGAGATTTCAACAAGTGACTACATACAGAGCAAAATGAGTGAATCTACACTCTAAAATATGTCTATATACATCTGTATGTAGTAGTCCATTTGAATCACTAAAAAGACAAATATTTGAGTAGTAACTTGTTGAAATCTCTAGAAAGACAAATACTCCGAAGTATATTTAAGAACCGAGGGGGTAGTGCACAGCCGCATGGGAGACTTAGACTGGTCGTTGCGCCGCATTAATAGTGCGTAATGAGCAGTCAAATCATAAGCCCCACATTTTCCACTATAAGTTGCTCGAAAGAAGCAACCATCAATACGCTCTTCTTTGAATCCGCTCATACTACTCCATCCATCACTGTTTATAGAGCGCGTTTCAGAAAAAGAGAAAATCTCTGGGACCAAGATGACTAGAGATCGGCCTGAAAAATAGCATTGGTAGTTATAGCACGTCGTCTATTACTAGAGGAAATAATGCGTACACACATGCATGCAGTGCTACTATCCCGGGTACACACATGCATGCACTTACTCCACTCCGTAGTACTACATCGAGAGAGAACTGCGGTTACCACGCCCTAATTAATTAAGCATTAAACCAAACGTGTCTAAAGTCTCTCCGGTGGTGGAAGTGCATTGAGAGAAATGCATCATAATGAAGTGCACCCTGTAAACTGTGACGGAGGGAGGAGTAGTATGAAGGTGCAAAACCAAGTACGCGTATGGCCATTCGGTCAACGCACCTCCTCTTGGCATATCACTGACATGTGGGACCGGAGTGTGAGAAAACCGATCTCAATTGACGGCAAAATGGCCAACCCGTCGTTCCTTGAGAGAGACAAGGGCGAGAACACCTGATCGGCTCGCACGGAGGCCAAGATATATTCGAGCATGGTTGATCGATATCATCATTACATGTTGGGCTGTCGTTTTCCGCCCTTCTCGGAATAAATGTGTACTTTATCGAGATTAAAAAATAAAATCACAGAGGCTCCACCATGCGGTTCTAGTAGTAGTACTACTCGTACTACTAAACCTTGTGCTTGGCTCTTCGCCTCTTCGTGAAGTCGAACAATGATGGTATTCCGCATGTTCGGTACTACAGTGTATGCCTCTAGCAATCTGACACCGAATGAACTTATGCATGTCCACCGCCTGGGCGAGGGTACGTTGCATTAGTTAAAAGGCGTAAGCGAGCTTCACCTTGTCCTGCAAGCTTCTCCTCGTTCTGCGAGTTGATGGGACACACCAACAAGTAGTGCTAGTCCATACTCCCTCCTTTTCGGTTAATATGGCTTAATCTTTTTGCGGGTAAATGAGAGAGCTTTATTCATATATAAGCATTCTTAGGACGATCAGCCAAGACCTTTGGTCACTAGGAAGCGAGTACCCATAAAAAAAGAAGTAGGATCGAGGTGTTTCATCAAGCCAGCTCTCGGCCACATTCAAAGTGCAGCAAGCACAGTTCGCACAAAGATGCGCCGTAAGGTTTCTTGACCTGTTTACATGTTGAATAACAAAAAGAGGAAATATTACGGCGCTCCTATTTGTAACAGGATATGAGCCAGAATTAAGCGAGAATTGTGGCGAGTGTTCCATGCAATCAACTTCCATTATCACATGCGAGAACCCTCGAAGAGAACCAAATGTGTTGAAGATTGCTTTATCACATTTTAAAAATATAATAAGAGTCGACGCTCCTCCATCCAGTTCCTAGTACTAGTATAGTACCTCTATAGACTATAGTAGTAGTACTAGTACTAGTAAACTTTAAGCTTGGTTGTTAGCCTCTTGGAAGTGCAACAATAATAGTACTACTAGTATAGTGTATGCTTACGCAATCGACACCGAATTAAGCTGTTGCCGTCCACCGCTTTGGCGAAGGACAGCTTGCATTAATCAAAAGTTTCTCCTTGTCCTCGAGCCACCGTATAAAGCTTCTCCCGTCCTGCAAGCTTCTCCTCGTTCGGCAAGTTGACGGGACACAACAAAGTAATGCTAGTCCATCTGCCTCCTCTCCGGTTAATATGGCTTAATTTCAAGCGAGATAAATACACTTTATCATCCTTTGTATATTTGTAAAAATACGGTCGATGGACTTCATATCGCTCATTGCGCTCAATATATACATTTTCCGGTGTTTATCACGGTCACTAAGCGCTACTGGCTGAGTATGTGTGTGCATGCACGTGTAGGTTGAGCACTTGAGCATGACCGTGTGTGTTCCGTCGTGTGCTCGGACATGCATGCATTAGGGCGTCGCGCGCGTTTTTGCGTCCATGTGTACGTGTGATTGTTGCATACACGTAGAGGGGGTACGTTGTAACATTCCAAATTTTCAATTTGGAATGTTATACATAGAGCATCATTGCATATCATATTTTTTGTTGCATTTTTGCTCGAGCTAGAAATTCTACACAACTCAAGGACCCTCGGAGAGAGTTGGGGATTTTCGTTATTTTCATATTTGAGTTTTCTCAATTTTTGAAAAAAGGATCATTTGATTTTGATTATTTTATCTTCAATTATTTCTACTATCAAAATATGAGAGAGGGAATAAAATGACTTTCCCAAAATAAAGAAATAATGAAGATTTAATAATAAAATCAAATAAGATTTTAGTTTGGAGTTTTTCGCATTTTTATTTGTATTTAGGAAAAATGCGCGTTTTTCAAAATTGCATTTAGGCCCCAAATAAATGTTCATTAAATCCGGCTTGATTTTAGAAGCCGGGGAAAATTTATTTCGGGATTTTTGGAGTCCGTTTAATATTTCCTTTTTTTCTGCGCGTAATTATTTAAAAAAACGCGCACCGCCTTACCCGGCCGTACCCGAGCGGGAGTCCGCTCGGGGACGCCTTTACAGGCGGAGCCGCCCGAGCTCCCAGCCCACCCGAGCCGGCCCGCCCCGCCAAACCCTAGCGCCGCCCCAGCCCGCCGCCGCCGCCTCGATTTCCGTGTCAGTTTTTTTTAAAAAAACCAAGCGGTTTTTTTTCGTTTTTTTCGTTTGTTTATTTTTTTTATTTATTTTATTATTTTTTATTTTTTTATTATTATTATTTAAAAAAATTCGTTCGTTAACCCGTTCGTCCTTTTTCTTTTTCTCGGATTTAATCCGCGATTTTTCTGATCGCGATTCCAGATCCGATTTTCGTTTTAGTATAACTTTTTGCTCGTTTATCGGAATCAGGCGATTCAAGCGCCTGGAGTTTCTTCTCGAAACCCTCTTTCCAAATAATCTATTTAAACAAGTTTTTGTTTCTGTAAAATTTGACCTAGATTCAGATTAGTAAAACGAAGCTGTTTTCTTCATCAGCTTGACTTTCGTTGCTTCATTTGATTTGATTCTTTTTGCAAACCGGAGTTCTTAAGTTGAACTATCTGGTTAGATCTATTTGAGTTTTACCTGTGCATTAGATGAGTATTTATTGTACGCTTGTTTGTTTGTCTGCGATAGATTACCCGGAGTGCGCCGACTGTTACTTCGAGTCTCTAGGTTTCGCGGATCATCAGCAAGGCAAGTAACACTTTGATCATACTTTCCTCATACCCAGTTTTTATGCATTAGATCTACCCTCAAACACTTGCATGAATAGGATCTAATTAAATTGTGGGTTATGGGAAGTAGTTGAGGTAGTACCTATTACTGTTTTATTTTCAAACCCTTGGGAGTTACTTCTATGTTTGCTTATTATGCTATGCTATGCTAGTAGACGTGGATTGGGTGAGTGTATCCATGACAGATGTGAGATTGTTATTTAATGGTTTATTTAAGGTGGCAACAAACACACATCGGGTGGATTGAGGCACTGGTTTCTATCGAGGACTTGCTGTATTTCTTGGACCGCCACCCGGGCTCAAAGGGATCATGAGATTATTCAAACTAGAAACTTCCATGTGCAGCCACAAGCCATTATGGGCTCTGGCATAGTTGACTAAGTTGTGCGAACTCTTACGGGTAGACTAGCGATGTAGGGAAAGTAGGTGTGCGGTCTACCCACATGTAAGGTGCTAGTGCTTACGAAAGACTATGTCTCGGTCATCCGTTTCTCAAACATCATGTAGTGCGAGAAATCCAGCGGAGGCGATCGAGTCTTGTGGGGAAAAGTCATAAACCTCTGCAGAGTGTATAAACTAATCATGGTTAGCCGTGTCCCCGGTTATGGACATCTTGAGTATCTAGTACTTGGATATCATGTGAATCTCATCATGTTACTTCTAATTAATATTGTTGGGTTTGTTAATGAGTACTTTTAATTGGGATTGAGAATGCTATCAACCATTCTCAATGTTTCTAACCACCATGATAGTTAAATAAATTTATTCCTTTGCGGTAGGGAAAAATTGGCTTTATGCAAAGCTGTAACCATAGAGCTTTCCACCAGCCATATATGCATGTAGTATAGGCTTATCATTCCATTATTCTCTATGAGTTACATTGCGGCATATTCCATGTCTGACCCGTTTTCGGGCTGCAACGTTTCATGTTGCGAGACTTTTCGAACGACAGTAAGGTGCATAGGTCGTGGTTCTATACTCGATGATGCCGTTGGAGTTGATGGACTCACTTATTCTTCCAAGCCTTCCGCTGTTATCGTTATTAGATGGCCTTAAGCCATATTTATTTTATTAAGTTCTCTCTTGAGACATTCGATTGTAATAAGTGTGTGATTGCTACTCTGTTATAAATCCTTGATCTTGTGTGGTGTCGGCATTCTTGATCCGAGGATGACACCGAGCACGAGATCGAGAATGTTTGAGGTGCAGTGCGCTACATACGTGTAGGGGCCACTAAAGGCGATCAAATCACACGGTAAGTTAGTCGGAAGAAGCAACCATCATTTCACTCTTCAATGACATATACGCAATATAAAATGGTTGATATGGAGAAAAAAAAAACCACTATATACACTAGCGAGAGCCTAAGCTACAAGCACCTTGCTTGGGTTGCTCTCTTCACAAGCATAGAACGGCGGTGGCCACACCGCTTCGTCACATATCCGACCGATCCCAGTGGGGAAGGAACAATGTTCTGCGTAGACGCGGTCGACATCGGCGAGGGAGAAAATCCACAGTCGGTGTGTCCCAATCGGGGGTCACCATGGTATGGGCTGATGTCGCGTCCCAACCGCCCTTCTAGCTACAGCCCGACGTCTCAGGTAGTCCATCTTCCTTTTGGAGCCAGCTTGCTACACTACCGCAGCTCCCCACGTAGCTCCATCTCCATGTCGATCTTTCTCTATTTCTACCGGCTTCTACTTGTGATGAGTTTATGTCTCATGAACTAGTGCCAGTACTATTATTGTAATCACACTTCTTCAATATCTTTGCCATCAGGGATGCTCAGCTTGATTTTAGTGGAACTGCACAAAAGCATTGTATGATCCGAGGGTGCCACCCGTCTTTCCTTCGACAGGTTCTACCTTGCCAGGAAATTAAATCCTGTTTAGGGTTTAAGTCGTAGTGACCCCATCAGTAGTTTTTATTTCGTACACGCTCTCACAACTTTTGTCTTTAGTTGTGAAGTAAATATTGGCTATGATTTGTGAATCATTGAGATGCATCAGCATGCGTGTTAGTTTTCCTTTGTATTTGATGGAATGTTGTAATGGGGCAACCTTGGAGTAGGAATGAAAATAGAGTGGAAATTTTCCGTTTTTCCGGAGAAAAAATGGA
This sequence comes from Aegilops longissima, assembly GCA_021605205.1. Lineage (NCBI taxonomy): Eukaryota > Viridiplantae > Streptophyta > Magnoliopsida > Poales > Poaceae > Aegilops > Aegilops longissima. Next base: position 360,746,418 of record CM038676.1, read on the forward strand.
AACAGAGAGAAACCAACGTTTCGTTCCGTTGGATCGCGCCATCGAGCAAAACCAACATTTAAATCACGTCTGTCGCATTCGTGTCTCACCCTCCTCCACGGCTCGACCCCACATGGTCGCTCGGCATGCCACTCACCGCAAACCAAGTATACGATAACTTTCCCGCCTGCTTGTCGATGGATCGCGCCATGGAGTACTAGTACTACTGGAAGAGATTGACGAGTTGGGGGAGGACAGCTAGCTGTAGCACGGACTCCCAAGAACTTTTTACATGCATGTTGTGGCCAGCTATTGCGACCTTTGAACGCGGAGTAGTCGCGTGCACCAGGAAGCGGCGCGGGCGACACTATCTCGGCCGGCGCGCCGCTTCAATGCCGGTGCCAGTGAGAGGTCGTGTCCGCTCTGGCCGGGCATGAATGCGGCACTGACCGTTTTGGGCGGGAAGCACGCACGGGTGATGAAGAGGGTTCGGGTTGGTCAGGAGCGGCCGTGGCAGCGGTCTGGACGCCCGCAAACAAGAGATGCTCTACATTAATATTGCCGCGTATATAATTAACAACGTAAATAATGTGCCAGTTGGACAAATATGATTGGAGATGGAGATGGAAATGGGATTTTACGTAAACACGGATATGCATGTCTATGTCTATGTGTGTGTGCGCGACGACTCTCGCGACCTGGAAGCGGGGGCGTGTTTTTATCGAGTTTTCCTTCTTGGTACGTTAAAAAATTGTCCGCCAGTTTTCGTTTCTTTTTTCCGGGAACACGCGTATTCTATTTAAAACCACTGCTATGGAGAGATTGTTTTACTCCATCATAGCCTCTTGTTTGATAGAGTTTCTCGCGTCTCGCTCTCTCACCCGCTCCATATCAAAACAAGATGACTGTGTCCACACTATCTCTCTCCTCACCGGTGGTCACAGATCCGGCCGAATCCCGTCCGCTGCGGGAGGTGAGGAGGTGCAGCGTTGACGTTGTCGCCGTCGACGATGGAGGAAGCCGATGTGCACCGTACACTCGGAGTCGGCGCTGGCGCGGACGAAGGTCCTCCGCGCCCTTGTTCGTTGTCGTCGTGTGGGCAGATCCCGCCCGCCCGCCTAAGCGACATCTCGCCCACCTGAGGTATAACTTCTTGTACTGGTCCAGCTCCCTAGGTCGCTGCATGCGGGTTTTCTTCTATGCGACTACTCCCCAGCTCCCCATGTATAGTAGCTAGGGTTAAATCGGCTGGTCCAACATCACCTACTATTATAGAGGAAATTCCACTCGAAAAGTTGTCCTGATTTATGCCTCGGTGGAGGTATACATGTTGTTTCGACAAAAAGTACATGGTGGTTGTGCGGTCATTTTCCATATGCTCCTATTGCTGCTGCTAATCTAATACTATCACTGGTTAAATGAAGAAATGCTTTCTTTCTCGGGTATCCTGGTTTAGTTCCCATCAAGATAATCATGATGCTTCTGTTTGTTAGTGTACTTTTCATAATTCTTATTGACAATTGAGATGTCGTTGTTAATCTTATAAAACAAAGTAACAACACTATATCCCTTTTTTATATTTTTTGGAAACAGCAATGCGTATCTTCATACCCGGGCATGTCTTCCTCAATTTTAGTGGAACTGCACAAAATTGGATGGCCATTGTTGTTCCGCCTCCTTTGTCCTCGCCACGTGGTTCTTCCTTCCTCGAGCTTGACTCTTGAAGAAAGCAGACCACGGTGAGGATTTGTCGAACTTCATAGGTGCCTCACCCAAACTTGATGCCAAATGGATTATGTATCACCACGATGACCTATCGATGCTCATGGTTGCGCCTCATGGTTGCGTCGTCTGGTGAAGCTGATCGATTTTCAATGAAAAACAAGCTGTCTTCCATCAGTGCTCTTTGCTTGTAGTTCACCTTGGTTGCGTTGGAGACGCAGTCGTCTTTCACGTTGGTGCAATTTTATCACACAATTGGCTATAACCAAATGATTCCACGAAGAAGGATCGACGTTGGTACTAAGAGCATAAGTTTTGTATTGATTTCTAAGCCTTCTCACAACTTTGTCTCCAACTCCCCCGTAATTTTATCTGTCCAGCTATTAACTTTGATTAAAAAATGGTGTGGACTAAAAACCCGGATGGACGTAGTAGCCCTCCATTTTTATTTATTCCGCATATTAGATTTGACTGAAGTCAAACTTTGTAAAGTTTGACCAAGTTTAGGCCGAACACAACAAACCATAATTATTAGAGAGGGCAAACTGTACATACTCTCAAACCTTTCCGATAATTGAAATTAAAATTCTTTATTTGTACACACTCTCACGTTTCCGATAATTTGGCGCATGTGTGGTTGTTCATAAGGGAGGGTAGTGTACCGCGCGTGAAGGACGGGAAGTGCGACCGGTAGCGTGGATCGTTAGTTCATCGAAGTACTCCCTCTGTTCCTAAATATTTGACTTTCAAGTGGTTTGCAATGGACTACCACATACGGGTGTATATAAACATTTTTTACGATGTAGATTCACTCATTTTGCTCCGTATGTAGTCATTTGTTGAAATCTCTAGAAAGACAAATATTTAGGAAACGAAGAAGTAGTAATTTTCTTCACTAATACGTTAAATAAAGAGTTTAGTTTATACTTACACAATTTAAAGCGATTGTTATGGAGAGAATAAGAAAACCACTCCACTATATGTTAGTCGTATACACGAGTACTATATGGGCGCAGCTTCATTGACTTTGGTGCACCTGCCTTTGGGTTTATGACAGGTGGGCCCAAAATGTGGCTGGCCCACATCATCACACCAAAAGCGAGTGCAGTTAAGGCACTAGAGCTCGATCCGTACTACAGTATATATATATATATATATATATATATATATATATATATATATATATATATATATATATATATATATATATATATATATATATATATATATATAGCTGGAGCCTCAGCTTGTTAGCTAGGGTTTGCACTCTCCACACTCTCGCCGCACTAATATATATATACACGCTGGAGGCTCAGCGTTCCTTTGCTAGGGTTTGCTATATTCACTGTGTCTCACCCTCTTCACCAGATCTAAACAAGAATGCGTTGTGGCCTCTGTCTCTCTCAACCCCCTCACAGCTGGCGAAGGAGGCGTCCGGATCCCGTCGCATCGGGAAGGGGAGGAGGTGCAGCGTTCACTCTACCGCCTTTGGCGAGGGAGGCAATCCACTGCCGGCTACGCTTTTCTCTTTCACCCAACGCCTGTGCGGGAGGGCCACCGACCCCTTCTTCCTCGCTGTCGTACGTAGTGTGGGCAGATCCGACCTCCCGCCTCATGCCTTGCCACATCCCAACAACCCTAAGGTATAAGTTTCTTTGAAACCGTCAATGGTCTAGTTGCATGCTAAGATTTTTCGATTCTGTAGTCGAATCTAGGTCTTGGTTCAAAGAGGAAAGAAGGGTGCGGTGGGGTGGAGCATGAATCTAGGACGTGGTTCAATGAGGAAAGGAGGGAGGGAAAGTAGTATAGACTAGCTATCCAGCCGCTTTGTTGGTCGAAAAGGGGAAAAGGGGGTTACCCAGTACACACATCTGTAAGGAACCGAACTCTTTGTTGAAAAGGGAAAGAAACTGGGGGTCAGGTAGTTTGTGCAGGACTGGATTTGCTACCCTCACATCGGAAAAAGTTTCAAAGGGAACAAATATGGGACCAACGCAGATATGCTGCTTGGCTACATACTCTGCATCACCCATTTATACGTGTGGATGCACATGGTGCTGGCATGTCCCATGTCCCATGCACATGATCGTGCAGTGTGTTTTGAGATGTTGTGCTACTTGTATTGGTACTGTTTTAAATAAATGTTGAATTGAAGCTATTGTATTTTAAGCAATGCCACTCTCAGAATTAAATACTAAACTATTTTAAGAGAATTTCTCTATTAATATGAATCAATGCAACCATTTTAGAAATGCTACTGTCCTATACTTTGCTTTCCATCAAGATAAGGTAGATGCTTCTTTTTGTGGCCGCATGTTTCATCCTCCTTTATTGGCAGTAATTGCTTCCTTTTTTGCCTCTGTTAAATCAGGGATATCTATTCAACTTGTTGCTATAGCAAACTTAAATGTCACACCGGCGACTTTACTTGATTTCAGAGTAATTGCACAAAACGAGATTGGATTTCCTACTCGTTTTGGCAGATTCGTACGTGATCTTGTGTGCGTCATGACAGGTTGTTACTTGCCTTCATCCACATGATCGTGCAGTGTGTTTTGAGATGTTGTGCTACTTGTATTGGTACTGTTTTAAATAAATGTTGAATTGAAGCTATTGTATTGTTGTCTTTTCCCATTAAGTAGTGAACAAAAATGGGACCAACCCAGACATTATGCTTGTTGCTTTGTTACAACAAACTTTGCATCACCCCCCTTATAAGTAGATGGAAGCACATGTTGTTGTTGCGCCCACTCTCCCCTGGAACTGTTAATGCTTTTTGTTAATCTAATGCCGCTGGTAAAATTAAGCAATGCCACTCTCAGAATTAACTATTGAATCTTATTTCAAAACTGCAACACTTGTTAGGGATTGGCGGGATTACCATTTTTGTGGCCGCATGTTTCATCCTCCTTTATTGGCCAATAATTGATTCCTTTTTTGCCTCTGTTAAAACAGGGATATCTATTCAACTTGTTGCTATTGCAACATTTTGCTTCGCTTAATTTTGGTGGAACTGCACAAAATGAGACCAGATTTCCATATATGTGTTGAGATCTCTCTGAGGTCTTCCTCATGAGTTATTTCAAATCTTGGTCTTGAAAGGTCAGTACCGACTTTCCTCAGAATTAACTACTGAATCTTAGTTCAAAACTGCAACACTTGTTAGGGATCAGCTGGAATACCATTTCTGTTAGGGATCGGCCGGAGTACATGTTTAAGAAATGTGTTGTTCAGATAATGTCTCTGTTATTATATATCGATTCTGATGTTTTACAAATGGTACTATCCTGCTTTGTAGTTCTTTCTACATGTTTAACCAAGGTATTGTTAAGATAATGTCTCTGTTAAAATGAATCGATCGCATTGTTTTAGGAATGATACTTTTACGCTTTGTCGTTCTTTATACATGTTGAAACAAGGCATTGTTAAGATAATGTCTCAGTTAATATGAATGAATCACACTGATTGAGAATTGCTACTCTCCTGCTTTGTTTCCCATTAAGATAAGATAGATCAGTAGATGTTTTTCTTCTGGGAGTACAAGTCATCAACCGTTATTTCTTAGTAATTGTTTCCCTTGTACCTTTTGTTGCTTACAAGGATATCAAAATTAAAGCTCGGTTTTATTCTGACTTTGATTTTAGTTGAACTGCACAAAAGGAGCCAATGTGTCTAAGGAAAACTGCTGCATTAGTGGGTCCAGTTGGTCTTACCACTTTGCAGAAAGAAGCAGCCACTGTTTGCGCTACATTACACAAGGAATGATCGAGAAGCTTTACAGAGTATTAGTAGACTTTGGTGACATGACTAGTCTGCAGAGAGCATAGGAAACTCTACAACACGTGGAGTGCACTGGGCAAAAAGTGCCCAAATAAGTACAGGAAGCCAGGACAGGACTCCAAATCTGTCAATGTCATTCTAAGCAACAATGATGGGGCATCTGGGTATGGTAATCTATTTACTGTACTTTCAGATTGTTAGTCCACCGATTGGTGGGTTGACATTGGGGCCAATATTCATGTGTGTGCTGCTGTGTCTTTGTTTTCTTGCAGCATATAAATACGATATCCACATGGATGCTCAGCTTGATTTTAGTGGAACTGCACAAAATGTCCAGATGGTTCGTGTCCTCCATAATACTTCAACATGCACAATACATCGAATGGTTCTCTAATCATTCATCGTCACCTCGAGCCACCGGACTATATGTTTGAATGGTGCTGCCAGAATCCGCCATTAAGAAGGGTAAGAAGAAAGACAAAAGGAGAGATGGCTGCTTTACTTGTGGTTCAGAGGAACACTGGGCAAACAAGTGCCCAAACAAGTACCAAGAAGCCAGGACAGGACTCCAAGTCTGTCAATGTCACTCTAAGTAACAATGATGGGGCATCTGGGTATGGTAATCTGTTTACCGTACTTTCAGTTTGTTAGTCCACCGATTGGTGGGTTGACACTGGGGCCAATATTCATGTGTTTGCTGATGTGTCTTTGTTTTCTGGCAGCATATAAATACGAAATCCACAGGGATGCTCAGCTTGATTTTAGTGGAAATGCACAAGATGTTCAGATGGTTTGTGTCCTCCATAATAATACTTCATCATGCACAATACATCGAATGGTTCTCTAATCATTCGTCGTCACCTTGAGCCAGCGGACTATGAGATGACAAACTGATGACAAACCCTGCCTGTTCCACAATCATAGGCATTACATATTTTGAATGGGAAAAGCTTGTCAAAGTTGAGATTAGTTTAATATATTGGAATTGGAAAACCTTGTCAATTTTTGCTCATTGATGTTAGCGGAAGACATGCATTTGATATTTTTGAGTGGGCGCCCTTTCTTTGAGAGCAACGTCGATCTTTTTCCTATTCACGCCGCCGATTCGAGTAAATATTTACTCTGCTGAGATGCATAGTCACATGAATGTTGACTTATGTAAGATATTTTAAGAGTTTGTTACGAATATTGTCTATGTAATGCCAGCCTTGTGTTTGATTGCAAAGTTGAGCTTGGAATGTTGTGTCATGCGGCATCACGATCTGTTCACCGTGCCTCCTGAGAATAATGCTTTGTATTGTTTTACATGTCGATCTAATGCCGTGATTTGCTTGTTAGGAAGATCATCCTCTTACATTGTTTACGTGCTTAAGAAGTTCATCGTCTTATGTTTCATTCATAGCCTATACGACAAGTCGGGTAGGTTAGACGTGAAACCATATGATCTTCTGACCAACTCATCATCTTAGGCCGTGATTGGATTGTCGTTTTCCAACCAAAACCGCTTGTAAAACTGACGCTTGTAAATAAAAGCAGATGGTCTCGGGCGAAGCGCTTGGTTGGTCGATTTCGACTAGTAAAATATACACCGGTCTCTCAAATTATACGCGTAACCCGCTGGTTTTACTTACAGACCTCGGGCCCTCGGTTTCATTATGCCTGTATTTTATGCGTTGTTTCCGATGACGAGTAAATTACACTTGTATCTTAATACAAGTGTGAAATAAACCAGAGCGCCCAAGCGCGGCCTTACCGTTTCATGCCGTCTTAGTGTCTTGAAGGTGCTCCTAGGTGTCCGATGATCCTGGCTTCCTGAATGAGCAGCGGGCGCTGTATCAGACCATCCGTAGGGCTCGCGAGGCCCTCTCCGTCGTCCTTCAAGTTGTTGCGCTCGCCGTGGTGTCGAGCATTGTTAACATGGTCAATGAACATGAGGATTCAGGAGATGACTTTATTTTGACTGGTTGACAGTAGGGACCCACTAGGGCCATAGCCGTACGTACGCATGTGCCTCCTTATTATGTACAGCTATTTTTTTTTGCTTCCTCCTGGTTTCCTGACATCACGGTCCCACACCATTGTCAACCTATGTAGTCAATATAAACGAGAGAATTGCACAAGGTGCGGCCGACAGCTGGGACCAAGCAGCTCGAGCAGTATTTGTGTTTTTGAGGCGTGAGCATTGCAGAGTTTTTCTTGGCGATGTTTTCGTTATTGTTGAGAGGAGAGCAGGGTATTAACTGGGCGGGTTGTGGCCCGTCTAGCCCAGGACAGATATCCATCCCAGATATTAATTTTTTTCAAGATGAAAATGGCCAGCCCAGCTATACTTTTTTGAGGAATACCCAGGCAAGGTGAACTTGTTATTCTCCACCCCGCTGGGCTGCAAATCTTTCCTAGGAGGGATGCATTAGGCTTAACAGGAAAATGGGCTTTAAAAATAATAAATGGGATGTAATTATAAAAACTGGGCAGTAACCATAAAAAATGCTCCAAGCACGAAATTAGTTTATGAAATATTATTTATGGATTTTGAAAATATTAATTTTAATTATTAACGCGCAAATGTTTAGTTAGATTTTACATAATACAAATTTATATTTAATCGACTAGAAATTTCGGGATAAAAATATTTGGATCCCATCAAAAGTGGGAAATTTTATTGAATTCTGTCTTGAGCGGTTGGTTGAAATTATTAATCGTTGTCCTAGCTAGAAAATGGGTTGTACTTTTAACAAACTGTAAAATGAGCCCAGTTTATTTTTTCTGAAGAATACCCAATCCAGGCTATTTATTTTTCTACACCCTGATGGGCTGCAACTCTTTCAAGACGCCTGCAAATCTTGAAAGTAATATGAAATTGGTTGTAAATATAAAAACAGATGACAAATTGGCAATTACTTTATAATTTCTGAATTTTTTCACATTTTCAGATTCCTGTTTCACTGGGCATTAACCTAATTAAAACATATCTTCAAAGTACTTTAAATCTGGCTCGACATTTCGGTATTAGAAATAGTTTGGAACCCACAGAAATATGCGAAATTGGCCCTGGCCAACCAAAAAAACGGACTGCAATAAATTGCATAAGAAGTCGCAATGAGCTATATATAAATTATTAAAAAAAGAGGGAATGGTCTGACTTATGGGCCTATTAAGTTGATGCGTATGCAAGATTTTTTTAGTTATTATATACGTCAACAAACGATTCTAGCAGACGTAACCGTTGGATGTCAATCCAACGGCCGTCGTGTTTCTTCAATCTCTGATCTTCTTGCTCCAGCCGCCAAATCCAGCGCCGGCGGGACCGCCTACTCCCGCCTCCTGTGCAGGCCTCACCGCCCCCTACTACTCCCACCGCTGGCCAGGGCATCCCTCTACTCACCCACACCCCCTGTTATTCTGCGGCGACGGCAGCCTCACACCGCAGCCGTACCAGTGAACCCTCGTACTCCTCTCGCGTGGGCATCCACTGCCGTGTCTTCCCGGCTCGCGTCGTCCCCTTCCTAGGCCTCGCCGCCGTCCACTGCCAGTGCTCTCGACGCAGGCGTGGTCAGCGGTCGAGCGACTTCCATCGGAAGAAATCTTGTCGTGGAGAGGATGACAGTGGGTCGAGGCAGCCGCAAGGAAGTGCCTCCTTATTACGCGGAAAATAATTATTCCTCCACCTGACAGCAGGGACCCACCGGATGGGCCACCGTATTTGGCGAAAAAAACATTTCCCCCCTGACAGTTGGGACCCACCGGACGGGCCACCGTATTTTGTGAAAAAAAACGTTCCCCCCGCTGTCAGCTCGGACCCACCGGAAGTGCCTCCTTATTACGCACAAAAAAATGAATACTCCCCCTGCTAGCTGGGACCCAGTATAGTGGGAGGCTGACTTGTGGGCCTACTAAGTTGACGGGGATAGAGGGCTTTGTCAACTTAGTCAATATGCACGATTCTAGCTCCATTGACCGTACGATGTCCATCCAACGGCCGTGGTGCTTCTTCAACCTCTGGTCTTCTTGCTCCAGCCGCCCAAACCAGCGTCGGTCGTGCCTCGGGCTCCTGCCTTCCGTGGCCGGCTGCGATGCCGTGGAGGCCTCATCGCCCCCTACTACTCCCACCGCTGGCCAGGCCATCCCTCTACTCACCCACACCACCTGTTATTCTGCGGCGACGGCAGCCTCACACCGCAGTTGAACCAGTGTACCCTCGTACTCCTCTCCGCATGGGCATCCACTGCCGCGTCTTCCCTGGCTCTGTGTCGTATCCTTCCTAGGCATCGCCGTCGTCCACCGCCTTGGTGCTCTCGTCGCGACGTGGTCAATGTGGTCAACGACCGACTTCCATCGGAAGAGTACTGTACATGGAGAGGCTAACTGCTGGGTCCACGGCCGCAGCAACGAAGTGCCTCCTTATTACGCGCAAAATAATTATTCCTCCACCTGACAGCGGGGACCCACCGGATGGGCCACCATATTTCGCGAAAAAAACATTCCCCCCTGACTGTTGGGACCCACTAGCTACATCTTCGCACGCAAGGAAGTGCGTCCGGGAAAAAAATGATTCGCCCCCCTGACTGCTGGGACCCACCAGCTACATCTTCGCACGCAAGGAAGTGCACGCGGTCGGGACCCACGATCGGCGTATGTAGCATTGTCATTCTGGTGTGACGTTATGCGTACATACTAGTCGATGTAGAAGCGCGCACATGTCGTAGTAGAGGCGCGCCGTAGCATGTACACGTCGTTCAGCGGCGGGTGCAAGAAAGTAAATCTGACCCGCGTCACGCACATCTGGCGGGGTCTCGAACGCCTACTCGCGTGTACGTACCGCCAGGGCTCGTGTACATGGCTGCGTCGGAACAGAGAAACAGCGTCATCGTCGTGTTCATGGGGAGCCAACCGGCTGGGTCAGAACGGAATGGGTCGTCGTGTTCATCGGGAGGGCTTGGACGGAACAGCCGATGGAAACGAGGCCTGGCGTACCGCAGAACGGAGGAAACGACCTTGTGTTCAACCGGCCATGTTCAAAACGAGATCCTGTTCATCGGGAGTGGTCTGGCGTACCGCAAAACGGAGGAGACGAACCTCCTACGGTCGAAACAAGGTCTGTTGATCGGGAGGGTGTGGCGTGCCGCAAAAGCGGAGAAGCGGACTTGTGTTGGAGTGCTACTGATCGAAGCGGGGTCCTGTTCGCCGGGAGGGTGTGGCGTGCATCGCAAAACAGGACTCCACGGGATCTGTTCATCTCCACCGTCGACCCCTCCGGCCTCCACAGACTCTTGTTCATCCACCGTCGACCTCCTCCGGCCTCCACTGCATTGTTCATCCACGGGCTCATGTTCATCCAGCCTCCAACGCGCGCTACTCCACCGGCTACTGTTCAACCAACCCTCTCCACGGGCTCCTGTTCAACCACCCCTCCACGGGCTACTGTTCATCCAGCCCTCCACCATCTACTATTCATCCAGCCCTCCACTGGGTGGTCCTGTTCATCCTGCCCTCCATGGGGTCCTGTTCATCCATCCCCAACCGGCTCGATCGATCGGGGTCCTGTTCATCCAGAGGCAACACCACGGGGTCCTGTTCATCCACTGCCACCGGGAACTGTTCACCCAACCCCCTCCCCGAAACACTCCTTTGTTAGTCTAGAGGCAACACCACGGGTCTGTTCATCCACCCCACCGGAACTGTTCATCAAACCCCCAAAGCGCTCACTATTCATCTAGAGGCAGCATCGATCGGCTTGATTAGCAGCGATAGCGAAGAATCGCTCGATCGGGTTCGATTAACGATCATCGATCGCTCGGGTTCAATAACGCGTAGCTGCGGTTCTGTCGCTTCGGGTTCATGAAGAGCTCAACGCCTCGCTTCGGGTTGATTAGAGCCCAACGCCTCGCACCCTGCAGCGTGCGTGTCTGAGAAAACACGCATCGCTCGGCCCCGACCACCCACTGTAACCGGGAACACCCCGATATTTTCCTCGCCCTCGCTTCTACCATGCTTTTTTCCGTCTTGGACTGCCCAAAGAATGTCATGCAGTTGCGTCTCCGGCCCGCCCAGGACGAAAAGCCCATTTCTATCATGATTTTTTGTCATAGAAGTAGGACCCCACCACATCTATGATGATACCGGGTTTTTTCACAATTATAGTCATAGAAGTGTCATAAGTATGACAGAAAAAAATTCGTTCGGCCCAAAATGTCAGGGATGTGTCTTTTTTTTGTAGTGCTTGCAGTTTCTTGGTCCAAAAGGAGGAGTCAGCCTAAACAAGTATAAAAAGATTGAACAAGTCATAATGCAGAGTTAACCCGTATTGAACCAGATAAAAGGTAAACACTTACTGGTGGAGCTGGATTTTGTTTGAAGAAGGGCGGCCGACCAACTTTATTGCAGTTCTCATGAGACTCACCAAGCAGAGTCCTTATGGTTTCAAAGACTTCTTCAACAGTAAAGTTGTCTTCAGTGTACCGTTGAGGGTCGTTTGGCTCGCCAGAATACTCACACACAAGGGGAGTATCTTCCAAGAGACCCAGCACTGGGTCAAGTCAACTCCAATTAACCCATGAGTTAATAAAGCTTTAGCCTTGGAGAGGAATGGGAAGGCCTCTGCATGCTCTTTTGGGATAATTTTGCTTGGCAGATCAAAATCTGTTGGAATACGTTCAACTCTAAACCCGGGCAAAGGATTTTCTATTGTTGGAGTAGTATTTTTACAGTAAAACCAGGTGGTCACCAATCCCTTGGGGTGACTTGGTACGATGGTGGAAGGAAAACTATTATCTCTTTGTCTCTGAATAGAGATTCCACCTAACTCTTGACATGGGCCATTTTGACATTCAGTCTGGCAGTTTATATAAAAGAACTCCTTGAACAGGGGAACAGTGGGTGCTATTTATAGATAAACTTCGCAGAAGATTTGAAAGTGGCAGATGTTGGATACCGAGTTTGGACCTATATCTTGAGGGTGCAAGTTGAAGTAGTGGAGGAGGTCCCGCAAGAATTTCGATCCTGGTGGGGTAAACCCTCTGAGTATGTGATCAGTGAAGACCACAATTTCATCCTCACCTGGAGTATGGATTACTTCCCCATTGCTAACTCACCATCCAATTTCCTGCTGACTCGCCAAGAGGCCATGGCCTACATAATCATTGAGGATTTCTTTGGTAACCAGAGAACATTCCCAGTTGATGATAGTTTCAGCAGTTTAAAAGCTACGGCCTGGAGATATAGCATGATGAGTTAATAATACGGTGATAAGTTGATTAATAGTTACAAATAACAATTCAGTTGCTGCAAGCCAACTATGGATATACAATTAATCATTATTGTGAGTAAATCATAAGCCTCCTGTATGACGAAGGGCGGATCAGTTGCAGCTAAGAGCTACCTTAACCATGGAATGAAGTAATTATCAAGATATGAGCAGCATATTGGCGGGTCAAGTTGCAGAAGCGTGTTCGGAACTCTCGGCGGGTTACAAATTCATGATTAAGCCGCCTAGAGGCTGGCAGGTTACAAAGTTATTATTTAAGTCGCCCAAATAACATTGGCAAGGTAGTTATCTACAGATCTGGGATTGATGAAGTTTTTGCTAAGTACGGGGCAAACAAGTTTCACAATTTATGCCAATAATTTTGGATCTACTACAGTTTTGAAAATGAAGAACAATTACTAAACCTAAGATACAGCAGAGAAGAACTACACATGCTATATATCAATTCTGAGTAGGAGGAGATATATCCAGATGCAAGATAAAGGCTAAAACTGCTATTGCCCAATGTCTACTTAGTTTTTTGGATTGAACTACATTCTCTAAGTGGAAGGTGGATGAACTGGGAAGAACCACGATGAACAGGGTGTCAAACTACATGAACTGCGATGACCTAATGCAGATCTGAAGCAGAAAAAGAGGAATACCTGGTAGAGCCAACGAGGAGCGGAGGTGCGCCGCAGTTATCTGGTTTGGTTAGGTTAATGCAGCGGCCTTTGTCGAAGTCGCTGGTGAAGAACGATCAGAGCGGTAGAGCTCCTGTGCGGTGGAGGTCGCGAGGACGAAGAAGAAGTGGATGTGAAGGGGGTAAAAGTGAAAAAGGAACCCCCTCGTGCATATTTATAAGGGAAAAATTGAAACAGTAAAATGGCAGGCGAGGAAATCAAGGAGACGTCATGATTATCTCAACACTAGAGGCGCCTCAATTCCCGGACGACCAATTAAAGTGAAGAAGATCCATTGTGATGTCATGGTTTTTTTCTGGATTTACTTCAGATGAAGTCATGGCGGGTTACAATGATTTATTTAAGGTTAAGCATTGGAAAGGAAGGCTTGCCAACCCGAAGCAGTGAAGATTGACATGAACAAGTTCAAATCAATCTGGGACCTAATGTTGGGGATGTAACCCCGAGGTTTGACCCGCCCAGGAGGGGCCGGGTTACACTATTGGCGACTCAATATGAAGAAAGCCCAAGTAGGTCCAAGAAGATGAAATATGAAGACTAGTGGTGGCTTACAAGGTGAGACGGTTGAAGGCCCAAGACCTGGTGGTAGAATCATGAACCCAAAGGTGTGAGCCGCCATGATGGGGACTTGCCTAACCAGGCAGGGCGACTTAGAAACCGAGTTGGTCACGTTGTGTGACCCGACTTGAACTCTTGTAAGCCCAGGGCCTCGACCTGTATATATAAAGGCGAGAACCTGCGGCAGGTTAACTTAAGAAACAACTGATCGAGAGCTAGGTCAAGCGATTCCGCTCCCCTGTAATCAATATTCAAGGAATAGTCAACAAAAGCAGGAGTAGGCTTTTACCTCGTTGTGAGGGTCGAACCTGGGTAAACCGTGTGTCTTTCATCCCATTCCACCCCTTCAAGCTAACCTACATTGTGATGGCTCCACACCTACGTCCTTTCATAAGTGCATCTGCCATGAAAAAACCACGACACAAACTATGTTCTCAGACAACAATGCAATTTCAATTCATCATATTTTCAGGAAGGGTCTCATGCCGGAGCTTTTTAGCAAGTTCACACTCAACCATCATTTAGTCTTCTATGATTGATAACACTCACAACATATATATGGAGCAAAAAGTTTTAGCCAGACACATAGAAAGATAGGGGCTTATAATTTTGCCTCCCAACTTATACACCTCAGGGGTAATGTCAACAATAATAACTCATGATCACTCATATCCAACTAGATATATGTGCCTAGATCTTTCCCCTCCACATGTTTCTTGCAAAAGAGAAAAATAAAAAGGAATAGAGGAGAACACTATTGACTCTTGCATAATAAATAAATACATAAAAGTAAAAGATAGGCCCTTCGTAGAGGGAAGCAGAGGTTGTCATGCACTTTTTATTTTTGGATGCAAAAGTTCTTAATGCAAAGGAATGTCACATTATATTGCCCCTTATTATAGCAACCTTTATTATGTAGTCTGTCACTTTTGTACTTTGCCATCACAAGTTTGTACAACGCTTATTTTCCCTTACAATAAAGGATCAAACATATTTAAAAGCAATTTCTATTGCTTTATGCACCAATGACAACTTACTTGAAGGATCTTATTCAATCCATAGGTAGGTATAGTGGACTCTCATAACATGAAATTGGGTTTATGGTTTTTGGATGCACAAGTAGTATCTCTACTTGGTGCGGATTTTTGGCTGGAAAAGCTGTTTGGCAAGCACCACATGTTGGAGGATCTATGACAATATAACTTCTATGTGAATATGAACAAACAAAAATCATTACGTTGTCTTCCTTGTCCAATGTCAACAATTTGGCATAAAATACTTAATGGGGGCTCACAATCATAAAAGATGTCCAAGATAGTCTATTTGCATGTGAATCTTCTCTTCCCTTATTAATTATTTCATGAATTGCATCATTGACCAATGCTATGTTTGTCAACTTCCAATAAATTTTACCACTTATACTTTTCCTTATGTAATGTCATTACTTTCCATAAGATTAGCATATGATATTTTTCATTATTTTCTTTATTTTGATTGAAACATAAAGGTAAAGAAGCAAAAACTCAAACTAATATTTATTATATAACTCTCAACTCGATTACATAGATAGATAGATCACGAAACTAGCACTCGAAAATAGATCATACTAAAAATTTATTCAACTAAATCACGAAATAACTAAGGATCAAACTAAAAACAGGTGGAGATAATAAAAGTAATGGTGATACGATACCGGGGCACCTCCCCCAATCTTGGCACAAGCCAAGGGGAGTGCCCATACCCGTGTACTCAAGTCTCCTTCTTTGGTGATGGTGGGGTAGTGGGCTCGCACTTCAGCCTTAGCAGGTACTCCATCCTATGGTTGATGCTCCGAAGGGTGATGTTTTGCTCTTCCAATAGGATAACTTCATGAGTGAGATAAGTGTTCTGAATACAAACCGTTTCGATGTCCCTTAGGGCTTCGATTTCAGATGGGGTGAGATGATCATACAAAGGTTGCAGGATATCTTCCTCTTTTGCAATGTCCTCCATGGGCATGGCTTCCCCTCCTTCTTGTTCTTGATCTCCTGTAACTTCTTCAACCTTGTTCTCCTTAGGGGCCTCCTTTGTTTCTTCTCTCCTAAGTTCCATCTTCAGCAGCCA
Source organism: Aegilops longissima (assembly GCA_021605205.1). NCBI lineage: Eukaryota > Viridiplantae > Streptophyta > Magnoliopsida > Poales > Poaceae > Aegilops > Aegilops longissima. The sequence goes on from CM038676.1 coordinate 360,762,507, forward strand.
AGCATCGCCTTCCACGTTGTTGGAGGAGGGAGAAGGCATGATGTCTGGCTCGATAGATCTGACAAAAAATAGCACGAAACAAGAATATTTCCATGATGCGGTGGTCAAACGTCCAAGAATATATATATATATATATATATATATATATATATATATATATATATATATATATATATATATATATATATATATAAAAATTTTATATTGCAATACAAGTAATCCAGAGGAAAATAGAGTAAGGGAGGGTCACGAGGGGCCCACTACCCACCAGGGCGCGCCAGGGGGCAGGCACGCCCTGGTGCCTAGTGGGCACCTGGGTTGCCTTCTCGGGTGTTTCTTATTTTATTTTTCCAATATTCCAAAATTGACAAAAATAATTTTTACGGAATTTTTGGAGTACATTTACTTATCGTATCACGTACCTCTTCCTTTTCAGGGTTACAGGTGTTATTTTTTTTTGATGAAAAGGCGTAAGGAACCCCCTCTGATATAATTGGTCCAACAATCCAAATTGCAAGTACCATGCCTTGAACCTGGGTGGATGGGAAGGCATCAGCCCCTTCCCACCACTAGGCTATGCCTTAGTATGCTTCTGGAGTGTTATGGAAGGTCTCTTTTATATATATTCCTCCGGCGTCATGGTTTGAATGATGTTAGTTTCGACATTAATAGGCATGCCTGAGATATAGTGCTTAATTTTTTGTCCGTTGACCACCCTCGGATTTGTGCCTTCAGCATTATTGATCTTAATAGATCTAGAGCAATAAACTTCTTCAATGGTATATGGTCCTTCCCATTAAGAGAGAAGTTTTCCTGCAGAAAAACTAAAACAAGAATTATACAATAGAACATACTCACCCACCTTGAATTGCCACGTTTTGGATCTTTTGTCATGCCATCTTTTAACTTTTTCTTTGAATAATTTGGCATTTTTATAGGCTTGGGTTCTCCATTCATCTAATGAGCTAATATCAAATAACCTCTTTTCACCAGCAAGTTTGAAATAATAATTGAGTTCTTTAATTGCCCAATATGCTTTATATTCTAACTCAAGAGGCAAATGACAAGCTTTTCCATAAACCATTTTATACGGAGACATACCCATAGGATTTTTATAAGTTGTTCTATAAGCCCATAGTGCATCATCAAGTTTCTTAGACCAATTCTTTCGAGATCTTTGATAGTCTTTTTCAATATTAACTTTATTTCTCTATTGCTCAACTCAACTTAACTACTAGATTGAGGGTGATAGGGGGATGCAATTCTATGGTTGACATCATATTTAGCAAACAATTTACGGAAAGCACCATGAATAAAATGTGAACCACCATCAGTCACAAAATATCTAGGGACTCCAAACCTTGGGAATATAACTTCTGTAAGCATTTTAATGGAGGTGTTATGATCACACTACTGCAGGATGCTGCTAACGCGACACTACGGTCAGAGACCCTCCTACGAAACTGTGTGTGATGCAATAATCGCAAACGGTGGTGTAAAAAAACCCGTCAAAAAAGGTGCAAAATGTTTGCGATGGCAGAGCCATCAAACACAGTTCAGATTTTAGTTGTGTGTGTGATGCAGGGCATACGGTTGATCCAGACGAACTGTTTGCAATTAGAAACGAGTAGCCATATTAATGTGTGTGTGATATACGGCATACAGTTTGCTCCGATGAACTGTTTTCTATTAGGGAAAGCAGCAGAAACGGTCAGCCAGATAAAGGTGTGTGTGATATATGGCATACGGTTCAGTCGAATAAACTGTTTTCAATTAGGGAAGAGAACATAAACAGTTCAACTTAACAAGATGTGTGTGATACGTGGCAAAAAGGCCCGAGGTTAATTCAAGAACAAGTACACAGAGGTTAATTTGACATACATGACTTATAAGTTTCACAGAAATCATATCACTTTTTTTGGAAAACATTTAATTGTGTTGAATGTATATAGTGCTCCGTCCTATTAGTTGAATTAACCTCGAGGTCCAAGTTTTGGAAACATGTCGTAAAGTAACAGGATAGACCTTCATTCAAGCCAATCAACATGTGTTCAAAAAACAAAAATTATCAAAAAGTAACGAGATAGACCTTCTTCAAGCCAATCAACATGTGTACAAAAAACAAAAAATGTCAACAATTACAAAACAAGGAACTCGAGGTTAATTCAACTAATATGATGGAGCACTATATACATTCAACGCAATTAAATGTTTACAGTGACACATCACATCAGTTAATTTAACATCGAGGCCACTTCCTATCCGGTCACCCATCTGATGACTACTCAAGCCTCAACACAGTTAACTTGGGAGTTCTGTTAGATGAGCTATTGGTAGGGAAGCTGGTCCTTGCTGCTGTAGGATCCCTCTTTGCATCCTTTATTGGGCACCCGGATGACCGACTGTTGCCGCCTAATGGTCAATGACACGTCTCCCGCATGGCAGTTTTTGCAGCGGGTAACTGCATCGTCGCGCCGCGCCCGGCACAACCGCATGCACATGAACGTGCGTGATCATGCGCCGGCCCCAAACACTGGCAGCACAACTTATAAATTGACGGATGGAGTACTAGTTACAGTGATGCATATAATTAAGCAAAGGAATCGCACATGTTTGTATTGACTGGAACGAGAATGCAATAGCACAATAAGAATTAAGGTCACGATGATGCAACCGCAGTGGTGGTTACAGGAGGCAAGAAGAAAGATGCATCTATCAACGTATGGCCTCCTCCTCCTCAATTCAGTGCGCTCGGCCACCGGCCGGCTGCTAAGGGAGGCGGATTTTGTGGCGAGGTCAAGGTGCTTCTCAGCAAAGGCATCCAAGGCTTCTAGCCGGTTGAAGAAGGCCAACGTCGTAGCGTCCTCACTGGCCTTGTATACACCTATGTACATGATTCGCTCATACACGTGGATGTGTAGGTCGACGAATTCTTGCAGGGCGAGGTGCCTCGCGGCGAGCGCGACCTCCAGGTGGACATTCTTCGTGGCATCGTCGGGCAGTCGCAGGGCCACCAGTGCTTGAAAGAGGTTCCAGCCATGGAGGCTGATTAGGGTGGCAGGCAATGAGGAGCTTGGGTGCGCGGGCTGGAGGAGTACGGCGATGTCACCCGCGAGCTTCTTGACGATGGTGAACTTGTTGGTGGTGGCAACGATCATCTGGTCGTACTGAGAATCGTAGCTGGTGTCGACGGCTGCCATCCACCAGCCGGTCGCCAACACCGTCTGGAGACGATCCTTGGTGCCATGCCGCAGGCCGGTGTCGTGGACCATCTGCACGACCGCTGGCGCTTCACAAGATCGCCGCCATGGGTGCAGGTGAGCACTTTTGGACTTATTACTGTAGGTGCTTAGGCAAATGCTTAGGTGCGTACGATGTGGTAGATGCATTGGAATGGAGGGGCGCCTTTATATCAGTGCAAACTGCATTGCATTCACATCATGCTGACTCTTTTCCTGGTCTACCTCCCATTACTTCCCTCATGCATTCACAAGATGCTAATTCAAGGAGGATGCATCATTGGCCATTCAACATTTCGGGAACCGCTACCCTCTCCCTCATCTGCATTAAAGCCGTAACGGGAACTGCACCGCCTGCAGTCAAATAGAATAGTACTGCACCGCCCGCTGCACGCCCGGCTAAACACGCCTCCTCGCCTCCATCTATGCTTAATTACTGAAATTTAGTTGCAAAAATTAGATATTGCTAGTGATTTTTAGCTTCATATTTTGACAAATCGCAGTGTTACAAGGTTGACAAATGGCAATGTTACTAGATCAGCAAATGTCAATCTTTCCAGTTTGACAAATGGCAACATACCCAATATGACAGATGCAAATCTTACCAAATTGTTTGTAAGTGGTTGCACACGGGTCATCCAAAAGAATCGTTTGCGTTCAAGAGATGCACAAATCCTGCTCTCACTTTACATACGGGTGTTCTATCTAAAACATTTGCGATCAAGAGCCGTTAAAACCTATACCCATTAAAACCAAGACATGTGGCGTCACGTGAATGGTTAACAGATCACACACGGTTTGAATTATGCAAACATTTGAGACATTAAAGTGGTAGCTATTTTTTCAAAAAGCCTTTGTTGGTTGTCATTCGAGTGCGCCTTCTCTCAAAATGGACAAGAAAAATGCCACAGCATGTCGGGTGCCATTCCATGATAGCATGCCAAGTTTCATGAGTTTCAGACGAGTTTTGGATTTACTAGAATTTAAAAACAAAGTATCTCAACGTTTTGCCGGCAATCAACGGTGCCCTGGTGTTTGAAATTCATTCCCATTTCTTGCATTGGACCTAAGCATGGACCCAAGGACAAAGATTTGATTTTTCAAAAAATTTATATGCACTGGAGCATGTGCATGTAGTTCAAATTTGAATTATGTACATAAATGCATTGAAAACTCAGTTAATGCATAAAAATGTCCAAACGAACCCCAAAAAATCACAAAAATTGACACAAGACTCCTGTTGTTCTATGTTGACATGAGAAAAAGTTTGAAAGCAATAAGAGGCAATGGATATTGTTTCGTCCCCAAAGGTGGGACGTTCCCTACCGAAACCATCATGCTTGTTGTGAGAAGCTCTGTTTTGTGAGAAGCATATACCCAAACCTGACCCAAATGGGACAAAAAATTTACCACGGCATGTTGATGCCGCTCCATGATAGCATGCCAAGTTTCATGAATTTCAGACGAGTTTTGGATTTACTAGAATTTAAAACCAGGTATCTTAATGTTTGCGGCCAAGTGATGGTGGCAGGGTGTTTGACATTCATTGGGACCTAAGAATGCACCCAAGGACAAAGATTTGAGTTTTCAACCAATTTATATGCACTGGAGCATGTGCATGTAGTTCAAATTTGAATTATGCACATAAATGCCTTGAAAACTCAGTTAATGCATAAAAATGTCCAAACGAACCCCAAAAAATCACAAAAATTGACACAACACTCCTGTTGTTCTATGTTGACACGAGAAAAATTCTGAAAGCAATAACAGGCAAAGGATATCGTTTCTCCCAAAGGTGGGACGTTCCCTACCGAAACCATCATGCTTGTTGTGAGAAGCTCTGGTTTGTGAGAAGCATATACCCAAACCTGCCCCAAATGGGACAAAAAAATTACCACGGCATGTTAATGCCGCTCCATGATAGCATGCCAAGTTTCATGAATTTCAGACGAATTTTGGATTTACTAGAATTTAAAAACCAGGTATCTGAATGTTTGCGGACGAGTGACGGTGGCAGGGTGTTTGTCATTCATTCCCATTTCTTGCATGGGACCTAAGCATGCACCCAAGGACAAAGATTTGATTTTTCAACCAATTTATATGCACTGGAGCATGTGCATGTAGTTCAAATTTGAATTATGCACATAAATGCATTGAAAACTCAGTTAATGCATAAAAATGTCCAAACGAACCCTGAATAATTCCAAACAAACTCAGTTAATTCAAATCAAGATGAAAAATCAAGTAGATCCCACACAATTTATTATAACCAACCGTGAGAGATGCAGCACAAAATTGTTGAGGAACATAGTAATTTCAAAAAAAATCCTACGCACACGCAAGATCATGGTGATGCATAGCAACGAGAGGGGAGAGTATCGTCCACGTACCCTCGTAGACTGTTAAGCAGAAGCATTATGACAACGCGGTTGATGTAGTCGTACGTCTTCACGATCGACCGGTCCTCAGTACCAAACGTACGCACCTCCGCGTTCAGCACACGTTCAGCTCGGTAACGTCCCGCGGTCTCATGATCCAGTAGAGCTCGAGGGAGAGTTTTGTCAGCACGATGGCGTGGTGACGATGTTGATGAAGCTACCGTCCCAGGGCTTCGCCTAAGCACCGCTACGATATGACCGAGGTCGATTATGGTGGAGGGGGGCACCGCACGCGGCTGGGAGAGATCAATGATCAACTTCTGTGTTCTAGGGTGCCCCTTACCCCGTATATAAAGGAGCAAGGGGAGGCCGGCCGGCCAGAGGGGTGCGCCGGAGGAGGAGTCCTCCTCCTAGTAGGAGTAGGACTCCCCTCTTTCCTACTCCTACTATGAGGGGGAAAGGAAGGGGGAGAAGGAGAAGGAAAAGGGGGGGCGCCGCCCCCCCCCCCCCCTCCTAGTTCAATTCGGACCAAAGGGGGAGGGGGCATGCGGCCTGCCCTGGCCGGCCCTGGCCGGCCCCTCTCTCTCTCTCCACTAGGGCCCAACAAGGCCCATTAACCCCTCGGGGGTTCCTGTAACCCCTCTGGCACTCCGGTAAAATCCTGATTTCACCCGGAACTCTTCCGACGTCCAAATATAGGCTTCCAATATATCAGTCTTTATGTCTCGACCATTTCGAGACTCCTCATCATGTCTGTGATCATATCCGGGACTCTGAACTACCTTCGGTACATCAAAACATATAAAATCATAATACTGATCGTCACAGAACTTTAAGCGTGTGGACCCTACGGGTTCGAGAACTATGTAGACATGACCGAGACACGTCTCCGGTCAATAACCAATAGCGGAACCTGGATGCTCATATTGGTTCCTACATATTCTACGAAGATCTTTATCGGTCAAACCGCATAACAACATACGTTGTTCCCTTTGTCATCGGTACGTTACTTGCCCAAGATTCGATCGTCGGTATCTCAATACCTAGCTCAATCTCGTTACCGGCAAGTCTCTTTACTCATCCGTAATGCATCATCCCAGGACTAACTCATTAGTCACATTGCTTGCAAGGCTTATAGTGATGTGTATTACGGAGAGGGCCCAGAGATACCTCTCCGACAATCGGAGTGACAAATCCTAATCTCGATCTATGTCAACTCAACAAGTACCATTGGAGACACCTGTAGAGCACCTTTATAATCACCCAGTTACATTGTGACGTTTGGTAGCACACAAAGTGTTCCTCCGGTAATCGGGAGTTGCATAATCTCATAGTCAAAGGAACATGTATAAGTCATGAAGAAAGCAATAGCAGTAAACTAAATGATCAAGTGCTAAGCTAACGGAATGGGTCAAGTCAATCACATCATTCTCCTAATGATGTGATCCCGTTAATCAAAGGACAACTCATGTCTATGGCTAGGAAACTTAACCATCTTTGATCAACGAGCTAGTCAAGTAGAGGCATACTAGTGACACTGTGTTTGTCTATGTATTCACACATGTATTATGTTTCCGGTTAATACAATTCTAGCATGACTAATAAACATTTATCATGATATGAGGAAATAAATAATAACTAATTATTTCCTCTAGGGCATATTTCCTTCAGTCTCCCACTTGCACTAGAGTCAATAATCTAGATTACACATTAATGATTCTAACACCCATGGAGTTTTGGTGTTGATCATGTTTTGCTCGTGCAAGAGGCTTAGTCAACGGGTCTGCAACATTCAGATCCGTATGTATCTTGCAAATATCTATGTCTCCCACCTGGACTTGATCCTAGATGGAATTGAAGCGTCTCTTGATGTGCTTGGTTCTCTTGTGAAATCTGGGTTCCTTTGCCAAGGCAATTGCACCAGTATTGTCACAAATGATTTTCATTGGACCCGATGCACTAGGTATGACACCTAGATCGGATATAAACTCCTTCATCCAGACTCCTTCATTTGCTGCTTCCCAAGTAGCTATGTACTTTGCTTCACACGTAGATCCCGCCACGACGCTTTGTTTAGAACTGCACCAACTAAGAGCTCCACCATTCAATGTAAAAACGTATCCGTTTTGCGATTTAGAATCGTCCGGATAAGTGTCAATGCTTGCATCGACGTAACCATTTACGACGAGGTCTTTGTCACCTCCATAAACGAGAAACATATCCTTAGTCCTTTTCAGGTATTTCAGGATGTTCTTGACCGCTGTCCAGTGATCCACTCCTGGATTACTTTGGTACCTCCCTGCTAAGCTAATAGCAAGGCACACATCAGGTCTGGTATACAGCATTGCATACATGATAGAGCCTATGGCTGAAGCATAGGAACATTTTCATTTTCTCTCTATCTTCTGCGGTGGTGGGCATTGAGTCTGACTCAACTTCACACCTTGTAACACAGGCAAGAATCCTTTCTTTGCTTGATCCATTTTGAACTTCTTCAAAACTTTATCAAGGTATGTGCTTTGTGAAAGTCCAATTAAGTGTCTTGATCTATCTCTATAGATCTTGATGCCCAATATATAAGCAGCTTCACCGAGGTCTTTCATTGAAAAACTCTTATTCAGATATCCTTTTATGCTATCCAGAAATTCTATATCATTTCCAATCAGCAATATGTCATCCACATATAATATTAGAAATGCTACAGAGCTCCCACTCACTTTCTTATAAATACAGGCTTCTCCAAAAGTATGTATAAGACCATATGCTTTGATCACACTATCAAAATGTTTATTCCAACTCCGAGAGGCTTGCACCAGTCCATAAATGGATCGCTGGAGCTTGCACACTTTGTTAGCTCCCTACAAAACCTTCCGGTTACATCATATACAACTCTTCTTCCAGAAATCCATTCAAGAATGTAGTTTTGACATCCATTTTCCTAATTTCATAATTATAAAATGTGGCAATTGCTAACATGATTCGGACAGACTTAAGCATCGCTATGGGTGAGAAAGTCTCATCGTAGTCAACTCCTTGAAGTTGTCAAAAACCTTTCACAACAAGTCGAGCTTTGTAGACAGTAACATTACCATCAGCGTCAGTCTTCTTATTGAAGATCCATTTATTCTCTATGGCTTGCCGATCATCGGCCAAGTCAACCAAAGTCCACACTTTGTTCTCATACATGGATCCCATCTCAGATTTCATGGCCTCAAGCCATTTTGCAGAATCTGGGCTCACCATCACTTCTTCATTGTTTGTAGGTTCACCTTGGTCAAGTAACATGACCTCCAGAATAGGATTACCGTACCACTCTGGTGCGGATCATACTCTGGTTTACCTTCAAGGTTTGGTAGTAACTTGATCTGAAGATTCATGATCAACATCATTAGCTTCCTCACTAATTGGTGTAGGTGTCACAGAAACTGGTTTCTGTGATGAACTACTTTCCAATAAGGGAGCAGGTACAGTTACCTCATCAAGTTCTACTTTCCTCCCACTCACTTCTTTCGAGAGAAACTCCTTCTCTAGAAAGGATCCATTTTTAGCAACAAATGTCTTGCCTTCAGATCTGTGATAGAAGGTGTACCCAACAGTTTCCTTTGAGTATCCTATGAAGACACATTTCTCCGATTTGGGTTCGAGATTATCAGGTTGAAGCTTTTTCACATAAGCATCGCAGCCCCAAACTTTAAGAAATGACAACTTTGGTTTCTTGCCAAACCACAGTTCATAAGGCGTCGTCTCAATGGATTTTGATGGTGCCCTATTTTACGTGAATGCAGTCGTCTCTAAAGCATAACCCCAAAACGATAGCGGTAAATCAGTAAGAGACATCATAGATCGCACCATATCTAGTAAAGTACGATTACGACGTTTGGACACACCATTACGTTGTGGTGTTCCGGGTGGCGTGAGTTGCGAAACTATTCCGAATTGTTTCAAATGTAGACCAAACTCGTAACTCTTCTCCTCCACGATCAGATCGTAGAAACTTTATTTTCTTGTTACGATGATTTTCCACTTCACTCTAAAATTCTTTGAACTTTTCAAATGTTTCAGACTTATGTTTCATTAAGTAGATATACCCATATCTGCTCAAATCATCTGTGAAGGTGAGAAAATAACGATACCCGCCGCGAGCCTCAATATTCATCGGACCACATATATCAGTATGTATGATTTCCAACAAATCTGTTGCTCGCTCCATTGTTCTGGAGAACGGCGTTTTAGTCATCTTACCCATGAGGCATGGTTCGCAAGTACCAAGTGATTCATAATCAAGTGATTCCAAAAGTCCATCAGTATGGAGTTTCTTCATGTGCTTTACACCAATATGACCCAAATGGCAGTGCCACAAATAAGTTGCACCATCATTATCAACTCTGCATCTTTTGGCTTCAACATTATGAATATGTGTATCACTACTATCGAGATTCAATACAAATAGACCACTCTTCAAGGGTGCATGACCATAAAAGATATTACTCATATAAATAGAACAACCATTATTCTCAGATTTAAATGAATAACCGTCTCGCATCAAACAAGATTTAGATATAATGTTCATGCTTAACGCTGGCACCAAATAACAATTATTCAGGTCTAAAACTAATCCCGAAGGTAGATGTAGAGGTAGCATGCCGACGGCGATCACATCGACTTTGGAACCATTTCCGACGCGCATCGTCATCTCGTCCTTAGCGGTCTTCGCAATCCGCAGTCCCTGTTTGAGTTGCAAATATTAGCAATGAACCAAGATATCAAATACCAGTGCTCTGCGAGCTCTAGTAAGGTACACATCAATAACATGTATATCACATATACCTTTGTTCACCTTGCCATCCTTCTTATCCACCAAATACTTGGGGCAGTTCCGCTTCCGATGACGATCATTTTGCGAGAAGAACTCAGTCTCGAGCTTAGGTCCGACTTGGGTTTCTTCTCTGAGCAGACAACTTGTTTGTTGTTCTTCTTGAAGTTCCCTTCTTCTTCCCTTTACCCTTTTCTTGAAACTGGTGGTCTTGTTGACCATCAACATTTGATGCTCCTTCTTGATTTCTACCTCCGCAGCCTTTAGCATTGCGAAGATCTCGGGAATTGTCTTATCCATCCCTTGCATATTATAGTTCATCACGAAGCTCTTGTAGCTTGGTGGCAGTGATTGAAGAATTCTTTTAATGACACTATCATCTGGAAGATTAACTCCCAGTTGAATCAAGTGATTGTTATACCTAGACATTTTGAGTATATGTTCACTGACAGAACTATTCTCCTCCATTTTGCAGCTGTAGAACTTATTGGAGACTTCACATCTCTCAATCCGGGCATTTGCTTGAAATATTAACTTCAACTCCTGGAACATCTCATATGCTCCATGACGTTCAAAACGTTGTTGAAGTCCCGGTTCTAAGCCGTAAAGCATGGCACGCTGAACTATCGAGTAGTCATCAGCTTTGCTCTACCAGACGTTCTTAACGTCATGAGTTGCATCTGCAGCAGGCCTGGCACCCAGCGATGCTTCCAGGACGTAATTCTTCTGTGCAGCAATGAGGATAATCCTCAAGTTACGGACCCAGTCCGTGTAATTGCTACCATCATCTTTCAACATTGCTTTCTCAAGGAACGTATTAAAATTCAACGAAACAATAGCACAGGCCATCTATCTACAATAACATAGACAAGCAAGATACTATCAGGTACTAAGTTCATGATAAATTTAAGTTCAATTAATCATATTACTTAAGAACTCCCACTTAGATAGACATCCCTCTAATCATCTAAGTGATCACGTGATCCATATCAACTAAACCATAACCGATCATCACGTGAAATGGAGTAGTTTTCAATGGTGAACATCACTATGTTGATCATATCTACTATATGATTCACGCTCAACCTTTCGGTCTCAGTGTTCCGAGGCCATATCTGCATATGCTAGGCTCGTCAAGTTTAACCCGAGTATTCTGCGTGTGCAAAATTGTCTTACACCCGTTGTAGAAGAACGTTGAGCTTATCACACCCGATCATCTCGTGGTGTCTCGGCACGACGAACTTTGGCAACGGTGCATACTCAGGGAGAACACTTTTACCTTGAAATTTTAGTGAGAGATCATCTTATAGTGCCACCGTCAAACAAAGCAGAATAAGATGCATAAAGGATAAACATCACATGCAATAAATATAAGTGATATGATATGGCCATCATCATCTTGTGCCTTTGATCTCCATCTCCAAAGCACCGTCATGATCACCATTGTCACCGGTGCGACACCTTGATCTCCATCGTAGCATCGTTGTCGTCTCGCCAACTATTGCTTCTACGACTATCGCTACCGCTTAGTGATAAAGTAAAGCAATTACAGGGCGATTGCATTGCATACAATAAAGCGACAACCATATGGCTCCTGCCAGCTGCCGATAACTCTGTTACAACAAAACATGATCATCTCATTTAATAAAATATAGCATCATGTCTTGACCATATCACATCACAACATGCCCTGCAAAAACAAGTTAGACGTCCTCTAATTTGTTGTTGCAAGTTTTACGTGGCTGCTACGGGCTGAGCAAGAACCGTTCTTACCTACGCATCAAAACCACAACGATAGTTCGTCAGTTAGTGCTGTTTTAACCTTACCGGGCGTAGCCACACTCGGTTCAACTAAAGTTGGAGAAACCGACACTCACAAGCCACCTGTGTGCAAAGCACGTCGGTAGAACCAGTCTCGCGTAAGCGTACGCGTAATGTCGGTCCGGGCCGCTCCATCCAACAATACCGCCGAACCAAAGTATGACATGCTAGTAAGCAGTATGACTTGTATCGCCCACAACTCACTTGTGTTCTACTCGTGCATATAACATCTACGCATAAAACCAGGCTCTGATACCACTGTTGGGGAACGTAGTAATTTCAAAAAAATTCCTACGCACACGCAAGATCATGGTGATGCATAGCAACGACAGGGGAGAGTGTCGTCCACGTACCCTCGTAGACCGTTAAGTGAAATCATTATGACAACGCGGTTGAAGTAGTTGTACGTCTTCACGATCGACCGATCCTCAGTACCGAACGTATGACACCTCCGTGTTCAGCACACATTCAGCTCGGTGACGTCTCGTGATCTCACGATCCAGTAGAGCTCGAGGGAGAGTTCCGTCAGCACGATGGCAAGGTGACGATGTTGATGAAGCTACCGTCGCAGGGCTTCGCCTAAGCACCGCTACGATATGACCGAGGTGGATTATGGTGGAGGGGGGAACCGCACACGGCTGGGAGAGATCAATAATCAACTTGTGTGTTATAGGGTGCCCCCCTGCCCCCGTATATAAAGGAGCAAGGGGGGAGGCCGGCCGGCCCTATAGGACACGCCAGGCGGAGGAGTCCTCCTCCTGGTAGGAGTAGGACTCCCCTCTTTCCTACTCCTACTAGGAGGGGGAAAGGAAGGGGGAGAAGGAGAAGGAAAAGGGGGGGTGCCGCCCCCCACCCTGCTAGTCCAATCCGGAGCAGAGCGGGAGGGGGCGCGCGTCCTGCCCTGGCCGGCCCCTCTCTCTCTCTCTCCACTAGGGCCCAACAAGGCCCATTAACCCCCGGGGGGTTCCGGTAACCCCTCCGGCACTTCGGTAAAATCCCGATTTCACCCGTAACTCTTCCGACGTCCAAATATAGGCTTCCAATATATCAATCTTTATGTCTCGACCATTTCGAGACTCCTCGTCATGTCCATGATTATATTCGGGAGTCAGAACTACCTTCGGTACATCAAAACATATAAACTCATAATACCGATCGTCACAGAACTTTAAGCGTGCGGACCCTACGGGTTCGAGAACTATGTAGACATGACCGAGACACGTCTCCGGTCAATAACCAATAGCGGAACCTGGATGCTCATGTTGGTTCCTGCATATTCTACGAAGATCTTTATCGGTCAAACCGCATAACAACATACATTGTTCCCTTTGTCATCGGTACGTTACTTGCCCGAGATTCGATCGTCGGTATCTCAATACCTAGCTCAATCTTGTTACCGGCAAGTCTCTTTACTCGTTCCGTAATGCATCATCCTGTGACTAACTCATTAGTCACATTGCTTGCAAGGCTTATAGTGATGTGTATTACCGAGATGGCCTAGAGATACCTCTCCGACAATCGGAGTGACAAATCCTAATCTCGATCCATGTAAACTAAACAAGTACCATTGGAGACACCTGTAGAGCACCTTTATAATCACCCAGTTATGTTGTGACGTTTGGTAGCACACAAAGTGTTCTCCGGTAATCGGGAGTTGCATAATCTCATAGTCATAGGAACATGTATAAGTCATGAAGAAAGCAATAGCAGTAAACTAAACTATCAAGTGCTAAGCTAACGGAATGGGTCAAGTCAATCACATCATTCTCCTAATGATGTGATCCCATTAATCAAATGACGACTCATGTCTATGGATAGGAAACTTAACCATCTTTGATCAACAAGCTAGTCAAGTAGAGGCATACTAGTGACACTGTGTTTGTCTATGTATTCACACATGTATTATGCTTCCGGTTAATACAATTCTAGCATGAATAATAAACATTTATCATGATATGAGGAAATAAATAATAACTTTATTATTGCCTCTAGGACATATTTCCTTCAAAAATATCTTGGAGCATCATCGTAGTATAGTATGCATACGGTTTACGCGAGAAGGTGTGACGGCTACAGTCCACAGCCCACTCTGAATAAGGGACCGTGTCTGATGACATTTTTGTAGGGGAACGTAGTAATTTCAAAAAAAATTCCTACGATCACGCAAGACCATGGTGATGGCATAGCAACGAGAGGGGAGAGTGTCCGTCCACGTACCCTCGTGACCGAAAGCGAAGCGTTATAACAACGCGGTTGATGTAGTCGACGCGTCTTCACGATCCGACCGATCCAAGCACCGAGCGTCGGCACCTCCGAGTTACGCACACGTTCAGCTCGATGGCGATCCCGGACTCCGATCCAGCAAAGTGTCGGGATGAGTTCCGTCGACCTGACGGCGTGGTGGCGATGTTGATGCTCCACCGACGCAGGGCTTCGCCTAAGCTCCGCGTCGATATGACTTCTCCGGCGCGGGGCTTCGCCTAAGCTCATGACGATATGATCGAAGTGGAATATGGTGGAAGGGGCACCGCACACGGCTAAGGAAAGATCCGTAGATCAACTTGTGTGTCATGGGGTGCCCCTGCCTCAGAGATATAAAGGAGACAAGGGGAGGTGGCCGCCAAGGGGAGGCGCGCAAGGAGGAGTCCTACTCCCACCGAGTAGGACTCCCCCTCTCCTAGTTGGAGTAGGATTGGGGAGGGAAAGAGGAAGGCGCGCCCCCCTCTCCTTGTCCTATTCGGACTGGAAGGGGAGGGGGGGCGCAGCCCACCTGGCCGGCCCTTCTCCTTCTCCTTGAGGCCCATGAAGGCCCATATACCCCCGGGGTTCCGTAACCCCGGTGTTCGGTAACATCCTGTTTTCACTCGGAACCATTCGAAGTCAAACATAGGCTTCCAATATATCAATCTTTATGTCTCGACCATTTCGAGACTCCTCGTCATGTCCGTGATCACATCCGGGACTCGAACAAACTTCGTGCATCAATACTTATAAACTCATAATGAGCTCATCATCGAAGCGTTAAGCGTGCGGACCCTACGGGTTCGAGAACTATGTAGACATGACCTAGAACCATTCTCGGTCAATAACCAATAGCGGAACCTGGATGCCCATATTGGTTCCTACATATTCTCTGAAGATCTTTATCGGTCAAACCGCATAACAACATCGTTGTTCCTTTTGTCATCGGTATGTTACTTACCCGAGATTCGATCGTCGGTATCAATACCTAGTTCAATCTCGTTACGGTAAGTCTCTTTACTCGTTCCGTAATACATCATCTCACAACTAACTCATTAGTTGTAATGCTTGCAAGGCTTAAGTGATGTGTATTACCGAGAAGGCCTAGAGATACCTCTCCGACAATCGGAGTGACAAAACCTAATCTCAAATCGCCAACCCAACAAGTACCTTTGGAGACACCTGTAGTACTCCTTTATAATCACCCGATTCGTTGTGACGTTTGGTAGTACCAAAGTGTTCCTCCGTAAACAGGAGTTGCATAATCTCATAGTTATAGGAACATGTATGGGTCATGAAGAAAGCATTAACATACTAAGCGATCAAGTGTTAAGCTAACGGAATGGGTCATGTCAATCAGATCATTCAACTAATGATGTGACCTTGTTAATCAAATAACAACTCCTTGTTCATGGTTAGGAAACATAACCATCTTTGATTAACAAGCTAGTCAAGTAGAGGCATACTAGTGACACTCTGTTTGTCTATATATTCACACATGTATTATGTTTCCGGTTAATACAATTCTAGCATGAATAATAAACATTTATCATGATATAAGGAAATAAATAATAACTTTATTATTGCCTCTAGGGCATATTTCCTTGATCTCCCACTTGCACTAGAGTCAATAATCTAGATTACAAAGTAATGATCCTAACACCCATGGAGTCTTGGTGCTGATCATGTTTTGCTCGTGGAAGAGGCTTAGTCAGCGGTCCGCAACATTCAGATCCGTATGTATTTTGCAAATCTCTATGTCTCCCACTTGGACTTGGTCCCGAATGGAATTGAAGCGTCTCTTGATGTGCTTGGTCCTCTTGTGAAATCTGGATTCCTTTGCCAAGGCAATTGCACCAATATTGTCACGAAGATCTTCATCGGTCCCGATGCACTAGGTATGACACCTAGATCGGAAATGAACTCTTTCATCCAGACTCCTTCATTTGCTGCTTCAAGCAGCTATGTACTCCGCTTCACATGTAGATCCCGCCACGGCGCTTTGTTTAGAACTGCACCAACCGACAGCTCCACCGTTTAATAAAAACACGTATCCGGTTTGCGATTTAGAATCGTCCGGATCGGTGTCAAAGCTTACATCGGCGTAACCATTTACGACTAGCTCTTTGTCACCTCCATATCTGAGAAACATATCCTTAGTCCTTTTCGGGTATTTCAGGATGTTCTTGACCGCTGTCCGATGATCCACTCTGGATTACTTTGGTACCTCCTGCTAAGCTAATAGCAAGGCACACATCAGTGCGGTATACAGCATTGCATACATGATAGAGCCTATGGCTGAAGCATAGGAACATCTTTCATTTTCTCTCTATCTTCTGCTGTGGTGGGGCATTGAGTCGACTCAATCTTACACCTTGCAACACAGGTAAAAACCTTTCTTTGCCTGATCCATTTTGAACTTTTCAAAACTTTATCAAGGTATGTGCTTTGTGAAAGTCAATTAAGCGTCTTGATCTATCTCTATAGATCTTGATGCCCAATATGTAAGCAGCTTCACGAGGTCTTTCATTGAAAAACTTTTATTCAAGTATCCTTTTATGCTATCCAGAAATTCTATATCATTTCCAATTAATAATATATCGTCCACATATAATATTAGAAATGCTCTGAGCTCCCACTCACTTTCTTGTAAATCTGAGGCTTCTCCAAAAGTGCATACAAACCCATATGCTTTGATCACACTATCAAAGCGTTTATTCCAACTCCGAGAGGCTTGCACGGACCATAAATTGATCGTTGGAGCTTGCACACTTTGTTAGCACCTTTTGGATCGACAAAACCTTCTGGTTGCATCATATACAACTCTTCTTCTAGAAATCCATTCAAGAATGCAGTTTTTACATCCATTTGCCAAATTTCATAATCATAAAATGCGGCAATTGCTAACATGATTCAGACAGACTTAAGCATCGCTACGGGTGAGAAAGTCTCATCGTAGTCAACCCCTTGAACTTGTCGAAAACCTTTCGCAACAAGTCGAGCTTTGTAGACGATTACATTACCATCGGCGTCGGTCTTCTTCTTAAAGATCCATTTATTTTCAATGGCTTGCCGATCATCGGGCAAGTCAACCAAAGTCCATACTTTGTTCTCATACATGGATCCCATCTCAGATTTCATGGCTTCTAGCCATTTTGCGAATCTGGGCTCACCATCGCTTCTTCATAGTTCGTAGGTTCGCCATGGTCAAGTAACATGACTTCGAAATAAGATTACCGTACCACTCAGTGCGTATTTCACTCTGGTTGACCTCGACGAGTTCAGAGTAACTTGATTTGAAACTTCATGATCATCATCATTAGTTTCCTCACTAATTGGTGTAGTTGTCACAGAACCATTTCTTGCGATGAACTACTTTCCAATAAGGGAGCAGATACTGATTATCTCATCAAGTTCTACTTTCCTCCCACTCACTTCTTTCGAGAGAAACTCCTTCTCTAGAAAGGATCCGAGTTTAGCAACGAAAATCTTGCCTTCAGATCTGTGATAGAAGGTGTACCCAACATCTCCTTTGGGTATCCTATGAAGACACATTTTTCCGATTTGGGTTCGAGCTTATCTGGTTGAAGTTTCTTTACATAAGCATCGCAGCCCCAAACTTTAAGAAACGACAACTTTGGTTTCTTGCCAAACCACAGTTCATAAGGCGTCGTCTCAACGGATTTTGACGGTGTCCTATTCAACGTGAATGCGGCCGTCTCTAAAGCATAACCCCAAAACGATAGCGGTAAATCGAAATAGACATCATAGATCGCACCATATCCAGTAAAATACGATTCTGACGTTCGGACACACCGTTTCTCTGTGGTGTTCGGGTGGCGTGAGTTCTTGAAACTATTCCACATTGTTTCAAATGTAAACCAAACTCGTAACTCAAATATTCTCCTCCACGATCAGATCGTAGAAATTTTATTTTCTTGTTACGATGATTTTCCACTTCACTCTGAAATTCTTTGAACTTTTCAAATGTTTCAGATTTGTGTTTCATTAAGTAGATATACCCATATCTGCTCAAATCATCTGTGAAGGTGAGAAAATAACGATACCGCCAAGTGCCTCAACATTCATTGGACCACAAACATCGGTATGTATGATTTCCAACAAATCATTTGCTCGCTCCATAGTTCCGGAGAACGGCGTTTTGGTCATCTTGCCCATGAGGCACGGTTCGCAAGTACCAAGTGATTCATAATCAAGTGATTCCAAGCCCATCGGATGGAGTTTCTTCATGCGTTTTACACCGATATGACCTAAACGGCAATGCCACAAATAAGTTGCACTATCATTATCAACTCTGCATCTTTTGGCTTCAACATTATGAATATGTGTATCACTCTTCGAGATTCAACAAGAATAGACCATTCTTCAAGGGTGCATGACCATAAAAGATATTACTCATATAAATAGAACAACCATTATTCTCGATTTAAATGAATAACCGTCTCGCAATAAACAAGATCCAGATATAATGTTCATGCTCAACGCGGCACCAAATAACAATTATTTAGGTCTAAAACTAATCCCGAGGTAGATGTAGAGGTAGCGTTCGACCGCGATCACATCGACTTTGGAACCATTTCAACGCGCATCGTCACCTCGTCCTTAGCCAATCTTCGCAATCCGTAGTTCTGTTTGAGTTGCAAATATTAGCAATGTAACCAGATCAAATACCAGTACTATGCGAGTATTAGTAAGGTACACATCAATAACATGTATATCACATATACCTTTGTTCACCTTGCCATCCTTTTTATCCGCCAAATACTTGGGGCAGTTCCGCTTCCAAAGGTCGATCTGCTTGCGGTAAAACACTCAGCCAGTGCTTAGGTCCAGACTTGGGTTTCTTCTCTTGATCAGCAACTTTCTTGCTGTTCTTTTGAAGTTTCCTTCTTCTTCCCTTTGCCCTTTTCTTGAAACTAGTGGTCTTGCTGACCATCAACACTTGATGCTCTTTCTTGATTTCTACCTCCGCAGCTTTTAGCATTGCGAAGAGCTCAGAAATTGTCTTAGTCATCCCTTGCATATTATAGTTCATCACGAAGCTCTTGTAGCTTGGTGGCGATGATTGGAGAATTCATCAATGACACTATCATCCGGAAGATTAACTCCCAGCTGAATTAAGTGATTGTTATACCCGGACATTTTGAGTATGTGCTCACCGATGTAACTATTCTCCTCCATCTTGCAGCTATAGAACTTATTGGAGACTTCATATCTCTCAATCCGGGCATTTGCTTGAAATATTAACTTCAACTCTGGAACATCTCATATGCTCCATGACGTTCAAAACGTCGTTGAAGACCCGGTTCTAAGCCGTAAAGCATGGCACATGAACTATTGAGTAGTCATCACTCGCTTTGCGGACGTTCACAACTTCGGCTCGGCATCTGCAGCAGGCTGTCACCCAGCGGTGCTTCCAGGCGTAATTTTTCGTGCAGCAATGAGGATAATCCTCAAATTACGGACCCAGTCCGTAATTGCTACCATCATCTTTCAACTTTGCTTTCTCAAGGACGCATTAAAATTCAACGGAACAACAAAGACGAGCCATCTATCTACAATGAAACATAGACAAGCAAAATACTATCGGTACTAAGTTCATGATAAATTTAAGTTTAATTAATCATATTAAAACTCCCACTTAGGCAGACATCTCTCTAGTCATCTAAGTGATTACGTGATCCAAATCAACTAAACCATGTCCGATCATCACGTGAGATGGAGTAGTTTCAATGGTGAACATCACTATGTTGATCATATCTACTATATGATTCACGCTCGACCTTTCGGTCTCTCGTGTTCGAGGCCATATCTGTTATATGCTAGGCTCGTCAAGTTTAACTTTGAGTATTCGCGTGCGCAACTGTTTTGCACCCGTTGTATTTGAGCGTAGAGCCTATCACACCGATCATCACGTGGTGTCTCAAAGACGAAGAACTTTCGCAGCGGTGCATACTCGGGAGAACACTTCTTGATAATTTTAGTGAGAGATCATCTTATAATGCTACCGTCAATCAAAGCAAGATAAGATGCATAAAGGATAAACATCACATGCAATCAATATAAGTGATATGATATGGTCATCATCATCTTGTGCTTGTGATCTCCATCGCCAAGCAATCGCCATGATCACCATCGTCACCGGCGCGACACCTTGATCTCCATCGTAGCATCGTTGTCGTCTCGCCAACTATTGCTTCTACGACTATCGCTACTCTTTAGTGATAAAGTAAAGCAATTACATGGCGTTGCATTTCATACAATAAGCGACAACCATATGGCTCCGCCGATTGCCGATAACTTCGGTTACAAAACATGATCATCTCATACAACGAAATATAGCATCACGTCTTGACCATATCACATCACAACATGCCTGCAAAAACAAGTTAGACGTCCTCTACTTTGTTGTTGCAAGTTTTACGTGGCTGCTACGGGCTGAGCAAGAACCGTTTCTTACCTCGCATCAAAACCACAACGATACTTCGTCAAATAGACTCTGTTTTAACCTTCTCAAGGACCGGCGTAGCCACACTCGATTCAACTAAAGTGAGAGAGACAGACACCCGCCGGTCACCTTTAAGCAACGAGTGCTCGGGCGGTGAAACCAGTCTCGCGTAAGCGTCTGCGTAATGTCGGTCCGGGCCGCTTCATCTCACAATACCGCTGAACCAAAGTATGACATGCTGGTAGGCGGTATGACTTGTATCGTCCACAACTCACTTGTGTTCTACTCGTGCACATGACATCAACGCATAAAACCAGGCTCGGATGCCATTTGTAGGGGAACGTAGTAATTTCAAAAATTTCCTACGATCATGCAAGACCATGGTGATGGCATAGCAACGAGAGGGAGAGTGTCCGCCCACGTACCCTCGTGAGACCGAAAGCGGAAGCGTTATAACAGCGCGGTTGATGTAGTCGACGTCTTCACGATCCGACCGATCCAAGCACCGAACGTCGGCACCTCCGAGTTCTGCACACGTTCAGCTCGATGGCGATCCCGGACTCGATCCGGCAAAAGTGTCGGGGATGAGTTCCGTCAAGACGACGGCGTGGTGGCGATGTTGATGCTCCACCGACGCAGGCTTCGCCTAAGCTCCGCGTCGATATGACTTCTCCGCGCGGGCTTCGCCTAAGCTCATGACGATATGATCGAAATGGAATATGGTGGAAGGGGCACCGCTGCGGCTAAGGAAAGATCCGTAGATCAACTTGTGTGTCATGGGTGCCCCTGCCCCGTATATAAAGGAGACAAGGGGAGGTGGCGGCCAAGGGGAGGCGCGCAAGGAGGAGTCCTACTCCCACCGGAGTAGGACTCCCCCTCTCTAGTTGGAGTAGGATTGGGGAGGGAAAGAGGAAGGCCGCCCCCTCTCCTTGTCCTATTCGGACTGGAAGGGGAGGGGGCGCAGCCCACCTGGCCGGCCCTTCTCCTTCTCCTTGAGGCCCATGAAGGCCCATATACCCCGGGGTTCCGTAACCCCGGTGTTCCGTAACATCCTGTTTTCACTCGGAACCATTCCGAAGTCAAACATAGGCTTCCAATATATCAATCTTTATGTCTCGACCATTTGAGACTCCTCGTCATGTCCGTGATCACATCCGGGACTCGAACAAACTTCGTGCATCAATACTTATAAACTCATAATGAACTGTCATCGAAGCGTTAAGCGTGCGGACCCTACGGGTTCGAGAACTATGTAGACATGACCTAGAACCATTCTCGGTCAATAACCAATAGCGGAACCTGGATGCCCATATTGGTTCCTACATATTCTCGAAGATCTTTATCGGTCAAACCGCATAACGACATCGTTGTTCCTTTTGTCATCGGTATGTTACTTACCCGAGATTCGATCGTCGGTATCCAATACCTAGTTCAATCTCGTTACGGTAAGTCTCTTTACTCGTTCCGTAATACATCATCTCACAACTAACTCATTAGTTGTAATGCTTGCAAGGCTTAAGTGATGTGTATTACCGAGAAGGCCTAGAGATACCTCTCCGACAATCGGAGTGACAAAACCTAATCTCGAAATCGCCAACCCAACAAGTACCTTTGGAGACACCTGTAGTACTCCTTTATAATCACCCGATTCACGTTGTGACGTTTGGTAGTACCAAAGTGTTCCTCCGTAAACGGAGTTGCATAATCTCATAGTTATAGGAACATGTATGGGTCATGAAGAAAGCATTAACATACTAAGCGATCAAGTGTTAAGTTAACGGAATGGGTCATGTCAATCAGATCATTCAACTAATGATGTGACCTTGTTAATCAAATAACAACTCCTTGTTCATGGTTAGGAAACATAACCATCTTTGATTAACAAGCTAGTCAAGTAGAGGCATACTAGTGACACTCTGTTTGTCTATATATTCACACATGTATTATGTTTCCGGTTAATACAATTCTAGCATGAATAATAAACATTTATCATGATATAAGGAAATAAATAATAACTTTATTATTGCCTCTAGGGCATATTTCCTTCAATTTTGCGCGCCAGTTTTTTCGCTCAAGTGATTCCAAATTTTCGGCTTTCGTGGAAATATCTACCTCCCCGCCCCCTCCCCTTACCAAAAGCCACATTTCCCATGTTTCCGTCTTCCTTTCCAAGTTCAAACCTTCACTCCATGCTTGCAGCGCTACCTCCTCGCTGGTCACCCTCCTTCACGCTGCTCGGCCTCGCCTATCCAGGCAGGTAATCCACACCCGAACCCCATCCTCCTCCTCCTTATACATCCCAGATGCCCCGACCGCTGGCTCAAGCGCGACACCTTCCACCCAAATCACCGACCTCTCCACCAAATAAGTGCCGCCCTAAGCCATGGTGCATGCAGTATAGCCAGGATCTCAAGGAGCATTTGGCAGCGAGAAGAAAATCGCAGCCGCACGCGCGGATGAGGTCGCGATGGCTGCTATTCGTGCTGGCCCCTAGATTTTGGAGGAGCACCTCACCGTCGAGGCCACCGTTGACGCCTTGCATGCCGACGCCGCAACGCGGTTGGCTGCTTTAAACGACAATTCGTGGCGTTTTTGTCGAGGCCACCATCGGTGCCTTCGACGAAGACTACGAGGTGTTTTCTCAGCGTGCACATGCTTACCTCATCTCGAGAGCCAGCAGGTTGGTGCCCGGAGCGGCTCAGGCAACTCACCACTACGATGGGGGCACCCATAATGCGGAGGCCTCTCCCTCTTCCATGTCCAAGGAGCCAATCGTCATCGATATCTCCGATAATGAGGAGTAGCTTGTCTTATTAGCTCACTATAAGGACCCATGTTCAGTTTGCTAGCTACTGCCTTTCTTTAACAAATTCTAGTGGATTGTGCTATCTACTTTTACCATGCAATCTTCTGCTCTAGAGTATATGTTCTATATGTCGTGCAATGTGGTGTTCAGTTAACTGTTTGGTTCAATTATGCAAATGTGATGTTCAATTCTTCGGGGTGCACTTTTCCAAGTTGTTAAGCATTCTTGGTATGGTTAACTGTATGATCTTCTATTAGGAGTATGTTATATTGTGCAATGTGGTGCTCAGTTAACATTTGGTTCATTTGTTGTGGTGTTTAGTTAACTGGTTGGTTCAATTCTGCAATGCAATGTTCAATTGTTGTGGGTGCATTCTGTTATTGTATACCATGTGAGAAATAAATCGAATTTGGTTGTGCTAAATACATGAGAAACAAATACAATTGCTATATTTACAAGTTGTTAAGCATGCTTGGTTTGGTTAACTGTCTGATCTTCTATTAGGGGTATGTTATATTGTGCAATGTGGTGCTCAGTTAATGTTTGGTTCATTTGTTGTGGTGTTTAGTTAACTGTTTGGTTCAATTCTGCAATGCGATGTTCAATTGTTGTGGCTGCATTCTGTTATTGTATACCATGTGAGAAATAAATCAAATTTGGTTGTACTAAATACATGAGAAACAAATACAAGTGCTATATTTCCAAGTTGTTAAGCATGCTTAGTTTGGTTAACTGTCTGATCTTCTATTAGGGTATGTTATATTGTGCAATGTGGTGCTCAGTTAACGTTTGGTTCATTTGTTGTGGTGTTTAGTTAACTGCTTGGTTCAATTATGCAATGCGATGTTCAATTGTTGTGGCTGCATTCTGTTATTGTATACCATGTGAGGAATAAATTGAATTTGGCTGCACTTAATACATGAGAAACATATACAAGTGTTATATTTCCTAGTTCTTAATCATGCTTGGTTTGGATAAATGGGTTTTTCATGTGGCTTGAATTAATCTGATGAATCTGTAATGTGCTTATTTATCATAAACATATTTTACTAATAGCATGCGAACCCTTACTTAACCTGATGACTAACTACCTTATATGTGTTGCAGGGAAACAATGGGAAGCACTGAGGTTTACAAGATGGTACTAACTATTATACCTTGCCTTTTTTTATTCCTTTGCCCCATTTCCAATATAGAGAAGATATTTATGCACATCCTTGTTTTCGGGTTCATCGATGATTACCTCTCAAACCACCTCGTGGTCGGGGAGGCGAGGAAAGTTTTCATACAACACCCACGGTTCATTATTGAAGTGTTCTGAAGAGGTCGAAGGATGGACGATCAATCATCCACACGACCGGCCTAAAGTTGCAAAGACCTTCAACATGAATGAAGGCTCAATATTAGCTTCCGCTTGAAAGAGTTTTCAGATGAGATGCATCTATCTATGTACCGTCTATGATGCTAATTTCGAAAGGTTGCATGTGAAACTTGGTGCTGGTGCAGTTGTGTAATAGGGTAGCTGAGTGCTGAAGCTATATCATGTTGTACTCGGGTGTATTTCAATTATGAAATCCTGATTCCTTAATATGGAAATGAAATATATTATGTGCTTAATATGAATGTCAATTAGATTAGTAAATGGATTATTAATAATAGGGCAATTAGCCTACTAATTGGGTTTTCCTATTGCAAACGGTTATTGAGAAAACACCGTGGACGATGACCTCAGGCAACGCACACAGTTTTTAGGAATAAATCATGTTGGGTCAATGAACAATCACACACGACACTCTCTTGAAAACTGTTTGTGTTACGCCACCTTGCGCAAACGTTTTCCTTGGAGTGACTGTGTGGGATGTATATACGAACGGAAACGTTTAGCGGGGACTGACTGTGTGGGATGTACTTACGACCGGAAACGATTTCGCCTGTATAATTGTATTTTTTTTAGCGCTACTGTACGTATAACCATATTTGGTCGCTCGTTGGTCGCACACGACCTTATTTTGCCGAGCGTGTGTTCCAGGAGGTCATATCCCCGACGGTTTCTCGGTCGTGTGGGAAGGACCCCCTATCCCAGTCACTCACTAGGTGACGGTTCCGAACGTCGTCGCGGAAAGGGGTTAAAAACCGTTTGTATAGCACCGACGTGTACCAGTGTCAGCACTACTAGTTGGAATAGCTTCTACCCATTTAGTGACATAATCAACAGCAACCAAAATATGTGTATACCCATTAGAGGAAGAAAAAGGCCCCATATAATTAAATCCCCAAACATCGAATGGTTCGATAATGCTACTTCTTGAGCTTGCGTTGGTTTTTTCCTTGAAGAGGAAAGGGTGATGCAGCAAAGTAGAGATAAGTATTTCCCTCAGTTGAGAACCAACGTATCAATCCAGTAGGAGGAACACACAAGTCTCCAATAATTGCACCTACACAAACAAACAAATACTTGCACCCAACGCGATAAAGGGGTTGTCAATCCCTTCACGGTTACTTGCAAGGACGAGATCTGATAGAGATAGATATAAAAGATAAGTAAAAGTGCAAAATAAAATAAAGGTAAATAAATTACAGCAATGTATTTTTGTGTTTTTTTGTAGATCTGGAAATATTATGATAAAAGATAGACCTGGGGGACATAGTTTTCACTAGAGGCTTCTCTCTTGAAAGAAAGCATACGGTGGGTAAACAAATTACTGTTGACCAATTGATAGAAAAGCACATAATTTTGAAGATATCCAAGGCAATGATCATGTATATAGGCATCACGTTCGAGACAAGTAGACCGACTCCTGCCTGCATCTACTACTATTACTCCACACATCGTCCGCTATCCAGCATGCATCTAGTGTATTAAGTTAACAAGAATGGAGTAATGCCTTAAGCAAGATGACATGATGTAGAGGGATAGATCCAATCAATATGAACAAACCCCATCTTTTTATCCTCAATGGCAACCATACAAATACGTGTCATGTCCCCTTCTGTCACTGGGATTGAGCACCGCAAGATTGAACCCATTACAAAGCACATCTCCCATTGCAAGAAAAATCAATCTAGTTGGCCAAACCAAATCAATAGACCGGAGAGAAATACAAAGCTATATAAATCATGCATAAAAGAGTTCAGCGAAGACTCAAATAATATTCATAGACAATCTGATCATAAACCCACAATTCATCGGATCTCAACAAACACCACAAAAGAAGATTACATCAAATAGATCTCCAGGAACATCGACGAGAACATTGTATTGAAGATCAAAGAGAGAGAAGAAGCCATCTAGCTACTAGCTATGGACCGTCACCGAGTTGGGATCACGGTCATTACAGTCAACGAGTTGCAGCGCAAGAAGACCGCGCCGGTGTAGACCATACTTAGAGTCCCTCGAACCGTCGATGAACGATCCCTCATACCTCCCACGAATAGTCCCTTGAACTGAAGACCGAACCGTCGATGAACGATCCCTCGTACCTTCGGCAGCGCTTCACCGTCTAGAGCTAATTGTCATCGGAGAATTAGAGGGGAGGATATTAGAACCACACTGGGCTTCTAATTATGAGGATAAGAGGATTGGTCAAGCTCTAATTAGTCAATTAGGACCAACTAGAACAAGAACTAGAAGTACTAGAGGAGACTCCAAACTTATATATTCAAAAGAGCAAAATCCTCATGTATATATAGGTTGGAGGGGGAGGAGAGGGTTGCCACCAAGGGGGAAAGTTTGGCCTTTTTAGGCCCGTTGATATTTAAATTAAATATAAAATATTCCAAATACTTCTAAGTATGGTCTACGAGTATGCTCTTTTTTACGTACAAATATATATATATATATATTTCATAAATATAATAAAAACTATGGGCTCATATGCAATTTTTTCATGTAACTTGCTTTGAAATATCTTAAATATAGTAAATGAACATATTTAAAATAATAAAATAGTATATATAATACCACATGGTAGTATATTAGATATGTGGGGTAACTACCACCGGGTGGTAGGATGGATTTTCCCTATATATATATATATATTAATATTATATTAAACATCTGCGAAAACTTTTTCCACCTATATATAATTTATCAGTAATACCCCGTATTACCCGATACTCACCGGAACCCTTCCGATGACCCCGAAACGCTTCTGGATCCTCTCGGAACTATTCCGAATATTCATGAAATAATTCCACAAATATATTCTTATGAATCCCGTCCTACTAACACTCAATAGATCGTGATTGCCTTAAGCTTGTGACCCCGTAGGTTCGGTAACTCACAAACATGAATGGGACCGTTCGTTCAATGAACGCCAACTGGATCGCGGACGTGCATATATGGTCCCTGTGAGCACATGAATGATATTTGAGTGAACCTTTGGTTATCATGTGAGGTTCCCTTTGCTTCGCAATACTTCACAAAACCCGGGATGCATCAGTATCCTCCTGAGTCATCACCATGCTCACTATACCATAATCCTCGTTACCGGTTTTGTTCTTCTTTCTCGTTATTATGTTCTGGTATCCCTATGACGAAGTCACGTGTGTCTGGCCAGACGATGATTGATGTCATCACAACGAGAGGACCCTAAGAATATCTCTCCATCGTCGGAGGAGCAAATCCCACTCTCGAGTTGTCCGGTCACTTGTCAAACTTTCTGATGAACCTGTAAGTTGTCTTTATGATCACTGTGTCACAGGTGACGTTTCAGCAACCCTAAAGCCCATCATACATTAAGAAGTGATCATGATACTCTGACGGTCTAAGGAGCAATATATCATACATTACACCCCGTGTTATTACAATTGAATGTGGATGATATTAACTCAATTCATAACAAACAAGATTGGGTCGATTCACTAAAGTCATAATCTCAATTTGTTTTCGGATCATGTTACACTTAATGATATCCTATGATCCAGAAAACATGATCACCAACCACACTTGAGCTAGTCCTCGAGGCAAGACTAGGAACCTTTTATTTACCGTTTATCATTCGACATGTGCATATGAGTTTTCCACTGAATCACATATTCCAGGATCACAACAGTTATAGCATACAATATAAACTCTTAATTATGAATATGGAAACATAGTAATACAAATATTATTGCCTCTAGGGCATATTTCAACAATCTCTCACTTGCACTAGAGTCAATAATCTAGTTGCATGTTTTTCTTAACACATATGACTTATCCGGTGTTGCTCATGCTTTGCTAGTGGTAGAGCCTCACTCTTCAAATCCCAATGTTATTTGTGTCGGTAACATTTGGTTTTATTGTGTAATTCATTTGTTACATTAATGGTGACACTATATCTCCATATAGTCCATTTTATAGTAACACTATATCTCCATATAGTCCAATTGCTGTATCTCAATATAGTCAATATTTATTTGAAACTACATCAATAAACTTTTATTGATCCAGATTATATTATATTGAAAACTTCTCAAGTCTCTAACTATATCATTTATAGATCCACAATTTATCATTTCTAAAACTATTTCAAAATTTATAGCCGATAGTTTATCAGTCATGAAGTTGTTTTGTGTAACTTTGACAACAATTATTTTGTGTAACCTTTACAACAATCTCTTCATCTCCTCTAAGACAAGAAGCAAAGTTTTCGTCCAACTGAGGTACTTAAAACTTTAAGCAATTACCATTGTGAATCTTTTTACAGATCACTATGGTACTTACTACTAATAGTTAGCCTATTCCAAACATATGGCTTGGTACATTTTGATAACACACATAATAAATTCAATTTCTATAGTAAGTTGAACTCTATTCATCCATACATGCTCATCAACTTTTGATTTTGCACAGCGTTATATTGTCTGGCATTTTGAAAAAAAACAGTTCAAGAAAAACTATTGATTTTGCACAGTGTTATACATGCGGACATGCAAGCACAGATGAAAAAAGGGGGACATAAAAATAAAATAAAAAGATAAATTAATCAAACAGGAAAAGAAAAAGGAAAGGTCCGCATGAATCTCCGTGTGAAATCAAATGGGGGTAAAGGTTAAAAGAAATTTGTTGATTCTACTCGAGAATCAGCAAAAAATAATTACATAGGGCAGGACCGACTAATAAAAGCTGAACCGGATTTTCAAGAGTTTTAGAGGGTGCTTGGTCCAAGGGATTTATTTTAGTCTGACTAAAAATAGTTTCTTTAAGAGGTTAAAGTTCCAAGCACCCCTGACTAAAGAGGACTAAATTTTTTTAGTCAGGGATACCCCTTCTAAAATGTTTTCGATAAAGGGTGTTTTTATTGACTCAAAATATAGCATCGAGGGATACAATTATAGTGAGTACATACCCGGCCTTGCATAACTAGGATGCACATAGGCAACACTAACACACGCATACGAAAAATCACGTCGGCAAATAACAAAGTCATCAAGACCAAAGCTATGCCTAGGCGAAAGAAAAAGAAAAGAAAAATCCCGAAAGCGATAAAGACAATAATTGACAACGTACAACAGAGCAGTGACCATCGGCACCAAACCATCTCTTGACAACACAAGGACTATGAGAAAAGTTCTTCAAAAGCGACGCCTCCAGGAAGAGATCGACGTGCAATCGCCGCCGTCGCCCGACCCAACCATCGCAAATTAGATCGTGGGTTTTCACCCTGAAGATCAAATCCAAGTAAAACTCCAAGCAATGCCTTCATCAAGATAATGTGGATTAGTCATCTCTCTCCTTATTTAACTCCTTTTCTTAACACAGGCGAGTTCTGAATTGGAGGGTTTGAAGGATAATAAATGCTTACTAACTTGATTTTAGTCTCTTTAGTATTTGAATCCAAGCATGAATGAGGCTAGCAAGTTTTAATCCCACTACTTTTATCGGATATCCTCGAAGGGACTAGTCCCACTACTTTTAGTCATGCGACTAAAAGGTACTATCTCTTTTAGCCGTGCTTTTACAAAGGGGATAGACTAAGCCACGCCATTTCTGCAGCAAACATCTCGTCTCAATCCCCGCGGATAAATACGCCCGCGTACAACTCACCGTCCCGTTCCCCTGTTAAACCCCACCGCACCGCACCTATCCCCGCATCGTAGCAACAGAAAGAAAAAAAAACCTCCTCCTCCTTCTCCTCCGCCGCCGCCGCCGCCGCCGCAATGCAGCGCCTCTCCATCGGGTCGCCGGGCTCGAGACCCAGCCTGGATGCCGCCCCCGCCGCGGCCGCGGACGAGGCGGACGAGAAGGCGACGGGGAAGGCGGCCAGGGCGGCCGCGCCGGACAAGTCCATCCACCTCGTCCCCCTCCTCACGCTCCTCTGCCTCCTCGTCCTCTTCCTCTTCTCCCACGACCCGGCCACTTCCCGCGCCATCGCCGGTAAGTAGCCAGCCAAACGTTCGCTCCACTCCCTTCCCCTCGCCGGCCCTGCTCCTAACGCCGCTCGCGCGTCCCTGCAGATTCGCCGCCCGTCCTGGCCGTCACCGCCCGCTCCCTCGAGGCCACAGGTAGGCGATAAGACTCGCGATGAACACGGCAGTCTCCGTCTGCGTCCCGTTCCCCCATCTATTACCTCGTTTGATTTTCTCTCTCTCTCTCTCTCTCTCTCTCTCTCCTTTGTTCGTTCCTGCAGCGGACACGACGCCGTCGGTGGCGCGGGGCGGCGCGCACCAGCGGCTGAAGGCGGACCCGACGCCGCGCTGCGGGCGAAGGCTGGGGGCGCCGCGGCGGTGACAGCAACGGCGATGGCGCAGAATTGGGGAACGGGAAGGCTAAGGCTGGCCCACGTCCGCGCAAGCAGCTAGCCGTTGGAACGTACTACGACGCGTCCTCAGCGCACGTATCTTTCTCTCCGCCCCCGTGCTGCGTCGTTGGTGGAACTTGAATGGCCGCGAGCGTTCGTCTTCCTGTGGCCTCTATGAAATTGGGATTAGATTACCAGCCGCCCATCGCAATCGTCAATCACCATGTGTTCATACCCCATCGTCATTCTTTTCCCTTCGGTTGTTCACCTGCCATTGATTCTGTGATTCTTTTTCCGTAATTGGTAGTACTGATGAGGAAATTGATGGATAGAATTCTGGTTCAGGTGCGTCGGATTGTCCATCGTCTTTGAACTGGTTTTTGTTTTTGCCTTTGGGGTCGAATGAATGGGACGGGCGGTTAACGAATGAATGGGCTGGTTCCAGCTTTCGGGGCCAAGCTGCCGCAGGGGATCACGAGAAAATTTATTGTTCGGCAGCAGTAAAGTGGACAGACAGGCCACAACATACTGGACGCTGGTACATTCACGTTGCTGCTGCTAGTGCAACTAGGCCTGGCTGGCTTGGCTTGGCTTGGACTGGGTCCACTGGAAGCCTCAGGTGTAACGACTATATATGTCCAAGCTGGAGCCAATGCCCTCCATTTCTCACTTTTACAAGATTCATAGAGACGTTTACAGAATGCAAGTAATTAACCTTGAAAATGATCTTTCTATAAGTATGTGCATCTTTGTATAAGTAGGAGGGTGCTTGATACGTTTTAGTCTCATGATTAAAAGTAGTGGGACTAAAACTTGCTAGCCTCACCCATGCTTGAATTCAAATACTAAAGAGACTAAAAACCACAGTAAAAAAAAGACTAAAATCAAGTTAATGAGCATTTATTATCCTCCAAACCCTTCAATCCAGAACTCGCATTTGTTAAAGGAGAGAAATTAAATGAGAGGAGAGAGGGATAATCCATATTTTAGTAGGGTTCCTTTGACTAAAAAAATTTAGTCTCAAGACTATTTCTAGTCTCTTTTTAGTCAGGTGTGCTTGGAACTTTAGCCTCTAAAAAGACTATTTTTAGTCAGACTAAAAGTAGTTCCTTGGATCCAAACACCCTGTAAGCTATGCCACCGTGGGTATGCGATATGCACGATCACATTTGCAAACAGATTTACCATCACGGATCGAGGGTAGTAGGCTCGCAGTGGGGCAGGCTAGCAGACAATAGCATAGTGCAAATGTAGCGTTAATTCTAGAGGAGTGATGAGCAAATTTTGGACTAATGGATGACTTTCGCGGGACAAAGCGGGATGCCGCTTGCACCCCTACACGCAGGGCAAACTGCATCTCCATGAACACTACAAAGCTTTCATCTCTGAAACAAAAGCAAACAAGAAAATGAAAAAGGAATACAGCAAGGAACAGAAGCAAGAAGAGATGCGAGTGGCAATCGTCGGTGGCGCCGGGGAGCACAGGCAACTGAGCAGTGGCCACGGAACGAGATCCATACACAAGTGCTATCAGCAGCAGCGGCAGCGCACCCCATTCCTCCGGCAAGTCACATCCACCGACAAGGAGCTTTAAACACACGAATGCTGGCTGCCGCTAGCCCGGGTAAACAACATAGAGCACGCATAACCCAACACAAATGACCAGTGAAAATGTGAAAAGAAATTGGGCAAGGCACGGCCTCAAAATCTAAACAAATCCTGCAGAAGGGATCTAGCAAGACATAGCCCTAACTGAAAACTTATTCGCACAGATCAATAAAACCAACAGGAACATTTATTGTATCTTACTGAATACATAATGATTCTGTGCTTTATTTGTAGCCAATCATTTCAGATACGCGCTGGATTTTCTTCAAGAGAAAAGTTCATATTAGAAGGCAGCAACTAAAAGTATCGTTTGAACTAATTACACCCTTAATCACTGCCTTATCTAACTGGAGTGTTTTGGTGCGGGCTGCTACCATCTTCAGTTGCCAAGCACTTTCGAACTAATGTTTGCTCATGATGACAACCACATTCGCAAAGGCACCTTCAGGTTCATACTGACATTGAACACCACCACTGGGAAAATAAAGACTGGCGCAAAACCTTCTGTGGGCACTAGCAGAAAAGTTATTCTTCTGAAGTGTCAACTTTCAAATCATTGCCTCTGAAACAAAGCACTGATCAGACCGTACATCCTTATATCATGCTTGCCAATATATTATCAAAGCACTTGTATGCTTTCCCTTGCATTATTAAGCTGTGGGCCATGGAATAGCTCGTACAGTATATTTAGAATACTGCAAATCTGTGTTCAATAAGCTGCAGAGGCAACACAGGCCGATGGACAAGGGAGAATGGTGACTACCACAGAACACTGATAGTAATTTATAGCACAATCCCAGAAGTATCAGGGGTGCAAAGATAGCTTTAATGTGTGTCTCTGAGTACAAAACCGGCCTACATTATTATTATAAAGTTTCAACTTTCAGATCATTACCGCTGGAAAAATCATAGTTAGGCCGTACATTCTTATATCATGCTTGCCAATATATTATCAATGCAATTGTATCCTTCCCCTCACATTACTAAGCTGTGGGGCACTGAATAGCTCATACTAGTATGTATAGAATAGCACTGCAAGTCTGTGTTCAACAAGCCGCAGAGACCATGTAAAGGCAGATGGACAGGGTGAGCAGTGATTACTCAAGAACACTGGCCATTTACTAATATACTCCCTCTGTTCCTAAATATAAGTCTTTGTAGAGATTCCACTATGGACTACGTATGGAGCAAAATGAATGAATCTACACTCTAAAATGCATCTATATACATCCGTATGTGGTCCATAGTAGAATATCTACAAAGACTTATATTTAGAAACGGAGGGAGTACTTGGGAAAAAAACCATGCTGTTATAGCAAAAACACAGAAGTGTCATCGGTGCAAAGATAGTTTTGAATCATCTAGCTTTGAGTAGAAAACCAGCCTAAATTCTTCATTTGGGTCAATAGTTATTCCGCAGCAACATCAAAGTGTGCCGTGTTGGGCTATCAGACTGAAGATCAACTTAGAAGTGTTCAGGTAATAATGTGTTTTTAGGACCTTCTCTTGTTTGAAGAATAAACAAAGAGTAAGCACAGATAAGCCCAAAGAAAAAACTGAGAAAAAAAGAAAGAGAAACAACTGCCAACAACAGCAGATCAACGGAACGAAGACGACCGGCGACCGCTGCACCCTCCGGAGAAGTACCACCACTCTCCCAGCACTCCGAAGCGCCGCGTACCAAGCAACACCTTCAAGAAGGAGGCGACGACGACGACGCTGTTGCCCGGACTAGTCCTAGGGTTTCCCCCGGTACGCGGGGGGCAGTGAGGGGAGGGTGTACCCGACGCCCTTCAGGAAGGTCCGGCGGCAGCCACAGGCGTCGTCGCGTCGGGGCCGGACGAGCCGCCAGAGATTTCTCTCAACCCAAACCCCCACCACCACCCCAGACGAATCATAGTGCACCACCCATCACGCCGCCCACCAACATGTGCCACCACGGTCACCGCATCAACTTCGCCGTCTCCCTGAGGTCACCGACACGAGGCCTGGAGGACGGGTGAGGAGATAATGGCCTCGGGGGCATCCGCAACATCGCCGACGTGAGGGGACAACCACCACCGCTGCCGCGGAGCCGACCGGACGCACGGACAAGGGGCCTGCCAGGCGCCAAGGCCCGGCCGGACCCGAGAAGGGGTCCGGACAGCCCCTATCGTCACGCTGCAGCTCGCCGGCCGACGAAGCCGCCACCGCCCGCAGACCACCGCCTCCTCGCCACAAACCAGGGAGCAGTGTCGCCACAGACCGAGCCGCCGCCCGCCCTAGATGGAGCCCGAAGGGCCCAGACCTGGCGCCGGCCGCCGCCACCAGCACCACCACGCCGCCCGCGACCAACGGCCGCGCCGCCGCACCGAGACCTCGAGGCCCGCCCGAGCCGCACGCGCTGCAGGCCGAGCTGCACCGCCGCCAGAGGCCCCGCGCCCCCCAAGTGCTGCTGGAAGGGCAACCCGCCGCCACCGGCGCCACGCGAGCAGGGCCAGCGGACTCTGCATGGCGGCGGGAGGAGAAGAAGATGGGGAGGTGGGGCTGGAGGAGAGGAGAGGGGTCCGCCTGGCCCATGGGGCGCGCGAGCACAAGGCGGGGAGGGGGAGGGCGGGCGCGACACAACGATTCTGGCTGGTGGCCGGAGGTGGCGGGAGGGAGGGGGCCAGCGGCGGGGGGAGGAGCGGGGGGAGGAACCCTAGTCGCCTGGGGGAGGGGGGGGGGGTCATCAATATTTTACATTTGCACCTACAATGTCGACACACTGCATCTCAAGACTTATCTGAGAATTTGTTTTGGATCAATTTGCAAGGATTTGGTGGCAAAAGGCACAACTCACATCATCATAACACTTGGATTACTTAAATGTAAATCATGGCATGTACCTGAAACTGATTTGAACAAGTTATGAGCAGCAGCATCACAATTGGGTCACTTAAATATCCTAGCATGTACTTGGAAATGATTTAGCAGAATGAACTAAAGGTGATAGCCCCTAAGAGCACAGCCTGGATGGAAAGCCTGTAATCCCTAGCAGTTCCTTGTCTTCTTGGACGCTTGATCCAGCTCCGCAATTTTCCCCTGTTGCTTGGGCAGGTAACCACCTGAGAAGAACATGCCAAGCCGGAAACAAACATAAACTCTTGTGATCGTATTGCAAACAGTATCAATTCGAACAATAAACCATAATCAACCCTAAATTCTTATGCTCATTTTGAATTTGAGTGAGATTTATGGTGTTGTTACCTGGCCTGGAGACGAGGTTGATGCGGGAGCGCGGGGCGGCGAACATCCAGCTGTTGTCGTCGAGCGACCTGGCCTCCTTTTGCAGCGCCTCCATGACCTCCGACTTGAGCTCTGCGGGGGGAAGACCGGCCAGACCAATTCGACTGCTTAACCGAGCGGCGGAGGAGAAAAGTGGAAGGGGACTAGGGTTGCGAGGTGCCGATGGCGATGGATTTACCGGCCATGGCCTCGTCCTTGCGGTAGAGCGCGTCGATCGAGTCGGCGAGGTCGTCGGCAGCGGAGATCGCGATCGCGCCTCCCGCGCTCGCCGCCGAGACGGTCGACCTCGCCGGAGAGCTCATCGGAGATCGGCCTCGTTTGAAACGCGGCGCCCTTTCCGTAGGGGTGGTCACTGGTCAGACAACGGAATTATAGGACCCCGCCAAGTGGGCCGTGTAAATGGGCCGGGCTGCTACTGCACTCTGTAAGTGGGAACTGGGAAGCGATCCGTTTGTCTCTCTCCCCCATTCCCCAATCCCCACGACGAGATCCATCCACCCCAGAGGCCAAGAAGAGAAGGGAGGAGAGAGAGAGGCCGGCGGCGGCGGCGGAGCAGGCGATCGGAGATGGTGCGGAAGGCCAAGGTCGAGTTCGACGAGAGGCCGCCGGATGACTTCGACCCGAAGAACCCGTACGGGGACCCGGTGGCGATGCTGGAGTACAGGGAGCACCTGGTGCGGGAGAAGTGGATCCAGATCGAGACCGCCAAGATCATCCGCGACCGCCTCCGCTGGTGCTACCGGATCGAGGGCGTCAACCACCACCAGAAGTGCCGCCACCTCGTCGACCAGTACCTCGAGTCCACCCGCGGCGTCGGGTGGGGCAAGGACCACCGCCCGGCGGACCTCCACGGTACCGCCACCCGATCCTTCTCGGCCTGCAGGCTATGGTCTCGTTTGTTTCACTGGCTGATACGGTTGGTTGTTTGATGTTGCGCAGAGCCCAAGAAGGTGGTCGAGGTCGAGGAGTAGCACTGCTTCCGCTGCCGTTCCTGGAATGGAGAGGTCAGGGTGCTTCTTGTTATTATGTACACACGATGCAGTTTATGGTGAAATGCACATGATTTGTTTCGAATGTTTATCATTCCATTAACCAATTCAGATTTCTGTTTGCGGTCACATCGCCATGCTTAGATAGTTGGGAGCTTGGGAATGTAGTAGTAGAACACCAAACATTAGCACTGGTGAACATTTTTGGTTTATAGGTGGTTTGAACTGGGACAGAAGGCTTTTCGAGGAGTTGAGAAGGAAGGGGTTTGAACTGGAAGGGTGTTTGTCTTGGCACCTTAACTGTGTATGCAAACTGTCCTTTCCAGCTTGTATTGAAATGGATTTTCCTCTTGCCGAACAACAAATACTGCTTGTCATGCGGACGAGCGGTATTAAATCCTAAAACTTCCCAAAGAAATATCCCTCACTCAAATGCCCACTAGGTTGACTCATGACTTATCCCCGGACCAAACCTGGGTGAAAGGGAGATATATGGTAAGGGGCTAGCATCGTTTTCCCTTTGTGTTACCTCGCTGCTAAGACTCACTGTTGCTGCTGCCCTATTTCTTATTTTGCCTGAACCTAAGATATTTGAGTCAAGATCTACATGAAGGCAACTTTATATAATGTGTACACTTAGTGATATCCAGACAACTAATATTTTTGGATGTTTTTGGTTCTTGCGGTCATATTTCCCTGGATCAAATCATGATTGATTCGTAATTTGTTAGCCATCATCATACCTTATCTGGCCTGACGCTGAAAGGATATCATGATTCACACATCCATGCTATTACCTAGTTCACCTCAATTGTTAGTAAAGCTGGATTACTGAGATGTGCTCTGCTACTCAGGCGCAGGTAACGGGTACTGACTAACAAAGGCAGTCTGCTCTTTCAGAGTACGAGGAGTATCTTTGCTAAGCGATTTGTCATTGCATCATCCCTTTTGGGAGTGAGCTAAAGCTACCCTTAATGCCTGAAATCACTTTTAAGTTACTTTTGAACAGTTGAAACAACTAGTTCCTCCATTCCATAATTCTTGTGGTGTTGGTTTTAGTTCAAATTTGAACTAAAACCACGACAAGAATTATTGAATGGAGGGAGTAGATAGTACCATGGACTAACACAGGCCGTCTGCTCTTTTAGAGTCGAGCTATACAAGGAGTATCTTACTATTAACTAAGCGGTTTTTCATTTCATCACCCCTTTTGGGCAATTGAGCTAACGCTACACTTAATGTCTGAAATCACTTTACTTTTGAACAGTTGAAATAGCTAGATAGCTAATTTCTTCCTGTAATTGCCCACACATTCTTGAAGAACCACTGCATGAATTCATCTTTAACAGTTTCTTAAACTCCATGTAAGACAGTACGAGGGTTTATCTGATTTTCTTACTGGGAACATCATCTTCCACTACTCAAGGCCTTGTATCATATTCTCATTTCAGGGAAAAATAAAGATCGTGGAGTCTCTTTTGATTGAATTTATAATTTTGTTAATATCGGAGTGACAGAGATTTAGTTGCACATACTCCCTCCGTCCGGAAATACTTGTCGTCAAAATGGATAAAAAGCGGTGTATCTAGAACTAAAATACATCTAGATACATCCCTTTTTGTTCATCTTGATGACAAGTATTTCCGGACGGAGGGAGTATTATTTATTGGTACTTACTAGAGCATCTACTTGGCATGTCTCACCATTTTTCAAAATGTATTGAATGCTACTCCATCCGTATCAAAATATAAGACGCTTTTTGATACTATGCTAGTTTCAAAAAATGTCTTATATTTTGATACAGAGGGAGTATCTACTATGCTGATTATTCTGCCTCATCTGTCTGTAATTAATCGTCCTTTTATTTTCTGCCTTGCAAATGCATTTCAATTGTCTAAGAATTCTGGTGACTCTGATCTGTTGGAATAAAGTAGACCGTAACACCTGACCCTTCTATTTTGCGCGCAGGTCATCTTTCCATTCGAAGTGAAGGAAGTAACTTGAACTGCCGCAGCTCCTCTCTTACCTCTGAAGTTGCTGATAGGCATTTAATAAATGATGATGCGAAGCAAACATTGTTGTGTGGTGTCTGTATTTCTTTTGTTAACTTCAAGGAGTTAAGCAAATCGTTGCTTGGACTTACCTACCCTGTTTCCAATTTCATTTATACAAATGATGTTTAGTTGCCCTTGCCTTTGCATCTTGAGTTTACAAGTGTGTATGAAAGACGGCTCTTCCTGTGCTGTACAAGTTCTTTCTATTCTGTCACTGTGCTGCTTTTTTTGTATGAAATGGGCTGCACATTGCCGTCTGAATGAAATGGGGAGGCAGCCGAGATTCAGGTGCCTTCGGAGAATGCAAACCAGAGGTTCATGTAACTAGAGCTTCCAAAACAGAATATAACATTTCTAATTAACTGGTTTGCCTTACGAGAATGCAAACCAGAGGGTCATGTAACTAGACTTTCCAAAACATAAAAATTATAAACAGAGTATAACATTTCTAGTTAACTGGTACGGATCCTGATGCTATAGAGCTACATACATTATCCTTGACACAACAGGGGGGTGCTCTAGAAAAACTAGGGGGATGCTGGATATAACGTTTTCAGGTCAATATGCCCATAGCGTAATGCTGAAAAAGTTTGTCAGAACCGATACGTCAAAGCAAGCACCTGCAACTGGAGCAATCGTGCTTGCTTTGACGTTGCCATTCATCCAGTACTCATCAAACTGCATCATGTGTCATGTGTGCTCTAATTTTCAACCTCAAAATAAAACTTCATATTCAACAGCACATGAAGTTGTAAATATTCATCAACCACGGTCCCAATAACTGAACAAATTTCTAGTAAAGGAAAAGGTCATTATTCAAAACATGAAGTCAGAGCGGCCGAAAAATAAAATAAAATAAAATAAAGCAATGAATGGTTGCAATGCAAAATGCTTATGGCTATCTTGTTCACTTTTTCAACTGAAACTGATAAAGATAACAGCCAAATTCTTCCCTGCTGTTTTCACACTCTAAATTTTCACTCTAAAGAAAAGTAAGGCACTATCACAATATCGCTATAAGGAAAACATGCCATGATGCATGCAGCCAATAATCTGAAGTTGCACAGAGTCCAGTAAAACATGCAAGTGCATTCAAGGTTAAAAATTTCAAATTATGAAGGAATATGTGCAAAGGTTGCCCTCATGCAACTTACAAATGCTTCAAATTATGTTACTCCATAAAAAAGTGGAGTATTAAGCAGGAATCCATGTTCACATAGGATAATCATATGTGCAAATGAGAGTTTCTCCAGTAAACCAAATTTCAAAAACAGATAGTCAAGCATAGGGTAAATGACATCATTGCAGGTACATGTATATATTTAACTCTGATCACAGATGTAAAATTCAGTTTTGGATGATAGAACTGGTGCCACAGACAAAGCTGACTCAAGTTTGCATTTCAAATGCTAAAAGTTCAGAGAATTGCATAACCCCTTTCTTTCGAGGAGGTGATAAAACTCAGACCTCCAGTATCATTGAAACATATTCATCATTTAGTACCACTAAGGTTGGGTTGCCATTCATCCAGTACTCATCAAGAACAAAAGATTTGCACATCCAGAACAAATATATCTTCTTCAGAACTTGGCTTCCGTTCCCCCACTTTTGTTCTAACTAAACTGGGTGAAGCAAATTACGAAGAACAGAAAGATACCTAAACAACCGGTATGACAGGAGCAAGGAGAGAGGATTTACATTGCAGGTCCTCCGCTTGCGGCTGGTTGAAACCCAAGTAAATCCAGAACCTGTTAATCCCCATCTCCCCATCCTAATTGGTTGCTCGTTATTCCCCTCGAGTCTTGTAGCCATCCTGCCACCTCACATTTCCCCCCAGACATGAAAGAATTGCAGGTTTGCGAGCAAGCTATGCCGAGCAAATCCATCTCATTTCACAACAGCATGATTGCTCTGCTCCTCCTCCTCCTTGAGGGCCACGTCGTCCTTGTGAACCATATCCCAGAAGAAATCAGTAAGGACAATTTCGTAGCCGGGCATCTTCGCGTAACCGGGGAAGTAGTTGATGTCAATGACGAGATACCGGTCCCCGGCACGAACATCCCGGATCATGTCGAAGTTGAAGAGCTGCAGGCCCAGGGCACGGCGGAGCCCGCCTGCGATCTCGTTGACGAAATCTGTGGGCGGCATGACGGCGTCCTCGAGCCGCATGTCCTCGTAGTACTCCTCGGCCGTGCGCTGATTGGGGAGATTGGATACCTGCGAGAAGGAGATGGTGCCCTCGGCGGCGGCGTCCTCGAGGATCTCCTTGGAGACGTCCGGTAGGCTGCGGCGCTTGACGCAGGTGACGTGGCCGCCGACGACGTAAACCTTGAAGATGACGCCCCCGTGGTTGACGAACTCCTGCAGGACGAGCGGCGGGCGGAGCTTGCGGAGCCCCTCTCGATGGTAGACGAGGGACATCTTGTGCGACTTGGCGCTGCCGTCGGCGACGAGGGGCTTGGCGATGAGCGGGAAGCGGAGCGCGGCGAGGAGGCCCGAGTCGGCGAGCGCGGCGGCGTCGTAGACGACGACCTGGCTGGGGATGCCGAAGGTGTGGCGGTGGCCTTCGCCGTCAGCGGAGGCGGAGGCGGCGTCGGTGAGCGGGACGTCGAGCTCGGAGACGACCTGGAGCATGGAGATGCGGTTGTGGAGGCGGTCGATGGCGTGGGGCGGGTCGACGACGGGGACGGAGGGGTAGCGGGCGGAGAACGCCTGGAGCTGGGCGCGCCAGTCGTGGCCGTAGAGCTTGTGGATGACGAGGTCGAAGGGGCCCTGGTCCGCGAGGGGCCGCGCGTCGTCGACGGGGACGAGGTCCACGCCGCGCGCCGCCGCGCGCGAGATGAGCGAGGGCTTGATGAAGCTGTTCTGCTTCTTGGGCGCGAGCGCGTAGCCGACGACGTAGCGGCGGCTGTCGGCGGAGGAGGGCTCGGCGGCGGCGGCGGCCATTGCGGTCTGGGAGGGTTGGAGGAATCGGGGGATTTGGATGGGGTGGATAAAGGAAGGGGAGGGATGTGATGCCCTCTCTTTTATAAACAGATCGATTCGATCTAATTCTCAGGTCGAAAGAATCCCCTTCGTCTCCTCGCCGCTCTGTCCCCGTGGACCGGGTCTACGCCCGTGGGCTGGCTGCATTTGTTAACATCGTACGACGCTAAACCCTCATGGACCATCTCATCTTTGTTTTGGGTGTTGGTTAACCATTGCTCTTCTAGTTTTTCCTTTCCAGGACCTGTTAGTCCTTGTTTTTCTTAACACAGTCTGGACGCAGATGCTCGTGCATATGTATATACACTTATCTCTATAAACGCACCTCTGTAAGCATATTTGAGAGACTGAGCCGGCATATCATTTTGAGATTGGCGAAGTCACCACAGACATCTTCATAGTCGACGGAAACGTATCCACTCACTTAACGAGCATCGCTGAAAAGTCTGAAATAAATACAGAAAAATGAAACCTCAATTCATACCGAGTTGTTGATAGCTACGCAAGGGAGAATTGTTAACATGGTAAGTTACTCATTTATCTAGTTTTAGAAAGTATATTCTTTCTAGGTCATGACCTTACTTGAACATGATATTCTTTCTAGGTCACTTCAATTTTTTAGGTGTCCAAATGATACCTCAATTTGGATACATGACTTTTGTCGCACTTTTCCAAATAGCATGAGCGGAAAAATAATCGCAGTTTGGCTT
This sequence comes from Aegilops longissima, assembly GCA_021605205.1. NCBI lineage: Eukaryota > Viridiplantae > Streptophyta > Magnoliopsida > Poales > Poaceae > Aegilops > Aegilops longissima. The sequence goes on from CM038676.1 coordinate 360,805,611, forward strand.
TCCTGAGGCTTTTTTTTTTGCAAAAAACATCAAAATCTATTAAAAAAAATTACAAAAAAGTATAAAGCATCCCAAACATAATAAAAATTACGTTAAGGTCTTTGGACCACCAAATGACCACTACCGTCAATAAAACGAGCCACCGACGCGGTGCTGTCGCCGCTCTCCTACTGAAGCCGGCCTGACCTCGTCGATGACAGTCGGGAAGCCTTCGTATACGTGACCCTAAGGACTAGCGCCCTGGAGCTGCAGTCGTCGTCGTTGAACCCATAAATCGATCCAAAGTGCCTAACATCAGATCTCGTCGTTGCACATGCACTACGAGAAACCCTAACCTCATCGTTCTAAAAAACGGCAGGCTTCTTTGGGCATTAACCGGCTCAAATTCAAATCACATCACAAGTAGTGTGAAACACATGACATCGACATGTTTTTCTTCTTTCAAAAGGAGGAAATACCTCCGGTCTGTCTACTTATTGATGCACGTAGACATGACAATAGTAATAATTTTGCACGACAAAGAACGGAAATTTTGAATGATACGAGCAATTATTTTACCAAACACCCCTTCCATTCTATATATAGGACGTGTGGGGTTTCATTAAGAAAATGATTTAATAAAGAATTACATCAATTATATATGGTTTAGATGGTATAAATTTACCCCTAAAAAAGGTGTAGATTTACAACGTTAAGGAAGTAGTTTTGGAAGTGAATACAATGAAACCAATTTCATCATAAAAATATACTCCTTTCGATACATATTAATTGTCATTGATTTATACTGAACAAATGTTTCTATTAACGAAACACAATACACTCGACATAAAAGAGTTAAGAAAAAAAAATGTGTCTATTAGACGCAGTCGTCGCCTCCTCTCCCAAGAGAGTCGCCGGTCTACCTGGTGTGCGATGGCCCTAGGGCCGTGGAGGTGTGCGACCCGTGCCGACGGGAAGGACCCTGCTTTTTTAGGTGGTTTTTAGTTCGTGTAGGTTCATGACATGCTCAGGAAGGTGACACGGCACTGACTGCCAGAAGATGGAATAAAGTTCTTCCGCCTAGCCCCGTCTCGGTGATGCATTTAGCATCAAGCGTCATCCAATGGCGTGCAGAGATGTGTCTCCGGTGGATCTCGCAGGATTCGGTCGGTGCTGGTGAAAGGACATGCGATGCCCCCATGTTTGGTTTTGGTAATTGATGACAATCTCTATGGACTAATGGTTGCCTTGAGTTATATTTGTAGGTTTTTTCCATAGGCTTTTCTTGAAGTCCATTTGTTGGTTTCAAGGAGTTTATGTGCTGGCCAAGGTGCTTTTCAAGGAATAAGATTGGTCATGTCAGAGTTGAGCTTATTGCAAGCATGTCTTGAAGAAGAAGATTGTGTGATCATTCATGTTTACCTTCAAAAGATCATCCAAATGAAGAGAGTTGGAAAGATTCAAGGTTGACCATGACTAAGAACAGAGAGTGATTCAAATTGATCAACACACAAAGCGTAGAAGATGTACCGAGTGGGATCATGTGATCCCACAGTATGGTAAGTATTGTCCATTACGCTTTGTGTACTAACCCATGGTCTACGTGAGAGTTCTGTGTGGGGTTAGGTATGTGTCCATGGGCTTGCATCAAGAGGAAGATATCATACAACCCATGAAGGATGACATCAAGTGGTGATCGTCATCAAGATTGCAGTGTGCAAGTTCAAGTGGAGCATCACGAAGTGATCATGCTTGAAGCTTGCTGTCCATTATGGTGACAATGGACTTGTGGAGATGTGTCGAAGTATGGCTCACCCATAGTGGAGTATGGGGGAGCAATCAACTAGTCTTCATCGAGCCAACGCAACCAAGAAAGGTGGTCCAACTTGAGGGAGTCAAGATCGTCATCATCTAGCTCAAGTGGACTACGTGCCTTGATAGGTTTTCTATTTTACCGGTCTCATGGTGGTAGTTGGGAGACCGGGTTATAGGTTCGATTGCCGTACTATCAAGGGGGGCTCTCAAGTGAGTAGCTTGATTGTATCGTTCGTAGAGAGCCCAACCATTGCATCCTTGCATCATCTTTCTTGGTTCTTATTTGGTTTTTCTCTGTGTGAGTTTTAGAGCTTATGGTGATCTTCATGACAAGCTTGTTTTCATCGAAAACGAAGTTCATGTATTCATCTTCTATGATGTTTTTGATGTTGGAGTTTTTGTCGGTTCTTCACCGATAGAGGTTTCACTCCTCTATATCTTTGGCATACTATCCCCACCTCTTCTTACTCTAACCAACATGCTTGAGTTTACTCAATTTGGAGCTCATTTGCAGAAGTTATGGCAGTTCTGGTGTTCTTGTTGCATCTGTTTTGCTTGGAGTGGCTCGGATGAAGCCTGCGGTTGTATCGCAGTCGGCAGCGGTAGTACCGCCTGGAGCAACAGGCGGTAGTACTGCTCTTCTACCGCCTCAATTTGGGGTTTGCATTTCTCGTGTCGGGTTCAGCGGTGGTCCCGCTGGCATACTACTGCTGATCCCAAATAGACCCAATCGAGCAACGGCAGTAGCAGCGGCAGTAGGGCGGTAGTACCGCTTGGCTTATAAGCGGTAGTACCGCGTCCACCACCGCTGACACTTCCTCTCGTGGTTTTCCTCCCTCCATCTCTCCCCTATTTGCACTGACCCCAGCGGTAGTACCGCCGGGGCAAGCGGCAGTGCCACTGCAGCAAGCGGTAGTACCGCTCCGGCAGCACTATCGCCCACGAGGTTCATAGCCGTTGCTCTGGTTTCCTGTTTCTACTGCCCGAGCGGCAGCGATAGTACCGCTCATGTGCGGGCTAAGCACTTAACGGTTGGATTTTTTTTCTCACCTATAAAAGGGGGTCTTCTTCCACATTGAACCTTATCTCTTGAGCTCGTGTTCTTCCCCCTTTGTTGACCTTCTTCGAGCTTGCTATCTCTCAATCACTTCATGGATTCTTGCTAGTTTTTGAGGGAAAAGAGAGAGGATATCTAGATCTACGTTTCCACCAATCACTTTCTACTCTATGTGAGGGGAACCCCTTGGATCTAGATCTTGGAGTTCTACGTGTTCTCTTCTTCGTTCTTCCTCTCATTTTCCTCGCTAGCATTAGTTGCTTTGGTGGGATTTGGGAGAGAAGGACTTGGGCACTCCGTGTGCCCTTGTCATTGCATTTGGTGTATCGGTTTGAGTTCTCCACGGTGATACGTTGAAGTGAAGTTGAGAAACTTATTACTCTTGGGTGCTTGGTACCCTTGAGCTTGTTCCTCTTGGGTGCCTTGGTGCCCTAGACGGTTTGTGGTGTTCGGAGCTCAATCATTGTGGTGTAAAGCTCCGGGCAAGCGTCAGGGTCTCCAATTAGGTTGTGGAGATCGCCCCAAGCAATTTAACGGGTTCCGGTGACCGCCCCCAAGGGTTGCCAAAGTGTATGGGTTCGGTGACTGCCCCCAAGGGTTGCCATTTGTACGGGTTTGGTGACCGCCCTCAAGGGTCCCTTAGTGGAATCACGGCATCTTGCATTGTGCGAGGGCGTGAGGAGATTACGGTGGCCCTAGTAGCTTCTTGGGGAGCATTGTGCCTCCACACCGCTCCAAACGGAGATTAGCATCCGCAAGGGTGTGAACTTCGGGATACATCGTCATCTCCGCGTGCCTCAGTTGTCTCTTACCCGAGCCCTTTACTTTATGATAGCCATATTGTTTCTTGTCATATATCTTGGTATCACCTAGTAGTTTATCTTGCTTAGCATAAGTTGTTGGTACACATAGGTGAGCCTAGTTGTTGTAGGTTTTGTGCTTGACAAATTAACCACTAGGTTTATTCCGTATTTGTTCAAGTCTAAACCGTAATTATTTTAAAGCGCCTATTCACCCCCCCCCTCTAGGCGACATCCACGATCTTTCAGCTAGTCTAAGGTGGATCTTCTTAGATCCAATTTTCGTTCGTGTGTCTTTAGATTGGATCCTTTCGACCCACACTTCATCCACGACGGGTGTTGTTCTGGTGTGCTGGTGCTATGGGGTCTTAGAGCATCTCCACTCGCGCCCCAACAGGCCCCCATGGCGAGTTTTTTCGCACCGGCGCCAAAAAAAACCAGTCGCGCCCCCGGAACGTCGAAATCCGCCGGCTCAGCCCATTTTTTGGCCCGGCGATCCTAGGCCGAACCCAGCACACTGGGGGTGGTTGGGGGCTCCGACGGAAGGAAAACCCGCGCCTGGGCCACCACTATCAGGCGAGAACACATCTTGCATGTCCAGATTCGCCCCACAAGATGCCCTTCCGCCGCCGTGCCGATCCCGACGTCGCCTACCCACCCACCATCGCTAGATAGGCCATTCTCCCGCCGAAAAAGAGAGGGTTCTGCCACGACATCTGTCGGTGTCAAAACCGGCGGACCTCGGGTAGGGGGTCCCGAACTGTGCGTCTAAGGTGGATGGTAACAGGAGGCAAGGGACACGATGTTTACCCAGGTTCGGGCCCTCTCTATGGAGGTAATACCCTACTTCCTGCTTGATTGATCTTGATGAATATGAGTATTACAAGAGTAGATCTACCACGAGATCGTAGAGGCTAAACCCTAGAAGCTAGCCTATGGTATGATTGTTGTCTCTCTCTATCGACTAGCCCAGCCTCGGTTTATATAATGCACCAGAGGCCTAGGATAACAAGATTCCTAGCCGAATACGCCGGTGGGGAGGAGTCCTTGTCTTGATCGCCAAGTCTTGTGGAATCTTCCTTATATGCGGCAATGCCTCGGATCGCCCATGAGTATACGGCCATGGGGATCCTCGCCCAATCTAACAGATCGGGAGATGACGTGGTGAGTACCCCTAGTACAGACATCGTCAAGAGCCCCTCGAACCGGTCTTCGTTAGAACGCCTCGATTCTTCCGAACTGTTCTTCATCTTCGGTCGCCGGTCTTGAAAACTGGTTCAACAAATCTTCTAATCTTCGATCTTGAGGATCGCCAAGTGCATCCGAAGAGTTCACATGTTGGGTATCCGAGAGCCCTTTAAGTTTCCGCCTTTATCAATGCCTTGTTATTTTTATGCCACACCTCGGTTTGAAGTTGTTCCCGGGAGGCAGTGTCCTCTTGCGTCCGAGCTCCAACGCCGGACTGCATTCGAGGTATCTTTTGCAGCAGAGCACCAATGTCGGATTGCTTCCGAGCTCCAACGCCCGAAATGTAACCGAGCTCCAACGCCAGACTGTGTCCAAGCTCCAACGACGGACTGTATCCGAGCTCCAACGCCGGACTATATCCAAGATGTCATAGATCATCTTGGTTCAAAAAATTTGAAGGAGTTTAGCCGAGCTTAATGCCGAAAATGCCCTCTATGGAGCTAGCTGCTAGCGCCCGAGCTTTATGCCGGACTACTTCCAAGGTGGTGCACCACCCCGACCGCGGGCTGATTTTTTAACTGGTGCAGTTTATTCTCTGCCGATGTATATCCAGTAGCCCTCAAGGTGTGTATCGGTCTAAAACCCGAGATGCACCTGAAGGCAAGCATAAAAACCGCTGTTCCCAAGAGTTCTCGAGACTCGTGTCGATGCGCGAAATCGGCCTGAGGATCAATTCCTAGCTCGGGAGCATTCATAGGAATAAAAACGCAGTGTAATATATTAGAGATAATAGTGATCGGCGAACGGGCCCATGAGAGAGGGCCGTGAGAAGTCGCCGCAATATACTAGCTTGATGCCGGATAGGTCCATATGGTACCTATTATTGTCTGAAGACATGTATGCGCATAGTTCATTCAAGCCGAACACCGAGCACTTTGAATTCTCTCGCATTGAATAAGCAATGCAAGAGCCCCGAGACACCGGTCGGGTGGCAACACCGCATCGGGGATCGATGTGCCCCTTCAATATTGGTAAATAATGAGCATGAAGCCCAGTAGCCCCCGAGCCTTAATGTGGGCACGGGTGGCCGAATTAAGGATCGATATCCAGAGTAAAATCAAAGTTTATGTGTAATGATTCTATGTATCCAAGTACTTTACATCATTATTTTGACTCCATTGCGACCGTTTATCAGTTGAAAGTGGCCAATCGTCGGCCTATACCCCTTGGTAGATACTACGCAGGGTGTTTCCGCACTAACAAAACAACCCTTAGCCGACGTCTCGGTGCCCGGAGGCAGTTGTGTTAGCAGAAACAAGGCAATTAGATATGCGGCCTTTATAACTTTCGCTTAGTCATAGGAGCTTTAAACTGGGGAAGTAGCTATGAGCCCCCGGTTAGTGTTCGGCGACATCCGAGGTCAAGCCGTAAACACTACGGCCAATGTTATGAACGGCCCGCTATTTAACATAGTTATCGGATCGCTGACCAGTTTACGCCTATTGTGACAGCCGGTTTTCGCTTTTCTCCATCGAGGTGCTTGACCATGCGAGCTGGAAGCACAATCGCAGTGGTTCTCCCTTGGCACACCTAGCCGAACAAAGCGGAACATAGGAGGCAAGCACAGGAGCCGGGCAACCCAACTATTGACCGAAGACACAATTCGAAACCGATGCATATATAGCAATATCCGAGAATGTTTTTGCCGAATCCCTAAAGGTGTCCGGCGTTGCACTGCGAGACTAATGCTGGAAATGCACAAATAGTTTAAAAGTGCCATAGGCTCGAAAAGCCGAAAAACTTATTCAAAAGTTTAATGTTTGAACTAGATCAAGTGTTCGGTGCCAAATCGAAAATTGGTCTTAGAAAAAAAGGTGTTTCTGTCGTGCTTTAACATGACACATCGTATCTCGAGACTTCAAGCGGGTCAGCCTATGGCTTCAACCTCCCATCCCGAAGGCGGAGTACTTCTCGTTAGGCCAGTTTAGCAAACTTTAACGGCTTTGAGAGAGAAATTAGGCGCCCCGGCTATTGACCGCACACTCGCGTCGAAAAAAAGAGTGATAGAAAAAAGACTTTGCAACGACTAAGAAGAAGAACGCTTATTATAAAAGCAGCTCACATAAATTTAAGAGCCCCCAAGTGACTTGGGTAAAAGAATGATTGTATGTACCGAAGTACTTATATCATATCTATGTTCACCCGAACTTTAAACGCGTCTTAATCGACCGTCGGCTTCTCCCTCTTCGGTCAAGGATCGAAAAGTGTTATGTACTCCACCTGTCGAGAATATCGACGGTGTTTCCGATAACCAGCAATCAGGTCATAAGGTCGTAATGCATAAAGCGCCAGAAACTTATGCTATATTACTAATAAAGTGTAAGAAGCATCTTCAAGAAAATAGTACCCCACCGATACCGCTTCTTCGTGCTCATTGTTAATATGAGACTTGTGCAATAGATTTTTGTACTCATGAGTTCCGCTGTGTGCCAACCATAATTGAAAACATTAAGAGCGCTAGCTTTTGGCTTTACCTACCGAGGTCCGCTCGGTAACCCGATCGTGACAATCGCAGAGGTGCTCCTTTACTCCCTAGCCGAACAATCGGGAACGAGGGTAGACACAGGAGCAAGGCAACCCAGCTTGCAAATCACTTAGGTCAATATGGTGCATATTGTGGCATAATACACTAACAAGGAACGAAGCCGCATAAGTACAATCATATGCAAGAGGAAAAAGCTCCAAGAAGGAGCCCCAAGTAAATGGGGTATTTGAATTTGTGCGCCACAAACAAAGTTTGGACAAGGAAATTTTTACAAGCAACTTTTTTCAAAAAAAGTATAATGCTTGGTCGAACCAACATAAATTAAAAATTTAAAACTTTGAGCATGAAGGCAACTTAGCTGGTTAATGTGTTCGTATTGATGACGCGGTCCGAGCTTGATGCGGACAAGGTTCCATCCCCAAGCCGGTCCCGAGGTGGCGGAGCAAAGAGCTCGACACTCAAGTGGTGACATAGTATGGTCAATGCAGGCGGCAGAGTGATGCCAAGTCCCCGCATGGGGTAATGAAGTGTTGACGAAGCCCCGCCCAGCCGAGGTGACACCAAAGGATATAGTCCGGTTGATCATTTTCCTGTGCACAAAAAATAGTGCAGACCAGGGATAAGAGTAATAAAAAAATGTTGCATAATAAATAATTTATGCAAAGTGAGTAATAAAAGAAATATGGCCTGGCGCCGAAGTCAATGTCGATGCAAGGCGTTAGCGTGATGCGGTAAAGGCGTGGCAAAGCCTGAATTCACAGTGTCGGTCCGAAGTTCGATGCGGCGTCACGGACTATGTACGGAAACCGACCGAACCACCATGCGATCGTCGTTAATGTGGCCACCATTTGATAGACATGCGTACATATGATTGAAAAACCAGAGTAATAATTCCTTGGGAAAAATGAACGCAAACAAGCAAAAAATAGTAGGATTAATAGCACCTGGTTTATTTATTATATCAATCCAAAGAAAGGTGATTCCGAAAATTGGGACTCGATCCGCACACCCATTGCCTGACGGGTGATAAAGCGACGGCATGGCAATGTTGGCAAAGGTTGGCTCGTCAAGGCAAAGCCCTCGGTCCAGCTAACGTGACGGAGCTGGTCGGCTAGTGACGCCGAAGTCTCTGGAGTATAGGCTGATGAAGAGATGGCAAAGCCCCCGGTCCAGCCGAGATGTCGAAGTAGGTCGACGTGATGGACACCGGCTTGAAGGAGCAACAGTGCGGCCCTGCCGATGCAGGTCGTGACGTGGTCAATGCCGGCTTGATGAAGTGATCGTGCGGCGATGCTGGTGTGCCTGCTCCGTGTAATCCGTGGGGCGGCGATGTTGGTGATGATTTATCCTTTCCGATGCCGAACTCTTGTTCGACTTGCCGAGATGATGAACTGAAGAAGTTGAGCTCGGCTCAACAAAGTGACGACGTGTTTAGCGCAGGTCGGCGGCCGTGGAGCAATATTGCCGGACTGGTTTGACACCAGCATGATGTTGAAGATCATGTTCAAAGGATTTTAAAGTTAGTGGGGTGTGTTTGGAAACAAAATACAATACCCCATACAAAACTTCCTTCAAAAAGGATGTCCTAAATCCCGTTCATAAAAAAGACGAACTCGGGTCGGATTCGTTTTCACGCAGAAAACAGATCCGAAAAGTGATGCACTAATCGGAAGGTTCCCGGAGTTTGGACGATCGGATCGAGCTGAAATTTTGAGGGGTGGTAGATATAGGAATTCCGTAGCCGATCAACAGTTGGATCTTCCAAAGGACGTCCGAGCCAGAAGCTGGACACTACGCCCTAAACTCATCCAGATTTTCGTCCAGATTTAACAGGGCTCCGGTATATCACGGATTGCCAGAGATTCCTCCATCGGAACTCGATGAAATTTTCCAGGGTTGTTATAGACTCAATTCCGCACAATTCCACCAAAGAAATCGTTAAAACGACACTTGAGGAGGCGGTGGCGGCGGACACAAGTCCGCTGTCCAGAAAAATAGTACGGTCGCCCGAGGGCAATGTTGACGCTGAGCCCCCGGGCTCCCTGGATGATTCCTCCATGATCTTGATAGAGATCGGAGTTGATGTTGATGAAGGCCCTCATCCGAACATGACGATCGGAGGTAGGGCGCAGTCCTTGGTCGAACCAAGGTGACCAATCGAGCTGGTGCCGAAGATGCCGGTTGTTTGTTGATCTGCAGCGAGCCATCGACCTTTTGCCAACACACAGCAGAACTCTCAATGAAAACACCAATGTCGGTGTCAAACCGACGAATCTCGGTAGGGGGTCCCAATCAAGGCCTAAGGTGGATGGTAACAGAGGCAAGGGACACGATGTTTGCCTGTGTTCGGCCCTCTCTATGGAGGTAATACCCTACTTCCTGCTTGATTGATCTTGATGAATATGAGTATTACAAGAGTAGATCTACCACGAGATCGTAGAGGCTAAACCCTAGAAGCTAGCCTATGGTATGATTGTTGTCTCTCTCTATCGACTAGCCCAGCCTCGGTTTATATAATGCACCAGAGGCCTAGGATAACAAGAGTCCTAGCCGAATACGCCGGTGGGGAGGAGTCCTTGTCTTGATCGCCAAGTCTTGTGGAATCTTCCTTGTATGCGGCAGCTGTCCGGACTGGCCCATGAGTATACGGCCATGGGGGTCCTCGGCCCAATCTAACAGATCGGGAGATGACGTGGTGAGTACCCCCTAGTACAGGACACCGTCAACATCCTCCACCCCGTTCCTGGGCGAACTTTCCGATGCTCCGGCCACGCAGGGCTGGAATACCGGCGGCTGCGCGCCTACCATGTTTGCTAGGTGTTCGCCAATTTGTCTGCTCGGCGATGGACTCGGATGACGAGGAGGCGCTCGCAGCGCTGCTGGAGGAGGAAGCCGATGCCGATGCCCAGGACAAAGAGCATCTCATGGTCCTTGCCGCTCTGGACAGCCTGCTCACGAGCAATGCAAAGCCGCGGCGAGGTGGCTTGGCGCCGGGCCAGCTAAAGGCAAAGCAGAGGCATCGACTGGAAGGCTATTGCTTGCTCTACTCCAACTACTTCGCCAATGCTCCACTTCACGGTGATTTCGGCGCCATTATCGGATGAGCTGAAAGCTCTTCCTCAGGATTGTGAATTCCATCCGTGAGTTTGACAGGCGACAGCTACTTCAAGTGCAAGAAGGATTGCACCGACACACTTGGGTTCACCTCACTCCAGAAGTGCACGACAGCTATGAGGATGCTTGCATACGGTGCTCCTGGTGATTCACTGGAAGACTATGGACGCATGGCCGAGTCCACGACCATTGAGTGTTTGTACAAGTTCTGCAGGGCAGTGGTGGCAGTGTTTGGACCGCAATACTTGCGATCACTCAATGCTGAAGACACTGCTCGGATCCTAGCACAAAATGCAACAAGAGGATTTCCTGGGATGCTTGGAAGCATCGACTGCATGCACTGGAAATGGAAAAATTATCCATTTGCTTGGCAGGGGATGTACAAAGGCGCCAAAGGCGGTTGCAGTGTGGTACTTGAGGCAGCGGCCAAACACGACCTCTAGATTTGTGAAGGAAATATTGCCCTAGAGGCAATAATAAAGTTGTTATTTTATATTTCCTTATTCATGATAAATGTTCATTATTCATGCTAGAATTGTATTGATCGGAAACCTAAATACATGTGTGAACACATAGACAAATACTGTGTCCCTAGTAAGCCTCTACTTGACTAGCTCGTTGATCAAAGATGGTTAAGGTTTCCTAACCATGGACATAAGTTGTCATTTGATAACGGTGTCACATCTTTAGGAGAATGATGTGATGGACAAGACCCATTCATTAGCTTAGCATTATGATCGTTCCGTTTATTGCTAGTGCTTTCTTCATGTCAAATACATCTTCCTTCGACTATGAGATTATGCAACTCCCGGATACCGGATGAATGCCTTGTGTGCAATCAAAGGTCACAACGTAACTGGGTGATTATAAAGATTCTCTACATGTATCTCCGAAGGTGTTTGTTGAGTTGGCATAGATCAAGATTAGGATTTGTCACTCCGAGTTTCGGAGAGGTATCTCTGGGCCCTCTCGGTAATGCACATCATAGGAAGCCTTGCAAGCAAAGTGACTAATGAGTTAGTTATAGGATGATGTATTACGGAACGAGTAAAGAGACTTTCCGGTAATGAGATTGAACTAGGTACGAAGATACCGACGATCGAATCTCGGGCAAGTAACATACCGATGGACAAAGGGAATAACGTATGTTGTCATAAAGGTTCGACCGATAAAGATCTTCATAGAATATGTAGGAACCAATATGAGCATCCAGGTTCCGCTATTGGTTATTGACCAGAGAGGTGTCTCGGTCATGTCTACATAGTTCTCAAACCCGTAGGGTCCGCACGGTTAACGTTCGATGACGATTTAGTATTATATGAGTTATGTGATTTGGTGACCGAATGTTGTTCGGAGTCCCGGATGAGATCACGGACATGAAGAGGAGTCTCGAAAGGGTTAAGAGGTAAAGATTGATATATAGGACGATGGTATTCGTACACCGGAAGTATTCCGGAGGGTCCCGAGTACATATCGGGTCACCGGAAGGGGTTCCGGGCACCCCCGGCAAAAGATATGGGCCTTATGGGACAAGAGGGGAAACACAGCATCCACCAGGGGCTGCTGGGCCCCCCATATGGGCCGCACCATAGGAGAAGGAAAGAGGGGAAGGGAGAAGGAAAGGGGGGATTCGGCCTCCCCCTTCCTTCCCTCCTCCCTCCTCTTTCCTCCCCCCTCCGGTAAATAAGGAAAGGGGGGCGCCGGCCATAGGAAGGCCCCAAGTAGGATTCGGCCTACTTGGGTGCCTCCTTGGCTACCTTCCCTCTCCCCCCACCTATATATGTGGGGGGCGCCTCTAGCACACCTCAGACTATTGCATATCCATGTGCGGCGCCCCCCTCCACCGTTTACTCCCACGGTCATATCTTCGTAGTGCTTAGGCAAAGCCCTGCGCAGATCACCGTCACCACACCGTCGTGCTGACGGAACTCATCTACTTCCTCGACATCTTGCTGGATCAAGAGGACGAGGGACGTCATCAAGCTGAACGTGTGCAAAACTCGGAGGTGCTGTATGTTCGGTACTTGATCGGTCGGAGCTAGAAGAAGTTCAACTACATCAACCGTGTTGTCAAACACTTCCGCTTACGGTCTACGAGGGTACGTAAACACACTCTCCCCTCAAGTTGCTATGCATCTCCTAGATGTTGGGGAACGTAGTAATTTCAAAATTTTCCCTACGCACACGCAAGATCATGGTGATGCATAGCAACGAGAGGGGAGAGTGTTGTCTATGTACCCTCGTAGACCGAAAGCGGAAGCGTTAGCACAACGTGGTTGATGTAGTCGTACGTCTTCACGATCCGACCGATCAAGCACCGAACGCACGACACCTCCGAGTTCAGCACGCTGCTCAGCCCGATGACGCCCCTCGAACTCGATCCACCGAGTGTTGAGGGAGAGTTTCACAAGACGACGGTGTGGTGACGATGATGATGTTCTATCGACGCAGGCTTCGCCAAGCACCGCCACAAGATTGAGGTGGACTATGGTGGAGGGGACACCGCACACGCTAAAACATCAAACGATCAATTGTTGTGTTCTAGGGTGCCCCCCCCTCAGATATAAAGGAGCAAGGGGGAGGTGCGGCCGCCAGAGGGGGCGCGCCAGAGGAGTCCTACTCCCACCGAGTAGGACTCCTCCCTTTCCTTGTTGGATTAGGAGAAGGGAAGGAGGAGAGAGGGGAAAGGAAAGGGGAGGGCGCTGCTGCCCCTTGGCTGCCTCTCCTCTTCCACCAATTGGGCCCATGAGGCCCAATAGCCTCCGGGGTTCCGTAAACCCCGGTACTCGGATATATCCGATAACCCCGAACCATTCCGTGTCCGAATATAGTCGCCCAATATATCAATCTTTATGTGTCGACCATTTCGAGACTCCTCGTCATGTCCGTGATCACATCCGGACTTCAACTACCTTCGTACATCAAAACATATAAATTCATAATATAACTGCCATCGAAACTTTGTTGCATGGACTCTACGGGTTCGAGAACTATGTAGACATGACCGAGACACGCCTCCGCCAATAACCAATAGCGGAACCTCGATGCTCATATTGGCTCCTACATATTCTACGAAGATCTTTATCGTCAAACCACATAACAACATACGTTGTTCCTTTGTCATCGGTATGTTACTTGCCCGAGATTCGATCGCCGGTATCTCAATACCTAGTTCAATCTCGCTATCGCAAGTCTCTTTACTGCTCAGAATACATCATCCGCAACTAACTCATTAGTTGCAATGCTTGCAAGGCTTAAGTGATGTGCATTACCGAGTGGGCCTAGAGATACCTCTCCGACAATCGGAGTGACAAGTCCTAATCTAGAAACACGCCAACCCAACAAGTACCTTTGGAGACACCAGAGAGCACCTTTACAATCACCCAGCTTACGCCAGACGCTTGGTAGCACACAAAGTGTTCCTCCGTAAACGGAGTTGCATAATCTCATAGTCATAGGAACATGTATAAGTCATGAAGAAAGCAATAGCGTAATACTAAACGATCGTGTGCTAAGCTAATGTAATGGGTCAAGTCAATCACATCATTCTCCTAATGATGTGATCCCGTTAATCAAATGACAACTCATGTCTATGGCTAGGAAACATAACCATCTTTGATCAACGAGCTAGTCAAGTAGAGGCATACTAGTGACACTGCTTGTCTATGTATTCACACAAGTATTATGTTTCCGTTAATACAATTCTAGCATGAATAATAAACATTTATCATGATATAAGGAAATAAATAATAACTTTATTATTGGCTCTAGGGCATATTTCCTTCAGCCTCCCACTTGCACTAGAGTCAATAATCTAGATTACACAAGAATGATTCTAACACCCATGGAGCCTTGGTGCTGATCATGTTTTGCTCGTGGAAGAGGCTTAGTCAACGGTCTCGCAACATTCAGATCCGTATGTATCTTGCAAATTTCTATGTCTCCCACCGGACTAGATCCCGGATGGAATTGAAGTGTCTCTTGATGTGCTTGGTTCTCTTGTGAAATCTGGATTCCTTCGCCAAGGCAATTGCACCAAGATTGTCACAAAAGATTTTCATTGGACCCGATGCACTAGGTATGACACCTAGATCGGATATGAACTCCTTCATCCGCATTCTTTCTTTGCTGCGTCCAAGCAGCTATGTACTCCTCTTCACACGTAGATCCCACCATGACGCTTTGTTTAGAATCGCACCAACCGACAGCTCCACTGCTCAATGTAAACACGATCCGGTTTATGATTTAGAATCGTCCGGATCAATGTCAAAGCTTGCATCAACGTAACCATTTACAATGAGCTCTTTGTCACCTCCATAAACGAGAAACATATCCTTAGTCCTTTTCGTATTTCAGATGTTCTTGACCGCTGTCCAAAGGATCCACTCGATTATCGTGGTACCTCCCCGCTAAACTTATAGCAAGGCACACATCAGGTCCGTATAGAGCATTGCATACATGATAGAGCCTATGGTCAAGCATAGGAACATCTTTCATCTTCTCTCTATCTTTTGCAGTGGTCGGGCATTGAGTCTTACTCAATTTCACACCTTGTAACACAGGCAAGAACCCTTTCTTTGCTTGATCCATTTTGAACTTCTTCAAAACTTTGTCAAGGTATGTGCTTTGTGAAAGTCCAATTAAGCGTTTTGATCTATCTCTATAGATCTTGATGCCCAATATATAAGCAGCTTCAACGAGGTCTTTCATTGAAACACTCTTATTCAAGTATCCCTTTACGCTATCCAGAAATTCTATATCATTTCCAATTAACAATATGTCATCCACATATAATATTAGAAATGCTACAGAGCTCCCACTCACTTTCTTGTAAATACAAAGCTTCTCCAAAAGTCTCAGATAAAACCAAATGCTTTGATCACACTATCAAAGCGCTTATTCAAACTCCGAGAGGCTTGCACCAGTCCATAAATGGATCTCTGAGCTTGCACACTTTGTTAGCTCCCTTGGATCTACAAAACCTTCGCTTGCATCATATACAACTATTCTTCCGTAAATCCATTCAGAATGCAGTTTTTACATCCATTTGCCAAATTTCATAATCATAAAATGCGGCAATTCCTAACATGATTCGACAGACTTAAGCATCGCCACGGGTGAGAAGGTCTCATCGTAGTCAATCCTTTGAACTTGTCGAAAACCTTTTGCAACAAGTCGAGCTTTATAGACAAGAATATTACCGCCGCCATCTTCTTCTTTGAAGATCCATTTATTCTCTATGGCTTGCCGATCATCATCAGGCAAGTCAACCAAAGTCCACACTTTGTTCTCATACATGGACCCCATCTCAGATTTCATGGCCTCAAGCCATTTTGCGGAATCTGGGCTCACCATCGCTTCTTCATAGTTTGTAGGTTCATCATGGTCTAGTAACATGACTTCCGTAACAGGATTACCGTATCACTCGTGCGGATCTTACTCGTTGATCTACGAGGTTCAAGAATAACTTGATCTGAAGTTTCATGATCATCATCATTAACTTCCTCACTAATTGGTGTAGGTGTCAGAGAAACCGGTTTCTGTGATGAACTACTTTCCAATAAGGGAGCAGGTACAGTTACCTCATCAAGTTCTACTTTCCTCCCACTCACTTCTGTCGAGAGAAACTCCTTCTCTAGAAAGATTCCAAATTTAGCAACAAAAGTCTTGCCTTGGGATCTGTGATATAAGGTGTACCCAACAGTCTCTTTTGGGTATCCTATGAAGACACATTTCTCCGATTTGGGTTCAAGCTTATCAGGTTGAAGCTTTTTCACATAAGCATCGCAGCCCCAAACTTTAAGAAACGACAACTTTGGTTTCTTGCCAAACCACAGTTCATAAGGCGTCGTTGTTGATGGTATAATTTGGCTAGTTAATATATGATGAGCCAAATTGATTCAATGATTTATCAAGCTGATCGGTTGATACATTTTTAAGTATTGTAACAGGAAGTTTCATGGACAACAAAGATGCAAGTTCTAAGAAGGATCGGATGCTAAGCTAAACTATGGGCATGGAGTGCATGGTCTATATATATTTACGTGTGCGGAGAAGTATGCTTAGTGCCGATGGCTATTATCCAGGTTGATTTGCGACGTTGCCGGAGTATTTTATTATTTTCTTTGAAGGCTCAAGGTATTTGTACGTGTATGCTTAGAACTTGGGCTACTATATTATTTGGTGATAGCGACGTGGCCGGAATATTTAATTGATAAGGCAAGGTGTGTATACGGTCAGAAGGGATCGCCATGCAGGTTAGCTTAATGTAAAACGTCAAGTACTATACATGGTAGTCCAATTAGGATGACCTGATTAGATTCTAATCGGTTTGATTTTGGAATGCAACTCGTGTACGCCAAGTCCTGCCTTGTATACGTCAAAGTCCAGCGTGCCTTATATATAAGGCCATGGCCGATTGGAAACAGCCCCAATCAATCGATCTATCAATACAAAAACTACTTTTTCACGTACGTCTATTTTCTGTCGCTACTTCCTGCCGAGCCCTAGCAGCCCTAGGGTTTGGTTAATCTTTGCCGCTTTGCTTGTAAAACGGTCGCCTCCTCCACGAAAGCGAGGAAATCTTTGTTGCTTTGCTCGTAAAGCAATCGTTGGTCGTCACGAAAGCACGACGGTTATCCTGGTGTTGCGGGGCGATTTTCCGTGCCAACACAATTGGCGACTCCGCTGGGGACGAGAAGAAGAAGAGCTACACGATGAGTACCGAGTCCAAGAACGGGAGCGACATCGATCCGAAGAACGTCATCGCCGTCACACTCGACGATCTGTCAGAAGATGTTCGGCGCGAGCTTGAACAAGAGCTTAAGAAAGAGATGGCCGAGCGACTAAAATTGAAGTTGACTGGATACTGCAAGACAAGGATCGGCGTCGTCAAGAAGGTACATATGCCGAACCCTTCAGATTCGATCAACACCGAGGTAAAAAAGTCAACCGAAGAAATTTCCCATCTAATTAATATGTGTGTAGCTACCAAGTATGATTTTGATGTGAAAACTACGACACACACAATTACTCAATCAGTTGCTAATAGAATTGAAGAATTTAAGGAGCAGCTTCACAAAGATTTTGAAAATATTTTACCTAGTCATGTTCGGTCGTTAGTGCTGCAAATCAACGATGATTATTCTGAGAAAATACCGATTGAGAATAGTGGCTTCGTTAACTTTTCTAGTAATAATCATACACCTGGAGTATCGGCTAATAACATTGTGCAGCCCCATGTTCCTTTAAATAGCGATCAAGGTGGCCGGAACTATGTGAGTAGTTCGGCTAATAATTTTATGCCTAGCGTAGCTGCCCCTACTATCTCAACTTCGGTTCCACAAACTCACAACAGCAATAACCGAAGTTCTAGTTCTAATTCTAGTTTGCAACAACTTTTTGATCCAACTGTAGAATATAGTACACCACCACTATTGACTGTCAGTACCGGGATTCCATGCGGGCTGGTACCTGATTCATATTTTAATGGGTCTCCGTTGCAAGCATCACAAGCTCAAATTTCTTTGCCGGAGTTTCCATCACGTGCTAGTATTCCATTTGCTCCACAAACTAGTTCTCAACAGCCGAATAATGGTTTTAAGGATAAGCTTGCTAGTATACTAAGAGAATTCGGTTTAGAACCTAAGAGTAAAGCACATGCATATCAAAAACCATACCCTGATTACTTTGACTCGACACCATATCCTCGTGGTTTTAGAATTCCAGATTTTGTTAAATTTACGGGGGAAGATGGTAGATCTACTTTCGAGCATATCGGACAATTTTTAGCCCAATGTTGTGATATCGGCACATCGGATGTTTATAGGATTAAATTGTTTCCGTTGTCTTTGTCCGGTATTGCATTTACTTGGTTTACATCGCTTGCTCCTAATTCTATTTCAACATGGGCACAATTGGAGCAAAAATTTCATGAGTACTTTTATAGCGTGAAAAGAACTTCGCTTTCAGATTTAACTATGGTTAGGCAGAAATATAATGAGCATGTTCATGATTACATTAGGAGGTTTAGGGATGTCAAAACCGATGTTTCAGCTTGACCATAGCCGAAAAGGATTTAGCCGATCTTGCCTTTTCGGTTTACTCGCCATATTAACGATAAACTAGAACGGCAAGAATTTTAGATGTTAACCAAGTTCTGCAGAAGGCTTTACGCAAGAAAACCGGCTAAGGAAATTAAACAATATAGCCGGTTTAAAGATAACAGAAATAAAGAGAAAGATAATCATGTGGTTAATGCCTTAGATTATGATAGTGATTCGGCTAGTGAGGATGATGTTGATATATGTGTAGCCGAATGGGTTCAAGCGCCAAAGTCAAAGCCTTTTGCATGTTCTGCTTTGAAACCTACACCTGCTAGAAGAGATGAAATTAAATACACTTTTGATGTTAGCAAGTGTGATAGAATTTTTGATATGTTATTGCAGAATAAATTAATTAGAGTACGAGAGGGTCATGTAATTCCACCTCCAGAAGAATTGGGTAGAAGAGCTTATTGTAAGTGGCACAATTCTTTTTCTCATGCTACTAATGATTGTAACGTGTTTCGTCGACAGGTGCAATCGGCCACAATGAAGGACGATTGACGCTACAGAAGGTCCTAAGATGAAGCTCGACAGCCACCCTTTCCTGTCAATATGGTCGAGCTTGAGAGTAAAAAAATGCTTATTCGGTCGGATCAGACCGAATCCGCAAGAGAGAAAAATATTGTTGATAACAGTGCTCCTCCAAGGATGATCAAACCAAAAAATCCAGAAATAGGAGTGTGGAAAGTCAACGGAGGAAGGAGACAAGCTTCAAGGCCAAAGCCGACAGTTAGCATGTTGTTGGAAAAATATACCTCACGCAAGACCAACAATGTGTTTAATCGGCTCAGAGGTAATAAGCGCCCTAGATCCCCTTCTGACCTCACAGTCATGAGCAATGGCAAGGAAGTGCATATGACCAACAGCCGATTTTGCAATGGAGCTGACATTTTGGGGTTGTGCACCCCTATGTATCCGCACTTCCTCCATGGGGTTTAACTTGGGCGCCATATCCTACAGGGCCAGCAGGTTATTTTCAGCCGGATGGATCCCGCCGAGGCCTATGTTCAGACCAAACGTATATAAGAAAAGGGCTCGTTTCAATGAGGAAGCTAGATCACATAACGCCATCGAGATTCGAGGAGGTCGATCACCGCACGCAGTGCAGAGCGCAACAACTATAAGGGCAACTACAAGCGCCGTATGGATGCCGGTGAAGCGTGCTGAAACTAAAGCAGCAAAAAATTCAGATGATTTGGATGTTGATCATGGTCTGAAAATAGCGGAACACCAGTCAGATGAAGGTGTTGTCAATTGTACAGAAACAAGCAGTGTCTCAAAAGAAGCTCTCGGTACAGAGGAGAAAAGTAATGGCGTAAAGTTGCGCAAGCTGGCCAGTTTAATCAATTTGAAAAGCCAACTAATTCTGGGCATAACCCGCATGCACGGCCAGATGCTATATCCTCACGTACTATTCAGAGGCCTAAATCGGCTAGCATACAAGCTGATTTGATCATAAAGACTTGTTGCACAGAAACATCCAAGAGTTTGCCTCCGAGGAGTTTCAAGTCTAATACTAGTACATCTACACATTGGGACTCAGGCAATGTATGCGGCCAGGGATTTAATTCCAGTACTGTATATGATCAACAGAGAAGTTTTCTGGCCAGAGATGAAATATTTGCCAGGAAAACAGAAGTACGTCAGTATAGGCCGAAGGACCCGGGGGGCAGCCGAATTAAGTCTGTTGCGCCAGGGACTAAACCAGCACCGCAGTGGTGCCCGAATGGACTTACCCACACTCAGAAACGACGGTACAGCGATCATGGACATTGGAAATAAAGGAAGAGATAGCTGAGAAGAAGCGCGATAGATGGTTCAATCAGGATAAACCAATGATGCCTACAAAGACTTGGAAGGAGAAGCGCATCGCAGCAGAGGAAAATAAAAATACGGGTGACACCATTATTGTAGGAAATTCAGAGAATGATAAAGATGTACCAACTGATATGGATGTTAATATGGTGTTCGCATTGCCTGCTGAATTTCACGCGCCCGAGGCAGAAATTGCCGAACTTATTCTCGGCCCAAAGAATGCTACATTTGAGAAACCAGAGAAGCATGGGCAGCACCTAAAGCCATTATTTATCAGAGGTCACATTGATGGTAAGCCTATTGGTCGCATGCTTGTTGATGGCGGTGCAGGTGTTAATATTATGCCCTTTTCGGTATTTTCTAAACTGAACCGAAAAGAGAGCGAAGTTAATGAAGACCAACATGGGACTTAGTGGGTTCTCGTGAGAATTGTCCGAGGCTAAGGGTGTTGTTTCTATGGAGCTCACAATGGAAGCAAAACATTGCCGACTGCATTTTTTGTTATCGGCGTCAAAGGCGGTATAATATTCTTTTGGGACGCGATCGATTCATGCAAATTGTTGTATCCTTCTACTCTTCATCAATGCTTAATTCAGTGGGTTAATGATGATGTCGAGGTGATTGAGGCGGACAATTCTTCTTGCATTGCTTTGACATAGGCACCGTTGATTGGCAACACGGTGACATGCGATGTTTGACCGTAGGGATTTATCGGATTATGATTATATCAGATCGGTAGAGATGGTTTTGTACCTATAAATGCACAGCCGGCTGACATAGCTCGCTTAATTATTTATCCATATAAATGATGAATAAAGACGATAGTATTAAGTGGCTACAAAGACGACGGAGGAGTATCGCTCGAAAGAGCGATATGCATGAAACAATTGAAGATTTTGATGACATGGAAAAGCTTGGACAGGGATTCTCATCGGCTGATCCACTTGAAGAAATTGATATTGGTGATGGAAGTATCCCGAGGCCTACATTTATCAAAGCTAGCTTGAAAGCCGATCAGAAAAGTAAGGTATGTTTATTACTTAAAGAATTCGTTGATTGCTTTGCTTGGAATTATACTGAGATGCCCGGTTTGAGTAGAGATTTAGTAGAACATAGATTACCTATTAAATCCGGTTTTAGGCCGCATAAACAACCTCGTAGAAGTTTCAATCCTAATTTGTATGACCGCATCAAAGAAGAGGTTGATCGTTGTTAAAAGCTAAGTTTATTCGGCCATGTAGATATGCAGATTGGGTTTCTAATATTGTGCCCGTGGAGAAGAAAAATACTGGTAATATTAGAATCTGTGTTGATTTTAGAGATTTGAATAAGGCTACTCCGAAAGATGAATATCCTATGCCTATAGCCGACATGCTTATTAATGATGCATCGGGACATAAAGTAATTAGCTTTTTAGATGGTAATGCAGGTTATAATCAAATATTTATGGCCGAACAAGATATGTCTAAGACTGCTTTTCGTTGCCCAGGTTTTGTTGGTTTATTTGAGTGGGTCGTTATGACGCTTTTGGTTGAAAAATGCCGGCGCTACATACCAACGAGCTATGAATTTAATTTTTCATGATCTTCTAGGCATTGTACTAGAAATATATATTGATGACATAGTTGTTAAATCGGATGGGTTTGATCATCATTTAGCCGATTTAAGATTAGCTTTTGAAAGGATGCGCCGGTATGGATTAAAAATGAACCCACTCAAATGTGCTTTTGGCGTGTCGGCTGGTAAGTTTTTAGGATTCATAATTCATGAAAATGGCATAGAGATTGACCCTAAGAAAGTGGAGGCAATTAGAAATTTGGAGGAACCCACGTAAAAGGGATGTGCAAAAGTTGTTAGGAAAAATTAATTACTTGAGACGATTCATATCTAACCTTGCAGGGAAAATTGAATCGTTTGTTCCTCTACTTCGGCTAAAGAATGAAGCCGAATTTACTTGGGGGGCAGAGCAACGATATGCTTTCAATAACATAAAGCAATGCTTGTCCAATCCTCCAATATTGCAGGCGCCCATGTCCGGTGCGCCGTTCAGGCTGTACATTGCTGCAAAAGATAGGGTGATCGGTGCGGTGTTGGCGCAAGAGGTCAGCGGCAAAGAATACATCATTGCATACTTAAGCCGTCGTTTGCTCGACGCCGAAAGTCGGTACGTGTTTATTGAAAAGTTATGCTTATCTTTATACTATGCATGTACCAAGTTTCGGCCTTATCTTCTTTCTAGTACGTGTGTAATAGCTTGCCAGGCCGACGTCGTTAAGTATATGTTGCAACGACCGATTCTTAGTGGTAGGATTGGAAAGTGGGCTTACGCACTAATAGAATATGATTTGACATATGAATCGCTATGCTATGAAGGGTCAAGTTATTGCCGATTTCATTGTTGATCATAGGATTAAAGACGATGAAAACATTAATTATGTTAGTGTATGCCCATGGAAGCTTTATTTTGATGGATAGGTTTGTAGGGAAGGGCAAGGCGTCGGTAATGTTTTAGTTTCGCCTAATAATGTTTTTTATGATACATCGGTCCGTTTGGAATATCCTTGCACTAATAACCAAGCTGAGTATGAAGCTTTACTGTTTGGTTTACAAACTTTAGTTGATATGGGTGTAAAGGATGTAGATGCTTTTGGGGATTCGCTCCTGGTGGTACAACAAATTAAGGGCGAATTTCAATGTTTTGATGGATTATTAAATAGTTACTTGGACCGATGTTTAGATATAATTAAGTCTCTAGATACGTTCACCATCCATCATATACCTAGAGAAGAGAATTCTAGAGCTAATTGTTTAGCACAGCAAGCATCCGGTTATCACATTAGTAAAGGAATGTTTTTTATAATAGACAAGCCGATGCATGTTGAGTCTATAATGATGGATACTTTGCCACATGGTGCACTTGGGCCTAGTACAATCGAACAACTAGCTGTACAATGTACTGCAGATTCGGTGCATGGGTCACAAACGACCGAATTAGCAAATAAATTAGAATTAAGTGATTGGAGAGTTCCTCTAGTGAACCATTTAAAGGATCCAAGTCAAACAAGAGATAGGAAAATTCGCACAAGCTTTAAAATATACTTTGTTTAATGACGAGTTGTATCGCCAACAATAGATGGATTATTTTAAAATGCTTGGATTCTGATCAGTCTAGAATAGCTATGGGTGAAGTGCATGAAGGAATATGTGGAACGATCAGTCGGCTCACAAAATGCGATGGTTGTTAAAAAGAGCGGGTTTTATTGGCCGACTTTTGTTAGAGGATTGTTTTGGTACTATAAAGGTTGCGAGGCATGTCAGAAATTTGGCAATGTACAGTTAGCGCCATGCCTATGTTAAATCCCATAATTAGGCCATGGCCATTTAGAGGATGGGGCTTAGATTTTATTGGTGAAATACATCCTTCGTCTTCTAAAAGACATCGCTTCGTCCTAGTAGCCACAGATTATTTTACTAAGTGGACATAAGCAGTTCCTTTAAAAAACATGACCCATAAAGAGGTTATCAGTTTTGTTTTAGAGCATATTATTCACAGATTCGGCATTCCTCAAACTTTAACTACTGATCAAGGTGCTTCTTTTATGTCTCATCAATTTCGTGAATTTGCCGAACCTTTAGGGATTAAGTTGTTAAATTCGTCGCCCTATTATGCTCAAGCTAATGGACAGGCCGAATCTAGCAATAAAACTTTAATTAAACTTATAAAGAAGAAAATTGAGGAACATCCGAAAAGGTGGCATGAGGTACTTTCAGAAGCTTTATGGGCTCATCGGATATCTAAGCACGGAGCGACTCAAGTAGCACCATATGATCTAGTATATGGCCAGGAGGCGGTGTTACCCGTAGAGGTTAATTTACAAGTTTAGAGTGGCCAGACAAAATGATTTGTCGGCTGTAGATTATAATGACCTGATGATGGATAAGATAGATGACATTTCAGAAGAGAGATTAAGAGCTTTATGAGAAATTGAGAAGGAGAAATTAAGAGTAGCCAAGGCTTATAATAAAAGGTGAGAGAAAATCGCTTCAAATAGGAGATTTAGTGTGGAAAACGATTTTACCTATTGGAACTAAAAATAGGAAATTCGGCAAATGGTCGCCGAGTTGGGAAGGCCCGTATAAAATTATAGAGATTGTTCCTGGAAATTCATATTTTGTACAATCTTTGCACGGAAAAAAGTTGTCCAAAGCTCTCAATGGAAAATATTTGAAGAAGTACTATCCTAGCATGTGGCAGGAGGCCTGAACATGTTGTGGCCGATATGTTATTTCAAGTATCGCCCTGAGCAAATTTGGCCGATATATTATTTGAGGTATCGCCCTAAGAAAATTTGTCCGTTGTATTTTTGGACATCGCCCTGAGTAATGATATGATCGTGATAGACTTCATCTTACGGTAACTGCTATAGTATTTTTGGTCAATGCAATTGTACCAAAAACAGGGGGGCATGTGTTGATGGTATAATTTGGCTAGTTAATATATGATGAGCCAAATTGATTCAATGATTTATCAAGCTGATCGGTTGATACATTTTAAGTATTGTAACAGGAAGTTTCATGGACAACAAAGATGCAAGTTCTAAGAAGGATCGGATGCTAAGCTAAACTATGGGCATGGAGTGCATGGTCTATATATATTTACGTGCGGAGAAGTATGCTTAGTGCCGATGGCTATTATCCAGGTTGATTTGCGACGCTGCCGGAGTATTTTATTATTTTCTTTGAAGGCTCAAGGTATTTGTACGTATGCTTAGAACTTGGGCTACTATATTATTTGGTGATAGCGACGTGGCGGAATATTTAATTGATAAGGCAAGGTGTATACGGTCAGAAGGGATCGCCATGCAGGTTAGCTTAATGTAAAACGTCAAGTACTATACATGGTAGTCCAATTAGGATGACCTGATTAGATTCTAATCGGTTTGATTTTGGAATGCAACTCGTGTACGCCAAGTCCTGCCTTGTATACGTCAAAGTCCAGCGTGCCTTATATATAAGGCCATGGCCGATTGGAAACAGCCCCAATCAATCAATCTATCAATACAAAAACTACTTTTTCACGTACGTCTATTTTCTGTCGCTACTTCCTGCCGAGCCCTAGCAACCCTAGGGTTTGGTTAATCTTTGCCGTTTTGCGCTGTAAAACGGTCGTCTCTCCTCCACGAAAGCGAGGAAATCTTTGTTGCTTTGCTCGTAAAGCAATCGTTGGTCGTCACGAAAGCACGACGGTTATCCTGGTGTTGCGCGACGATTTTCCGTGCCAACAGTCGTCTCAACGGATTTCGATGGTGTCCTATTTAACGTGAATGCAGCCGTCTCTAAAGCATATCCCCAAAATGATAGCGGTAAATCAGTAAGAGACATCATAGATCGCACCATATCTAGTAAAGTACGATTACGACGTTCGGACACACCATTTCGCTGTGGTGTTCCCGGTGGCGTGAGTTACGAAACTATTCCGCATTGTTTCAAATGAATACCAAACTCGTAACTCAAATATTCTCCTCCACGATCAGATCGTAGAAACTTTATTTTCTTGTTACGATGATTTTCAACTTCACCCTGAAATTCTTTGAACTTTCCAAATGTTTCAGACTTATGTTTCATTAAGTAGATATACCCATATCTGCTTAAATCATCTGTGAAGGTGAGAAAATAACGATACCCACCGCGAGCCTCAACATTCATCAAACCACATACATCTGTATGTATGATTTCCAACAAATCTGTTGCTCGCTCCATAGTTCCGGAGAACGGCGTTTTAGTCATCTTGCCCATGAGGCACGGTTCGCAAGTACCAAGTGATTCATAATCAAGTGGTTCCAAAAGTCCATCAGTATGGAGTTTCTTCATGCGCTTTACACCGATATGACCTAAACGGCAGTGCCACAAATAAGTTGCACTATCATTATCAACTCTGCATCTTTTGGCTTCAATATTATGAATATGTGTATCACTACTATCGAGATTCAACAAAAATAGACCACTATTCAATGATGCATGACCATACAAGATATTACTTAAATAAATAGAACAATCATTATTCTCTGATTTAAATGAATAACCGTCTCGCATCAAACAAGATCCAGATATAATGTTCATGCTCAACGCTGGCACCAATAAAAATTATTTAGGTCTAAAACTAATCCCGAAGGTAGATGAAGAGGTAGCGTGCCGACCGCGATCACATCGACTTTGGAACCATTTCCCACGCGCATCGTCACCTCGTCCTTAGCCAATCTTCGCTAATCCGTAGTCCTTGTTTCGATTTGCAAATATTAGCAATGTAACCAGATCAAATACCCAGTGATATCTGCGAGCATTAGTAAGGTACACATCAATAACATGTATATCACATATACCTTTGTTCACCTTGCCATCCTTCTTATCCACCAAATACTTGGGGCAGCTCCGCTTCCAAAGGACTACTGTTTGCGGTAGAGAAGCACTCGGCCTCGTGCTTAGGTCCGACTTGGGTTTCTTCTCCGAGAAGCAACTTGTTTGTTGTTCTTCTTGAAGTTCCCCTTCTTCTTCCCTTTGCCCTTTTTCTTGAAACTGGTGGTCTTATTGACCATCAACACTTGATGCTCCTTTTTGATTTCTACCTCCGCAGCCTTTAGCTTTGCGAAGAGCTCAGGAATTGTCTTTTCCATCCCTTGCATGTTATAGTTCATCACAAAGCTTTTGTAGCTTGGTGGCAGTGATTGAAGAATTCTGTCAATGACACTATCATCCGGAAGATTAACTCCCAGTTGAATCAAGTGATTGTTATACCTGCACATTTTGAGTATATGCTCACCGATGTAACTATTCTCCTCCATCTTGCAGTCAGAGAACTTATTGGAGACTTCATATCTCTCAATCCGGCATTTGCTTGAACTATTAACTTCAACTCCTCGAACATCTCATATGCTCCATGACGCTCAAAACATCGTTGAAGACCCGGTTCTAAGCCGTAAAGCATGGCACACTCGAACTATCGAGTAGTCATCACTTTGCTCGCTGCATATTCATAACATCCGGTGTTGCTCTCGCAGCAGAGGCTCGCACCCAGCGGTGCTTCCAGATTTAATTCTTCCGTAGCAATGAGGATAATCCTCGTTACGGACCCAATCGTGTAATTGCTACCATCATCTTTCAACTTTGCTTTCTCAAGGAACGCATTAAAATTCAACGGAACAACAGCACGGGCCATCTATCTACAACAACATAGACAAGCAAGATACTATCAGGTACTAAGTTCTTGATAAATTGAAGTTCAATTAATCATATTACTTAAGAACTCCCACTTAGATAGACACCCCTCTAATCCTCTAAGTGATCACGTGATCCATATCAACTAAACCATGTCCGATCATCATGTGAGATGGAGTAGTTTCAATGGTGAACATCACTATGTTGATCATATATACTATATGATTCACGCTCGACCTTTCGGTCTCCGTGTTCCGAGGTCATATCTGTTATATGCTAGGCTCGTCAAGTTTAACCTGAGTATTCCGCGTGTACAACTGTTTTGCACCCGTTGTATTTGAACGTAGAGCCTATCACCGCAAGATTGAACCCAAAGCCATGCACTTCTCCCATTGCAAGAACTACCAATCTAGTTGGCCAAACCAAACGGATAATTCGAAGAGACTTGCAAAGATAACTCAATCATACATAAAAGAATTCAGAGAAGATTCAAATATTATTCATAGATAAGCTGGATTATAAACCCACAATTCATCGATCTCAACAAACACACCGCAAAAAGAAGATTACATCGAATAGATCTCCACGAGAGAGGGGGAGAACATTGTATTGAGATCCAAAAAGAGAGAAGAAGCCATCTAGCTACTAGCTATGGAACCGAAGGTCTGAAGTAAACTACTCACACTTCATCGGAGAGGCTATGGTGTTGATGTAGAAGCCCTCCGTGGTGGATTCCTCCCATGGAGCTCCTAACAGGCCCCAAGATGGGATCTCGTGGATACAGGAAGTTGCGGCGGTGGAGTTAGGTTTTGGCTCCGCTCGATCGCTTGGGGTACGAGGTATATATAGGAGGAAGGAGTACGTCGGTGGAGCTCGAGGGGCCCACGAGGCGGAGGGCGCGCCCCACCTCGTGACCGCCTCTCTGGTTCCTTGGCGAGGGTCAAGTCTCTTGGATCACGCTCGTGAGAAAATCACGCTCAAGGTTTCATTCCGCTTGGACTCCGCTTGATATTCCGCTTCTTGAAATAATCAAAAAGGCAAAAACAACAATTCGGGCCGGGCCTCCGGTTAATAGGTTAGTCCCAAAAGTAATATAAAAGTGGAAAATAAAGCCCATTATAGTCCAAAACAATAGATAAAGTAGCATGGAGCAATCAAAATTATAGATACGTTGGAGACGATCGCATCCCCAAGCTTAATTCTGCTCGTCCTTGAGTAGGTAAATGATAAAAGAGAATTTTGATGCGGAGTGATACTTTGGCATAATTTAAATGTAAATCTTCTTAATCATGGTATGAATATTCAGATCCGAAAGATTCAAGACAAAAGTTCATATTGACATAAAATAATAATACTTCAAGCATACTAACAAAGCAATTATGTCTTCTCAAAATAACATGGCCAAAGAAAGTTATCCCTACAAAATCATATAGTCCTGCTATGCTCCATCTTCCCCACACAAAGTATTTAAATCATGCACAACCCGATGACAAGCCAAGCAATTGTTTCATACTTTAACATTTTCAAACTTTTTCAATCTTCACGCAATACATGAGCGTGAGCCATGGATATAGCACTATATGTGGAATAGAATCGTGGTTGTGGAGAAGACAAAAATAGGGAAGATAGTCTCACATCAACTAGGCGTATCAACGGGCTATGGAGATGCCCATCAATAGATATCAATGTGAGTGAGTAGGGATTGCCATGCAACGGATGCACTAGAGCTATAAGTATATGAAAGCTTAACAAAAGAAACTAAGTGGGTGTGCATCCAACTCGCTTGCTCATGAAGACCTAGGGCATTTGAGGAAGCCCATCATTTGAATATACAAGCCAAGTTCTATAATGAAAAATTCCCACTATTATATGAACGTGACAAAATGAGAGACTCTCTATCATGAAGATCATGGTGCTACTTTGAAGCACAAGTGTGGTAAAAGGATAGTAACATTGTCCCTTCTCTATTTTTCTCTCATTTTTTATATTTTTTTATTTGGGCCTTTTCTCTTTTTTTTATGGCCTCTTTTTTTTCCGTCCGGAGTCTCATCCCGACTTGTGGGGGAATCATAGTCTCCATCATCCCTTCCTCACTTGGGACAATGCTCTAATAATGATGATCATCACACTTTTATTTTTCTTACAACTCAACAATTACAACTCGATACTTAGAACAAAAAAATATGACTCTATATGAATGCCTCCGTCGGTGTACCGGGATATGCAATGAAACATGAGTGACATGTATGAAAGAATTATGAACGGTGGATTTGCCACAAATACGATGTCAATTACATGATCATGCTAGCAATATGACAATGATGGAGCGTGTCATAATAAACGGAATGGTGGAAAGTTGCATGGCAATATATCTCGGAATGGCTATGGAAACGCCATGATAGGTAGGTATGGTGGCTGTTTTGAGGAAGGTATATGGTGGGTGTATGATACCGGTGAAAGGTGCGCGGTATTAGAGAGGCTAGAAATAGTGGAAGGATGGGAAAAAGTGCGTATAATCCATGGACTCAACATTAGTCATAAAGAACTCATATACTTATTGCAAAAATCTAGAAGTTATCAAAGCAAAGTACTACGCGCATGCTCCTAGGGGGATAGATTGGTAGGAAAAGACCATCGCTCGTCCCCGACCGCCACTCATAAGGAAGACAATCAATAAATAAATCATGCTCCCAGTTCATCACATAACGGTTCACCATACGTGCATGCTACGGGAATCACAAACTTCAACACAAGTATTCTTTAAATTCACAACTACTCAACTAGCATGACTCTAATATCATCATCTTCATATCTCAAAACAATTATCAAGCATCAAACTTATCTTAGTATTCAACACACTCAAAAGAAAGTTTCACATATCTTCAATACCAAGTATATTAACATTAAGCAAATTACCATGCTATTAACGACTCCCAAAATAATATAAGTGAAGCATGAGAGATCAAGTTTATTTAAAAAAAATCCACCACCATGCTCTAAAATATCTAAGTGAAGCACTAGAGCAAAAATTATCACGCTCAAAAGATATAAGTGAAGCACTATGAGCAAAACTATCAAGCTCAAAAGATATAAGTGAAGCACATAGAGTATTCTATCAAATTCCAATTCATGTATGGCTCTCTCAAAAGGTGTGTACAGCAAGGATGATTGTGGTAAACTAACAAGCAAAGACACAAATAATACAAGACGCTCCAAGCAAAACACATATCATGTGGTGAATAAAAATATAGCTCCAAGTAAATTACCGATGGAAATGGACGAAAGAGGGGATGCCTTCCGGGGCATCCCCAAGCTTTGAATTTTTGGTGTCCTTGGATTATCTTGGGGGTGCCATGGGCATCCCCAAGCTAAGGCTCTTGCCACTCCTTGTTTCATAATCCATCAAAAGAATTCACCCAAAACTTGAAAACTTCACAACACAAAACTCAATAGAAATCTCGTGAGCTTCGTTAGAGAAAGAAAACAAAAGACTACTTTAAGGTGCTGTAATAAAATCATTCTTTATTTATATTGGTGTTAAACCTACTGTATTCCAACTTCTCTATGGATCATAAACTATTTTACTAGCCATAGATTCATCAAAATAAGCAAACAACACACGCAAAACAGAATCTGTCAAAAACAGAACAGTCTGTAGTAATCTGTAACTAACGCAAACTTCTGGAACTCAAAAAATTCTACCAAAACTATGAGTCCTGGAAAATTTGTTTATTGATCAGAAGCAATTGGAATCAATATTTTATCGCTTTCTAGTGATTTTTAACAATTCGGGCACTGAGCACAAAGTTTCTGGAAATTACAGCAAGATCAAATAACTATCATCCAAGAAGATCCAATAGGTTTAACTTGGCACAAACACTAAATAAAAGATTAAACCACATATAAACAGAGGCTAGATGGATTATTTATTCCTAAACAGAAGAAAAAACTAAAAACTAAAAATAAAACTGGGTTGCCTCCCAACAAGCGCTATCGTTTAACGCCCCTAGCTAGGCATAAAAGCAAGGATAGATCTAGGTATTGCCATCTTTGGTAGGCAATCCATAAGTGACTCTCATAATAGATTCATATGGTAATTTTATTTTCTTTCGAGGGTAGTGGTACATGCCTTTCTTTAATGGAAATTGGAATCTAATATTCCCTTCCTTCATATCAATAATTGCTCCAATCGTTCTAAGGAAAGGTCTTCCAAGAATAATAGGACATAAAGTATTGCAATCTATATCAAGAACGATAAAATCTACGGGCACATAATTCCTATTTGCAACAATAAGAACATCATTAATTCTTCCCATAGGCTTTTTAATAGTGGAATCCGCAAGGTGCAAGTTTAGAGAGCAATCATCAAAATCACGGAAATCTAGCAAATCACACAAAGTTTTGGGGATAGTAGAGACACTAGCACCCAAATCACACAAGGCTTGAAAGTAATAATCTTTAATTTTAATTTTAATAGTAGGTTCCCACTCATCATAGATTTTTCTAGGAATAGAGACTTTCAACTCAAGTTTTTCTTCATAAGATTGCATCAAGGCATCGACAATGTGTTCGGTAAAGGCCTTATTTTGACTATAGGCATGAGGAGAATTTAGCACGGTTTGCAACAAGGAAATACAATCAATTAAATAGCAATTTTCATAATTAAATTCCTTGAGATCCAGTATAGTGGGTTTAGTAATATCTAGATTTTTATTTCTTTCAATCCCACTTTTATCAATTTCATCATCAAGATCTAAAAACTCTGAATTCTTAGAACGCCTTCTAGGTAAAGGAAGATCATATTCATTTTCATCAAGATTCATATTGCAAAAAAAAGATTTAATAGGGAACACATCAATAACTTTTAGATCTTCATCTTGATTTTCGTAGGAATTAGAAGAACACGCTTTAATAAAGGCATCTTTGGAAGCACGCATCCTAGCGGTTCTTTCTTTGCACTCATCAATGGAAATTCTCATAGCTTTGAGAGACTCATTGATATCATGCTTAGGAGGAATAGATCTAAGCTTTAAAGAATCAATCTCAAGAGAAATTCTATCAACGTTCCTAGCCAAATCATCAACTTTAAGCAATTTCTCTTCAAGCAAAGCATTAAAATTCTTTTGTGAATTCATAAACTCTTTAACACTATTCTCAAATTCAAAGGGAATCTTATTAAAATTTCCATAAGAGTTGTAGTAGTAATTTCCATAATTATTAGAAGGATTACTAGGATAAGGCCTAGGATTAAAATTCCCTCTATACGCGTTGTTACCGAAACTATTCCTACCAACAAAATTCACATACATAGATTCATTATTATTCTCAATCAAGGTAGACAAAGGCATATCATTAGGATCAGAAGAAACACTCTTAGTAGCAAATAATTTCATAAGTTCACCCATCTTTCCACTCAAAACATTGATTTCTTCTATAGCATGCACTTTTTTATTAGTAGATCTTTCAGTATGCCATTGAGAATAATTAACCATAATATTATCTAGGAGTTTAGTAGCATCTCCTAAAGTGATTTCCATAAAAGTGCCTCCCATGCCGAATCTAAAAGATTTCTAGAAGCAAAATTCAATCCGCATAAAATTTTGTATAATCATCCACAAGTTCAAACCATGAGTAGGACAATTACGTATCATTAATTTCATTCTCTCCCAAGCTTGTGCAACATGTTCATGATCAAGTTGCTTAAAATTCATAATATCGTTTCTAAGAGAGATAATCTTAGCGGGAGGAAAATACTTAGAGATAAAATCATCTTTGCACTTGTTCCAAGAATCAATACTATTTTTAGGCAAAGATGAAAACCACGCTTTAGCACGACCTCTAAGCGAAAAAGGAAATAGCTTCAATTTAACGACATCATTATCGACATCTTTTTTCTTTTGCATATCACATAAATCAACGAAGCTATTCAGATGAGTAGCGGCATCTTCATTAGGAAGGCCGGTGAATTGATCTTTCATAACAAGATTCAACAAAGCAGTATTGATTTCACAAGATTCAGTATTGGCAAGAGGAGCAATCGGAGTGCTAAGGAAATCATTATTATTGGTATTGGTGAAGTCACACAATTTGGTAGCATCTTGAGCCATCGCGACAAACAAGCAATCCAACACACGAGCGAACAAACGGACGAGGAAAAGGCAACGGGAAAAAGAGGAGGAGATTGGGAAAGAGAGGGCGAATAAAACGACAAGGGTGAAGTGGGGGAGAGGAAAACGAGAGGCAAATGGCAAATAATGTAATGCGAGAGATAGGATTGTGATGGGTACTTGGTATGTTGACTTTTATGTAGACTCCCGAACGGCGCCGAAATCCTTCTTGCTACGCCTTGAGCTTGCGTTGGTTTTCCCGAAGAGGAAAGGATGATGCATCACAAGAGCGTAAGTATTTCCTTAGTTTTTAGAACCAAGGTATCAATCCAAGAGGAGGCCACGCACAAGTCCCTCGTACCTGCACAAAACGATAGCTACTCGCAACCAACGCGATTAGGGGTTGTCAATCCTTCACGGTCACTTACGAGAGTGAGATCTGATAGAGATAATATTTTTGGTATAAAGATGCAAAGTATAAAGTAAAAGGAAAAGTAAAAACAAAGCAAGTATAAAAGTGATGGAGATTGATATGATGAGAATAGACCACGGGGCCATAGGTTTCACTAGTGTCTTCTCTCAAGAGCATAAGTATTCTACTTGGGTGAACAAATTATCTGTTGAGCAATTGATGAATTGAGCATAGTTATGAGGTTATCTAGGTATGATCATGTATATAGGCATCACGTCCGAGATAAGTAGACCAAACGATTCTCATATACTACTATTACTCCACTCATCGACCGCTATCCAAAGATGCATCTAGAGTATTAAGTTAAAAACAGAGTAACGCCTTAAGCAAGATGACATGATGTAGAGGAATAAATTCATGCAATATAATAAATACCCCATCTTGTTATCCTCGATGGCAACAATAAATTCATTCCGTTTGGACTCCGTTTGATATTCTATTTCTTCGAAATACTGAAAAAGGCAAAAAACAGCAATTTTGTGCTGGGCCTCCGGTTAATAGGTTAGTCCCAAAAGTAATATAAAAGTGGAAAATAAAGCCCATTATAGTCCAAAACAATAGATAAAGTAGCATGGAACAATAAAAAATTATAGATACGTTGGAGACGTATCAATAGACATCCCTCGAGTTATCTAAATGACACGTGATCCAAATCAACTAAACCATGTCCAACCATCACGTGAGCTTTGGGTTCAATCTTGCGGTGTCCTTACCAAAGGATGTAAAGGGTTGCAAGGCACGATTGTATTGTTGCCATCGAGGATAACAAGATGGGGTATTTATCATATTGCATGAATTTATTCCTCTACATCATGTCATCTTGCTTAAGGCGCTACTCTGTTTTTAACTTAATACTCTAGATGCATGCTTGGATAGCGGTCGATGAGTGGAGTAATAGTAGTAGATGCGTAATTGTTTCGGTCTACTTGTCTCGGACGTGATGCCTATATACATGATCATACCTAGATAACCTCATAACTATGCTCAATTCTCAAATAGCTCAACAGTAATTTGTTCACCCAATCGTAGAATACTTATGCTCTTGAGAGAAGCCACTAGTGAAACCTATGGCCCCGGGTCTATTCTCATCATATTAATCTCCATCACTTTTATACTTGCTTTGTTTTTACTTTGCCTTTTACTTTACACTTTGCATCTTTATACCAAAATACCAAAAATATTATCTCTATCGATCTCACTCTCATAAGTGACCGTGAAGGGATTGACAACCCCTAATCGCTGGCTGCCGTGAAGAGCTATCGCTTTGTGCAGGTACGAGGACTTGTGCGTGGCCTCCTACGGATTGATACCTTGGTTCTCAAAACTGAGGGAAATACTTACGCTATTGTGCTGCATCATCCTCTCCTCTTCGGGAAAACCAACGCAAGCTCAAGACGAGCAAGAAGGATTTCTCGGCGCCGCTGTCGGGAGTTACGCAAAAGTCAACATACCAAGTACCCATCACAATCCCTATCTCTCGTGATTACATTATTTGCCATTTGCCTCTCGCTTTCCTCTCCCCACTTCACCCTTGCCATTTTATTCGCCTCTCTTTCCCAATCTCCTCCTGTTTTTCCCTGCTGCCTTTTCCTTGTCCGCTTGTTCGCTTCGTGTGTTGATTGCTTGTTTGTCGCGATGGCTCAAGATGCTACCAAATTGTGTGACTTCACCAATACCAATAATAATGATTTCCTTAGCACTCGATTGCTCCTCTTGACAATATCAATCTTGTGAAATCAATACTGCTTTGTTGAATCTTGTTATGAAAGATCAATTCACCGCCTTCCTAATGAAGATGCCGCCCTCATCTGAATAGCTTCGTTGATTTATGTGATATGCAAAAGAAAAAGATGTCGATAATGATGTCGTTAAATTGAAGCTATTTCCTTTTCGCTTAGAGATCGTATAAAGCGTGGTTTTCATCTTTGCCTAAAAATAGTATTGATTCTTGGAACAAGTGCAAAGATGCTTTTATCTATAAGTATTTTCCTCCCGCTAATATTATCTCTCTTAGAAACGATATTCTGAATTTTAAGCAACTTGATCATGAACATGTTGCACAAGCTTGGGAGAGAATGAAATTAATGATACGTAATTGTCCTACTCATGGTTTGAACTTGTGGATGATTATACAAAAAATTTATGCCGGATTGAATTTTGCTTCTAGAAATCTTTTAGATTCGGTCGCGGGAGGCACTTTTATGTAAATCAATTTAGGAGATTCTACTAAAATCCTAGATAATATTATGGTTAATTATTCTCAATGGCATACTGAAAGATCTACTAATAAAAAAGTGCATGCTATAGAAGAAATCAATGTTTTGAGTGGAAAGATGGATGAACTTATGAAATTATTTGCTACTAAGAGTGTTTCTTCTGATCCTAATGATATGCCTTTGTCTACCTTGATTGATAATAATAATGAATCTATGGATGTGAATTTTGTTGGTAGGAATAGTTTCGGTAACAACGCGTATAGAGGGAATTTTAATCCTAGGCCTTATCCTAGTAATCCTTCTAATAATTATGGAAATTACTACAACAACTCTTATGGAAATTTTAATAAGATGCCCTCTGAATTTGAGAATAGTATTAAAGAGTTTATGGATTCACAAAAGAATTTTAATGCTTTGCTTGAAGAGAAATTGCTTAAAGTTGATGATTTGGCTAGGAACGTTGATAGAATTTCTCTTGAGATTGATTCTTTAAAGCTTAGATCTATTCCTCCTAAGCATGATATCAACGAGTCTCTTAAAGCTATGAGAATTTCCATTGATGAGTGCAAAGAAAGAACCACTAGGATGCGTGCTTCCGAAGATGCCTTTATTAAAGCGTGTTCTTCTAATTCCTATGAAAATCAAGATGAAGATCTAAAAGTTATTGATGCGTCCCCTATTAAATCTTTGTTTTGCAATATGAATCTTGATGAAACTTAATATGATCTTCCTTTACCTAGAAGGCGCTTCTAAGAATTCGAGTTTTAGATCTTGATGATGAAATTGATAAAAGTGGGATTGAAAGAAATAAAATATAGATATTACTAAACCCACTATACTGGATCTCAAGGAATTTAATTATGAAAATTGCTCTTTAATTGATTGCATTTCCTTGTTGCAAACCGTGCTAAATTCTCCTCATGCCTATAGTCAAAATAAGGCCTTTACCGAACACATTGTTGATGCCTTGATGCAATTTTATGAAGAAAAACTTGAGTTGAAAGTTTCTATCCCTAGGAAACTCTATGATGAGTGGGAACCTACTATCAAAATTAAAATCAAAGATCATGAGTTTAATGCTTTGTGTGATTTGGGTGCTAGTGTCTCTAGTATCCCCAAAACTTTGTGTGATTTGCTAGATTTCCGTGATTTTGATGATTGCTCTCTAAACTTGCACCTTGCGGATTCCACTATTAAAAAGCCTATGGGAAGAATTAATGATGTTCTTATTGTTTCAAATAGGAATTATGTGCCCGTAGATTTTATCGTTCTTGATATAGATTGCAATACTTTATGTCCTATTATTCTTGGAAGACCTTTCCTTAGAACGATTGGAGCAATTATTGATATGAAGGAAGGGAATATTAGATTCCAATTTCCATTAAAGAAAGGCATGTAACACTACCCTCGAAAGAAAATAAAATTACCATATGAATCTATTATGAGAGTCACTTATGGATTGCCTACCAAAGATGGCAATACCTAGATCTATCCTTGCTTTTATGCCTAGCTAGGGGCGTTAAACGATAGCGCTTGTTGTGAGGCAACCCAATTTTATTTTTATTTTTTTGTTTTTTCTTATGTTTAGGAATAAATAATCCATCTAGCCTCTGTTTATATGTGGTTTTATCTTTTATTTAGTGTTTGTGCCAAGTTAAACCTATTGGATCTTCTTGGATGATAGTTATTTGATCTTGCTGTAATTTCCAGAAACTTTGTGCTCAGTGCCCGAATTGTTAAAAATCACCAGAAAGCGATAAAATATTGATTCCAATTGCTTCTGATCAATAAACAAATTTTCCAGGACTTATAGTTTTGGTAGAATGTTTTGAGCTCCAGAAGTTTGCGTTAGTTACAGATTACTACAGACTGTTCTGTTTTTGACAGATTCTGTTTTGCGTGTGTTGTTTGCTTATTTTGATGAATCTATGGCTAGTAAAATAGTTTATGATCCATAGAGAAGTTGGAATACAGTAGGTTTAACACCAATATAAATAAATAATGAGTTCATTACAGCACCTTAAAGTAGTCTTTTGTTTTCTTTCTCTAACGGAGCTCACGAGATTTCTATTGAGTTTTGTGTCGTGAAGTTTTTAAGTTTTGGGTGAATTCTTTTGATGGATTATGGAACAAGGAGTGGCAAGAGTCTAAGCTTGGGGATGCCCATGGCACCCCCAAGATAATCCAAGGACACCAAAAAGTCAAAGCTTGGGGATGCCCCGGAAGGCATCCCCTTTTTCGTCCATTTCCATCGGTAATTTACTTGGAGCTATATTTTTATTCACCACATGATACGTGTTTTGCTTGGAGCGTCGTGTATTATTTGTGTCTTTGCTTGTTAGTTTACCACAATCATCCTTTCTGTACACACCCTTTGAGAGATCCA
This sequence comes from Aegilops longissima, assembly GCA_021605205.1. Lineage (NCBI taxonomy): Eukaryota > Viridiplantae > Streptophyta > Magnoliopsida > Poales > Poaceae > Aegilops > Aegilops longissima. Next base: position 360,844,422 of record CM038676.1, read on the forward strand.
TACATGAATTGGAATTTGATAGAATACTCTATGTGCTTCACTTCTATCTTTTGAGCTTGATAGTTTTGCTCATAGTGCTTCACTTATATCTTTTGAGCGGGATAATTTTTGCTCTAGTGCTTCAGTTAGATCTTTTAGAGCATGGTGGTGGATTTGTTTTAAATAAACTTGATCTCTCATGGTTCACTTAGATTATTTTGAGAGTCGTTAATAGCATGGTAATTTGCTTAATGTTAATATACTTGGTATTCAAGATATGTGAAACTTTCTTTTGAGTGCGTTGAATACTAAGATAAGTTTGATGCTTGATAATTGTTTTGAGATATGAAGATGATGATATTAGATTCATGCTAGTTGAGTAGTTGTGAATTTAAAGAATACTTGTGTTGAAGTTTGTGATTCCCGTAGCATGCACGTATGGTGAACCGTTATGTGTTGAACTCAGAGCATGATTTATTTATTGATTGTCTTCCTTATGAGTGGCGGTCGGGGACGAGCGATGGTATTTTCCTACCAATCTATCCCCTAGGAGCATGCGCGTAGTACTTTGCTTTGATAACTTCTAGATTTTTGCAATAAGTATATGAGTTCTTTATGACTAATGTTGAGTCCATGGATGATACGCACTTTTTCCCATCCTTCCACTATTGCTAGCCTCTCTAATACCGCACGCCTTTCGCCGGTATCATACACCCACCATATACCTTCCTCAAAACAGCCACCATACCTACCTATCATGGCGTTTCCATAGCCATTCCGAGATATATTTCCATGCAACTTTCCACCATTCCGTTTATTATGACACGCTCCATCATTGTCATATTGCTAGCATGATCATGTAGTTGACATCGTATTTGTGGCAAAGCCACCGTTCATAATTCTTTCATAGATGTCACTCATGTTTCATTGCATATCCTGCACACCGCCGCAGCATTCATATAGAGTCATATTTTGTTCTAAGTATCGAGTTGTAATTGTTGAGTTGTAAGAAAAATAAAAGTGTGATGATCATCATTATTAGAGCATTGTCCCAAGTGAGGAAAGGATGATGGAGACTATGATTCCCCCACAAGTCGGGATGAGACTCCGGACGAAAAAAAAGAGGCCATAAAAAAAAGAGAAAAGGCCCAAATAAAAAATATAAAAAAATGAGAGAAAAAGAGAGAAGGGACAATGTTACTATCCTTTTATCACACTTGTGCTTCAAAGTAGCACCAAGATCTTCATGATAGAGAGTCTTTCATTTTGTCACTTTCATATACTAGTGGGAATTTTTCATTATAGAACTTGGGTTGTATATTCCAATGATGGGCTTCCTCAAATGCCCTATGTCTTCGTGAGCAAGCGAGTTGAATGCACACCCACTTAGTTTCTTTTGTTGAGCTTTCATATACTTATAGCTCTAGTGCATCCGTTGCATGGCAATCCCTACTCACTCACATTGATATCTATTGATGGGCATCTCCATAGCCCGTTGATACGCCTAGTTGGTGTGAGACTATCTTCCCTCTTTTTGTCTTCTCCACAACCACCATTCTATTCCACATATAGTGCTATATCCATGGCTCACGCCATGTATTGCGTGAAGATTGAAAAAGTTTTGAAAATGTTAAAGTATGAAACAATTGCTTGGCTTGTCATCGGGTTGTGCATGATTTAAATACTTTGTGTGGGAAGATGGAGCATAGCCATACTATATGATTTTGTAGGGATAACTTTCTTTGGCCATGTTATTTTGAGAAGACATAATTGCTTTGTTAGTATGCTTGAAGTATTATTATTTTTATGTCAATATGAACTTTTGTCTTGAATCTTTCGGATCTGAATATTCATACCATGATTAAGAAGATTTACATTGAAATTATGCCAAAGTATCACTCCGCATCAAAAATTCTCTTTTATCATTTACCTACTCGAGGACGAAAGCAGGAATTAAGCTTAGATGCCTGACACGTCCCCAACGTATCTATAATTTTGATTGCTCCATGCTACTTTATCTATTGTTTTGGACTATAATAGGCTTTATTTTCGACTTTTATACTACTTTTGGGACTAACCTATTAAACGGAGGCCCAGCCTGTTGCGCTTTTTGCCTTTTTCAAGATTTTGAAGAAATGTAATATCAACCAGAGTCCAAACGAATGAAACCTTCGAACGTGATTTTCTCACCGAACGTGATCCAGAGACTTGGACCCACGCCAAGGAACGAGAGGCGGTCACGAGGGGGGGCGCCTCAGGGCGCGCCCGCCTCGTGGGCCCTCAAGGTCCACCGACGCATTCTTCCTCCTATATATACCTACGCACTTCAAACGATCGTAACAGAGCCAAAACCTGTAGGGACGCTTAACGTTCGATGTCGAGTTAGTATTATATGAGTTATGTGATTTGGTGACCGAATATTGTTCAGAGTCCCGGATGAGATCACAGACATGACTAGGAGTCTCGAAATGGTCGAGAGGTAAATATTGATACATAGGATGATGGTATTCGGACACCGAAAGTGTACCGGAGGTACCGAGTACATATCGGGTCACCGGAAGGGGTTCTGGGCACCCCCGGCAAAAGGTATGGGCCTTATGGGCCAAGAGGGGAAACACAGAAGCCACCAGGGGCTGCTGCGCCCCCATATGGGCCGCACCAGAGGAGAAGGAAAGAGGGGAAGGGAGAAGGAAAGGGGGGGGGGGGAGGATTCGGCCTCCGCCTTCCTTCCCTCCTCCCTCCTCTTTCCTTCCTCCTACAGTAAATAAGGAAAGGGGGCGCCGGCCATAGGAAGGCCCCAAGTAGGATTCGGCCTACTTGTGACGCCCGGATAATCAAGCTACAGTAAACCTCTGCTAAAGATGCCACGCCACCTCTGTTACTATTGCTAATCTCGCGTTATTTCAAAACGATTCGAATTCAAATTTGAGTTAATGGCAAACATCAAAAGTTTTCAAACATTGAAACTAAAATGTTTGGTTTGCGGAAAATAATCCATACATTATTTTGGTGAAGAAACCACATTTTTATAAAATAATTAAATGCTCTAAGATAAGTAAAACAGTAGCTGAAACAATTATTTAAACGTCTCTTAAATGATTAAATTCTTGCAAACCACTTTTTATATACAAAATTAATTATGGCAGTGGTATAACTACTATTCCCAATTTAGGTGCTAACTACTCCCTCCGTCCCATAATTTAAGACATTTTTTGGCACTAATTTAGTGTCAAAAAACGTCTTACATTATGGGACGGAGGGAGTATATGTTTTACAAAACTAAAACAATTTGAAAGATTAAACAAACAGAAAAAGGTCCAGCTAAAGAAAAAGAGAAAACCGGAGGACCTAAATCTACTGTGCACTTTGGCCCATCTAGCAATTTACCCAGGCCTAGCCCATCTATCTGTCCTTCAACCTCACCTACAGGAGCATGTGCGTGGCACACATCCAGGGCACCATGGCCATGGATGCCCTCCACGTCGCCCCTCTGGCCCTATATGGGTGCCCCCCAAAACCCTAGCTCCACTCATCCATTCCCCCCTCTTTCCCCCATCGGGCCCCTCCTCTTCTTCGCGAATTAGATCTCAAAATCACTCACGGTCACCACTGCATCTCCGTCGTTGATGCATCCATCGGCCCCTCCGGCGTGCGGTAGCACGTCCTGGAGGTCCACTGCCCTCGTCTTCATCCGTTCTGGGTGCCTCATCAGCCTGGGGAGCCGCGTGGCCGACGCGGTCTTCGTCTTCTTCCTCCGACCGCCGCATCTCGCCGTCACCACCACCTGTCCGACCAGTCACCGGCCTCCCCGAGAACGCCTTCCGCCTCGTGGTGAACTTCTCTCCCCATCCCCCTCCTTCCCTGTCTCGACCGGTCATTATTTGGCCTTCCCCTGCGTTCTACCGCCATGATTGGAGCTCCGCTCCGCGCGCTCACGCATGCCTACTCCTGCCCGCGCCCTTCCTTTCCTAGGCCGTGCCCTGGCCACGCTTGCAAGCCCCTGCCCGCGCCTCGCGCATATACGCCGTGTGAGCCAAGCTCCCATTGTGGGTCTCGTGATCGCCGCTTAGCCTTGAGGCCACGCCTGCTTCCCGCTTGCCAAGCGCTGCCTCATTGGTCGAACGAAGCGCCAACCATGGCCAAAGGCCACTGCCACCTGGGCCCAACACGTGTTAATTAGGAAGGCACTAATTAGTTTAGCCCAAAACCCCCCTAATTAAGCTAAATATATTTAGTAAGAACCTGTTAATTAAAATGAGTCCATGACAATTGGGACCCGCATACACTGTTCACTTTGGACTAGTCAAAATATTGACTGGGTCAACCCAGCCCTGGCCCCACATGTCTTACATATGCACACATTGCTGGGTACACTCCTGTGTACCCATACCAATTTGTCTGTTTATTATTTCGAATTAAATTAAATCCAGATATTTCAGAATTTGTTTAAATCTTCGAAAAATCATATAAAATAAACCGTAATTCGGATGGAAAAACTTTGTACATGAAAGTTGCTCAGAACGACGAGACGAATCCGGATACGCAGCCCATTTTTTCGCCACACATCCCTAGCATAGTGAACCTGCAACATTTCACCTCCGGTGCATCTGTCCGAAAACGCGAAACACCGGGGATACTTTCCCGGATGTTTCCCCCCTTCGCCGGTATCGCCTACTACCGCGATTGGGCACCCCTAGCGCCGCTCATTGTCATGCCTTGCACCGTCATGCTTATGATTGCACTGTATTTATTGTTTCTTCCCCCTCTTTTCTCCGATAGATTACGAGATCGTCATTGCTGCTACCCCGTTCGACTACGGAGTTGACGACCCCTCCTTCTTGCCAGAGCAACCAGGCAAGCCCCCCCCCCCTTGATCACCAGATATCGCCTATTCTTATCTATACTTCTTGCATTAGAGTAGTGTAGCATGTTACTGCTTTCCGTTAATCCTATTCTGCTACATAGCCTGTCTTTGCCACTATTGTTGTTACCTTTACCTGCTATCCTAATGCTTAGTATAGGGTGCTAGTGTTCCATCAGTGGCCCAACACTCTTATCCGTCTGTCATGCTTTACTATTGGGCCGTGATCACTTCGGGAGGTGATCACGGGCATATGCTATATACTTTATACTGTTACATTACTTATGATACTGTTCAGAGATGGGGGCTGAAGGGGCAGGTGGCTCCATCTCGGTAGAGGTGGGCCTGGGTTCTCGACGGCCCCCGACTGTTACTTTATGGCGGAGCGACAGGGCAGGTTGAGACCACCTAGGAGAGAGGTGGGCCTGGCCCTGGTCGGCGTCATGGATACTTAACACGCTTAAAGAGATCTTGGTATTTGATCTGAGTCTGGCCATTTGGTCTATACGCACTAACCAACTACGTGGGAAAGATATGGGCACTCGACGTCGTGGTACCAGCCGAAGCCTTCATGACGTCGGCGGAGCGCGCTGCGCTGATTGGACCGCGTAACGTGACTTCCTTTGTAATGGAGGTTGCTAGGTCTGCTTCCGCCGCCCACGCAACGTGTGTGTGTGCTAAGGCGATGGGCCTGCACTTCGTGCGCTTAGGTTTAGACCGCGTGCTGACCTCTCTGTTGGCCTAGGTGGGGCTGCGACGTGTTGATCTTCCGAGGCGGGCATGACCCAGAAAGTGTGTCCGCCAAATGGGATCAAGCGTGTTGGGTTATGTGGTGCACCCTCGCAGGAAGTTTATCTATTCGAATAGCCGTAATCTTCGAATGTGACGACTTGGAGTTGTACCTTGACCTTATGACAACTAGGACCGGATACTTAATAAAACACACCCTTCCAAGTGCCAAATACAACCCGATGATCGCTCTCTAACAGGACGACGAGGAGGGGATCGTCGGGTAGGATTATGCTATGCGATGCTACTTGGTGAACTTACCATCTACTCTCTTCTACATGCTGCAAGATGGAGGTGACCAAAAGCATAGTCTTCGACAGGATTAGCTATCCCCCTCTTATTCTGGCATTCTGCAGTTCAGTCCACCAATATGGCCCTTTACACATATACCCATGCATATGTAGTGTAGCTCCTTGCTTGTGAGTACTTTGGATGAGTACTCACGGTTGCTTTTCTCCCTCTTTTCCCCCTTTTCCTTCTACCTGGTTGTCCCAACCAGATGCTGGAGCCCAGGAGCCAAACACCACCGTCGACTTATTCACTCCTACTACACCGGAGGTGCCTACTACTACGTGCAGCCCATGCGGTCGATGACCAGGAGTAGTTAGGAGGATCCTGACAGAGGCCTCGCCTCTTCGATCTGTATCCCGCTTTGTGCTAGCCTTCTTACGGCAAACTTGTTTAACTTATGTCCGTACTCAGATATTGTTGCTTCCACTGACTGCGTCTATGATCGAGCACTTGTATTCGAGCCCTCGAGGCCCCTGGCTTGTATTATGATGCTTGTATGACTTATTTATGTTTTAGAGTTGTGTTGTGATATCTTCCCATGAGTCCCTGATCTTGATCGTACACGTTTGCATGCATGATTAGTGTACGATTGAATCGGGGGCGTCACAAGTTGGTATCAGAGCCGACTACCTGTTGGAATCCCTATTCCACACTCCTTGGCCGAAGTCGAGTCTAGACATTGCAAAACTTTTACTAACATGGCTGTGCGGCTTACGGGCCCACGTTGCCATTGGGTGGTATTAGGATCTTTTACTCCACGTCTATACTCTGGGATTCTGATCTCTCTTCTATTCGGGTTAAATGGTTTTGCTAACTCTAACTCTAGGTTCTCGTAAATACTTTCTCCCGGAGAGCTCCTTCATTCTAGATGATGGCCGGCTTCACCAGAAGATTCCGAAGATACTCTTCCATATTCTCTCGAGACTTTGTGCCCACCGCTTTTGCTATTCCTGACCATCGATAAACCCTTATGGATAACTACATACACTTGTCGTCCATAGCTTCACTTCCAATTGTTCTTGTTATTACAAGATACCCTGAAATACTTCGGGTATTCCGAGAATACTTTGTGCCTACTGCCTTGCAGTTACTAGCCACATTAATACCCCTACGGATAATTCCTCGCACTTGCCGAGAATCTGCTCATCCCTAGCCGTTCATGTGTTTCACATAAGTCCTCGAAATACCATTCGATTTTCTGAAAATCCTCAACAGCCCATTGCTCTTGATTTCCTTGCCTTCCTGCATTATGGTTAATTCCATACTTCTAGTAATCTCTGTTGACATCCTTTGTCACTATCATTTCGAATCACTTGATTCGATATGTTGTGAATGCTCGCAATGCTCAATCAAATCCTAGAACTCATCCTTCCGGCTCAGACGTCATTTTGAACATGAGCTGGTTCTCGACCAACCGAATTGCCGTCGGTTGTACCCCTAAGTCTACTCAACTTATCCATCCTTAATCAGAGCGTTTGCTTCTGATCCCTTGATTTGGAAATCGCAATTCCTTTGCATTTGAGATTTGAATTAGTTAGTTATTCCCATAATCTGATGCCTTTGCATTCTTTCTTCCTCTGATTGAGTACTAATACTCACGTCAGCTCTGTTATGGACCGCCAAACCCATTGCTGGGTTGTTATCCGATGGTATCATTCGCATTCAAATCTTGTGAGTTCTTTCCCTGATGCATAATGCTTTGACAACCATGCTCTACTTTCGAGCTTGTGTTAATTACTCCTAAAAATTTGTGGTATATGTTTCTAAGATGTCCCGATGGGTTGAACCTATGCCTTCCTTAATCTGTGTGAACCCGAAAGTTTTTACGGGTCATACTCCTCTGGTAATTCACCAGGTAGGTTTTGACACTGAAATCATTTTTATTTAGAGCAGTGAATGGAAGGTTATGCATTGAAGAAGTGGGAGTCGACCTTGAAATTTTTGTTCATGCCCATGGAAACGATGTAGATCGTATCATTAAAGCTTCTCTTCAAATAAATATTTCCTTGGTATAAGTTTATCTTATATCTGGGATCTGGCATTTTGCAATCGTGGTTCCGGCCATATTGTTCTTCTTTGACCCCGTTTCTCGGACAAGTTAAATTACTTGTCTTCTGCACATCATTTCACGTGTCAAGCTTCTATTCTACTCTACCTTCGAGTATTACCCATGGTATCTCAAGGATATCAACCCATTGCACTTCATCTTATGAATTTCTGATGAAGTAATACCTTTCCCCGTCATAGTCACTCCATGGGTTCTGGGTTGTCATCAACCAGAAACACCGGGTTGTGAATCGAATCAACACTAAGATTCAGTACTCCTAGTACTTTGTTGTTGAGAATTTTAATACTCCATCAAGTCATTCCTAGCCTGATAGGCTATATCGTTATCGTGCTAAATTTTAACCGTGCTACCTGGTCCTTATTCCCGGAGCACAACATTCGACGATGAACTAAGCTTTCGTCAATTTCCTCATCTTATCGTTTCACCTCGAACAACAAACTTGACCCCGAGTTTGTGTAATATTTGTGGCTCCAATAATCTTTTGCTGCATTAGTCCTTTTTCTTGATGCAGTCGCTGATCAATTGCTTCTTCGTGGATCCTCTCGACAACAAATTGTCGTCATCAACATTTTGACTCCTTCCAGGATATCAATGGAATTCTTGATGATAAGTGCCATCCTCGTTCCTTGGTAATTTGAGTTACCATCGACAACATCCTTACCTTCCTTTCATCACAAACTTGATCATGTTATGGAGCTCCTTGCTAACCAGCTTATGTTATGTTCTACCTTGGAGTATTACCATCTTTTATGTCAAGGATATTGTGAGAATTGCTCCACCTCTTGAGAATTCTTGATATAGTAATACTTCTCGCCATCTCCATTTGTTTTTTGATCCTCGTGTTGTTTCTAACCTGAATACCGACAATTGAACTATGATGCGTGAATTCAAAACTTCTAGCAATCCTATTGCTTTGGAGTTAATGGTCGATAGTTCATTCTCAGACCATTGGTTATCGGATCACCATTCTAACATTGATCATGCTACCTAAGCCCATATTTCGGGTGCACCTTTCAACCAATGTTTAACTGTGTATATTTTCCTCCAGCATACCTCATTATATCATTTGATCTGACAAATGTTATCTCCTTGTTCACATAAGTGTGGAAATCCATCCTTTGAAAATCTCAATGAATTGTCGCTGAGTCAATCAGCCACCTCCTCACCTCTACTTGATTTAATGATGAACTCTTGTTCCGGAACTCGCTTCCATATATCAATTACCGAGAATCTTACACAGTCATCTCGACAATTTGTGTCGCACCTTTTCTCCTCGGGCCTCCTGAGTCTGAGTTATCCTGACACCAATCAGATCTGAATCTCGGTCAGATATGATGGTTGGAATATATTTCCAAGAGTTATAACAATGGTCTTTATGTGACCCGGTAAGGTGATGTCGTGCCTAGCACACCTGGCTGGAGGCCCTTGTTATAGAATCCTTTTTAGCAAGGTTATCCATTCTTCCATGAGGAAATTGTAAGACTTATTCTATAAGTTGATCCTGATGGATCCTTTGTGTATCCAAGATCTGACCTTTGCTTGAATACCATGTCAGTGCTATCTCGAAGCATGTCTATGGTACTCCGATTTTCTATAAGAACATTTGAAGCACAATGCTAAATGTTTCTTGTTGAAATTACCCAAACACCGTTGTATGGGTAATGTCATGAAATTTCTCTCCTCTTATCTAAAGGGTTTTCTACTTTATATCCTGTCTTGGATATCATCCTCTACTTGACTTTGGGAAGGATATACCCCTGATATATGTGTTTAAACACATTTTCCCTTCCATTTTTTGGTTTAACCTTTCTTGTGATCTATATGATCTAAGCAGTAATATTCTGCTGCTTATGTAAACACCTTGGCGTACAACTTTGCCAGTAAGACCTTCATACTATTATTGATGACATTCCGGTAACCACCGATGGACGAGAACTTTGCCTATTGGTCTGCCTCGCTTCAACGAGCAGGAAAATGGTTCTCTTCGTCCCTCGCCCTTGGTACCAACAATGCAACCAACATAACTGACCTGTTATTCTCTGACATGCCTTGCTATCATGACCATGCAAGATGTCAACGCCCTTCCCTATTTTAACCCACATGGTGGGCCCATAACCCATAGGTCCCGGGATCGAAACCTGACTCTCCTGTACACCCTGTTGACAAAGTTATTCCTCGCGCTTGACTTCGTATGTAATTCATGGGTCATCTTCCTAGTAATCTACTTTGGTATCAGATGCAATACTTATTCTCGTTGCTCTGGACCCCTTTCGCATGTTGTTTCAGGCAACAAATGATTGCCTACTTGCTTGAAACTTCCCATGATACCTCCTTACTATGCTCTCGATATTTTCTTAAGTTTCAACTCGAGAGTTACTTTCCGCCACCTTCCCCGATGTTACTGATCAGATAGTCAGCCTTGCAGAGGTCCGTTCTCCCGGAATACCCACCCTTTATTCTTTCGTAAGTACGATGGAATTCCCGAAGGAAGAATGTCGTTTTCATCACGATGACCTAAAGCAGAGAAATGAAGACATTAACGAAAGGGATCAACCACTTCGAAAGGGCAGCCAAGACCGACAAGATGCGTTAGAATTTCGTAACCAGACCTTTCCCCCTTATCCCACTTCTTAAATCTCGGGACGAGATTTCTTGTAGTGGAGGAGAATTGTGACGCCCGGATAATCAAGCTACAGTAAACCTCTGCTAAAGATGCCACGCCACCTCTGTTACTATTGCTAATCTCGCGTTAGTTCAAAACGATTCGAATTCAAATTTGAGTTAATGGCAAACATCAAAAGTTTTCAAACATTGAAACTAAAATGTTTGGTTTGCGGAAAATAATTCATACATTATTTTGGTGAAGTAACCACATTTTTATAAAATAATTAAATGCTCTAAGATAAGTAAAATAGTACCTGAAACAATTATTTAAACGTCTCTTAAATGATTAAATTCTTGCAAACCACTTTTTATATACAAAATTAATTGTGGCAGTGGTATAACTACTATTACCAATTTAGGTGCTAACTATATGTTTTACAAAATTAAAACAATTTGAAAGATTAAACAAACAGAAAAAGGTCTAGCTAAAGAAAAAGAGAAAACAGGAGGACCTAAATCTACTGTGCACTTTGGTCCATCTAGCAATTTACCCAGGCCTAGCCCATCTATCTCTCCTTCAACCTCACCTACAGGAGCATGTGTGTGGCACACATCCAGGGCACCATGGCCATGGATGCCCTCCACGTCGCCCCTCTGGCCCTATATGGGTGCCCCCCCGAAACCCTAGCTCGCACTCATCCATTCCCCCCTCTTTCCCCCATCGGGCCCCTCCTCTTCTTCGCGAATTAGATCTCAAAATCACTCACGGTCACCGCTGCATCTCCGTCGTTGATGCGTCCACCAGCCCCTTCGGCGTGCGGGAGCACGTCCTGGAGGTCCACTGCCCTCGTCTTCATCCGTTCTGGGTGCCTCATCAGCCCAGGGAGCTGCGTGGCCGACGCGGTCTTCGTCTTCTTCCTCCGACCGCGCATCTCGCCGTCACCACCGCCTCTCCAACCAGTTGCCGGCCTCCCCTAGAACGCCTTCCGCCTTGTGGTGAACTTCTCTCCCCATCCCCCTCCTTCCCTGTCTCGATCGGTCGTTATTTGGCCTTCCCTGCGTTCTACCGCCATGACTGGAGCTCCGCTCCGCGCGCTCACGCATGCCCGCACCCTTCCTTTCCTAGGTCGTGCCCTGGCCACGCTTGCACGCCCCTGCCCGCGCCTCGCACACATTCGCCGTGTGAGCCCTCGCTCCGCCGTGGCCCTGCACTGCTGCCTAGCCCGCTAGGGCCATGCCCTGCTTCCCCGTGCACCGGCGCTAGCCTCGCTGGCTGGAACGAGCGCCCAACCATGGCCAAAGGCCACTGCCACCTGGGCCCAACCCGTGTTAATTAGGAAGGCACTAATTAGTTTATCCCAAAACCCCCTAATTAAGCTAAATATATTTAGTCAAGAACCTGTTAATTAAAATGAGTCCATGACAATTGGGACCCGCATACACTGTTCACTTTGGACTAGTCAAAATATTGACTAGGTCAACCCAGCCCTGGCCCCACATGTCTTACATATGCACACATTGCTGGGTACACTCCTGTGTACCCATACCAATTTGTCTGTTTATTATTTCGAATTAAATTAAATCCAGATATTCCAGAATTTGTTTAAATCTTCGAAAAATCATATAAAATAAACCGTAACTCGGATGGAAAAACTTTGTACATGAAAGTTGCTCAGAACGACGAGACGAATCGGGATACGCAACCCGTTTGTCCGCCACACGTCCCTAGCATAGTGAACCTGCAACATTTCACCTTCGGTTCATCTGTCCGAAAACGCGAAACACCGGGGATACTTTCCCGGATGTTTCCCCCCTTCGCCGGTATCGCCTACTACTGTGATTGAGCACCCCTAGCACCGCTCATTGTCATGTCTTGCACCATCATGCTTATGATTGCACTGTATTTATTGTTTCTTCCCCCTCTTCTCTCCGGTAGACTACGAGATCGACACTGCTGCTACCCCGTTCGACTACGGAGTTGACGACCCCTCCTTCTTGCCAGAGCAACCAGGCAAGCCCCCCCCCCCTTGATCACCAGATATTGCCTATTATTCTCTATACTGCTTGCATTAGAGTAGTGTAGCATGTTACTGCTTTCCATTAATCCTATTCTGCAGATAGCTTTGTCTTTGCCACTCATCATTGTTACCTTTACCGCTATCCTAATGCTTAGTATAGGATGCTAATGTTCCATCGGTGGCCCAACACTCTTGTCCGTCCGCCATGCTTTACTATTGGGCCGTGATCACTTCGGAGGTGATCACGGGCATATGCTATATACTTTATCTTTGTTACATTACTTATGATATCGTTCAGATATGGGGGCAAGGGCGGTGGCTCCATCCCGTAGAGGTGGGCCTGGGTTCCCGACGCCCCGATCACACTTTGTATGGAGCGATGGCAGGCAGGCTGAGACCAGCTAGGAGAGAGGTGGGCCTGGCCTGGTCGGCGTTCGCGGATACTTAACACGCTTAACGAGATCTTGTTATTTGATCTGAGTCTGGCCATTTGGTCTATACGCACTAACCAACTACGTGGGAAAGATATGGGCACTCGACGTCGTGGTACCAGCCGAAGCCTTCGTGACGTCAGCGACTGAGCGGTGCGCGCCAGATTGGACCGTGTAACGTGACTTCCTTTGTAATGGAGGTTGCTAGGTCTGCTTCCGGCCGCCCACGCAACGTGCATGTGTGCTAAGGGCGATGGGCCCAGACCCCTGTGCGCTTAGGTTTAGACCGGCGTGCTGACTCTCTGTTGGCCTAGGTGGGGCTGCGACATGTTGATCTTCTGAGGCCGGGCATGACCCAGGAAAGTGTGTCCGGCCAAATGGGATCAAGCGTGTTGGGTTATGTGGTGCACCCCTACAGGGAAGTTTATCTATTCGAATAGCCGTGATCTTCGGTAACAGGACGACTTGGAGTTGTACCTTGTCCTTATGACAAATAGAACCGGATACTTAATAAAACACACCCTTCCAAGTGCCAGATACAACCCGGTAATCACTCTCTAACAGGACGACGAGGAGGGGATCGCCGGGTAGGATTATGCTATGTGATGCTACTTGGTGAACTTACCATCTACTCTCTTCTACATGCTGCAAGATGGAGGTGGCCAGAAGCGTAGTCTTCGACATGATTAGCTATTCCCCTCTTATTCTGGCATTCTGCAGCTTCACCCACCGATATGGCCCTTTACACATATACCCATGCATATGTAGTGTAGCTCCTTGCTTGCAGTACTTTGGATGAGTACTCACGGTTGCTTTTCTCCCTCTTTTCCCCTTTCCTTCTACCTGGTTGTCGCAACCAGATGTTTGAGCCAGAGCCGACGCCACCATCGACGATGACTCCTACTACACGGAGGTGCCTACTACTATGTGCAGCCCGGACGATGACCAGGAGTAGTTAGGAGGATCCTGCATGGAGGCCCGCGCCTCTTTCGATCTGATCCCGCTTTGTGCTAGCCTTCTTACGGTTAACTTGTTTAACTTATGCCCGTACTCAGATATTGTTGCTTCCGCTGACTCGTCTATGATCGAGCACTTGTATTCGAGCCCTCGAGGCCCCTGGCTTGTATTATGATGCTTGTATGACTTATTTATATTTTAGAGTTGTGTTGTGATATCTTTCCGTGAGTCCCTGATCTTGATCGTACACGTTTGCGTGCATGATTAGTGTATGATTGAATCGGGGGCGTCACACTACTTGGCTGCCTCCTTGGCTGCCTCCCCTCTCCCCCACCTATATATGTATGTGGGGGGGGGGGGGCGCCTCTAGCACACCTCAGACTATTACATAGCCGTGTGCGGTGCCCCCCTCCACCGTTTACTCCCACGGTCATATCTTCATAGTGCTTAGGCGAAGCCCTGCGCAGATCACTTCACCATCACCGTCACCACACCGTCGTGCTGACGGAACTTGTCTACTTACTCGACATCTTGCTGGATCAAGAGGACGAGGGACGACATCGAGCTGAACGTGTGCAAAACTCGGAGGTGCCGTACATTCGGTACTTGATCGGTCGGAGCTAGAAGAAGTTCGACTACATCAACCGCGTTGTAGAACGCTCGCTTCGGTCTCACGAGCGCATATAGACACGCCTCCGCCTCGCTTCTATGCATCTCCTAGATAGATCTTGCGTGAGCGTAGGATTTTTTTTGAAATTGCATGCTACGTTTCCCATCATTTTGGTGTTCCTTCTTTGGTATGCCAGGAACTCACAACGACATCAACGTACTGTCTTGCTCCCCTGTCTTGGCCAAGCTTGTTGAAGGTCATTCTTCTCCGGTGAACTTCGAGGTCAATGGGCGGCACTACAACAAGGGATACTACCTAGCAGATGGCATCTATCCTAGATGGTCCACATTTGTGAAGAGTATCTCCAACCCTGTGCCAGGAGGCAAGAACTCCCACTTTGCCAAGTGTCAGGAGGCTTGCAGGAAGGATGTCGAGCGGGCATTTGGTGTGCTCCAATCTTGATTTTCTGTTGTCCGGTACCTCGCTCAGACCTGGTCGAAAGATCAAATGTGGGAGGTCATGACTTGCTGTGTCATCTTGCACAACATGATCATTGAGAGCGAGCAGGAAGAGCCAGTGTCAACCATATTGCAAGCAGGGTCCTCTTGCCCAAATTGATCACCAGACTTATGGAGGCTCAAGGGCAACGCCTAGCTCGACGTGTGATGAAATATGAGTTTTTGTTAAACTATATGATTTGTATTGATTTGTTGAACTATTTGATTTCTATTGATTTTCTGTGATGAACTATGTGATAAAAAATAGCTTATGTTGAATTTGTGCCGAAGCACGCAGAATATGGGCCGAAACTAGTCAATTTGCGCCGATAGTGGCCAATTTGCGCTGAAAGTGGGCCAATTTACGCCGAAAGTGGGCTAAAAAGTGGGCCAATTTACACCGAAAGTGGGCCAATTTGCGCCGGAAGTGGGCCGAAATCGGCGCCTGGGGGCGACTTGGGGGCGGCTGGGAACCTGACCGCCCCCACGCTGATTTTTCCGTCGACGGGCCCCCAGGCGGCACTATTTCAAGCCCCTGGGGGGCCAAACGGCTGGAGATGCTTTTAGAACAACGACTTTCGTATTATCTTCTACAACAAGTTTCGTCCGACTTTGGTGAGGGAGTGGTCAATGACGGTGGTGTGTCTTTGGTTTGCTCAAGTGCTTGTAGTGGTCGCTAGGTGGTCTATGAACGTGATTGTAATATTTTATTATTTCTGTGTTCTTTATATTACCATAACACATGTTGAATAGACCGGATGTTTTTCTGGTAAAAAAATGGAGGTCAAGATTTATAGAATACCTAAAAAATATCTTGATGCTTATTTTGAACGTTATTACTTTGGAATTCTGTAGGGCCCGAAAGTTAAAAATGATGTTTGGCAGGTGGTGCCAATATGCTATATAGACGATGTATGGATTCGTTGGATTTACTTTTTAGCATGATTAGCTCGATCATTAGATAGAAATCCTAAAATAAAAATGCTAGCGGAGTGGTTTCATTAGTCAAGCGAGGTCACTAGCACTAAGCCACTAACCACATGGAGCGGAGGACTGGTCCTGCGATGCACGAGAAGATTAAAAGGTGGAGCCGGTGCGCGTGGTCCTGGTCTACCTGAACCCCTCGTCCTCTCGTAGGGGTGCACGACAGCTTGAGGCCGTTGGGAGACGTGGGACGCGCCGGGGTGACACGTGTCCTGGACGGACGTTTCCCGGCGCGGGCCTGTGGGTCCACGTCAGTGTTGACCTTTTCCTTCCTCGTGGGTCGCGCCGGCACAGCCGTCCAGATGGCCACGGAGGGACTTGAACCAGGCCACGCGTGCGATTGGCAACGGACGCGGCTTGCCTGCGGCCTTGGCCTGCGACAATCGGTGCGACGCAGCCATCGCACGGCTGTGCGTGAGCCCCCTCCCGCTGCGGTTTTTCTTTTAGAAAAAAAAACAGAATACAGATCGTGATACTGATTGCCGTCTGTATGGATACATCCCTTATCCACATCCCTCTTCTTGGTCGGAACTCAAGCTCACCAAGCTTTCCATGTCCTCTGCCGCTCCTGCTCCTCGAGCCTCCAAGCACTTCCCGCCCATCAACCGGATGTCGTCGCGCTACTGGTGCGGCTTCTACTCTAAGGCGTGCGACTCACGATCTCACCCCATCCGGCTCCCGGTGGCCGCGCCGCCCGCGTCTTTCTTGAATCAAGATCCGGCTCGGTGGCCGCCGCCGTAATCGCCTGCTAAATCAAGATTCTTTTCGGCTAGCTAGCCAGCAGAGCCCGCCTGCTCGACCTAGTCGCATGCGAGTTCGGTGGGGACGGGATCCTCCATGCGCCGTGCTCGTGATCCGAGATGCGAGCCTAGCGGGAGCATGTGGGACGGCCACGCAAGAGGTTGGCGTGTCCTTGACAGATGCTCGGGCTTGTGGAGGAGGGGCCGAGTATAGAGGGGAAGGACATCAAGAATCAGCATCAGCGCCATCAATTTGGTACTCAGAGAGGAAGAAGAAAGGGACTGCAGCTCATACATGCAGTACGCATAACACAGGTAATTTCCTCTTCTTCTTGTACCATTCCCGTCTCATGCGTGTTAAATTCAGAGAAGGAGAGCTAGGTAGCAATTCCATTACTCTGCTTTCATTCAGTTAAGATGTGTGTTAAATTCAGAGAAGGGAGAGCTAATAGCAATTCCAGTACTCTGCTTTCATTCAGTTAAATTAAGATTCCTTGCATGCTGAATTCGGGCTGATTGTCAATCTGTTCTCTGCTCGCTCTATGCCTCTAAGTATGACATTTAGTTAGATTGTTCAGTGTACATATATTATGCATAATTGAAATGGATCATTGGGATCCCGGTCATCGTAACTTAAAATGAGAAGGATAGTTTAGAGGCTCATATGAGCACCATGCTTGTGGAAAATTGTTCATAGCTAATTCTATGAATTAGTACGCAATTAAAAAATATATGTGAACTAGTATATTTGATTGGGGACATTTAGTAGCATTCAGTTGATGGTACATACAAGTTCTAATAAAAATTATTTGCAACTTTGAAGTCAAAACACACATGAGATAAAACTCGCGACAACAAAATAGATCATGTTGGCTTTGGTTGATTGATGAAGGCTTGGTTTTGTCCTGTCATCATACTAGAGGTAGAGGTTCCAATGGTCCTTTGCACTGAGGGATTCTGCGCCGAGTGTTGCTGCTGTAAATAGGTAGACATGTGATTTGTCGGATGACCCTGGGCAGAAAGGTAGCAATTTCAGTTTCATTGAATTTGAGAAATTGGAAAACTTGGAAGCATGGAATGTTATACCAATGGAGTATAGTGTGGGTCTTGGGTCTGTGGTGGCATCAGGATGGTGTGACCAACTGATGGCTGCATTGTAGCATTTACAATAGATGTCGCCTTCTGTTGAAGAAGGAAGCCTTGATTTTCTCCTGTCATCGAACTATAGTTAGAGGCTCCAATGGCCTCTATCATGCAGGGATTCAAATCGAGTTCATTGTTGTAAAAGGTGTACTTGTGGTTTGTCGGATGACCACATGCACAAAGTAGCAACTATCGCCAAAGAAGTTTAAAACTGGAAAAGTCGAAAGGGTGGAATGTTGTACCACTGGAGTGTTGTGCGGTGCTTGGGTTTGTGGTTGCATCGGGAAGCTCGGACCAGCTGATGGCTGCATTGTAGCATTTAGGATAGGTGTTGGCTGAGCGAGTTCTGCTGCTGTAAATAGGTGGACATGTGGTATGACGGATGACCCTGTGCATAAAGTAGCAAAGTTCAGTTTCAATGAAGTTTAAAAAAATCGTAAACTTGAAAGAGTGGACTGCTTCTACCACTGTTGTGTCGTATGGTTGGAATCCCGCCAACAGTTGTTGGGTATGCGGTGGCATCGGGATGGTATTACCAATTGATGGTTGCATTGAAGCATTTAGGATAGTGTTGTAGTGTAATTGATATGCACCCATTTGGTTACCGAAAAGTTCCAAAGGACCCTGTTGAATATGATAGAAAAAGGTCAATACAATTGAGTGTTTTATAAGAAACAAGCAACAACGTTATACCGTTGAGAGGCCATGAGGTTGTAGTTGTACAATATCTTTTTTGTTCTTTTTCTTCTTTGAAGTTGCTTTCTCCGAAGGGGCCTATGAAAAATGATATGAAAGGTCAATAATGTTGAAGGTTTTATAGGACACAAAGCGACGAAGTATAATACCTTTGAGGTGCCATGAGGCTCTAGTTGTGCAATATCATCTGTGTTCCTTGTCTTCTTTGAAGTTGCTTTCTCAAATCCACCAACGGGCCTTTTTGATCCTTTGACAGTCTTCTCCTTGACCTTCATACCTTTTGGCTTTGCAAGCCCATCATTGTGTTTTGAAATTCTGCTACAGGGGATGTTCACTCCTGCTGCCACTGTAATGGTAAATATCAGTCATTGTTTGTCAATAGTCTAGGAAATTATTATTAGTATAATATGCACCTTCTTTAGTACATGAGTCTCCCAAATCTGGATCAGCTCTAATCTTCAAGCATTTCTCCACATCTTGTGCTAATTGCTCTGCAAATTTAGCAGCCTTATTGTATGAGTCTTCTGACTCAGCGGCACGAGCAGCTATTTTCAAGAACATTCTGCATAGTTCCTTGTAGCGATTGGACATTCTTGCTTTTAGGTTCTCATGCGGGTCGCATTTGCTTGTTATATCTAGAACTTTGGCATCAATTGTCCATCTTTTCAAGATATATTCTCCAGGGATATGCTTGATATTATTAATATCAAGTACCTTTAAGCAATGAGAGCAAAGGATTCCAGAAAACTCGAACCTTTTGCAGCTGCAACTAACCTTTTCTTCTTTTGGAATGAATCTAACAACATGCTCCCGTTGTGTGCCATGAAATTTTACTATATAAATCCTCAACTCTGTGTCACTTTCATCACAAAGCAATGTGTCGTAGTTCAGAGTCCGAAGCACTTGATCTTGAAACATCTTGAATATTGCTGGAGTATATGTAGCTGCAGCTTGTGTTAGCATATGGCTTGATTCAGCCTTCAACTTTGGAGTAGATTGTGTTGCTTTAAAGTCATACTTCACCTCTTCACATCTTTTATCTGAAACTAGCCGTTCAAAATGCTCAAAGAAAGTAAGCATGTCATATTTAACACTAATGTACCTCTTTAGTTCATTGTTCATGCTTTCACTTCACAGGTAGTGCTCATGTGGGCAGAGAACGATTTTTACCATATACTAGTGCCCACTGTTCTTTCTTCTCAAATAGCCTTTGCAACCATGCATTGTCACCTAGTCCATACTTGTCAATCATTTTATTCCATGCACTTACAAATTCATCTTCCTCTTCTATATCATATATACAATGTTGAAAATCAACATTGAATTTCTTATATTCATCAACAACTCCAGCGAGATGCTTGCAAGCATTTTGATTCATATGCCAGACGCAAAGTCTATGGTGAGAATGAGGGAACACTTTACGGATTGCCTTTGCCATTGCTGCATCTTCATCGGTGAGAATTGTACGTGGATGTTTCCCAGACATAACTTTTAGGAAAGTTCTAAAAAGCCAAGCAAAACTTGCAGCAGTTTCATCATAGAGAAGTGCGGCGCCAAAGACAACAGTTTTTTGATGATTATTCACCCCAACAATCAAACCAAATGGGCGTCCATCATCTAGTTTCCTGTATGTGGTGTCAAAGCATATAACATCGCCGAATAACGCGTAGTCTGATACCATTTTCGAGTCAGTCCAAAAAATATTAGTTATCAACTCATCTTCATCAACTTGAATTGAATAGAAGAAGTTGACATCTTCTGAGACCTTCTTCTCCATGTACTCTAATACTCCCCCTGTGTCACCATGCTTTGCTTTTATTGTTCTCTTTGAGTACAAACGATTTTTCAAATCTTCACGTATAAAGCCAAGGTTTTCACTTCCACATGCTTCCTTGGCCATCAAATCGAATGTTGCTTTATTTGAAATGCCTACTGACTTTGCAACCTCGGCATTTGCTATATGTGCTTCTGTTACTTTTCTCTGGGATCTCAAGTACTGGGCCATGATTCCTTGAGCAAGAGTGTGGTTATGTGATGCCTCGAATTCATACACATAATAAAAACCATTTTTAAGGCTTATCTTCATATGAGCATTACAACCACATCGTGTTTCAGGCCTACTTTAACTGAATGTGTCCTCTCTTTTATCTTCTTGCCGGTGGCCTGTGAGTTGTAGTAATTGTCTCAGAGCATAAATAAGTGGATAGAATCAAAACAAATTAGAAGTAACATGTACCTTGACGAGAGCATGTAAATGTGCGTTGCTGAAATACAGAAGAGTTCTTCACTTTATGGCCACTACTTCTTCTGATGCTGAAACCGATAGTTTCAGCATACTTGTTATAAAATAAATAAGCTTCCTCTTCAGACAAAAATGTCATGCCAAGCTTTGGTACCCTTTCATCACTGTGATCTTCTGTGGTTTGTTGCGAATCCTGTATCAATTAAGATTCAATTTAGTTAATCCACAAACATGGCAAGTGGCAATCATATTTCCCTACCACAAGGTTTGATCAACCGATTCATGAATCATATTTATCTGTCTTACAATCATATTCGTCTTGGGAAACATGCAGTGCATTGAGGGACCAATAATGTAGTAGTCTTAAGGTTTAGAGGAGAAATCAAGATGGACCCTGCAATCCTTGTTGTATTTTTATTTCATATCATTATACGGTTTGTGCAAGAACGTCTTCTCATCCAATTAAATGTGAAAATCAGGGTACTGTTACATGCTCCTACTTTGTTTTTCGAAATGCAACAAAAGTACGTAACTAACTTCTTGTCGTTGTTTCAAGATCTGCAGATTGTGGTCGCTAGTCATGGTTTCTGTACAAGTTCTAAAATGGTACAGCAGGAGAATTTGCGGTGATTCATCGTGAAGCAAGTTCTAAAACGGTACAGCAGGAGAATTTGCCGGTGATTCATCGTGAAGAACCGAGTGCGATTTCTTACTTTTGATGACTGAGAATCATCGGGAGCATCCTGGTTCCCCGGACCACTTCTTGGAGAAGCCACCGGGGACGTGAGACTCGAAGAAGCCATCAGGGACGGGATTCCTTGGCTGCCCAATTCAAGAGGAGAATTTTCCTGTGCTTTCCCTGGTCAAGGCGCCATTGATTGTTCTGCCGAGGTTGTAGGTCTCTCTCTCGCCTTCAGGAGTATATTTTGGCGCGCTTTTCTGCATATGCGGATCTGTTTCGCGGGCATTTTCTGGATATGTTACACAGGCGATGAGTTTTTTTTTCACTTGATTTTTGTTGAGTATTAATGGTGCGAGAGTATTACGGAACGAAATAGGTATCACGATCTGTATTCTGGGTTTTTTTTCAAGAGAAAACCGCAGCGGGAGGGGGCTCACGCACAGCTATGCGATGGCTCCGTCGCACCGATTGTCGCACGCCAAGGCCGAAGGCAAGCCGCGTCCATTGGCAACAGCCCCACGCGCCAGATCAGCAAGATCACGTGGGCTTCCTGCCTGGCGTGGCCCACGGGAATCCGCAGTGCAGATTCCGCGAAGATGACGAGGAGATCTGCAGCTGCAAGCAAAATTACCGAGCGGAAAGAGTGAGAGAATAGATCAGATTCCCCTGCCTTGTTTATTCCCGTGAATGAAAGCGATCTGCGCTGCGATTTAGTTGCGCTAAAGCGTGAGTACTAATTAAAGAATGGTATACTTATTTGTTTGGGGATTTTGTCCGGCCATCCGATCACTGGATCGTTGCAAGGGCAAGGCGGCTCTGCGTGCATGCTCACTCGGAATCTTCTCGCATGTGTGTCAAATCGATTGTGCTTCAACCATCAATTATCTATCCAAGACAGCAAGCATAGCAGCATCGTTGAGAGAGAGAGAGAGAGAGAACAAAGCGAGACAAATAAAGAAGTATGCTAAGTATCTCGTCAAGTTGAGTAGGGAATCTTGAGCTAACCCTTTCCCTTTTCTCGGCTAGAGACTGGACACTCCAATCACAACAAAAAATGCTTTGCATTTTCGTTTAGCACTCGCAGTAGCAACTAGCAACTTGCACCTAGTTCACGAAAATTTTAAAAGAACTGCGGAAAGGACCGTAGAATTATATTAAAGCCAAACAGTGGTATAAAGCACGCAAACTGAAAAGAAATTACAACCAGGTTCTTGGGAACCCGCCATCCATTTCTTTCAGAAATTCCATTGAAGCCCACCGCCTTAGAATATATTCATTTTACATCTCTTTTTGAAACTCAACGTGCTTTGCTTCAGTAGTGGATGATTATTGGATCATTGGAGCCGTCGCTTTCGGTGGCTAGTGGATCACGTCGATGACTGACAGATAATCGTTGGTTTCTGTTGCACGTGTCGTTTTTTTTTCAGGTCCAAGAGTTTTGAGTTTCTTTTTAACATCAGTACAGACACAAACGCTCATATACACGAGCGTACACTCATTCCTATGAACGCACACATATTCTATTCTTATGAGCACCTTCGAAAGACTGAGCCGACATATCTTCTTGAGATTTACAAAGTTACCGTAGGCGCCTCGTCGTCGACGGAAACGTCTCCTCCGACTGAATGCGTATCACCGGAAATCCTAAAATAAATCCAGGAATAAATGCGAGCACCAGGATTTGAACCCTGGTAGGCTGGGGATACCAAAGTCACTCTAACCATCCAACCACAGGTTGGTTCGCGTTTTGAGTTGTTTGTTTGTTCCAGTCCCGAATACGACATCACGTGTGCCAGAATGGGCTGCGTGCGGGAATGTGTACCAGACACAGACCCACTATCATGAACAATGCACAAGCTAGCGCAACCACGCCCCCCCGCCCCCTATTTGCCCGGCCCATAATCGGGGCTGGACGTACATCTAATGATCTTCGTATCTTATGAGAATAAAATTACTCTTGTTCTTTTGGCGGTGTCATGAGGTTAGAGAGTTTTCTGTCTTCACAGTTTATGTTAATGTGTTAAGTTTTTTTTGTCGGTTTGTTTCTTTGTGGAGGTGAAATCCTCCATCCGCACCATGGTGAAGATATCGTGATTTGACGCACTTCTAGGGATCATCCCTGACCCAAGTACGTTCATCGATCAAGACTTCTCATCTTTTTTGATGAGCGACTCAAGGCACTTCCAAGAACATTATTGGTAATGTTCGTGCGAGTGAAAGAGAGACAACATCGTTGCCCCAGCCCAATTATAGCCTCTTCACCAAAGTCTTTGGAGTATTTCTTCTATCAGAGATTGATACCGCGAAGAAGATGTTTCCAAAAGTTTTCTTTGCAACTCTTTGTTTTAGGAGTTACTTTGTATTTTCCTGGATCTTAGATCCAAATCAGTGTACCTGTAATTGTTATGAGTATGAATAAAATTACAGGTGTTTCCCGACAAAAACCTTTTTATGTCCTCGCTTTTGTTATTTTTTCATTTCATTTTTTTCTTCTTTAAAATAATTTGAGGTTTAAATAAACCAAATATATCAATAAATTTGGAAAAATGTTAAAGAAATCACAAAATGCTCCTTGCAAAATTGTTATGAGTATTTTCATAAAATGTATGCACATTTAGAGAGAATGTTCACGATTTTGGAAAAAGAAAATGTTCAGGAAACAAAAAAAATTGTTCATGATTTTTAAAAATGTTTGCGTATTCCAATTTTTCCATAAACTAAAAAATGCTCATGTATTTTTAAAATGTGCAAAACAATTAAAAAATGTTCATGAACTACAAAAAAAGTTTTCGATTCAATTTTTGAACTGATTTAAAAAATTAGCATGATTGGAAAATTTCATATGTTTCAAAATTTGTTCGTAAAAATTCTTGTGAACTTAAAAAATTGTTCCCAATTTTTGAAAAAAATCACAAGTTTCAGAAATTGTTCAAGAATATCACAAAAACATTAACGAACCTATAAAAAAAGTTTATGTATTCAGAAAATGTTTACTATTTAGTTTTTTTTACAAAACTGGTTCTGGGAAAGTTCTACAATCTTCCCAAGGGTTAAAACACTATATTGTGCCGGCCCAAACAATGTTTGAAAATGCATGAATGACATTTATTTAATATTTGCTTTAATAACTACTATTTTTCATACATGTTGTAAATTTTTTAATGCAGCTGGACTATTTTTTCATTCATGTTTAACCTTTTTCCAAATAATTGATGAATATTATATTTTCAAATATATGTTTAGATATCTATTTTGAACATGTATGTCCGTTTTAATACACATCTGTACATTTCTTGTATACATCCAAAACATTTTCAACTTGATTATTTTTGTAAAATACAAGATTAATAAATTTTAAATATGGATTTTGATGTCTAATTTTATCTTACATATTGTACATTTTTCGTATACATATTATTATTTTTATAAATGCTTGCATTTTTAAATACTTTGTTAACTTTAATTATAACGTATGTTTCAAGTATTCATTTCTCATAGACATCTTACATTTTTCATATAGACCTGAATCATTTTTTATACATGTTTAACATTTTTAAATACATGATTAACATTTTCTAAATACTTGTTTTGATGACTACTTTTTCCACACATTGTACATTATTCGTGTACACGAGGAACATTCTTTTTACATATGTTTAATATTTTCTCAAATACTCCCTCTGTACAAGAAAAACGGTCGCAACTCTTAACTAATTGATGCACAATTGTGGTTAACAGGTACAACAGTTTTCCAGGACCGGGGGTGTCATGATTATCATTTTTTAATGTGTGATGGACATTTTTATAAAACTAAAAGAAAAATAGGAAAATGAAAATAAAAACAAAAGAGAAAAAAATGGAAACAAAACTTTAAAACAGAAAAGATAAACAAAAGAAGAAAAAAAAGTGGGCAGACGTGAGCACTACATGGCCGTCCCACAAATCGGTTGCCTTCAGGCCAGGCAAGCTACCGCCTCGCATTAGGCGGGACATAGCCGCGCCCGCTGTATGAAGAAATCCGCCGGTATACTGATTCAAATGCAAGAAACTAGTTATTTGAGCTTGAGGACATGCTTCCAGAACATAAGTACGTCAAGGTAATGGTGACACTTTGGGCAATTTGGGAAGTCAGAAGGGATGTGATCAATGAACAAAAATTTCGGTCACCTTTTGTTACAAGTGGTTTCATATCAAAATTCATATCTGATCTAGAGACGGACGCCGTAAGGATGAGTTTGCACCAACCAGTCCAGCCGTCTATTCTACGAACATGGTGGACCCCCCTCCTAGTGGGAGTGTTAAAGAAAATGTGAACGGTGCTATCTCTGAAAACTTACGGAAGTGCGCAGCTACAACAATATATATCGTGGAGAAGACAGAAGCTTCATGGGGGCTTCAGTCCTGGTTATTCCAGGGAACATGGAACCTGCAACTGTCGAAGCTGTAGCATGCAGGGAAGCGCTTTGCCTTGCGCAAGATCTAGGTTTAAACTCAATGGTGGTCGCATCTGATTGTGCAAGTGTTGTGAGGAGTATTGGAGAAGGATCACCGGTGGAGAATGCAATGATCATTAGACAGATCAGGGATATGAAAGATGGGCGGGATGATATAATCTTCAAGTTTGAAAGTAGGCAGTGTAATGGGGATGCACATAATATTGCTAGGAGCCACCTGACTATCTCCTGCTCCCATGCGGCGCCGCCGTGCCGCACTGGAGCGCCCCCACTGGCCCCTCCTCTCGTTCACTCCAGCGCCTCCTCCTCCCGCAAGCAAAGGTTGTGTTCTACAGCAGTGGCGGCGACGTTTCTCCTCAGCCCGCGCTTCGGCCAGGATGGCGGAGGCCCGTGATGGTCGGATCTACGACAGTGTGTGAGGGGCGGCGTCGGCTAGGCCGCCGGCGGCGTACGATGGCAGGTCCAGCGGCGGCGCTCGATCTGGGACTAGATGGGCTTTGGCGGGCCGTAACCTCGTGTACCTTTCCGTCAATGGCTTGGTGTCCCTGGGATCGACTTGCAACTCAAGTACTGCTGGGAATGTAGTATTTCAAAATTTCCTACGATCCCACAAGATCTATCTAGGAGAAGCATAGCAACGAGCCGGGAGAGTGTGTCCACGTACCCTCATAGACCGAAAGCGGAAGCATTTAGTAACGTGGTTGATGTAGTCAAACGTACGACACCTCCGCGATCTGCACACGTTCAGCTCGGTGACGTCCCTCGAACTCTTGATCCAGTTGAGGCCGAGTGAGAGTTTCGTCAGCACGATGGCGTGGTGACGGTGATGATGAAATTACCGGCACAGGGCTTCGCCTAAGCAGTACGACAATATGACCGAGGTGTAAAACTGTGGAGGGGGGCACCGCACACGGCTAAAGATCAACTTTTATGTGTTCTATGGTGCCCCCTGCCCCCGTATATAAAGGAGGGAGAGGGAGAGGCAGCCGGCCCTAGGGGGGCGCGCCAAGGGTGTGGAGTCCTACCAGGACTCCCTAGTCCTAGTAGGATTCCACCTCCCATACGGAGTAGGAAAGGGGGAAGGGAGAAGGAGAAGGAAGGGGGGGTGGCTTCTCCTAGTCCTAATCGGCCTCCTGCCCAAGGGGGGGGGCGCACCAGCCCCTTGTGGGCTGGTGTGCTTCCCTCTTATGGCCCATAAGGCCCATAACTTCTCCCGGGGGGTTCAGGTAACCTCCCGGTACTCCAGAAAAATGCCCGAACCACTCGAAACCATTTCGATGTCCAAATGCAACCTACCAATATATGAATCTTTACCTCTCGACCATTTCGAGTCTCCTCGTCATGTCCGTGATCTCATCCAGGACTCCGAACAAGCTTCGGTCATCAAATCACATAACTCATAATACAAATCATCATCGAACGCTAAGCGTGCGGACCCTACGGGTTCGAGAACTATGTAGACATGACCGAGACACATATCCGATCAATAACCAATAGCGGAACCTAGATGCTTATATTGGCTCCTACATATTCTACGAAGATCTTTATCAGTCAAACCACGTAACAACATACGTTGTTCCCTTTGTCATCGGTATGTTACTTGCCCGAGATTCGATCGTCGGTATCATCATACCTAGTTCAATCTCGTTACCGGCAAGTCTCTTTACTCGTTCCGTAATACTTCATCCCACAACTAACTCATTAGTCACATTGCTTGCAAGGCTTATAGTGATGAGCATTACCGAGAGGGCCCAGAGATACCTCTCCGAAACACGGAGTGACAAATCCTAATCTCGATCTATGCCAACCCAACAAATACCCTCGGAGACACCTGTAGAGCATCTTTATAATCACCCATTTACGTTGTGACGTTTGATAGCACACAAAGTGTTCCTCCGGTATTCGGGAGTTGCAAATCTCATAGTCTGAGGAACATGTATAAGTCATGAAGAAAGCAGTAGCAATGAAACTGTACCGATTATAATGCTAAGCTAACGAATTGGTCTTATCCATCACATCATTCTCCTAATGATGTGATCCCATTCATCAAATGACAACACATGTCTATGGTTAGGAAACATAACCATCTTTGATAAACGAGCTAGTCAATTAGAGGCATACTAGGGACACTTTGTTTTGTCTATGTATTCACACATGTACTAAGTTTCCGGTTAATAAAAATCTAGCATGAATAATAAACATTTATCATGATATAGGAAATATAAATAAATAACAACTTTATTATTGCCTCTAGGGCATATTTCCTTCAGTCTCCCACTTGCACTAGAGTCAATAATCTAGTTCACATCGTCATGTGATTTAACACCAATAGTTCACATCTTTATGTGATTAGTTCACATCTCCATGTGACCAACACCCAAAAGGTTTACTAGAGTCAATAATCTAGTTCACATCGTTATGTGATTTAACACCCAAAGAGTACTAAGGTGTGATCATGTTTTGCTTGTGAGAGAAGTTTAGTCAACGGGTCTGCCACATTCAGAGCCGCATGTATTTTGCAAATTTCTATGTCTACAATGCTCTGCACGGAGCTACTCTAGCTAAATGCTCCCACTTTCAATATGTATCCAGATCGAGACTCAGAGTCATCCAGATCGGTGTCAAAGCTTGCATCGACGTAACTCTTTACGACGAACTCTTTATCACCTCCATAACCGAGAAATATTTCCTTATTCCTCTAAGGATAATTTTGACCGTTGTCCAGTGATCTACTCCTAGATCACTATTGTACTCCCTTGCCAAACTCAAGGCAGGGTATACAATAGGTCTGGTACATAGCATGACATACTTTATAGAACCTATGGTTGAGGCATAGGGAATGACTTTCATTCTCTCTATCTTCTGCCGTGGTCGGGCTTTGAGTCTTACTCAACTTCACACCTTTGCAACACAGGCAAGAACTCCTTCTTTGATTGTTCCATTTTGAACTACTTCAAAAACTTTTCAAGGTATGTACTCATTGAAAAACTTATCAAGCGTCTTGATCTATCTCTATAGATCTTGATGCTCAATATGTAAGCAACTTCACCGAGGTCTTTCTTTGAAAAACTCCTTTCAAACACTTCTTTATGCTTTCCAAAAAATTCTACATCATTTCCGATCAACAATATGTCATTCACATATACTTATCAGAAAGGCTGTAGTGCTCCCACTCATTTTCTTGTAAATACAGGCTGCACCGCAAGTCTGTATAAAACTATATGCTTTGATCAACTCATCAAAGCGTATATTCCAACTCCGAGATGCTTGCACCAGTCCATAGATGGATCGCTGGAGCTTTGCACACTTTGTTAGCACCTTTAGGATCGACAAAACCTTCTGGTTGCGTCATATACAACTCTTCTTTAAAAAATCCATTAAGGAATGCAGGTTTTACATCCATTTGCCAAATTTCATAAAATGCGGCAATTGCTAACATGATTCGGACAAACTTTTAAGCATCGATACAAGTGAGAAAATCTCATCATAGTCAACACCTTGAACTTGTCGAAAACATTTTTGCAACAATTCGAGCTTTGTAGATAGTATTACTACCATCATCGTCCGTCTTCCTCTTGAAGATCCATTTATTCTCAATGGCTCGCCGATCATCGGGCAAGTCAATCAAAGTCCATACTTTGTTCTCATACATGGATCCTACCTCAGATTTCATGGCCTCAGGCCATTTCGCGGAATCTGGGCTCATCATCGCTTCCTCATAGTTCGTAGGTTCGTCATGGTCAAGTAACATGACCTCCGGAACTGGATTACCGTACCACTCTGGTGCGGTACCTTACTCTTGTTGACCTCTGATGTTCGGTAGTAACTTGATCTGAAGTTTCATGATCATCATCATTAGCTTCCTCATTGACTGGTGTAGGAATCACAGGAACTGATTTCTATGATGAATACTTTCCAATTCCGGAGCAGGTACTATTACCTCATCAAGTTCTACTTTCCTCCCACTCACTTCTTTCGAGAGAAACTCCTTCTCTAGAAAGGATCCATTCTTAGCAACAAATATCTTACCTTCGGATCTGTGATAGAAGGTGTACCCAACAGTTACTTTTGGGTATCCAATGAAGACGCAGTTCTCCGATTTGGGTTCGAGCTTATCAGGTTGAAGCTTTTTCATATAAGCATCGCAGCCCCAAACTTTAAGAAACGATAGCTTAGGCTTCTTGCCAAACCACAATTCATATGGTGTCGTCTCAACGGATTTAGATGGTGCCCTATTTAACATGAATTTAGCTATCTCTAATGCATAACCCCAAAACGATAGTGGTAAATCGATAAGAGACATCACAGATCGCACTATATCTAATAAAGTACGGTTACGATGTTCGGACACACCATTACGCCGTGGTGTTCCAGGTGGCGTGAGTTGCGAAACTATTCCAATTGTTTCAAATGAAGACCAAACTCATAACTCAAATATTCGCCTCCGCGATCAGATCGTAGAAACTTTATTTTCTTGTTACGATGGTTTTCCACTTCACTCTGAAATTCTTTGAACTTTTCAAATGTTTCAGACTTATGTTTCATCAAGTAGATATACCCATATCTGCTCAAATCATCTGTGAATGTTAGAAAATAACGATACCCACCGCGAGCCTCAACACTCATCCGACCGCATACATCAGTATGTATTATTTCCAAGAAGTCAGTTGCTCATTGTTCCGGAGAACGGAGTCTTAGTCATCTTGCCCATGAGGCATGGTTCACAAGCATCAAGTGATTCATAATCAAGTGATTCCAAAAGCCCATCAACATGGAGTTCCTTCATGCGCTTTACACTAATATGACCTAAACGGCATTGCCACAAATAAGTTGCACTATCATTATTAACTTTGCATCTTTTGGCTTCAATATTATGAATATGTGTATCACTATGATCGAGATTCAATAAACCACTTATATTGAGTGTATGTCTGTACAAGTTTTATTCATGTAAATAGAATAACAATTATTATTTGACTTAAATGAATAACCGTATTGCAATAAACATGATCCAATCATATTCATGCTCAACGCAAACACCAAATAACATTTATTTTAGGTTCAACACTAATCCTGAAGGTAAAGGGAGCGTGCGATGGTGATCTTATCAACCTTGGAATCACTTCCAACACACATCATCACCTCGCCATTACCTAGTCTCTATTTATTTTGCAACTCCTATTTCGAGTTACTACTCTTAGCAACTGAACCAGTATCAAATACCGAAGGGTTGCTATAAACACTAGTAAAGTATACATCAATAACATGTATATCAAATATACCTTTGTTCACTTTGCCATCCTTCTTCTCCGCTAAGTATCCAGGGCAGTTCCACTTCCAGTGACCATTTCCTTTGCACTAGAAGCACTCAGTTTCAGGCTTGGGTCTAGCTTTGGGCTTCTTCATGGGAGTGGCAACTTGCTTGTCATTCTTCTTGAAGTTCCCTTTCTTTCCCTTTCCCTTTTTATTAAAACTAGTGGTTTTGTAAACGATCAACACTTTATGCTCTTTCTTGATTTCTACCTTCGTTGATTTCATCATCGCAAAGAGCTCGGGAATCGTTTTCGTCATCCCTTGCATATTATAGTTCATCACGAAGTTCTAGTAACTTGGTGATAGTGACTAGAGAACTCTGTCAATCACTGTCTTATCTAGAAGATTAACTCCCACTTGATTCAAGCGATTGTAGTACTCAGACATTATGAACACATGCTCACTAGTTGAGCTATTCTCCTCCATCTTGTAGGCTAAGTACTTTGTCAGAGGTCTCATACCTCCCGACTCGGGCATGAGTCTGAAATACCAATTCCAGCTCTTGGAACATCTCATATGCTCCGTGGCATTCAGAACATTTTTGAAATTCCGGTTCTAAGCCGTAAAGCATGGTGCACTAAACTATCAACTAGTCATCATACCGAGCTTTGTCAAACGTTCATAACGTCTGTATCTGCTCCTGTAATAGGTCTGTCACCTTGCGGTGCATCAAGGACATAATTCTTCTATGTAGCAATGAGGATAATCCTCAGATCACGGACCAAGTCCGCATCATTGCTACTATCATATTTCAACTTATTTTTCTCTAGGAACATATAAAAAATAAACGGGGAGCTACATTGCCAGCAATTGATCTACAACATAGTTATGCAAATACTATCAGGACTAAGTTCATGATAATTTAAAGTTTAGTTAATCATATTACTTAATAACTCCCCCTTAGATAGACATCCCTCTAGTCATCTAAATGATCACGTGACCCAAATCAACTAAACCATGTCCGATCATCACGTGAGATGGAGTAGTTTCCAATGGTGAACATCACTATGTTGATCATATCTACTATATGATTCACGCTCGACCTTTCGGTCTCAGTGTTCCGAGGCCATATCTGCATATGCTAGGCTCGTCAAGTTTAACCCGATTATTCTGCGTGTGCAAAACTGGCTTGCACCCGTTGTATGTGAACGTAGAGCTTATCACACCCAATCATCACGTGGTGTCTCAGCACGAAGAACTGTCACAATGGTGCATACTCAGGGAGAACACTTATACCTTGAAATTTTAGTAAGGGATCATCTTATAAAGCTATCGTCATACTGAGCAAAATAAGATGCATAAAAGATAAACATCACATGCAATCAAAATATGTGACATGATATGGCCATCATCATCTTGTGCCTTTGATCTCCATCTTGAAAGTACCGTTATGATCACCATCGTCACCAACATGACACCATGATCTCCATCATCTTGATCTCTATCAACGTGTCGTCACATGGTCGTCTCGCCAACTATTGTTTTTTGCAACTATTGCTATCGCATAGCGATAAAGTAAAGCAATTACATGGCACTTGCATCTTATGCAATAAAGAGACAACCATAAGGCTCCTGCCAGTTGTCGATAACTTTACAAAACATGATCATCTCATATAACAATTTATATCTCATCACGTCTTGACAATATCACATCACAACAAACCCTGCAAAAACAAGTTAGACGTCCTCTACTTTGTTGTTGCAAGTTTTACGTGGCTGCTACGGGCTTCTAGCAAGAACTGTTCTTACCTACGCATCAAAACCACAATGATTTTTCGTCAAGTGTGTTGTTTTAACCTTCAACAAGGACCGGGCGTAGTCAAACTTGATTCAACTAAAGTTGGAGAAACTGACACCCGCTAGCCACCTGTGTGCGAAGCACGTCGGTAGAACTAGTCTCATGAACGTGGTCATGTAATGTCGGTCCGGGCCGCTTCATCCAACAATACCTCCGAATCAAAGTAAGACGTTGCTAGTAAGCAATATGACTATATTCGCCCACAACTCTTTGTGTTCTACTCGTGCATATGACATCTACACATAGACCTAGCTCGAATGCCCCTTCTAGCGACCCGACCTCAGACAGTCAAGTCTCTGTGCTTTAGTGTCATCCCTGGATCGTTATTGCTGACACACAGAGTACTCGAGGATCTATAACAGAGTTCAATCACACACTTATTACATCGAGTGTCTCAAAATGAGTACTTATTACCATAATATGGCTGAAGGCCATCTAAATAAGATAACCACGGAAGCATCGAAGATAAATGAGTCCATCCAACTCCACGGCAATACTGAGAGCATGACAACGACCTAGCGCACCTTACTCTTCATCTGAAAATTCTGCAACATAATGCGTTGCAGCAGTGTAGGTCAGCACATGGAATATGCTGGCAAGATAACACTATAGAATAATGAACAAAATAACAACTATCACTACATGCATGTTTGGCTGGTGGAGGCTCTATGGTTATCATTTGCATAAAGCTAATTTCTCCCTACAACGAAGGAATATATATTATTTAACTACAAAGTTTGTTGAAAATATTGAGAAGGTGCCCCCAACTCAATCCCAAAAATAATATTACTAACCCAACAAATTAATTAAGTAAAGTGATGAGATCAAATCAATAGTTCAAGTACCTGATACTCAAGATGTCCATAACCAGGGACAGCGCTAACCATGATTAGTTTATACACTCTGCAGAGGTTTGCGCACTTTTCCCCACAAGACTCGATCTCCTCTGTTGTATTTCTCGCACTTAAAGATGTTTGAGAAGCGGATGATCGAGACACAGTATTTCCGAAGAGGTCCCCTTAACCGATAGATAGGCCGGTACACCTACAATCCCCTAGATCTGCTAGCCCATCATGGAAAGGTTTCCCACAACTTACTCAACTATGCCAGAGCCCATAATGGCTTGTGGTTGCACAAGGAAGTTTCTAGCATGAATAATCTTATGATCCCTTTGAGCCTAGGTGGCAAACCATAGGATGATCACACGGGTACCCCGGGATCTCCTAGGACAACACTGGTATAACCCCAGGTGCCCACAACCAATCCACCCAAATATGTATTAAAGTAGCCACCTTAAGTTTCCCTTAGTTAAATACAAGCTCTCACATATTTCATGAATCTCACAACCAATCCACGTCTACGAGCATAGCAAACTAGTATAAGCATAACGGATAATACCCGAGGTTTGATATAAGACAATAGGTTCCTACCTCATCAACTAGTTCCCAAATGCCCACATGTTATCGAAACCTACTCATGCAATGTTTGAGGTTTGAAACTAATGCATAAAAACTGGGTAATAAAGGGATATGATCAAAGTATTACTTGCCTTGCTGACGATTGGAAAACCCTAGAGATTCGTAGTAGCACGCTTCGCACTCCGGAAACTCTATCATGAACAAACAATAGCATACATAAGAACTCAAGCATAAGATGCAGAGGTAAGACCTAAATAAGAGATCTAAACAGAAATTTCAAGCAAAGAGCTTCGATTTGCAAAAAGAATCAATCGAATCAGAGTTACGAAACATAAACTACGCTCAAAAGAAGTTCAAATTCAAATCTGCTTGAAACCAAATTTTAAATTTTCATAATCATATTCAAGTTTATTATCTGAACAGAGGGGATCAAGACGAAGAATTTGGCATTGGTTTCGTTGGATTTGGATAAACGAGCAAAAAGTTGTGAGGGTTTAAAGATCAGGGGCTAATGTGTAAGAAAACTAATCGCGGATAGGTCCCTGGCTGAAAATAAACAGAAAAAGAAAAATCTATCGGACGAACGTCCGCTAACAGAGACCAACAAACGAATTCATTTGTTAACAGATCTAAACGGGTGAACGTTCGCTAATTAACGAAAACAATAAAATAAAATAGATCTAATCAAAAACAAAAAAAAACCCGTAGAAACCGATCGGTTTTTACCGGTTCAAGTGAAAAGACTGGTGGCGTTGCTCCGGTGAGGCGATGGCGAGGCGGCGCGGCACGACAGCAGGGCTGCGGGGAGCGGCATGGCAGCGGGTTGAGGCGGCGGCGGCGGTGCTATATAAAGGCCCCGGTGGGTGTCCGACTTGGGGGAGGGGCGAGGCCGAGGCGGAGTCCGGCCGGACTCCGGCGGCGGCGGCTTCCGTGCGGGAGTCGAACTCGGGGAGGCGACGGCGGCTTGGGCCGGCTGGGCTTCGGCCTAGTCGGTCGAAGAGTTTTTTTAAATTCGCCGCGAAGAAAAATCAAAAATAAAATAAATAAAGATCGTAAAATTCCAAAAATAATTTTCGCGATCCTCTCCTAATAAAGGACAACGTCAACATTTTTCTAGGCTAAAATGCAATTTTTAAAAATGCATTTCCCCCCTAATTTAACCAAATAAAATCTCAAATAAAAATTCAAATAATATATATATTTTTATTCAAAATTAGATTTCCATTATTTCTCAGCTGTTTTGATGAAGTCATATTATCTTGTCTCTCTATTTTATTTATTTTGAAATAATTGGAAAATAATTTCAAATAAAAATCACCTTGATCCAATTTACCAATTTTTGAAAATTCAAAAATGGAATTTTATGGAAACCTCCAACTCTCTCAAATGGTCCTTGAGTTTCTTAAGGTCTTTAGGATCAAAATGTCCAAATAAACCAAATTCAAAATGCTCAAAATATGGATGCATATGATGACCTAATGATTAACATCCAAATTGAAAATTGGGATGTTACAAACCTACCCCCCTTAGGATGAATCTCGCCCTCGAGATTTGGGTTGGCTAGAAAATAAGTGTGGGTGGTCTTTCCGTAGGTCTTCTTCTCGCTCCGAGGTGGCTTCCTCCTCAGTATGGTGGCTCCACTGAACTTTGCAAAACTTGATGACCTTGCTGCGTGTAACTCGGCTGGCAATCTCGAGAATCTTGACGGGTTTCTCCTCGTAGGTTAGGTTACTCTCCAACTGAATTGCTTCCAGGGGCACTGTTTCTCTCAGAGGAATATCGGCCATCTCTGCATGGCACGTCTTCAACTGGGAAACGTGAAACACATCATGAATTCCTGACAAACCTTCGGGTAACTCCAACTTGTAGGCAACTTCACCCGTACGTTCCAAAATTCGGTATGGTCCTACAAATCTTGGCGCTAACTTTCCTTTGACTCCAAATCGTTTAACTCCTCAAAGTGGTAACACACGGAGAGATGCTCTGTCTCTGACTTCATAGGCTACCTCCTTGTGTTTAGTGTCAACATAACTCTTCTGCCTGGACTGAGCTACCTTCAGTCTATCGCGAATTAACTTAATCTTCTCTTCAGACTCTCTGATTAAGTCTCGTCCGAACAATTGGCGGTCTCCAACTTCATCCCACATCAACGGTGTCCTGCACCTCCTTCCATACAAAGCTTCAAAAGGTACCATCTTCAAACTAGCTGTTGTTGTACGAGAACTCTGCGTAAGGCAAATTATCGTCCATAATCTAGCGCACAAGCTCTCAACATGTCCTCTAGAATCTGATTGACTCTCTTGGTCTATCCATCTGTCTGCGGATGAAAGGCTGTACTGAACTCTAGCCTGGTACCCAAAGTCTGGTGCAACTGATTCCAAAACTTCAAGGTAAACTGTGTTCCTCTATCTGATACGATGGTCCTTGGAACTCCATGTAGACATACGATCCTGGTCATATATATCTTGGCCAACTTCACGCTCGTATAAGTGGTTTTCATGGGGATAAAGTGAGGCACTTTGGTCAAGCGATCAACTACTACCCAAATAGAATCATATCCTGCTCGTGTCCTGGGTAATCTGGTGATGAAATCCATGCCAAGCTTATCCCACTCCCATTCGGGTATCGACATAGGCTGAAGTAAACCGGCTGGCTTCTGATGCTTTGCCTTCACTCTCTGACATACGTCACATATGGCTACATACTCGGCAATATCCTTCTTCATACCTGTCCACCAGAAACATTTCTTCAAATCCAAATACATCTTAGTGTTTCCGGGGTGAATCGAGTATGGCGAGTCATGAGCCTCCTGAAGTATTAACTTCTTGATCTCTGGGTCATTGGGAACATAAACACGACCCTCAAACCATAAAGTTTTGTGTTCATTCTCACGAAAACCTTTGGCTTTTCCTTTACTCATCTTTTCCTTTATCTCCGCAATCTCCTTATCAGTCTTCTGAGCATCTCGAATCTTTTCTAACAACGTGGACGGAACTTCCAATGCTGCAACAAAACCTCTCGGAACTATCTCCAAACGAAGTTCCCTGAGATCTTTGGCTAACTCCTGAGGTAGTCCTCCGGTTATGAGGGTATTAACATAACTCTTGCGGCTCAAAGCGTCTACTACAACATTGGCCTTTCCTGGATGATAATGAAGTTTCATGTCATAATCCTTTATGAGCTCCAACCATCTCCTCTGCCTGAGGTTCAACTCCTTCTGCGTGAAAATGTACTTCAAACTCTTATGATCCGTGTATACATCACAACGGTTTCCAATGAGAAAATGTCTCCAGGTCTTGAGTGCATGCACTACGGCTCTAACTCCAAATCATGCGTGGCATAATTCAACTCATGAGGTCGAAGCTGACGTGATGCATATGAAACAACTCTTCCATCTTGCATAAGTACACCTCCAAGTCCCTGGCGAGAAGCATCGCAATATACTTGGAAATCCTTGCGTATATCCGGAAGAACCAGCACTGGGGCTGTAACTAAACATTTCTTCAACTCCTGAAAACTGGCCTCACACTCCTCGGTCCATTTAAACTTGGTGCCCTTCTTCAATAACTCCTTCATGGGCTTCGCGATCTTGGAAAAATTCTCAATGAATCTCCGATAATATCCTGCGAGTCCAAGAAAACTGCGTATCTCCCCAACTGAGGTGGGTGCCAACCACTCTGTGACAGACTGAACCTTAGTAGGGTCTACTGCTATACCTTCTTCATATATAACATGTCCGAGAAATCCAACTTCCTTCAACCAAAACTCACATTTTCTAAACTTGGCATATAGCTGATGTTCCCTGAGCTTCTCGAGAACTAAGCGCAAATGTTCCTTGTGTTATTCTTCATTCTTCGAGTACACCATCAATGAACACCACAACAAACTTATCCAAGAACTCCATGAACACCTTATTCATCATACTCATAAAATAGGCAGGGGCGTTAGTCAAACCGAAAGACATGACCGTGTACTCATATAGCCCGTACCTTGTGGTAAAAGCTGTCTTAGGTATATCCTGTTCTTGGATCTTCAGCTGGTGGTATCCTGATCGAAGATCGATCTTGGATAATACTTTAGCTCCCTGCAGCTGGTCAAACAAATCGTTGATCATCGGTAGTGGGTATTTGTTCTTGATCGTCACCTCATTCAATGCACGATAATCAACAACCATTCTCAAGGATCCATCCTTCTCAACTAAGAGCACCGGGGCTCCCCACGGTGATGAACTTGGTCGAATATAACCTTTCTCCAATAACTCCTTAATCTGCTTCTTAATTTCCTCCAGATCATTTGCGGGCATCTGATACGGTATCTTAGATATTGGTCCGGTGCCTAGTAACAGCTCTATCAAAAATTCTATATCTCAATTTGGTGGCATGCCGGGTAGTTCCTCCAGGAATACATCGGGATAATCCTTCACAACTGGCACTTCCTCCTGAACAACTCCTGAGAGTGAATTTACTTGAGTCCTCCTTGGCACATGTCTAGACACATCCGTTTACCCTCTGGGGTGGTGAGGAGAATTGACTTACTAGCAATCGATATTTCCTCCATACATCGATAGCCAATCCATGCCTAGTATCACATCCAATCCTTGTGACTCCAAGATAATTAGGTCTGAGGGGAAAACATGCGTACCTATGGTCAATGGCAACAGGAAACATCCTCTGCTAGCCATATACTCCGCTCTAGGTGAGCTTACTAACATAGGTGTCTTAAGGGCTACGGTGGGCAACTTAAACTTATCCACAAATCCCCTTGATATGTATGAATGTGATGCACCAGTGTCAAAAAGGACAATAGCAGTAAATGACTTAATAAAAAACTTACCAATACCTGCATCGGGCTGCTCCTCAACTTCCTCCACGTAGACGTGGTTCACCTGCCCTCTGGTGAAAGGGTTGGGCTTCTTTCCAGAGCTTCCATTTCCATTTCCATTCTTTACCTCAGAACAATCATTGGCGTAGTGTCCAGTCTTCCCGCACTTGAAACAGGTAACGTGACTCAGATCCTTCTTGGCGGGTGTTGCTGGGTTGGAACGGCTCTGACTGCTGCTTCCTCCATTCCCATTTCCATTCTTAGGGCCACTGTGGTTATGTGAACTTCCTCCATTGTGAGAATGGCCTCCATGGTTATGATGGGTATGTCCTCCCGAGTTCGGGGTAAAACGGGGCTTCTGCTGAGCTCCAGAGTTATACTTCCCCTGTCCATACTTGCGTTTGCGGTTCTCTATCTGCTGCTGCTTGCCTTCAATCATGAGAGCCCTGTCTACCAGCTCCTGGTAGTTGGTGAATGTTGCCATAATCAACTGCATACTTAGCTCATCATTCAGCCCCTCCATAAGCTTCTCCTGCTTCGCGGCATCTGTGGCCACATCATCTGGGGCGTAGCGAGCTAACTTGCTGAACTCATCCACGTACTGCGCCACAGTATGATTTCCTTGGCATAAGTTGCGGAATTCATGCTTCTTCATACTCATAGCTCCAGCTGAGACATGTGTAGTGCGTAATGCTTGCTGAAACTGATCCCAAGTGACATTGGCCACGGGGAAAGTGGCAGTGTAGTTCTCCCACCATGAGGCGGCGGGTCCATCCAGTTGATGTGTGGCAAAGCGCACCTTCTCAGCATCTGTGTAACCTGCGGTGGTCAGCTCCCTTCCAATCTTGCGGAGCTAGTCATCAGCAACAATCGGCTCGGTGCTACTAGAGAACACTGACGGATTCAACCTTAGAAAGCGGGCTAAGTTGTCAACTGGGGGTGGTGGCGGTGGGTTGTTGTTGTTGTTGTTGTTGTTGTTGTTGTTGTTGTTGTTGTTGTTGTTGTTGTTGTTGTTGTTGTTGTTGTTGTTGTTGTTGTTGTTGTTGTTGTTGTTGTTGTTGTTGTTGTTGTTGTTGTTGTTGTTGTGGTTCTAGACTAGCAACTGCATCAAGGCATTCTACTGTTGGATCAACTGAGTGAGCTCCGGTGGGAAGGCGAATGAGGGGTCACGTCTCGGAGGCATCTGATAGGTTTAGAGGGATGAGAACAGAATAGAATGAGGTCTAAACAGAAATCACTACCCATATGCACATGAGACAAACACATTCATTTCACACCACTCAATTCAAACAAGATTCATACAATCTATCTATTCTACCGTTACAAAATCTCACGAACTATTTCTATATACATGGGAGAACACTAATGGTAATATGGTGGTCGACTAGAAATTTTGATCGGTGGAAGACTCCATAATGTCTGCTCCAGCTTCGTCTTCATAATCATCACTATCTTCATCATCGCTATCGGGGTTGGAGTCGGTGTCATCTATTATGATGTAGTCTTCATAACGGATGTCCTCTTCAAGTTCGGGATCACCCATGAATATTCCTAGCTTCTTCTTCAGGTCTTCATTCTTCTCCAGTAGTACCACAATTTCTTCTTCATATCCATCGTGCGCAGACTTGAGTTCCTCTTCTAACTCCATGTTCTGGGTCATCACCTTCTTCGTGTCTATCATGTTGGCGCACATCTGGTTCTCCTGACAATGAATGTGTTGATTCAACTCTTGTATGTAGGCTGCAATTGATTTATCCTTTCTGGTGCAAATCATCTCCCATTGCTCATCTCGGCGTCCACATATCTGGTAGATGGTGTCCTTAAGATCCTTGTTGTATACCTCGCCAATGCGTCCAATGGAGATGTGGGCGGCCATGCTCTTTCCTAGACTCCATGTCGGTGCATGAAAGGAAATCTCGATAGGCTCGGTAACTGGCGCGAACGTCCTTCCTGCAACAGGAACTTGAATCATCCGGTGCTCCTCTTCTTGCAAGGTTGCAGTGAAAGTTTCGGTGAAGCTTGGTATGCCGATGTTCAGGTACCTAGTGACTTCCTTCAAGTGTCGTCCCAAAGGGGTTCGTCATCTGGTTGAGTGAACTTGTTCCTTGGGTCCACCATCTATAGAGTAGAAATGGAGAAGCGTCAGAAATGAGTAGAGAAGAGTATCCTGTGGCTTTTCCTAGTGGTCACATCCTACAATCAGCGTGTGCTCTGATACCATCTTGTAGCGACCCGATCTCAGACAGTCAAGTCTCTATGCTTTAGTGTCATCCCTGGATCGGTATTGCTGACATACACAGTACTCGAGGATTTATAACAGAGTTCAATCACACACTTATTACATCGAGTGTCTCAAAATGAGTATTTATTACAATAATATGGCTGAAGGCCATCTAAATAAGATAACTGCGGAAGCATCGAAGTTAAATGAGTCCATCCAGCTCCACAGCAATACTGAGTGCATGACAACGACCTAGCACACCTTACTCTTCGTTTGAAAATTCTGCAACATAATACGTTGCAGCCGTGTAGGTCAGCACACGGAATATGCTGGCAAGATAACACTATAGAGCAATGAAAAAATAACAGTTGTCACTACATGCATGTTTGGCTGGTGGAGCCTCTATGGTTATCATTTGCGTAAAGCTAATTTTTCCCTACAACAAAGGAATATATATTATTTGACTACAAAGTTTGTTGAAAATATTGAGAAGGTACCCCCAACTCAATCCCAAAAATAATATTACTAACCCAACAAATTAATTAAGTAAAGTGATGGGTTCAAATCAATAATTCAAGTACAGATACTCAAGATGTCCATAACCGGGGACACGGCTAATCATGATTAGTTTATACACTCTGTAGAGGTTTGCGCACTTTTTCCCACAAGACTCGATCTCCTCCGTTGTATTTCTCGCACTTCATGATGTTTGAGAAGCGGATGATCGAGACACAGTATTTCCGAAGAGGTCCCCTTAACCGATAGATAGGCTGGTACACCTACAATCCCCTACATCTGCTAGCCCATCATGGAAAGGTTTCCCACAACTTACTCAACTATGCCAGAGCCCATAATGGCTTGTGGCTGCACACGGAAGTTTCTAGCATGAATAATCTTATGATCCCTTTTAGCCTGGGTGGCAAACCATAGGATGATCACACGGGTACACCGGGATCTCCTAGGACAACACTGGTATAACCCCAGGTGCCCACAACCAATCCACCCAGATATGTATTAAAGTAGCCACCTTAAGTTTCCCTTAGTTAAATACAAGCTCTCACATCTTTCATGAATCACACAACCAATCCATGTCTACGAGCATAGCAAAGTAGTATAAGCATAACGGATACTACCTGGGGTTTGATATAAGACAATAGGTTCCTACCTCATCAACTACTTCCCAAATACCCACATGTTATCAAAACCTACTCAGGCAATGTTTGAGGTTTGAAACTAATGCATAAAAACTGGGTAATAAAGGGATATGATCAAAGTGTTACTTGCCTTGCTGACGATCGGAAAACCCTAGAGATTCGTAGTAGCACGCTTCGCACTCCGGAAACTCTATCGTGAACACACAATAGCATACATAAGCACTCAAGCATAAGATGCAGAGGTAAAACCAAAATAAAAGATCTAAACATAAAGTTCAAGCGAAGAGCTTCGATTTGCAAAAAGAATCAATCGAATCGGAGTTACGAAACACAAACTACGCTCAAAAGAAGTTCAAATTCAAATCTGCTTGAAACCAATTTTTAAATTTTCAAAAGCATATTCAAGTTGATTATCTTAACAGAGGGGATCAAGATGAAGAATTTGGCGTTTGTTTTGTTGGATTTGGATAAACGAGCAAAAAGTTGTGAGGGTTTAAAGATCAGGGACTAACCTGTAAGAAAACTAATCGCGGATAGGTCCCTGGCCGAAAATAAACAGAAAAAGAAAAATCTATCGGACGAACGTCCGCTGAGAGAGACTAACGAACGAATTCGTTCATTAACAGATCTAAACAGGTGAACGTTCGCTAATTAACGAAAAAACCGATCTAATCTAAAAACCAAAAAACCGTAGAAATCGATCGGTTTTTACCGGTTCAAGTGAAAAGACCGGCGGCGGCGGTGGCGTTGCTCTGGCGAGGCGGTGCGGCATGGCAGCAGGGCGGCGGGGAGCGGCGCAGCAGCGGGTTGAGGAGGGGAGGGGGCGGCGGCGGCGCTATATAAAGGCCCCGGGGGGTGTCCGACTTGGGGGAGGGGCGAGGCCGAGGTGGAGTCCGGCCGGACTCCGGCGGCGGCGGCTTCCGTGCGGGAGCCGGACTCGGTGAGGCGGCAGCGGCCTGGGCTGGCTGGGCTTCGGCCTAGTCGGTCGAAGAGTTTTTTATTTAAATTCGCCGCGAAGAAAAATCCAAAGTAATATAAATAAAAATCCAAAAAT
This sequence comes from Aegilops longissima, assembly GCA_021605205.1. Taxonomy (NCBI): domain Eukaryota; kingdom Viridiplantae; phylum Streptophyta; class Magnoliopsida; order Poales; family Poaceae; genus Aegilops; species Aegilops longissima. Next base: position 360,888,247 of record CM038676.1, read on the forward strand.
TCCAAAAATAATTTTCACGATCCTCCCCTAATATTTAGGACAATGTGAACATTTTTCTAGGCGAAAAATGCAATTTTCCCTAATTGAACCGAATAAAATCTCAAATAAAAATTCAGCTCGGTGACGTCCCTCGAACTCTTGATCCAGTTGAGGCCGAGGGAGAGTTTCTTCAGCACGACGGCGTGGTGACGGTGATGAAGTTACCGGCGCAGGGCTTCACCTAAGCACTACGATGATGTGACGCCCCCGATTCAATCGTACACTAATCATGCACGCAAATGTGTACGATCAAGATCAGGGACTCACGGGAAGATATCACAACACAACTCTACAAATAAAGTAAGTCATACAAGCATCATAATACAAGCCAGGGGCCTCGAGGGCTCGAATACAAGTGCTCGATCATAGACGAAGTCACGGAAGCAACAATATCTGAGTACGTACATAAGTTAAACAAGGTGCCATAAGATGGCTAGCACAAACCGGGATACAGATCGAAGAGGAGCAGGCCTCCGCCTGGATCCTCCTAGGTCACTCCCGGTCGCCGCCGCCGGGCTGCACGTAGTAGTAGGCACCTCCAAATAGTAGTCGCCATAGGCGGCGGCGTCGCTCTGGGCTCCATCGCCCGATTGCAGAATCGAATAGAGGTAGGGGGAAAGGGGAACAAGGCAACCGTGAGTACTCATCCAAAGTACTGCAAGCAAGGAGCTACACTACATATGCATGGATATATGTGTAAAGGCCATATCGATGGACCGAATCTGCAGAATGCCGTAATAAGAGGGGATAGCTAGTCTTAACGAAGACTACGCTTCGACACCGGTCTTGCAATGCATGTAAGAGGACAACGGAAGTCCTCCAAGTAACATCATATAGCAATAATCCTACCCGCAATCCCTGCTCATAACCCCGAGCGAGAGCGACCATCGGTTGTATCTCGCACTTGGAAGGGTGTGTTTTATCAAGTATCCGGTTCTAGTTGTCATAAGCTCAAGGTACAACTCCAAGTCGTCCATTATCAAGATCACGGCTATTCAATAGATTAACTTCCTGCAGGGTGCACCATCTTACCCAAAGACGCTTGATCCCATTTGGCCGACACACTTTCTCGGTCATGCCCGCCGCGGAAGATCAACACGCCGCAGCCCCACCTAGGCACAACAGAGAGGCCAACACGCGGTCTAAACCTAAGCGCCAGGGTGCGGGCCCATCGCCTCGAAAGCACACTCAAGACGCTATGTGCGGCCGAAGCAGACTCTAGCCCAAAGAAAGTTCCAGTCCAATCCGGCGCGCCCGCTCGTCGTGACGTCTCAAGTACTTCGGCGATACAAACGACGCCGGATACCCATAACTACTCCCGCGTAGATGGTTAGTGCGATAAGCTCGTAGCCAACCCAGATCAAATACCAAGACCTCGTTAAGCGTGTTAAGTAACCGCGAACGCCGAACAGGCCAGGTCCACCTCTCTCCTAGGCGGTCTCAACCTGCCTGCCGCCCCGCCACAAAGATCCACTCATGGTGCTCCATCACCCGACCCGACTTTAGTCTCACATGTATCATGTATAAGTATATAGTATATACCGTGATCAATTCCCGAGTGATCACGGCCCGATAGTATAGCACGGCAGACGGACAAGAGATTAGGTCCACAGATGAAAGTACTAGCATCCTATACTAAGCATATAGGATTGCGTAAGGTAACAAATGAAGTTACAAGGACAAAGCTATGCAAAGAAGATAGGAGTATCCAAAACAAGAATAGAGCTATACTACTCTAATGCAAGCAGATAGAGAAGAGTAGGCGATATCCGTGATCAAGGGGGGGGCTTGCCTGGTTGCTCTGCAAGAGAGAGGGTCGCCAACTCCGTGTCGAACCGGCCAAAGCAGCAGCGTCGGTCTCGTAGTCTACCGGAGAGAAGAGGGGAAGAAACAATGAATACAAAGTAAACAGATGCATATCGATGCATGACATGTCAAGAAGCGATGCTACGCGTGCCCTAACGTGGTATGAGGGGTACCGTTAGGGGGAAAACATCCGGAAGTTATCCTGCTCCGACGTCTGTCGGCAGATGAACCGAGAGGAAAGTTTCATGTTCAGCATGCTAGGAGCATGTGACAGATGAACGGACCACGATTCGGATTCGTTGGATTTTTCTCGAGCAACTTTCATATAGAAAACATTTTCATCGGAGTTACGGTTTAAAAGATATGATTTTCTAAAGATTTAAATCATTTTCGATTTTAATTATATATTTAATTCCAACCTTATCCAAAACAGTGTGTGTCGACGTAGGCATGACATCGAGTGATGTCAAGAGGTCAACTGGTCGGTTGACCAGTCAAAATCGACATGGGGACCCACCGTCATAGACAAAGGGTTAAACAGAGTTTAAACTAACCTAAAATTAGTTAGACATCTATCGGGCCCACCGCCGTTGTCTAATTAGGTTTTAGTTAATTAAATTAATTAATTAGCAGTTTATCTATTTATTTTTATTCGTTTATGACATGGGGCCCGCATGTCAGTGGCAATAACTGCCACGTTAGCAGTTGACTGGGTCAACCCAGCCAACTAGGTCCCGCAGGGCCCACTGGCAGTGGCTCTGGGGTGGCCCCAGGCCAACCACGTAGGCGGCGGCCGGTGTTTGGCCGCCGGCGACGTCAGAACGCGGTGGGGGCAACCGGGCCTCGTCGGGATTTCGCTACACGGCGCCGTTCGGCGCGCAGCTTGGCCTTATCGAACGACCACTCGATGCCGCGTCGAGTGGGGGTGGTGGTATGGCCGGACTTGGCCGGAATCGGCACCGCGACGCAGCGAGGCGGCGGCGCTGTTCGACATCATCGATCGCGCTAGGAAGCACCAAACCGCGCGCAACAACTTGCGTCAACCGCAGAGGCATTCCGTGTCGCTTGGCGGTGGCGCTGACCAAATGGTTGCTTAAACACGGCCGGCGACGAAGCTTTACGGCAGCCTTCGGGACGCCGATGGCGAGGCTGCTACGCCAGTGATCCGCGCGGGGAGCGAGGGAGAGACGCGGTGGCTCACCGGGAGCCGTAGGGAAGTGGCAGCGTGCTCGGGGACGGCGCGAGGTAGCCGGAATCGAAGACGATGGCGGCGGTGCCCGAGGAAGAAGATGAAGACGGGACGTAGATGTAGTGGCTCCCGTCCCCACTGGCTTGCTGTAGAGGATGTAGTCGACGACGGCGGTGCTCGGGAGCGCGTTGGAGAGGCGCGGTGTGGCCGGTGGCCGCGGCTATGGCGCAACCATGGCGACGGCGGCGCTCGGGCGGGGCGAGCAGAGGAGGTCGCAGCATGGGGGAGAGGAAAGAGAGGCGGCTAGGGTTCCAGGGTGCGGGGGGGACGCCTTGTAGGTCGACGGGGGCGCGGCGGATGGCGGCGTGGCCATCAAGACACAGTGCAGCTGCTCAAGGCGTCCACCTCCCCTCTGTGAACAGAGGAGGAAGGAGAGGGGCGAGCTGGGCTGGGCCGGCCTGGTTGGTCTAAGGCTAACTGGGCCGAGGCCCAGTGGGAGGGGAGGGGGGGCCAGGGTGAGGAGGGGCTGGCTGGGCCAGGGGGGAGGGAATGGGCCAGGGGGCGAGGGGCCAGGTGGGGAGGGAGCTGGCTGGGCCAGGGGTTTTCCCTCCCCCCTTTTTTTTTGTCTTTCCTTTTCTTTTATTATTTTTCTTTTCTGTTTTTAGTTTATTTAAAATGCCAAAGCATTTTACCAAAATCAGTGCACCCCACCATAATTAGGTTAGCTATTTTAGACAACCCCCGAACATTTTTAGTCTTTGTTTTGAAACCCTTTTTTCTTTGCTTTTGTTTTGATTTTTTGTTTTAGAACGGGTTCGAATCAAAGAGAGGTTTGGCACAGTAACCGAGGTGATCACTGTTGCATAACCACCCGGGCGTTACTAATCTCCTCCATTACAAGAAATCTCGTCCCGAGATTTAGGAGGCGAAGGAAAGAGTGCGGATATTCATCTCAAGACGATCCTCGCTCCTGTGTGGCTTCGCCTTCTTGAGTGATTCACCACTCGGACTTTGAGGAATTTGATCGCCTTTCCGACGTGTGCGGCGCTCAGCTTGGTCGAGAATGCGGACCGGATGCTCTTTATAGGAGAGGTCCTGTTGCAATTCGAGCACTTCATGGTCCACAGCTCGGATTGGGTCCTTGAAGCAGCGTCGAGTTGGGACACGTGGAACACATCGTGAACTCGAGAAAGGTTCGACGAAGCTCCAGCTTGATATGCCACCTTTCCACGCCTTTCCGAATAGTGAATGGGCCAATATAGCGAGGAGCTAACTTGCCCTTGATCCCGGCGGTGAGCACCCTTCATTGGTGTAACGCGAAGATAGGCCTTTTCGCCAAAGTTGATAGACCATGTCTTTGTGATGACGGTCATAATTACTCTTTTGACGCGATCGAGCAGTCTTGAGATTCTCGCGAATAATGCGGACTTGTTCTTCGCATGTTGATAATATCCGACCAAGAGTGGACGCTTCCCGCTTTCACCAGTTCGAGGGGTTCGCACTTTCGTCCATATAACACTTCAAGGGGGCCATCTTCGACTAGCTTGATAGCTATTATTATAAGAGAACTCAAAGATACGGGAGAGATTCCTCCCATTTCTTGCTCAAGGAACGACACAAGCTCGAAGCATGTCTTCGAGAATTTGGTTGACACGCTCAACTTGCCCTTGGGATCATGGATGAAAAGCAGATCGAAAGATAAATGAGTCCCCATAGCTTCTTGAAAACTTGCCCGTAATCTTGAAGTGAATAAGCTGCCACGGTCCGAACGATAACCAAAGTGGAATACCGTGAAGTGAAACAATTTCGACATATAGAGAGTTGCAAGCTGGCTAGCAAAGGATCGCTTCTTTGACCGCCGAAAGTGATCAACTTTAGAGAGCCGGTCAATGACGACAAGAATAGCATCATTACCTTTCTGCGATTTGGGAAATCCAAAGGACGAAGTCCATTTCAACATGGTCCCATTTCCATTCCGAATAGAGATAGGTTGCAGAGTTCCAAAGAGGCCTTTGATGTTCTCGCTTTGATACGACGGCAAACGCCACACTCGTAAACATAGCGAGCAATGTCCTCGCTTCATATTAGACCACTGAATCTCGATTTAATGTCTTGATACATCTTTGTACCGCCAGGATGGATACATAGAGGCGATCATGAGCTTCTTTCATAACCTTCGAGTCATATTCAGATTTTCCTTCTTACAGGCACCACTAGGCGGCCTTTGAAGTACAAGGCGCCATCATCAAGCAATAGTGAAGGATGAGGGATTTTTTCTTGATGTCTTGTTTAAGCTTGTAGACCTCGAGTCAAATCCTGCATTGTCTTTATGGTGCCCACGAGATCGGGTTCAACAGCCAGGTATAGAGGGAACCACGGGGAACAACACGGAGATTCATCTTGCGGAACTCCGGAGGAGGGGAGCGAGTGCACCGAGGAACAATATGGAGGTTCAGCTTTCAATTCTTCAACAAGTGGGGCTGAACTTGGTGAACTCAAGGTGGTTGCAGAAAGACTTGCGGCTCAAGGCATCAGCCATTACATTAGCCTTGCTCGCGATAGGAAATACCCAAATCAAATTTCAGCAACGTCTCCATCCATCTCTCACGACGGAGGTTCAGGTCTGGCTGAGTAAACAGATACTTCAGACTTTGGTGGTCGGTGAAGATCTCGCAACGACACGAGAAGGTAATGTCGCCACTGCTTTAGTGCATGTATGACAGCAACAAGTTCGAGGTCGTGAACTGGGTAGTTCTCTTCGTGAGGGCGCAATTGTCGAGAGGCATAAGCAACTACCTTGCGCTCTTGCATTAGGACACCGCCTAAACCTTGACGAGATGCGTCGCAGTAAATGACGAAGTCCTTCTTAGTATCAGGAGGAGCTAGCACCGGGCGACGTCAACTTGTCTTTGAGTGCCCGGAAACTTTCCCGACATTTATCTCGTCCATTGGAATTTGACGCCTTATGAAACAAAGTTAGTCGAGGCTCGGCAATCTTGGAGAAGTTCTCGGCGAATCGACGGCAATAGTCAAGAGACCGAGAAAACTTCGACTTGCTTAACGCTCTTCGGAGGAGTCCAATCGAGAATGGCCTGAACTCTTTCGGGGTTGACGGCAATACCATCCTTAGAAATGACATGCCCAAGATAGGTTACTTCGGAAGCCAAAATTCACACTTGGAGAACTTGGCATAGAGTTGATGCTCTCGTAGCTTTTCCAAAGACAAGATTTAAGATGTTCAAGATGTTCTTCTTCATTCTTGGAATAGATCAGATATCATCCAGATAAACCACGACGAACTTGTCGAGGTAATCCATGAATATATAGTTCATCGAAGAGAGAAAGTAGCTGGAGCATTGGTTGCCGAAGACATGACGGTGTACTCGTATGAACCATAGCGAGTCACAAATGCGGTCTTGGGGATATCCTCCTCACGAACACGGATCTAGTGGTAACCCAACCTCAAGTCGAAGTTTCGAGAACACCGATTTAACCAGCCAGTTGATCATAAAGATCATTGATCCGAGGAAGAGGATACTTATTCTGAATGGTAGCTTGATTTATGGGACGGTAGTCTTGGACCAATCGGTTTGTCCCATCCTTCTTCTTGACAAAAAGAAGGTGCTCCCCAAGGGGAGCAACTTGGGCGAATGAAGCCGCTTTGAAGAGATTTGTCGATTTCCTCCTTTAGTTCAAGGAGTTCATGCGGCGGCATCTTGTAGGGTCGTTTGGCTATAGGAGTGGTGCTCGGTTTCAAGTCGATGACGAATTCGACAGCCTCTAGCAGGGGAATCCTGAAGTTCTTCAGAAAGACGCCTTGGAAATCGCAAACGACGGGAATGTTTTCAATTCCCTCGAGTGGTGCGGCGCTCAATGCATTCAATGCATAGAGCCTTGCCTCGGCATTTTGAACCGCATTTAGCATTGTAGCTTACGATTTCATCGAAGGGTGTAGCAGATGGACGGTCTTAGTGGCGCAAACGATTGACGCCAGATGCGCTTTCAACCAATCCATCCCCAAAATGAGGTCGATGTTAGACGCCTTCGTGGATAATGGGGAGGCATAGAATTCCAGCCCTTCGATTTCCACGGGACGCCGACGCCAACCATGGAGGTTTGACATTGTCCCAATGGGGTTTTTACCACTACCGAAGAGTTCATCTCTTCACACTTAACGTCGTGCTTGTATGCAAAGTCTTCGACATGAATGAATGCGATGCTCTGAATCGAATAAAACAGATGCGTGTACTGAATTTACGAGGAGTGTACCCATCACAATGAGCAGCTGGTCTTGAGCTTCGCTCGATCAACGTGGTTGGCCCGAGCTTGCCCATAAGACTTGCCGGTGTTGTTGCGGTTCGGTTGTTTCCACGGCCACCTTTGGAAGGGCCGCTTGATTCGGTTCGGTTGCATTCTCTAGCACGGTGCCCTCGCTGTCCGCACCAAGCATAAGCCATTATTGGGAGTGGGAACAGAGCTTGGGGTGGTGGAGCTGGAAGCTTCGCTGCTTAGTTGTAGGCGCACGAGGTGTAGCATAGTTCTCGCTTTGGAGCAGTGCATTCGGCCGGTACATGCTGTTGGGAATCCATATCTTGCGCTTCTGCGGACGGGCCCAAGATGAGCCCGTGTCACGGTTGCGCTGTTAGAGCTCGTATTCCTGCGCACCAGTTTCGACATTGATAGCTTTGTTCACCAAGGTGGCGAAATCAGCAAAGTCGTGCACTAGAAGTGCGAGCTTGATGTCGACTTGAAGACCGTCACGGAACTTCTCTGTCTGCGTGCATCGCTTGCAATATCCTCTTCAAAGATAGTGAGACAAGTCCAGAACTCTCGTGATAGGCTTCAATCTTTGTTGCCTTGGGTGAGGTTGCGAATTCACGCTTCTTCCAGCCATGACCCTTGAGGGATGAAGCGGCACGGAAGGCAGCCCGAAGTCTGCCAGTGATGATTGTTCCAACTGGCAGAGTACGACGGTGGCTGTCCCACCATTGAGCTGCGGGTCCCTTCAGAAGAAGGAAGCAAAGGTGACATAGCTGGCGGGGCTACATCAGCAGACTCCATCTCATAGGTGATGTCACGGAGCCGACCATCAAGATCCAATGGCTGAGTTGAGCTGCAAGACACGCTGGGGTTCAGCGTATGAAATCCTCAGAGTTGTTCCGCTTGGGTGCTGGTTTATATTGGGGCGAGGAACTGAGCCATCATGTTTTCCATGAACTGGCGATTCATCTCGAGCTGTTGGATCATACCAGCCATGTACTCAAAGCGGTGGTGGGAAGTTGGCACCACGACCACGACCTGCTGGCCTAACCATCCCGCTAATATATAACAGGGTAGTTCAAGAATTGAGAAACCAAGCAAGAGAGACAGAATCATTCATGATAAAACATGCATAATGAAAGCAAGATGATGGGAACTACATAGTAGTTGGCATATCTTACAAAAGGAATCATGCATAGAGTTCGATACATAGAGTCCAAGACATAGACTACTACATCATAGGCGGCACGCAGCTCATGGTGAATACATCAAACACTAACAAGCAAGTCTACATCAGTCCCACACGGCATCGGAGGTAGTCAGAGCCTGAAAGTCGGTAGTGCGGCAAAGGATAGTCCTCCACGCGGTGACTGGGGCCGCGGATACTCGTGCTGAATCCGACGCCCGGTGGCGTGAAAGGGCCAAGTGCGGAGAGTAGCCTCCCACGCCCGCCAACCGACACCCCGGGCATCACGGTCCCGGCTGGGTAGATCGCAGAACGCGCAGCTCTCCGGATCGGACAAAGGGTGCATCAGCGTCGAGCACGGTAGAGGTGCCGACGGGTGATGTACAACTCGTGGCGAAGAGCTCGGTTAGCTCGATCCAGCCCATCGCGATGCGTAACAAAGTTCGATGGTGGAAGGGCTCTCTGGTGACATGGTGTAGGCAGCAGTAGTAACCCTCCTCACCAACATCGACGCGATAGCAATGTGCACAAGGGGAGGTGTCCAACTCTCGATACTCGCACGAAGACGTGTCGAGCAGCATAAGCAGCATCGTGGACTGCCATATCGATAGTCACTCCAACACCATGTGCGGTGTGCAGCAAGAGTGGACTCGTACTCCGAGAGTAGAGGTGGGCGATGGCGCTGCATCGCTCCCCGGTTATAGTCCCGGTACTCCTCATAGACGGTGTACTCGGGGTGCCGCGATAACCCGGATAGGTCATCATCTCGGCTAGCACCGCAGTGATCCCGAGGCACCAATGGCCGTCGTGTGGCGCACGACCTGCCTCGTGGGTTCCATCTGAAAACAAAGACGCTTCAAAGGAGTCAAATGACAAGGTGTGAAATTGCTCAAATACAATTCCAAAACAACTTAGGCTATATCCAACTTTGGGGTGAATGCCACACGGGATCCTAGTGATAGTTAGTAAAATCGCTTAACCCGAGTAGAAGAGAGTTCAGAGTCCCGAGTAAAGGTCGAGGAGTAAAAGATCCTAGTACCACCCGATGGCGGCGTGGGCCCGTAAGGCACACAGCCAAGTTAGTAAAAGTTTTGCAATGTCTAGACTCGACTTCGCCAAGGAGTGTGGAAGGGAATTCCACAGCAATGGCTCGATACCAACTTGTGACGCCTCGATTCAATCGTACACTAATCATGCACGCAAATGTGTACGATCAAGATCGAGACTCACGGAAGATATCACAACACAACTCTACAAATAAAATAAGTCATACAAGCATCATAATACAAGCCGGGGCCTCGAGGGCTCGAATACAAGTGCTCGATCATAGACGAAGTCACGGAAGCAACAATATCTGAGTACGGACATAAGTTAAACAAGGTGCCATAAGATGGCTAGCACAAACCGATATCAGATCGAAGAGGAGCAGCCTCCCGCCTCGATCCTCCTAGGTCACTCTGGTCGCCGCCGGGGCTGCACGTAGTAGTAGGCACCTCCGCAATAGTAGTCGCCATAGGCGGCGGCGTCTGCCCTGGCTCCATCGTCTGATTGCAGCAATCGAATAGAGGTAGGGGGGAAAGGGGGAACAAGGCAACCGTGAGTACTCATCCAAAGTACTCGCAAGCAAAGCTACACTACATATGCATGGATATATGTGTAAAGGCCATATCGGTGACCGAATCGCAGAATGCCGTAATAAGAGGGGATAGCTAGTCTTAACGAAGACTACGCTTCGGACACCGGTCTTGCAATGCATGAAGAGGACAACGGAAGTCCTCCAAGTAACATCATATAGCAATAATCCTACCCGCAATCCCTACTCATAACCCCGAGCGAGAGCGACCACCGGTTGTATCGGCACTTGGAAGGGTGTGTTTTATCAAGTATCCGGTTCTAGTTGTCATAAGCTCAAGGTACAACTCCAAGTCGCCCTGCATCAAGATCACGGCTATTCAATAGATTAACTTCACTGCAGGGTGCACCATCTTACCCAAAGACGCTTGATCCCATTTGGCCGACACACTTTCTGGGTCATGCCCGCCGCGGAAGATCAACACGCCGCAGCCCCACCTAGGCACAACAGAGAGGCCAACACGCCAGTATAAACCTAAGCGCCAGGGTCCGGGCCCATCGCCTCGAAAGCACACCAAGACGTTATGCGTCGCGCCGAAGCAGCACCTAGCCCAATGAGCGTTCCAGTCCAATCCGGCGCTGCGCCGCCGTCACGACGTCTGAGTATTTCGGTGATACCACGACGCCGGATACCCATAACTACTCCCGTAGATGGTTAGTGCGTATAAGCTCAGAGCCAACCCGGATCAAATACCAAGACCTCGTTAAGCGTGTTAAGTAACATGAACGCCGAACAGGCCAGCCCACCTCTCTCCTAGGTGGTCTCAACCTGCCCTGCCGCTCCGCCACAAAGATCCACTCATGGGTGCTCCATCACCGACCGACTTTAGTCTCACATGTATCATGTATAAGTATATAGTATATACCGTGATCAACTCCCGAGTGATCACGGCCCGATAGTATAGCACGGCGCACGGACAAGAGATTAGGACCACAGATGAAAGTACTAGCATCCTATACTAAGCATATAGGATTGCGTAAGGTAACAATGGTTACAAGGACAAAGCTATGCAAAGAAGATAGGAGTATCCAAAACAAGAATAAGCTATACTACTCTAATGCAAGCAGATAGAGAAGAGTAGGCGATATCTGGTGATCAAGGGGGGGCTTGCCTGTTGCTCGCAAGAGAGAGGGTCGCCAACTCCGTAGTCGAACCGCCAAAGCAGCGTCGGTCTCGTAGTCTACCGGAGAGAAGAGGGGAAGAAACAATGAATACAAAGTAAACAGATGCATATCGATGCATGACATGTCAAGAAGCGATGCTACGCGTTCTAACGTGGTATGAGGGGTACCGTTAGGGGAAAACATCCTAAGTTATCCTGTTCGGACGTCTGTCGACAGATGAACCGAGAGGAAAGTTTCATGTTCAGCATGCTAGGAGCATGTGACAGATGAACGGACCACGATTCGGATTCGTTGGATTTTTCTCGAGCAACTTTCATATAGAAAACATTTTCATCGGAGTTACGGTTTAAAAGATATGATTTTCTAAAGATTTAAATCATTTTCTGATTTTAATTATATATTTAATTCCAACCTTATCCAAAACAGTGTGTGCTGACGTAGGCATGACATCAGAGTGATGTCAGCAGGTCAACTGGTCGGTTGACCAGTCAAAACTGACATGGGGGACCCACCTGTCATAAACAGTGGGTTAAACAGAGTTTAAACTAACCTAAAATTAGTTAGGACATCTACTGGGCCCACCTGTCAGTGTCTAATTAGGTTTTAGTTAATTAAATTAATTAATTAGCAGTTTATCTATTTATTTTTATTCGTTTATGACATGGGGCCCGCATGTCAGTGGCAATAACTGCCACGTTAGCAGTTGACTGGGTCAACCCAGCCAACTAGGTCCCGCAGGCCCACTCAGATGGCTCGGGTGGCCCTGTGCCAACCACGAGGCGGCGGCGTTTGGCGCTTGGCCGCGGCGACGCCGGAACGCGGCGGGGGCAACCGGGCCTCGTCGGGATTTCGCTACACGGCGCCGTTCGGCGCGCAGCTTGGCCTAATCGAACGGCCACTCGATGCCGCGTCGAGTGGGGGTGGTGGTATGGCCGGACTTGGCCGGAATCGGCACCGGCGACGAGCAGAGGCGGCGGCGCGCTGGACATCATCGGGATCGCGCTAGGAAGCACCAAACCGCGCGCAACAACTTGCGTTCGAACCGCAGAGGCATTCCGCGTCGTTTGGCGGTGGCGCTGGACCAAATGGTTGCCGGAAACACGGCCGACGACGAGCTTTGGCGGCAGCGCGCTCGGGACGTCGATGGCAGAGGCTGCTACGTTGGTGGATCCGTGCGGGGGAGCGAGGGGAGAGACGCGGTGGCTCACCGGGAGCTGTAGGGAAGTGGCAGCGTGCTCGGGGACGGCGCGAGGTAGCCGGAATCGAAGACGATGGCGGCGGTGCCCGAGGAAGAAGATGAAGACGGGACGGAGATGTAGTGGCTCCCGTCCCCACTGGCTTGCTGTAGAGGACGTAGTCGACGACGGCGGTGCTCGGGAGCGCGTTGGAGAGGCGCGGTGTGGCCGGTGGCCGCGGCTATGGCGCAGCCATGGCGACGGCGGCGCTCGGGCGGGGCGAGCAGAGGAGGTCGCAGCACGGGGGAGAGGAAAGAGAGGCGGCTAGGGTTCCAGGGTGCGGGGGGACGCCTTGTAGGTCGACGGGGGCGCGGCGGATGGCCGGCACGTGGCCATCGCGGCCACGGGCGGCTGCCCGGCGTCCACCTCCCCTCTGTGAACAGAGGAGGAAGGAGAGGGGCGAGCTGGGCTGGGCCGGCCTGGTTGGTCTAAGGCTAACTGGGCCGAGTCCCAGTGGGGGGGGGGGGGGCAGGGTGAGGAGGGGCTGGCTGGGCCAGGGGGGAGGGAATGGGCCAGGGGGCGAGGGGCCAGGTGGGGAGGGAGCTGGCTGGGCCAGGGGTTTTCCCTCGCCCCTTTTTTTTGTCTTTCCTTTTCTTTTATTATTTTTCTTTTCTGTTTTTAGTTTATTTAAAATGCCAAAGCATTTTACCAAAATTAGTGCACCCCACCATAATTAGGTTAGCTATTTTAGACAACCCCCGAACATTTTTAGTCTTTGTTTTGAAACCCTGTTTTCTTTGCTTTTGTTTTGATTTTTGTTTTAGAACGGGTTTGAATCAAAGAGAGGTTTGGCACAGTAACCGAGGTGATCACTGTTGCATAACCACCCGGGCGTTACAGATGATATGACCGAGGTGTAAAACTATGGAGGGGGCACCGCACACGGCTAAAGATCAACTTTTATGTGTTCTAGGGTGCCCCCTATACCCGTATATAAAGGAGGGAGAGGTAGAGGCAGCCGGTCCTAGGGGGGCGCACCAAGGTGTGGACTCCTACTAGGACTCCCTAGTCCTAGTAGGATTCCACCTCCCATACGGAGTAGGAAAGGGGGAAGGGAGAAGGAGAAGGAAAGGGGGGCCCAGCCCCCTTCTCCTAGTCCTAATCGGCGTCCTGCCTAAGGGGGGGGGGGGTGCACCAGCCCCTTGTGGGCTGGTGTGCTTCCCTCTTATGGCCCATAAGGCCCATAACTTCTCCCGAGGGGTTCCGGTAACCTCCCGGTACTCCGGAAAAATGCCCGAACAACTCGGAACCATTCCGATGTCCTAATGCAACCTTCCAATATATGACTCTTTACCTCTCGACCATTTTGAGACTCCTCGTCATGTCCGTGATCTCATCCGGGACTCGAACAAGCTTCGATCATCAAATCACATAACTCATAATACAAACCGTCATCGAACGTTAAGCGTGCGGACACTACGGGTTAGAGAACTATGTAGACATGACCGAGACACATCTCCGGTCAATAACCAATAGCGGAACCTGGATGCTCATATTGGCTCCTACATATTCTACGAAGATCTTTATCGGTCAAACCGCATAACAACATACATTGTTCCTTTGTCATTTGTATGTTACTTGCCCGAGATTCGATCGTCGGTATCATCATACCTAGTTCAATCTCGTTACCGGCAAGTCTCTTTACTCGTTCCATAATACTTCATCCCGCAACTAACTCATTAGTCACATTGCTTGCAAGGCTTATAGTGATGATCATTATAGAGAGGGCCCAGAGATACCTCTCCGAAACACGGAGTGACAAATCCTAATCTCGATCTATGCCAACCCAACAAATACCTTCGGAGACACCTGTAGAGCATCTTTATAATCACCCATTTACAATGTGACATTTGATAGCACACAAAGTGTTCCTCCGATATACGGGAGTTGCATAATCTCATAGTCTGAGGCACATGTAAAAGTCATGAAGAAAGCAGTAGCAATGAAACTGTAACGATCATAATGCTAAGCTAACGAATGGGTCTTCTCCATCACATCATTCTCCTAATGATGTGATCCTGTTCATCAAATGACAACACATGTCTATGGTTAGGAAACATAACCATCTTTTATAAACGAGCTAGTCAAGTAGAGGCATACTAGGGACACTTTGTTTTGTCTATGTATTCACACATGTACTAAGTTTCCGGTTAATACAAATCTAGCATGAATAATAAAAATTTATCATGATATAAGGAAATATAAATAAATAAAAACATTATTATTGCCTCTAGGGCATATTTCCTTCAGTCTCCCACTTGCACTAGAGTCAGTAATCTAGTTCACATCGTCATGTGATTTAACACCAATAGTTCACATCTTTATGTGATTAGTACACATCTCCATGTGACTAACACCCAAATTTTTTACTAGAGTCAATAATCTAGTTCACATCGCTATGTGATTTAACACCCAAAGAGTACTAAGGCGTGATCATGTTTTGCTTGTGAGAGAAGTTTAGTCAATGGGTCTGCCACATTGAGAGCCGTATGTATTTTGCAAATTTCTATGTCTACAATGCTCTGCACGGAGATACTCTAGCTAAATGCTCCCACTTTCAATATGTATCCAGATCGAGACTCAGAGTCATCCAAATCGGTGTCAAAGCTTGCATCGACATAACTTTTTACGATGAACTCTTTATCACCTCCATAATCGAGAAATATTTACTTAGTCTTCTAAGGATAATATTGACTGCTGTCCAGTGATCTACTCCTAGATCATTATTGTACTCCCTTGCCAAACTCAGGGCAGGGTATACAGTAGGTCTGGTACACAACATGGCATACTTTATAGAACCTATGGCTGAGGCACAGGGAATGACTTCCATTCTCTCTATCTTCTGCCGTGGTCGGGCTTTGAGTCTTACTCAACTTCACACCTTTGCAACAAAGGCAAGAACTCCTTCTTTGACCGTTCCATTTTGAACTACTTCAAAAACTTGTCAAGGTATGTACTCATTGAAAAAACTTATCAAGCGTCTTGATCTATCTCTATAGATCTTGATGCTCAATATGTAAGCAGCTTCAACGAGGTCTTTCTTTGAAAAACTCCTTTCAAACACTCCTTTATGCTTTCCAGAAAATTCTACATCATTTCCGATCAACAATATGTCATTCACATATACTTATCAGAAAGGCTGTAGTGCTCCCACTCACTTTCTTGTAAATACAGGCTTCACCGCAAGTCTGTATAAAACTATATGCTTTGATCAACTCATCAAAGTGTATATTCCAACTCCGAGATGCTTGCACCAGTCCATAGATGGATCGCTGGAGCTTTGCACACTTTGTTAGCACCTTTAGGATCGACAAAACCTTCTGGTTGCATCATATACAACAATTCTTTAAAAAATCCATTAAGGAATGCAGGTTTGACATCCATTTGCCAAATTTCATAAAATGCGGCAATTGCTAACATGATTCGGATAGACTTTTAAGCATCGATACAAGTGAGAAAATCTCATAGTAGTCAACACCTTGAACTTGTCGAAAACATTTATGCGACAATTCGAGCTTTGTAGATAGTATTACTACCATCATCGTCCGTCTTCCTCTTGAAGATCCATTTATTCTCAATGGCTCACCGATCATCGGGTAAGTCAATCAAAGTCCATACATTGTTCTCATACATGGATCCTATCTCAGATTTCATGGCCTCAGGCCATTTCGTGGAATCTGGGCTCACCATCGCTTCCTCATAGTTCATAGGTTCGTCATGGTCAAGTAACATTACCTCCAGAACTGGATTATCGTACCACTCTGGTGCGGTACCTTACTCTGGTTGACCTATGATGTTCGGTAGTAACTTGATCTAAAGTTTCATGATCATCATCATTAGCTTCCTCACTGATTGGTGTAGGAATCACAGGAACTGATTTCTGTGATGAATACTTTCCAATTCGGGAGGAGGTACTATTACCTCATCAAGTTCTACTTTCCTCCCACTCACTTCTTTCGAGAGAAACTCCTTCTCTAGAAAGGATCCATTCTTAGCAACAAATATCTTACCTTCGGATCTATGATAGAAGGTGTACCCGACAGTTACTTTTGGGTATCCTATGAAGACGCACTTCTTCGATTTGGGTTCGAGCTTATCAGGTTGAAGCTTTTTCACATAAGCATCGCAGCCCCAAACTTTAAGAAACGACAGCTTAGGCTTCTTGCCAAACCACAATTCATATGGTGTCATCTCAACGGATTTTGACGGTGCCCTATTTAACATGAATGCAGCTGTCTCTAATGCATAACCCCAAAACGATAGTGGTAAATCGATAAGAGACATCGTAGATCGCACCATATCTAATAAAGTACGGTTACGACGTTCGGACACACCATTACGCTGTGGTGTTCCAGGTGGCGTGAGTTGCGAAACTATTCCACATTGTTTCAAATGAAGACCAAACTCGTAACTCAAATATTCGCCTCTGCGATCAGATCGTAGAAACTTTCTTTTCTTGTTACGATGATTTTCCACTTCACTCTGAAATTCTTTGAACTTTTCAAATGTTTCAGACTTATGTTTCATCAAGTAGATATACCCATATCTGCTCAAATCATCTGTGAAGGTTAGAAAATAACGATACCCGCCGCGAGCCTCAACACTCGGACCGCATACATCAGTATGTATTATTTCCAATAAGTCAATTGCTCGCTCCATTGTTCCGGAGAACGGAGTCTTAGTCATCTTGCCCATGAGGCATGGTTCGCAAGCATCAAGTGATTCATAATCAAGTGATTCCAAAAGCCCATCAACATGGAGTTCCTTCATGCGCTTTACACCAATATGACCTAAACGGCATTGCCACAAATAAGTTGCACTATCATTACTAACTTTGCATCTTTTGGCTTCAATATTACGAATATGTGTATCACTATGATCGAGATTCAATAAACCACTTATATTGAGTGTATGACCGTAGAAGGTTTTATTCATGTAAATAGAACAACAATTATTCTTTGACTTAAATTAATAACCGTATTGCAATAAACATGATCCAATCATATTCATGCTCAACGCAAACACCAAATAACATTTATTTTAGGTTCAACACTAATCCCTAAGGTAAATGGAGTGTGTTATGGTGATCTTATCAACCTTGGAATCACTTCCAGCACACATCATCACCTCGCC
This sequence comes from Aegilops longissima, assembly GCA_021605205.1. Lineage (NCBI taxonomy): Eukaryota > Viridiplantae > Streptophyta > Magnoliopsida > Poales > Poaceae > Aegilops > Aegilops longissima. Next base: position 360,905,852 of record CM038676.1, read on the forward strand.
CTTAACTAGTCTCTTTTTATTCTGCAACTCCTATTTCGAGTTACTACTCTTAGCAACTGAACCAGTATCAAATACCGAAGGGTTGCTATAAACACTAGTAAAGTATACATCAATAACATGTATATCAAATATACCTTTGTTCACTTTGCCATCCTTCTTATCCGCTATGTATCTAGGGCAGTTCCACTTCCAGTGACCATTTCCTTTGCACTAGAAGCATTCAGTTTTAGGCTTGGGTCTAGCTTTGGGCTTCTTCATGGGAGCGGCAACTTGCTTGCCATTCTTATTGAAGTTCCCTTTCTTTCTCTTTGCCCTTTTTATTGAAACTAGTGGTTTTGAAAACCATCAACTCTTGATGCTCTTTCTTGATTTCTACCTTCGCTGATTTCATCATCACGAAGAGCTCGAGAATCGTTTTCGTCATCCCTTGCATATTATAGTTCATCACGAAGTTCCATTAACTTAGGGATAGTGACTAGAGAACTCTGTAAATCACTGTCTTATCTGGAAGATTAACTCCGACTTGATTCAAGCGATTGTAGTACTCAGACATTATGAGCACATGCTCACTAGTTGAGCTATTCTCCTCCATCTTGTAGGCTAAGTACTTTGTCAGAGGTCTCATACCTCTCGACTCAGGAATGAGTCTGAAATACCAATTCCATCTCTTGGAACGTCTCATATGCTTCGTGGCATTCAAAACGTTTTTGAAATTCCGGTTCCAAGCCGTAAAGCATGGTGCACTAAACTATCAAGTAGTCATCATACCGAGCTTTGTCAAACGTTCATAACGTCTGTATCTACTCCTGTAATAGGTCTGTTACCTAGCGGTGCCTCAAGGACATAATTCTTCTATGCAGCAATGAGGATAATCCTGAGATCACGAACCAAGTCCGCATCATTGCTACTATCATCTTTCAACTTATTTTTCTCTAACAACATATCAAAAATAAACGGTGAGCTACATTGCGAGCTATTGATCTACAACATAGTCATGCAAATACTATCAGGACTAAGTTCATGATAAATTAAAGTTCAATTAATCATATTACTTAAGAACTCCCACTTAGATAGACATCTCTCTAGTCATCTAAATGATCACGTGACCCAAATCAACTAAACCATGTCCGATCATCACGTGAGATCGAGTAGTTTTCAATGGTGAACATCACTATGTTGATCATATCTACTATATGATTCACGCTCTACCTTTCGGTCTCAGTGTTCCGAGGCCATATCTGCATATGCTAGGCTCGTCAAGTTTAACCCGAGCATTCTGTGTGTGCAAACTGGCTTGCACCCATTGTATGTGAACGTAGAGCTTATCACACCCGATCATCACGTGGTGTCTCAACACGAATAACTGTCGCAACGGTGCATACTCAGGGATAACACTTATACTTGAAATTTTAGTAGGGATCATCTTATAAAGCTACCGTCGTTCTGAGCAAAATAAGACGCATAAAAGACAAACATCACATGCAATCAAAATATGTGGCATGATATGGCCATCATCATCTTGTGCCTTTGATCTCCATCTCCAAAGTACCGTCATGATCTCCAGCGTCACCGACATGACACCATGATCTCTATCATCTTGATCTCTATCAACGTGTCGTCACATGGTCGTCTCGCCAACTATTGCTTTTTTGCAACTATTGCTATCGCATAGCGATAAACTAAAGCAATTACATGGCACTTGCATCTTATGCAATAAAGAGACAACCATAAGGCTCCTGCCAGTTGCCGATAACTTTACAAAACATGATCATCTCATATAACAATTTATATCTCATAACGTCTTGACCATATCACATCACAACAAGCCCTGCAATAACAAGTTAGACGTCCTCTACTTTGTTGTTGCAAGTTTTACGTGGATGCTACGGGCTTCTAGCAAGAACCGTTCTTCCTCCTACGCATCAAAACCACAACGATTTATCGTCAAGTGTGTTTTTTTAACCTTCAACAAGGACCGGGCGTAGTCAAACTCGATTCAACTAAAGTTGGAGAAACTGACACCCGCTAGCCACCTGTGTGCGAAGCACATTGGTAGAACCATTCTCATGAACGTGGTCATGTAATGTCGGTCCGGACCGCTTCATCCAACAATACCGCCGAATCAAAGTAAGACGTTGCTGGTAAGCAGTATGGCTATTATCGCCCACAACTCTTTGTGTTCTACTCGTGCATATGACATCTACGCATAGACCTGGCTCGGATGCCACTGTTGGGAACGTAGTATTTCAAAATTTCCTACGATCACACAAGATCTATCTAGGAGAAGCATAGCAACAAGCGGGGAGAGTGTGTCCATGTACCCTCGTAGACCGAAAGCGGGAAGCGTTTAGTAATGCGGTTGATGTAGTCGAACGTCTTCGCAATCCAACCGATCCAAGTACCGAACGCATGACACCTCCGCGATCTGCACACGTTTAGCTCGGTGACATCCCTCGAACTCTTGATCCAGTTGAGGCCGAGGGCGAGTTTCGTCAGCACGATGGCGTGGTGATGGTGATGATGAAGTTACCGGCGCAGGGCTTCACCTAAGCACTACAACAATATGACCGAGGTGTAAAACTATGGAGGGGGGACCACACACGGCTAAAGATCAACTTTTATGTGTTCTAGGGTGCCCCCTGCCCCTGTATATAAAGGAGGGAGAGGGAGAGGCAGCCGACCCTAGGGGGGCGCACCAAGGTGTGGAGTCCTACTAGGACTCCCTAGTCCTAGTAGGATTCCACCTCCCATACAGAGTAGGAAAGGGGGAAGGGAGAAGGAGAAGGAAAGGGTGGGCATGAGGGAGTCCTGGATTAAGGGGGGTCCTCGGGCGTCTAGCTTATGTGACGTGGGCCGGACTGATGGGCCATGAAGATACAAGATAGAAGGCTTCCTCCCCTGTCCGGATGGGACTCTCCTTTGCGTGGATGCCAAGCTTGGTGTTCGGATATGAAGATTCCTTCCTCTGTAAACCGACTGTGTACAATCCTAGGCCCCTCCGGTGTCTATATAAACCGGAGGGTTTAGTCCGTAGAGGCAATGATAATCATACATGCTAGGCTTCTAGGGTTTTAGCCATTACGATCTAGTGGTAGATCAACTCTTGTAGTCCTCATATTCATCAAGATCAATCAAGAAGGAACTAGGGTATTACCTACATCAAGAGGGACCGAACCTGGGTAAACATCGTGTCCCCCGTCTCCTGTTACCACCGACATTAGACGCACAGTTCGGAAACCCCTACCCGAGATCCGCCGGTTTTGACTCCGACATTGGTGCTTTCATTGAGAGTTCCGCTGTGTCGTCATCAGAAGGTTCGATGGCTCCGTCAATCATCTACAATGATGCGGCCCTGAGGGAGGTCTTTCTCCCCGGCCAGATCTTCGTATTCGGTGGCTTCGTGTTGCGGGCCAACTCGCTTGGCCATCTAGAGCAGATCGGTAGCTACGCCCCAGGTCACCAGATTAGTTTTGGAAATCTGGATTATGTCGCTGATATCCGAGGGGACTTGATCTTCCAAGGGTTCATGACCCCAACCCTCGCTCTGGCCTTAGATCCGGAGCACATCACCAGGTCCGAAGAAGGGATTCCTGAGCCCGCTGGACTATCTACGGCCACTAAATCCAGTACGGGAGAGCCGAAGGAAATAGTGTCACTGGCGACCATCATGAAGCCAGATCCTTCTCCGAACAGTAGTTCGGAACCCTCGGAGTCGGCATTGTGTGAGTTCGGCCAAGGAGCCTCCTTCCCACCGTACTCCACGGATCCTCTTCTCCCCGGCCAATCCTCGCCTTTAAGCGAGGCTCTGGACTTGATGCGATCCCTCGTCATTACAGAGGAGCAATGTCCGAACTACGCCCAGCCTGGACTAGGGGCTGAGAGCGGGGAATTTTACGTCCCACCCACCACCCACTTCATAGCCACCATCGAAGACTTAACTGACATGCTCGATTACGGCTCCGAAGACATCGACGGTATGGACGACGATGCCAGAGAAGAGCATGCCCAAAACCCGCCGTTCACCGGACGTTGGCCGGCCACCTCTTCGTATGACGTATATATGGTGGATACACCCAAGGAGGGTGATGATGATAACGAGAAAAATCTAGTAGAGGATAAACCTCCTGAGATACAACCAAAGTACCGACATCAGCGGTGCCGCTCTAAATCACGTTGTGGAAAAGACAACAATACCGGCACGAGAGACAACAATACTCCAGACGATGCCGAAGACCAAGAAGAACCCGTCGAGCCAACTTCCGAACAGGACGACCGGGAAGATGGGCAAGTTAGCACTGATGAACAGGCCATAAACGAAGACTCGGAGGACAGTAATTATCTTCCACTCTCCGAGGATGAGGTGAGCCTCGGTGATGAAGACTTCATCGTGCCTGAGGAACCTCTCGAGCAGGAGTGCTTTAAGCGCCGGCTAATAGCCACTGCAAGGAGCCTGAAAAAGAAGAAGAAGCAGCAGCTTCAAGCTGATCAAGATCTACTCAACGACAGGTGGACTAATGTCTTGGCAGCCGAGGAATACGGCCTCAAGCGCCCAACCAAAAGTTACCCGAAGCGTAAACTGCTACCTCAATTCGATGACGAGGCACTGGAGCCCGTACCATCAACGCGTAACGCGGCTGACCGATCACCACGTGGCCGAGACAGAATGACAACTCAAATCGAACAACAGCCCATACCACCTCGCCGTCGAGGTAGAGATACAACAGCTTGGGGATATACATATGACCTGCGGCAGGACCTGGAAAATAGGGCAGGTCAGACCAGATCGATCTAAGGATCGCGGGGGCGTGCCCCGACACGCGACAATAGATATCTAGCTGGACGTGACAAATATAACCACGTTCGAGCCGAAAACCGCAGATGGACTCCATCCGAGCTACGTCGCGATTTGGCCTGATATAGAGGCACCACACACCCCCTCTACTTCACTGATGAAGTAATGGAGCACGAATTCCCAAAAGGGTTTAAACCCATGAATATCGAATCATATGATGGAACAACGATCCCGCGGTATGGATCGAGTACTTTCTTCTCCATATTCATATGGCCCGCGGTGATGATCTTCATGCCATCAAATACCTCCTGCTCGAACTCAAGGGACCAGCTCGGCACTGGTTAAACAGCCTGCCAGAAAACTCCATTGGCAGGTGGGAGGACTTGGAAGACGCCTTCCGCGACAACTTCCAAGGTAGTTACGTCCGACCTCCGGATGCCGATGACTTAAGTCACATAGTTCAACAGCCCGAAGAGTCAGCCAGGAAATTCTGGACTAGGTTCCTAACTAAAAAGAACCAGATCGTCGACTGTCCGGATGCCGCAGCCCTAGCGGCCTTTAAGCATAGCATCCGCGATGAATGGCTCGCCCGACACCTCGGCCAAGAAAAGCCAAAGTCCATGGCAGCCCTCACGGCACTTATGACCTGCTTTTGCACGGGCGAAGATAGTTGGTTAGCCCATAGCAATAATACTACAAGCGAACCTGGCACCTCGGAGGCCAGAAATAGCAACGACAAGCCTCGACGCAATAGACACAAGCGTCGAAGCGACGGTGATAATACCAATGACACGGTGGTCAACACCGGATTCAGTGGCTCCAAGCCCGGCCGGCGGAATAAGCCATTTAAAAGAAACTATACGGGCTCATCTAGCTTGGGCCGCATACTCGATCATCCGTGTCAGATCCACGGCACCCCTGATAAGCTAGCCAATCATACCAACAGAGACTGTTGGGTCTTTAAACATGCCGACAAGTTAAATACCGAGAACAAGGAGAAGGGGTCGCAAAGTGAGGACGACGACGGGGAGCTTCGCCTGCCGAACACAGGGGGATAGAAGAAGTCCCCGCCCCCCAAGTCAAAACGGTGAACATGATATATGCTACTCACATCCCCAAAAGGGAGCGCAAACACACGCTCAGGGACGTCTATGCGATAGAGCCAGTCGCCCCAAAATTCAACCCATGGTCGTCCTGCCCGATCACTTTTGATCGTAGGGACCATCCGACCAGTATCCGTCACGGCGGTTCTGCCGCACTGGTCCTCGACCCAATTATTGATGAATTCCACCTCACACGAGTCCTTATGGACGGTGGCAGCAGCCTTAACCTGCTTTATTAGGACACAGTCCGCAAAATGGGCATTGACCCACCAATGATCAACCCACAAAAACTACCTTTAAAGGAGTAATACCAGGTGTAGAGGCTCGCTGCACGGGCTCAATCACATTGGAAGTCGTCTTCGGATCCCCGGACAACTTCCGAAGCGAAGACTTCATCTTCGATATAGTTCCCTTCCGCAGTGGCTATCATGCACTGCTCGGACAAACTGCATTTGCTCGCTTCAATGCGGTACCACAGTATGCCTATCTCAAACTCAAGATGCCCGGACCACGTGGTGTCATAACAGTCAATGGAAACACGAAACGCTCCCTCTGTACCGAGGAGCACACCGCGGCCCTGGCAGCGGAAGTATAGAGCGGCCTTATCAAGCAGAATATTAATTCAGCAGCCATGCTCCCGGACACTGTCAAACGAGTCCGGATTACTCTGCATCTTGACAGTCCAGCTCGTCAGGAGTTCGACTTGCAATTTTGCCTCTGTCTCAGTCCCGACCGAATGGCGGCATACGTACCACGCGTACATAACTACACACTCAAAATACCATGGGCAACGACGGAGGCACAACTTGATTGTGGTCTATAATACGGCTCGACCTTCCTCGGACACACTTACTTTCTGTTTTCTTTTTATCCTTTTAGGTTTCTTTTCCACAGGCCCCTCACGACGGCCTGATCATCGACCCTTTCGAAGGATGAATATACCAAGGCGGCAAGCAGCATAGACGTGTGGAGGAATCTCTAGGTGGTCTTCTTGACGATCACTCTACCCGTTTTTAGGGCCCGCACACAACTCCCCCTTGGTCTCAGCATGTTAAATGGCCTTGTTTCCTATCGCACTATTTGTAAAAATACGCTTTGACGTATTAATCAAATTATAATGGAAACAGTTTGCGGCCCAACTTATGTGGCACTGGCTTACTACTTCATTTTATTTCGATATTCTTATCGATTGCACCCATACACTTTGGTACTCTTTAATTTGCCAGGGGTTTCACTACGCTCCGCACTATGGCAATAAAAGTCCGAACACTTTTTACGGTATAGTTCGGCACCCCGAATTTAGCATTATATGCATCAGCTCTGAATCATGTCTTTGGTCAATAGTTGGGTTGCCCTGCTCCTGTGCTTACTACCTTACGTTCTATCCTATCGGCTAGGGTAGTAAAGGGAGAACTACTGTGATTGTGTTTCTGGTTTATCCGAGCAAACACCTCAGTAGAGAAAGCTGAAAAATGACTGTCATGATGTGGTGAGAGCTGGTCAGCTGTTCGGAGGTTCAAATCTTTTGCGATTTTTTCCCGCATTATGCGACGGATCGTCTTCCACCTGATCAGGTGTCTACATCACCCTAGTCCGGATTAGCAAATATTAACTAGGGGCTGCGCCTATATTCCTTTTTGTCAAACTCCTATGGCTAAGTGAGGGTGATAAAGCCACATAGTCTGATTGCCTGGTTCACTGCGGTAAACACCTCCTTCAAGGACCAAACTCTTGGGTCAAGTGTGTTTAGGTTCCATCCCAAACACCCCCGTACTACCTACATGGGGGCTGAAGCCGACGACTGGACAACTCTCAGATTTAACAAACGGCCGCACAGGAGGGGATATTTTCACACAACAAACAAGCAATATATTACATATAGGCTTTATTCCATAATACAAGACTGGATAACATGAATGTCTTCATTCAAAGATAATGTCTTTCGCACACTGGCCCTCTACAATGCGGGACCCCTCCAGGACATCATCAAAATATCGCCGGGCGCAGGTGCTCCTTGCATGGGCGGTCCCTCGGTCGCGAGCTTGATGGCGTTCATCTTCGCCCACTGCACCTTGACACGGGCGAAGGCCATCCGCGCACCTTCGATGCAGACCGACCGCTTGATGGCATCAAGCCGAGGGCAGGCATTGACCAGCCGCTTCACGAGCCCGAAGTAGCTGCTGGGTATGGCTTTGGCAAGCCATAAACGGATTATTAAATCCTTCATGGCCAACTCGGCCACCCTATGCAGCTCGGTCAGCTGTTTCAGCTGATCGCTAAAGGGCACCGGATGCTCTAGCGCAAGGTATTGCGACCAGAACAGCTTCTCCGTTGAGCTCCCCTCTTCGGCTCGGAAGAATTCCACAGCATTAGCAACACTGTGCGGCAGATCTGCAAACGCTCCTGGAGAACTCCAAATCCGGGTCAGTAAGAGGTACCTTCTCTTCACATATTTGCTTTGCATAATAAAGGCCTTACCCGCCGCAATTTTCCTGGCCTCCTGGATTTCTTGGAGGGCGCCGTAGGCTTCAACATGGGCCTCTTGTGCACTTTGGCGTGCCTTAGCAAGTTTGGACTCTTGGTCTGCAAACTTGCGCTCCAAGGACTCGCATTTCTTTACGGCGTCCTGGAGCTCCTGCTGGACCTCCCCGACCCTGGCCTCGTGTTTTTCGCGGGCGGCTTGTTCTTTCGCTGCTCTCTTCTGGGCCTCGGCCAGCGTGTTCTTGAGGGACTCCACCTCGGTCGCAGCTCCTACGAAATATCATGATAACATGATCACACAAACAATTCATATCTTTCTAGATCTGAATAGGTCATGGTATACCTTGCTTGTCCTCTAGTTGTTTCTTCACACGGCCGAGCTCTTCCTCGGCCCGCTCCAAACTCTGCTTCAGTTTGGAGACTTCGGCAGAATGGGAGGTCGCAGCCAGCATCGACGCCTTTTTATTCACATGGACATGTATGGTTAGTCTCCTGCGAACATTATTCGATCCTCTGTCCGACTTCTCTTTTCGAACACCGGACAAAGTCTCAGGGGCTACTATCTATACTATGGCATTCTTTTTGTCACATACCTCAAAACCTGTTAGAAGGCTGGCGCAGGCTTCGGTCAGTCCGCTCTTGGTGGACTGCACCCTCTCAATCACCGTACCCATAAGGATACGATGTTCCTACACAATGGAAGCACCTCGCAGCGCTTCCAGTAGAGTATCCGGTGCCTCTGGATGGATAGAGGTTGCCGGCGGGATAGGCGCACCTCCTTCTTTCAAAGGAGGCTACTTGCCTAATTCCGGAGCCGTATGGGCCTCTGGAATAGTATTCAGCGGGGGGCCAAATTGGATACAGCCCCCATCGCCAGTATCTGGGGTGATTTTCTCCCCCGTGTGTCCGGCGGCCGAGGTATCACCCTCTGGCGCCACCCTGACGGCCTCCTATACTTCTCCCTGGCCTGGGAAGGTCCTTCGGGACAGCACCTCGGTGTCGTCCGTGGCCCTGGGAGAGGAGGCCGCCGGAAGAGACCCGCTGTTCATCACATTTGGATCCAGTGAATTCCCCGAAGATGAGGATCGCTGGGGGTGGGCGTGAGCCGGACTGCAGCACATGGCTTGACATGTTAAATACCGTGAGGTAAAGAAGCTAGATATATATGTACATAAGTGCCTTTGAGTACTTATAATTCAGCCAGTGTCTTCGGTCTGGGACACCACTCAGAGCTACTATCGGTGTCTAATGCAGAATTATCCACAGTAGACACCTTCTTCCCTCACTTGGACGCCTCTGCCTCCATATTTGTGGAGGCCGCCCTTTTGTTCCTTCCCCCCTCAGGGGGAGAGTTGCTTTCCTCCTCCTTCTCCTCCTCGTCTTCGGTGGCAGGGGAGGAGTGGGTTTCAGCGTCTTCGGACGTCACGTCCGAAGTGTCTTTATGGTGGAGGCCACTTCTGGTCTCCTTGGCCTTCTTCTCCGGCGCTTGGTAGGGCACCGAGACCAGCATCTTCGTCAGAAGTGGGATAGCTGGGTTTTCAGGCAGTGGAGCCTCGACATACTCCATGTTGGTTCTCGTAGTTGACCATACATCGTCGAGTAGACCACGGCGGTGGACGACGGTGAGGCCTAAGATGGGAGCGATCTTGAGTCATGGAACTAGGGGCACTGGAGTCCCCGGCGGAGGGGAGTATGAGGGACTGGTTCGGCTACTGGGTGAGGCTGCCGTCACCGGAGAATAACAGAAGGTGTGGGTGCATACAGGTATGACCTAGCCACCATTGGGAGTAGGGTGGGGCGCGAGGCCTGCGCGGAAACATAGCCGGCCACGGGAGGCAGATGAAGGCGTTCCAGCCAGCGATGGTTTTGGCGGGTGGAGCAAGAGCAACTAGATCAGAGATTGAAGAAGCAGGATCGCCGTTGGATGTCAATCCAATGACTACAGATGTCAGAATAATTTGTTGACCTTTTGTTTTGGACCATTAAATCGTTTTGTTCACTAAATGGACAACACCTTGCGTAGTTTTCGTCTAGTGGGCCAACAAAGTCAGCTTCGAAAGTTGTGGCGGAATGCAGCCCATTTATTTAGGTTTTTACAACCCATTTCATTTGGTTTGCCAATACATCTATTTCCTGGGCTTTGACTCAAAAAATAATGTATTTCCTGGGATGGGTAAAAATAATAATACCTGATTTACTATTTATGATAATTTACAACACATTTGATTATTTATTTGAATACACCTATTTACTGGGCTCGGTGAAAAAATAATATTGCGTACATGCAACCAATTTATCATTTCTGATGATTTACAAGCCATTTGATTTTGGTAGAAATGGACCCATTTTCTGGGATGGGTGAAAGATAATGATGGTCTGGACTGAGCATTCGTATAAAAAAATAATATTTAGATAGTAATATTATTTAAAAAGTTAAGTTGGGCTTGGTAATCTTATTATATAAAAAATGAACTGAGTTGTGCATTTCTCTACTCTTATAAAAAACTGAGTTGGTGATGATGGTGTGCCTGCCATCCTGCAATATAGAGCATCCGATCAATATCTAACGGATAGAAAGCAAGCTATGGCAATTTTGCAAAAAGATACCTGCACCCCTCTCCACATTTGTAGATAAGGCCTTCCCTCGTTCATCTTTGTCTCCCACAAGTTAAACAACTCGTATAAATGCGTCTTGATATTCCGTGCAACGCATGGGCCTCTTACTAGTTATTAAAAGAAACATAGGCTAGGCTGTGCTTATTTTAGGATCTTGTGTACAACTGTCGGCCCAGTTTCATTGCTGATGTTCAACGAAAAAGGCCTATGTAGTACACAATACAACTTTACATAGCTACTCAGCGCACATGTCTGTGTGGAATGACACCTATGGGATCACAAGAATCCCTACTACGGTTGCCGGCGCGCAGGGTTGCAAGAAGAGCAGGATTAGTAATCAGCACAAGGATCGTTTACCCAGGTTCGGGCCGCGAGGATGCGTAAAACCCTAGTCCTTCTTTGGTGGATGTATTGAGTGTTCTAGAGCCCTCCAACTAGCTATGGTCGCTGAGCCGTTTGAGAGCGAATCCTTTTCGGTATGCCATGGGCCTCCTTTTATAGTCGAAAGGGCTGCCACAAAGGCACGGAGGTGGAAAGGCCTACAGTGCTACGAGCTTATCGCTCATATTACAGGACAAGACACATTTAATGCATCGATTAGGTGTCCCCTTGCTTTATTGGGGACGGGAACGAGGCCCATCCCGTCCGGCGCCGCTCCTCCTCGCTTCGACACGCGCCCTGGCCAGCGCTGCATGCGGCGCCATGTAGGTAGGCAAACAGATGAGGTGGCACGGCGGTAGGGTCTTCATGAAGATCTGCATGCCGCCACGCATGTGCTTGCTGATCTGGTCTGGGAGATGCATGTTGCCACGCGGGTGATAGCCTAGCTGGTTGAGCTGGCAGCTACATGCGAACGGCAGTGGAGACTTGGCTGGTGCGGGCCTGGAGGTGGCCCTACTGGCGTCCTTGGTGAGGGCCTTGCCGGGTGGCCCGGCAAGGGTCTTGCCGTGGCGCGCAGTCGTCCCCGACAAGGATCTTGCCGGGGGTCTTGTGGCTCTCCTCGGCAAGGATCTTGCCGAGGACCGTTGTCTTTTAATCCTCATCTGATCTTAAATATTCCTTGGTCTTGACAAAGATCTGCATGCCACCATGGAGGTGCCTCCCGAGCCCTAGTACCAACGTGGTTGGAGACCGTGGGCTCAAGGGTGGCGTGCTCCGCTGGCGTGGGCGAGCCGCCCCGGCAAGGGTCTTGTCGGGGCTGCTGAGGCTGCCCCCGGCAAGGGTCTTGCCGGGGGAACCTGCTTCGCCTCTCTGCTTCTTTGTGTTCTTGGCCTTGGCGTTGCTCTGGCTGTCTTGGGCTTTGGTTTCACCTCCCCTGCTCTGCTTGGTGCGGCCGTGGGCGCGGCTCCGACTATCCGTGCACAGGTAAAGGGGTACAAAGGTGCGCCCCTTCTTTTGTACACCGACAGGAGTCCCCGGGCCTGGGCCACACATAAGCGCAACACGTTGTTGGCCAGGCCCAAAATGGTGCGCGGGCAGGCGGGTCGGTTTTTACCGCGGTGAAACTTTTCGCGCGCTGCGCTTCCCACGACCCGCGTTGAATGCGCGACGTGGAGGGGTGCGCGTGACATGGGCGGCATGCGTGGGGCGGTTCCTGCACGCATGCGTCACATCGCAGTAAATGGGCAGCGCAGCTGCACCTTCCCCATAAAAGGGATAACCGCGGCGCCTTTGTTCCTTTACCCTCCGCGCAATCCCAATCTCGGTAGTCTCTGTTCGTCTTCCTCTTCTTCCCCAAGCTGCGCTCTCGTTCGCCACCGTCGTGTTCCCGCTGTCCTATATTTCTTGCCCCCTCCCCCAGCCGCCATGGCGCCCAAATCCACCAAGGGCAAGGGAGTGGCCAAGGATGCGGAGCAGCAGACGCCCGGATAGTCTTGCTGGTGGTGCAGCGGATGCAGTCCGCCTACTTCCCCTCGACAGTTGATGTGTTCGAGCTCCGAGAAGCCTTTAAGCCCCTGTGGGGGTTAAGACGGGGGGAGAGAAGACGAAGCATCCAGCCACGCACGTCATCCCCGCCAACTGTGCCGAGGCTGCCCCGAATCGGTACCCTTTCTTTGTCGACTATTTCTCCTGCGGGCTTTGTCCTCCCTTCTCCGATTTCTTTAGAGACATCATGCACACCTTTGGCTTCCGCCTCTTGGATTTTACCCCAAATGCTGTGGCGTGCATGGCCCTTTTCGCGTACCTCTGCGAAGGTTTCGCCGGAGTGCACCCCAACACGGCGCTTTTCCGCCACTACTTCTTCCCTCGGATCCAAACGGGGGGCGCCATCTCTGGTTGCATCGCCTGGATCCCAAGGTCAAGGGCGTGCCGAGGCGCCATGAAGGAGAGGTGGGAAGAACAGCCGAGACTCTTTGTGCTGGATTGAAGAAAAGGACCAGCGGCGTTCTGCGAGATTCGCGGGCGCCGCCGATCGCGAAGCGATTGGGCGGCGTCGACGCGGCGGCGAAGCTCATGATCGCCACCACCAGGATCCTTCGGCTCACCTAGGCCGGACTCACCCCCAAGATGATCGGGGCGGACTTCATCCGCCGCCGCACCACTCCACTTCACGACAAAGGGCGGCCGGCCTCGCTCTTCACGAACGCCGCCAATATCATGAGGTTGCGCCCCGGCCTCGACCACAACTTCACGGTGATGGGGCACGCTCACTTCTGCCAGCGGCTCTTTCAGCTTGACGTGGGCCGTGATGGCGAGGTCGAGTGGACCGGCAAGGCTGCGAGGGCTGCCGTGAAGGCCGGCAATGTTGCCAACGGGCCTTTATTCCAGTTGCCGACAGGAGTGGTCCCGCTGAGCAACAACTCGCGCCGGAGCGACATCGCCGCCATGATGCGCTCTGCAATGCTCATAGCCTGACCGAGCTGGGTCGGTGGAAGACATCTAGGTGCAGCGGTTCTTTGACACCACGCACGAAGTGCGTCCACAGACGACCGTGGCTCGTCGAGACACCACCAGTGGAGCTGGACTACATCGCCGCCCGGGCGGCGGTAGCTTCGCCGAGGAGGCGGCGATGCCCGGCGCATAGAGGACAAGGCCGCGGCGGAAGCGGAGGAGAAGGATCTCACCCAGTGGGCGGAGGCCGCCGGGGAGGCCAGCAGCGCCGGCACCGGGGCTCCTCTCGTCGAAGATGTGGTCGGCGAGTCGTCAGAGGAGGAGGCCGTGGCCGTCGATCCTCCAGCCACGGGGAGAGGACGGGTCCTGCGGCGGGCCACCTCTAGCGAGCCGGTCCGGCCCGGCAGGGCCACGCAGCTGCGGCAGGCCCAGGAGACGTCCTTGCACCAGACAAGGGCCGCGGTGGAGAAGAAGAAGGCATCTACTTCTTCCTCATCCAAGCGCGTTCAGATGCCACCTCCTTCCCCTCCTCCGGTAGATGTTGACGCGGAGGTCACCTTCGACTTCGGATCCCTCAGCCCGAGGAGGAAAAGGAAGACGGCAGAGCAGGAGGAAGAGGAGGAGGAGTAAGCTCTTTATTCCCCCCTCCTTCGTCATCTCCATTTCTTCGAATAGTGCCGCTTGTCTTGGATTATCTTCATTTGCAGGGAGGTGGAGACGCTGGCCCAGAGAGTGAAAAGGGCAAGGACCTCGACGAGCAGTCAGCCCTCGGCAAGCGCCTCCGGCACACCACTGGTGGTGTTGAGCAGCCCGGACAGCAGCCCCCGGCACAGTCCCTAGCGTAAGTTCACCACTCACCCCTCATCGACGTGTGTAAGGGGCATGACACTTTGGTGCTGACCTTGCGTGGATGCAGGAGGGGAGCAGTAGCAAGAGGAGCCACGGAGGGCTACTCCCAAAACGCCGCCCCCATCGACTACGCCGCCCCGAGGGGCGTCCCCGGCAAGGGCGCCAAGTACCGAGCCCATGCACACGGAGGAGGAGGAGGAGAACTCGGGCGCCGGTGGCTTCGCCTTGGCACCAAATGTTGGCGGGGAGGGGACTTCTGCATCTCATCCCGGCACGGGTAGGTTACTCGCCCTTCGTCTCCATTTCCTTTTCTTTTTGCTGCTGATTCTTGGTCTTGGCTTTGTCTCATACCCTTCTTGGTGTCCAGGTCGTCCATCGGCGGACCATGAGGACATAGACGCCATCATCAAGGACGTCGCCAACAACGCAGAGGCAGAGGCCGAGATGGTCGCTGGCGAGGAGTCCGCCAAGGGTGCTACCGAAGACGCCGCAAAGGGGCCTGCCGGGGAGCCCGACAAGGGGCCTTCCAGAGAGGCCGGCAAGGCCACCACCGAGGAGGAGGTGGTCGATGACCAGCCCTCCTCCTCTGCGGCCTCTGGCTCCGGAAGGTATCTGAGGGTGACCGACGACCTCTTCGTCCACCTCCCAGGGGCGTCCAGCTCTAGGGCGCCCGTTGAAGGAGAAGTGTTCGATGAAGAGGTGCTTGCCACTGCCGGGCTCGAGGTCATCGATGAACCGGGTGCCAGTGGCGACGGCTCTCAGGAGGAGCGACTTCTCCAGGCCATGGGCGCCAATTTCCGGAAGCTTCAGGCGCTCCACCGCACCCGCCTGGAAAAGGTCAAGTCCAGGATGGCAATGGTGGATAAGGCGGAGGCGGACCTCAAGGTCTTGGCGTCGCGGCGCGGTAGCTTAGTTCCATAAGTGGCGAAAAAACTGAAGACCGCCCGGGGCGAGCTGACCAAGCGCGACGTGGAGCTCACCATGAAGCTGGCCGGCATCAAGAAGGCCCAGGAGACGGCGGAGGACTTTGCCGCGGCAGCCGAGGCCGCCCGGACCCAACACCAGGCCACACTAAACTCCCAGGAGGAGGACCTTGCCAAGCGTGAGGCGGACCTCGACGCCAAACTCTGTGCCAAGGACAAGGAGGTGGAGAAGCTTTCAGCTGGCCAATCCAAAACTGGAGCAGAGGCACAAAGACACTTTCGATGCAGGCTCGGTTCACGCCAACAAGGTGAAGGAGCTGGAGGTGGGCGGGGCGAGCTGAAGGCAGGCCACAAGCTGTCGGAGAGAGACACGCTCAGCGGCACCACAGCGGAGGCGCGAGTGCGACCGTCAGCAAGGCAGGGAGCTCTCGAGGCCAAAACCCCATCAAGACCTCAAGCTGAAGCTGGAGGTCTCGAGAAGATGCTATCGGAGGCCGGGGCCGGGAGGGACCACGACCAAAAACACAGGAGACCGAGAAGCAGCTGCGGAAGAACGAGGCCCTCAACTTCATGGATCAAGTGGAGGCAAGAACCGCTGGCTCGATCGCCTCACCACCGTCGCCAACCAGGCTGCCTGCAGCTGGCCACCATGGGGATGCGGACATGAGAGTGCGCCCGGGCGGAGTGTGGCGCCAAGCTGCAGCTGACCTGTTCTTTAAGAAGGTCGTCAGTGCTTTGGAGCGGCTTCACGCCAACCAAGAGGCCTCGTTGGCCGACGAGGCCCGGAGGCTTTGCCAGGGCGCCATGACCAAGGTGGCGTACTGGTACCCCGACCTCGACTTCGATGCCACGCTGGAGAGCTTGCTGGAGGATACTAACCTCACACCGCTCGGGGCGCATCAAGCCATCATCGGCGGTGTCGGCGAATTCCCGAGGTGGAGGCCAGCACCGGATTAGGCACCCGTTTCTTATCGTCGCTGCGGGTTCATGGCCAAGACAATTTCTATCTTTAGTTGAACCGGCGACAATTGATGTAATATAACTCTGCGGTACTTTTGATGTTATACGTTATTTCTTGTTCGATTTTCCTTTGTATGTCCACCCTCGTTTATCGGGTAAACGTCGGCCACGCGTAAACCGAGGCGGCGTCTTGAGGCGGGTCCCCATTGGCCTACCGGGTGTGCTTGCTGCCGGGTGAACCACCTTACCGCCCTTAACGCGGCCGCCCGAACCGTCGAGCTTGACTCGGTAAGAATCGAGCATTGCGGTGCGAAGGCTACCCGCCACTCTCGTAGCGGCGCTTGAGCTGTTGAGCGGACTCAAAACAGAACAAGGGCGTTGCCAATCGCGGGAGGGCCCCTTTGCGTGCAGGTTTTCCATACATAGGTAGGATATCTGAGGACGATAACCTTATATAAAAAAGGAAAATAATTAAAGGTTTGGCATGACTTAGCTTTCTTGTCGCCACTCTGGCGCCCTTCGCGCTTGCAGGTAGCACTGTCCTTTTGGCCGTCTTCTTCTTGGGATCCATGGCGATGATGAAACGCTAGGCCAACTACTAGACCAGATTCTCACAATTGCGCCCCCTACCTGGCGCGCCAAAGATGTCGGTGTGGAACGACACCTATGGGATCACAAGAATCCCTACTACGGTTGTCGGGGCGCAGGGTTGCAAGAAGAGCAGAATTAGTAATCAGCACAAGGATTGTTTACCCACGTTCGGGCCGCGAGGATGCGTAAAACCCTAGTCCTGCTTTGGTGGATGTATTGAGTGTTCTTGAGCCCTCCAACTAGCTATGGTCGCTGAGCCGTTTCAGAGAGCCGAATCCTTTTCCAGTATACCATGGGCCTCCTTTTATAGTCGAAAGGGGCTGCCATAGTGGCACACGGGAGGTGGAAAGGCCTATAGTGCTACGAGCTTATCGCTCATATTACAGGACAAGATGCATTTAATGCATCGGCAGGTGTCCTTGCTTTATTGGGGCGGGAGCGAGGCCGTCCGTCGTCGCCGCTCCTCCTCGCCCGACCGTGCCACGGCCAGCGCGCATGCGGTGCCATGTAAGCGAGCAAACAGGCTGAGGTGGCGCGGTGGTAGGGTCTTCACGAAGATCTGCATGCCGCCACGCATGTGCTTGCGATCTGGTGCAGGGCTGCATGTTGCCAGCGGTGCTAGCCCAGCTAGTTGGTGGCAGCTGCATGCGACAGCGGTGGAGACTTGGCTGGTGCGAACTGGAGGTGGCCTGCTGGGCGTCCTTAGTGAAGCGTTTCAGTGGCGGCAAGGGTCTTGCCGTGGCCTTGTAAATCCCGGCAAGGATCTTGCGGGGTCTTATGGCTCTCCTCGGCAAGGATCTTGCCGAGGACCGTTGTCTTTTAATCCTCATCTGATCTTGAATATTCCTTGGTCTTGACAAAGATCTGCATGCCACCATGGAGGTGCCTCCCGAGCCCTAGTTCCAATGTGGTTGATGGTGTTGGAGACCGTGGGTCAAAGGTGGCGCGCTCCGCTGGCGTGGGCGAGCCGCCCCGGCAAGGGTCTTGTCGGGTCTGCTGAGGCTGCCCCCGGCAAAGGTCTTGCCGGGGGAACCTGCTTCGCCCCTCTGCTTCTTTGTGTTCTTGGCCTTGGCGTTGCTCTGGCTGTCTTGGGCTTTGGTTTCACCTTGGTTCACCTCCCCTGCTCTGCTTGGTGCGGCCGTGGGCGCGGCTCCAACTGGCCGTGCACAGGTAAAGGGGTACAAAGGTGCGCCCCTTCTTTTGTACACCGACACCACATTCAACGACGCCTGAAAAGGCCCAAACAAGGCTTCTATACAACTTTTTGAAGTCACTAAGCTCAATTAATAACTTAAGAAAAAAGTTAGAGTATAGTGGAACCTAATTAAAAGCTGTCACGAGTGAAGAAATAATTAAACAGGTCCCACTTGTGTGTGTGTGTGTGAGAGAGAGAGAGACCCATCGGTCGATGCTCGTAAATACATCTTTCAGGTTTCAGCCATATGCCTTGTTGATGCTCAGTAGGGCTATCATAGCACATTGAACTTGCATACAAAAATTTCATGCAGGCGGCACAATCAGGGTGGAAGCAGTGGATCGCTATGGGTAGGGCTATGTTGAAACCAACGTACTCGTACATAACCGTTCATCGTCTTTATCAATGAGGGGGAATATCTTGAATGCTGTGCAAAGAAAACATACAAACAACACAATAAATTCTGCTAGCACATTAAGTTGACGCACACCCTTTTCTAAAAACATTTTAGGTACAAAAATATAATAGGTCACAATCAAATGTACTGGCACATCAGTGCTTCACACCGATAGCTCGGATTTAACTAGTATCTGAGAAGATTCCTTTGTTACCTTAAATTAGAGCACATCCAAGCAGCCAGACCTGCCTCTTCTCCCAAAGAAGTAGTGGCCTCCGCCGCGCGATGGAGTAGGCCCTGTGCCATCCATCGTTCCGAGCAACACGGGGACAGTCTGACGTAGACTCCTATAATGGACGTCATCGACGGACCCTGGCACCAGCGGCGGCGGCGGGACTTTGATTGATGGATTGACCACTTCTTCGACATGCACGAACACTCGATACAGGTACATCCCTAATGTGGTCCGCGGCGGCCTTGGTGGCGACGAATAGTACAACCCCGATTCCTGCACTGGTATCTCAACACCAATCACCTGCGGTATGGTGGACGGCTTCTTCATCCATGCCATAACCGTTAGAGCCCAGCTGTCTGGAGGAACAACATACTTACAAGCTCACCTCCTAGGTCGTTGATAAGCTCATTCATGGACTCGCTATTCGAAGCACACCGGGGCATGCCGTGGAAGGTAAGCTTTGCTAAAAACTCAAGCTCAGAGGGCACCGAGCCCCATCCTAGGTGCCACCGATCAAAGCTCACCAGTGCGCCATCGCAAAACAAATGTCTAGAAGATTCGAACACACGACTGCAGTCGAAAATTATCCGGAACCTGACGAAGAAAATCAGCCGGTGGCGGATAGACTTCGACGATCAAGTCACTTATTTGGATGACGTGTGCAATGCCAAGAGCTTTGACAAGGTGTCCGGAGAGACGGGAGGCCGGTCGCCGTTGATGGTTACCATCAGCACTTTGCCGGCAAACTGGTCGTCAAGGGCTGCCATGCCACTGTTGAGCGATAGCATGCAGCGCCCGAAGGCAGGACGGACCTCAGGATCTCCGGCTCAAAGATCCGTGTTGACAGGCGACATGATAGTGCGCTTGAGTACAGGGAGTACATGAGGGGGATTTTGGGGAACTGGGTAGGGATTGAGATTCGAGAGGTGGGGAAGGGGCGGGAGATTGCGGATGAAAATGTAGCATGAATTTCGAACACGCGCCAATATGCTCTCGGCACGCAAGCGCACGAAAACACCGGTGGCACCCACATGTCGGCCAAAGAGTCCTTTTTCTTTCTTTTTTTTGAGCGCCGACCTGAGAGTCATAATTGACCTGTTTGGCATTGCGTTACTACTCGGCCCATATTCAACGACACCTCACTGGCCCAAACAAGTGTACATCATCAAAAAGACACTGAGCTCAAATTATAACTTGAAAAAAGGAGATACACTCTGAACACTGGAGTGGTGATGCCCTCATTTAGCCCACCAGCAGTTCGAGACAATAAACAATTTGAAACAAAGATATATACAACATTAAAACACTGACTAGTGACTACGATTGACATAAACAACAAAACATGATAGTTCATAAGAAGTCTTGCTACACCACCAAGACACACCCATTTGCAGTGCTCAAACTCTTGTGATCCATATGAGAATGACATTCTAAAGAGAGGCCACTATTACATAGTAAGAGTGACATAGACGAGGATGACCAAATGACAAGGAGTCTGCATAACAAAACAGAGAACTACCCATCCAGAACAAGCAGCAAAGACAAAAAGTCACTTGAAGAGGGATGATCCAACACCATCATAATCTGCAGCCCCGCTTCAGCCACGAGTGATTCGGAGACACCAGAACTCCTCCCTTTCGACGCAACAGCCCAATTACCTATCAACCTGAAGGCTTGAACCAGATCACTGCCTGTCGGACTTGAGATATCCAAGGATCAAAGTTAATCTAGATGCCTTTGTCATTCTCACCTTCTTTTGGCTGCAGGCTGTATCGTTGACAATCAGGGGAGTTTGCTCCCAAAGTCCTAGGGCTCGCCGTGTAGACACAGGTTTCCCTAGCAAACAGAGCCTCTCTACCATCAGGGTCCTTGTCAATGGTGATCTCCTGGTTAATCGGATAATTGAGTCTGAGAAACAGAGAGTGTGAACCAAGGCTGCTTACCCGCCTCCAACTCAAAAATCCTGAAGGCCCCAACAAGCTGGTATCCTGCTCATAGACATAACAACCACTCTCTGGATACTCACGTATTTCACGGTGCTTGTACATAGTGGGTTTTCTGCAATATAACTTTTCCGGCTCATGTGTGCGAATGATCACCAGTCTTTTGCCATCGTTTGATCGAGCGAGGAACTAGTTGTGCTTCCCTATTTTTGGCAAAGGTGGTGTGATTGCAAAGGGAAGTTACTATAGGGACACTACATCATATAAAAAGGACAGACATTGTTAATGTAAGATCAACATTGTTCAGAGTATGAGTAGGATAATGCAAGAAACAACATCGATCTATCCCTATTGGAACCGAGAGGAAAATACAGGGAAATTTATACCGGGTTCAAAAATATGGAAGTGCCATGCGTGGTTACACTCATGTTATCTTGCAATCGATTCTTCACAGGAAACTACCATTTCATGCATGTTATCTAATCATGTTCTATACTCACAAAAAAATTCTTCAAGGAAACTAACATACCATGCATTGTTATATACTCATGTTCTGTGGGCAAAATTCTTGTGAGGATATTATTCTAGCATGGTCCATCGCTTCCGTTTTGATGACTTGAGCATTCATTGTCATATTGCTTTGCATGGTCGTAAGATAGCTAGCATGATATTTCCATGGCTTGTCCGTTTTTTCATATCGTTGTTATGCTAGATCATTGCACATCCTGGTACACTGCCAGAGGCATTCATATAGAGTCATATTTTGTTATAGGTATCGAGTTGTAATTTTTATTTGTTTTGAGTTATAAGTAAATAGAAGTGTGATGATCATTATTATTCATTTTTACAGCATTGCCTCAGTGAGGAAAGGATGATGGAGACTATGATTCCCCCATAAGTCGGGATGAGACTCCGGACAACAAAAGAAAAAAAGTACATAAAAAGAAAAAAATGGAAGAAAAAATGAAAAAGAAATAAAGAAATAAAGAGAGAAGGGCATGCTAGTTCCACACTTGTGCTTCAAAGTAGCACCATGTTTTCATATGGAGAGTCTCCTATGTTGTCACTTTCATATACTAGTGGGAATTTTTCAATATAGGATTAGATGCACACCCACTTAGTTTTCATATTGAGCTTTCATACACTTATAGCTCTTAGTGCATTCGTCGCATGGCAATCCCTACTCCTCGCATTGATATCAATTTATGGGCATCTCCATAGCCCGTTGGTTAGCCGCGTTGATGTGAGATTTTCTTACTTTTTTGTCTTCTCTATATTTACCCCTATCATGATAATCTATTCCACCCATAGTGCTATATCCATGGCTCACGCTCATGTATTGCGTGAGGGTTGAAAAAGCTCAAGCGCGTTAAAAAGTATGAACCAATTGCTCGGCTTGTCATCGGGGTTGTGCATGATAAATACTTTGTGTTAAGAAGACAGAGCATGACAAGACTATATGATTTTGTGGGGATAACTTTCTTTAGCGTTAATATTTTGGAAGACAAGATTGTTTGTTGGGATGCATGAGTATTGATGTCTTTATGTCAAATTATAGACCATTGCTTTGAATCACTTATGTCTTAATATTCATGCCATGATTAGACTTATGATCAAGTTTATGCTAGGTAGCATTCCACATCAAAAATTATCTTTTTTATCACTTACCTACTCGAGGACGAGCAGGAATTAAGCTTGGGGATGCTGATACGTCTCCGTCATATCTATAATTTTTGATTGTTTCATGCCAATATTATAAAACTTTCACATATTTTTGGCAACTTTTTATATGATTTACTGGACTAACCTATTGATCCAGTGCCTAGTGCCAGTTCCTGTTTTTTTGCATGTTTTTTGTATCGCAGAAAATCCATATCAAACGAAGTCCAAACGCGATAAAATTTTACAGAGAATCATTTTGGAATTTATGTGATTTTTGGGAGGTGGAATTAACGCAAACGGGGGCCCACAGTGCCCACAACCCACCAGGGCGTGCCCCAGGCCCCAGGCGCACCCTGGTGTCTTGCGCCCTCCTCGAATGTCGGTTGGAGCAACTCTTCTGGCGCAAGAAAGATAATTTATGGAAAAAAATCATGTAAAAATTTCAGCGCAATCAAAGTTACGGATCTCCGGGAATTTAAGAAACTGTGAAGTACCAGATCTGGGGAACACGAAATAGAAGTGAACAGATAGGGAGATCCAATCTCGGAGTGGCTCCCGCCCCTCTGCCGCCATGGAGGGCATGGAACAGAGGGGGAACCCTCCTCCCATCTAGGGGGAGGCCAAGGAATAAGAAGGAGGAGGGGGGCTCTCTCCCCTCTCTCCCGGTGGCACCGGAACCGCACGGGGGCAAGGATCGTGACGGCGATCAACATCAACAATCTTGATACCGTCAACACCAACTCTCTCCCCCTCTATGCAGCAGTGTAACACCCATTATCCCCGCTGTAATCTCTACTTAAACATGGTGCTCAACTCCATATATTATTTCCTAATGATCTATGGTTATCCTATGATGTTTGAATAGATCCATTTTGTCCTGTGGGTTAATCGTGTTCTTGGTTGGTATGATTGTATATTTTATTTGTGGTGCTGTCCTGTGGTGCCCTCCGTCTCGTGCAAATGTGAGGGGCCACCGCTGTAGGGTGTTGCAATATGGTCATGGTTTTCTTATTGTCGGTGTTGCGGGGGTGACAGCGGCCTAAACGCGGATAAGTGGGCTATGGCGTATAGGAGTAAAGAGGACTTGATACTTAATTCTATGGCTGGGTTTCACGACCTTAATGATCTTTAGTAGTTGCGGATGCTTGCTAGGGGTCCAATCATGAGTGCATATGATCCAAGTAGAGAAAGTATCTTAGCTCATGCCTCTCCCTCATATAAAGCTACAAGAATGATTACCGGTACTTTTTATCGATTGCCTAGGGACAAATGAATTTCTTATTGACAAAAGCTATCTACTTTTATTACCTTGCAATTTATTCGTAGTTTTATTCTCGCAAAGTACTCGTAGTTTTATTCCTGCAAAATAGTTTCATACTTGTTTTAGGTAAAGCAAACATTAAGTGTGCGTAGAGTTGTAACGGTGGTCGATAGAACTTGAGGGAATATTTGTTCTACCTTTATCTCCTCGTTGGGTTCAACACACTTATTTCTTGAAGAAGGCTACAAATGATCCCCTATACTTGTGGGCTATCACCATCTGCTTTGTCAATCCCGTAGATGATGCCATTGTGTTCAATAGCATCACAAAAGTGTGTATCAGCTTTGACGATCCACTGCGAGGTGATTTTCCTCCAGCTAAAGAAGGCATCAGCGGAAGGATAGGCGAGTCCGCGGTCGAACAAGGCAACTAGCTTGAAGTCCGCGTAATCCGCATATCATGTGGGCACTTGGCAGATTACAATCTTTTGCAAAACAAGGTGCGTCCAACTGACGATGTAATCTAAATGACTTGGACCGCGACTGTAAAACCATATATAATCCAACGTAGGAAGGATATTCTCATGGGAGGTGTGGAAGTTCACGAGCACCAACTTTTTACGGTCTTCTCGGACGGCAGCCATCTAGTGGGAGTTCATGCCGACCTAGTACATACCTGCCAAGATGTTTCAGGCGATGGTGATCGGATCGAAGTCGAGGGGCGTGATGTATGGCGACCTAGTACATACCTGCAAAGAAGTTTCGGCTAATGGAGGTCGGATTCAAGTCGAGGGGCATCATGTATGCCTCCGTATCATGGTGAGCAAATCTCGCAAGACCAGATAGTAGCAAGAAGGGTATCTTGAAAAGCTCAGGCCTCGCTTCAATGATGGCTGCGTGCATGTCCCTCGAGCATGCAGCCAGCCGCACGATGCTCAACATATCCATACACGAACAACAGAGGTTGAGGATGTCACTGGGGAGATTGCTCTAGTCGCGGCTCATATGTATGCTGCGCGGTTCGCGTTCGACCATGGTGGAGTTTGGAAGGTGGGGTTTTTTGGGGCTTGATTTACGGGGGAGAACGCTCTCAGTGCTAGAGCGGCTAGCGAGGGAATAGTGGTACTGGGGGAGGGGAGCAAGGAGGGGGTATGCGGGGGCACAGTGAGATGATGAAGAGTGACCTCAGGATCTCCGGAGAGATGGAGATGGAGTGGTGCTAGGGGAGACGGAGACGAGGCGAGGCATGCTATACATCGACGGTGACAGTGGCTGCACAATGCACAAGGTGAGGCTGACTTTGGTAACTCGAACATGCCACTGGACAAGTGTCACCTCGGGCGCAGGGTCTTGTCACTTCACTATGAGGACCGCATAAATAATATTTTGACCATCAAGTGTAGCACAGTTGCACTATTACTAGTACTAACATACAGAGTAGTACTGTATAGGGGAAATAGGTATCCCGTGCTAGCATGCCTCTGGTTTCACTTCATCCTCTAGGTAGCATCCATATTGCAAGGCGAACCAAATTCTCTTGCATGCGGAAGTGCGAAGAAGGGCCTTTTTTTTAGGATAACCGCATATTCCTTAACCAAAAAAGGTTGTGTCTCGCAGGCACGCGCCAATATCAATCCGAACCAGCTACGACACATTTTGTGTGTGCAAAGAGATGGATATGTTTGTATATCTGCTCGTCCACCCAAGTGGGTTTTGCGTAGGTCCCACCTGTCAGGAGGGGTGCAGAAATAAAAAGGAATCATAAAATGTTCCACCATGGTGATTCGAAAGACTGACCTCAACTAACCAGTGGCACATGTAGCGATAGAAGGATGGGTATGTACACGGACACGGACCACTCCTCATTATGCTACCCGCATAGCCTTTTCGTTTTGCAGGTTGGTCTACCTAGCTGTCTAATCAACTGCCTGCATGCCACTTCTCCCATTTACTTCTCCATCGGGAACCGATTTTCCTCAGCTTCTTCACCTCTCCTTCATTTGCATTCAAACCCCACTAGATTCACATTGTTTTAACCTCTTCAGATCCTCCTGGAGTAATTCTGAAGCCCCTTTAAATAATCATCTTCTTCAGTTAGACTAGCCATCTTAATCCTAATTCTCCAAATGATAGCCCTCCGGTCCAGTGGTTCGAAATGGCGAAAGAGATCCCTATGCAGGTTTTTAGCATCACTCATGTCCTCGTCGAAGGCTCATTGAGCATAGTTGTCCCCGTCACTGACCACCCAAGGGTTGTTCCGGAGTGGATCAACAATGTATCCAACTCCCTCCAAAAGGTGGAGATGAAGGTTGTCGGTCTCGACGCAGAGTACACGGAGCATGCCACTGGGAAGATCTAATGCGCCGCCGTCCTTCAGCTGTGCCTCGAAGATGAAGTTTTGGTGTATCACATCATGCACGTGCCCTCCATACTAGGTGAGCTCCAAGATTTCATGTGTCGGGAGGACATATACTTCTGTGGGGCAACCATCGAAGGGGACAAAGAGAAGCTGGCGCCGTACAACCTTGACTTGAAAAACATCGCTGACCTACAAACCAGAATTCCTATAGACTATTGTGATAAAGAAACACCATCCCTATTCGACGTAGCAAATTCTATCCTCGGAATAAATCTTGAGAAGGGTGAAAAGACGCTGGGATTAAGGTCGTCTGGATGAGAGAATTATCCCTTGACCTATGAGCGGATAAAATATGCTGCCCTCGATGCCCGTGTGAGTTTCGAGATAGCTGCAAGGTCGAAAGAGCTTGTTGCGAAGCCATCTCCCACAGAAGAAGAAGACGAAGAAGAAGAAGAAGAAGAAGAAGAAGAATAGATGGATGAACTATTTCCTCTCTTGTAAAAATTATATTTCCTCTCTATGTACATTGATATAGATGAACTATTTCGCTGGTGTGCATGTCTTTGGAACAAGTGCACTCTGTGTACATTGATATAGGTCCGCTTGACTATAATGAACTATTTATCTGCCTAGTTTTCTCTACTACTCCTCCTTGCAGTGATCGTTATGCAATGCATGTGTCAGTAGACATGACAGCTTGTCCATGGAAATTGAACTACGGCGACCATCATGTTTCTACCACTGCCACGCCGTGATTCCCATGACGCCGCTCCAACCCATGGCACCACGTCCCCGACGTGCACCTCACCCCTCTCGGCCCCATCGCTCCTTTGCCTTGGTGTGCATGACATGTGGGCCAGCTGAACTGCGGCGACCATCAAGTTTCTACCACAGCTACACGCGATTCCCACGACATCGCTCGAACGCATGACACCACACGTCCCCCAAGCTGCGCCTCACCCCTCTCGGTCCAACCGCCCCTCTGCATTTATGAGAATGACATTTGGGGCAGCCACATTTAGGGTCCACATGTCATTGACTCAAAGGCAGGTGCACTAAGCCGCTGAAGCTAGGTCCCATGGGCCCCGAGAGGGAAATGTAACTCCCGCGCCAGGCCTTGTGGTCTCCCGCAGTATGAACTCGTGCCAAACTCGGAATTTGTTTCTTACTACTACCAATGTGCCAGCCCATGCGTTGCAATGAATCCAAAGTAGTAGAATAATACTTGTTCACAAACTTGAAATATAAACACTCTAGTTTTGATATACATATATCAGTTAAAAAATATGCTTCACTCAAGACATATTCCTCGGGCTGTTTTGATGAGGTGATGGGCGGGTGTGGCTGGTTTCCAGATAATAATAGATTTTTTATAGCATTTTGTAGTATGGCACGACATCCTGTGCACCTAAGCGTTTGAAAAAAAGTGGAGTGCACTCTGAAGGCTTGAACCAGATCACTGCCTGTCGGACTTGAGACATCCAAGGATCAAAGTTAATCTAGATGTCTTTGTCATTCTCACCTTCTTTTGCCTGCAGGCTGTATCATTGACAATCAGGGGAGTTTGCTCCCAAAGTCCTAGGGCTCGCCGTGTAGACAAAGTTTTCCCTAGCAAACAGAGCCTCTCTGCCATCAAGGTCCTTGTCAATAGTGATCTCCTGGTTAATCGGATAATTGAGTCTGAGAAACAGAGAGTGTGAACCAAGGCTGTTTACTCGCCTCCAACTAAAAAATCCCGAAGGACCCAACAAGCTGGTATCCTGCTCATAGACATAACAGCCACTCTCCAGATACTCGCGTATTTCACGGTGCTTGTACATAGTGGGTTTTTCGCAATATAACTTTTCCGGCTCATGTGTGCGAATGATCATCAGTCTTTTGGCGTCGTCTGATCGAGCGAGGAACTAGTTGTGCTTCCCTATTTTTGGCAAAGGTGGTGTGATTGCAAAGGGAAGTTACTATAGGAACACTACATCATATCAAAAAGGACAGACATTGTTATTGTAAGATCAACATATTTCAGAGTATGAGTAGGATAATGCAAGAAACAACATCGATCTATCCCTGTTGGAACTGAGAGGAAAATACAGGGAAATTTATATTGGGTTCGAAAATATGGAAGTGCCATGCATGGTTACACTCATGTTATCTCGCAATCGATTCTTCATAGGAAACTACCATGTCATGCATGTTATGTAATCATGTTCTATACTCACAGAAAAATTCTTCAAGGAAACTAACATACCATGCATTGTTATATAATCATGTTCTGTGGGCAAAATTCTTGTGAGGATATTATTCCAGCATGGTCCATCGCTTCCGTTTTGATGACTTGAGCATTCATTGTCATATTGCTTTGCATGGTCGTAAGATAGCTAGCATGATATTTCCATGGCTTGTCCTTTTTTGATATCGTTGTTATTCTAGATCATTGCACATCCTGGTACACTGCCAGAGGCATTCATATAGAGTCATATTTTGTTATAGGTATCGAGTTGTAATTTTTATTTGTTTTGAGTTATAAGTAAATAGAAGTGTGATGATCATTCTCATCAAAGAAGCCCAAGAAAATGTTCAAGAATCCTTGAAAATATTGGCAAGAATAAATTCAAACCAATATTTTTGGAAGCTTAAAATAATTATTTTGGGCCTTTGAGTTAAATCATAATGTATTTGAATTGGCTTTATTTCTGTTATAAAAGAAATACATGTCCAATAATTTTGGAAATTATTGTGGGGCTCTGGAATAATACCACTAGTCCATATACAATAATTTACAAAAGTAAATAAATTGGTTTAGTATTCCTACTAAATCAAAAATAGACAACAGATGAAACAAAAAAACAGGAAGAATGGAAAGGAGAGTACCTGAGCCACTAACCTGGCCTACCCCAGGCAGCCCACCACCGGCAGGCAGTCGAGCCCACTGGGCAGATCGCTTCTTCCTCCCCGCCAGAGGAGAGAAGCAGCTGCGTTCTGCACTTAGCCGAGCCGCACAGCCCCTACTTGCCACCTATCGGTGTCTCGGCGCTAACTGCCGCCACGGAGATGCCCTCATTTCCTCCGCCTCTCCTCTCTCACATCCCCTCGACCCTCTCTCGCACATCCAAGCGCCACCGCTGCTGCCGCTGAGCCAGCCACCCTCGCTCTCGACGATCCACCTGCCCATTGCCGCTCAAGCTTTCTCCATTAACGAATATACACCGAAGCCCCGTGATTATCGCCCCTAACTCGTTTGAAGCTGCCGCCGGAGATCGCTGCCGCTGTTCGCCACCAGATATTCCCCGAGCCATTGACGATGCCTCGAGATCGCCAGAGTCCGGGCCGCTTTTCCTCCTCCCCTTGTTCCTGCCCTTCTAACTGCAACTTCCACCGGGTTGAGATCCTCGCCACGACGATGATGGGCGGCTATGTGCACTATAGCTCTGGTCCGAGCACACCGTTGTGCTCAGCATCTCCGCGAACCAGAGCCACCAAAGCAGCTCCCTCCCACGCCTTCTAGCCTCAACCCATCTCCTCCCGAACTCGCCGCCGCCTCACTCGCCAACGCCGGCGCTACAGCTCACCCTAGTTCCTTTTGCTTGATCCTTTGATGCACGCGAGCCCGAGGAACCTGAGAGGAGCAAACGGCGAGGCAAATGGTTCCGAGCTCGATCCCGGCGAACATCCGTCGTCGGATGTGCTCGCCGCTCAACTCCGGGAGATGCGGGCGCCATTAGATTGAGGCTAATTCATCAGACATCTCCCCGTGCCACCGATGATGTGCCCCACCCCTAATTAACCACGGGTTAAGTTTTAACCTAATCACAAAGTGGGACGACGCTATTCGACCTGCCGACATGGCCCTCGACCGCCCCACCTGGCAAAGGACTAGGCTCAAGACGTGGACACCGACTGCTGGGACCCATCGTCAGTTTGACCTGGCCGACGCCTATTGACCTGCTGATGTAACCCAGCGCTGCCGACACAAAGAAATGATTTTCTGGATTTAAATAATTCAGGAAATTCTAGATTTTAGCAAAGCTTCAAAATTCATAGAAATTCAACCAGAATCTAAATGAAATAATTTATATTTGAAAAATCATCAAAAATCCAAAGAATCTGTTTATGGCATTTTCATGCATGCTAGAACAACTTATGGCTACCGCCTAGGACAAATTAAGTGAATGACATTTAAATAACCACATGTGGAGTTTGAATTTGAACCTTCTGTTCAAACCAGCTTCATTTAACTGTTGCTAGATGCATTAGCTCAAATCACATCATATTGCTGTGTCATGATCATGCATCATATTGGCGCATTCCATTGATTGTGTTCTTCTCTCGTTGTCGGTGTTTGACCTCTCAAGAGACGGGTTTCGACGATGAGTTCGATGACACCGGCGAAGCGCTATACTATCTTCGTAGTGCCGTGCAAGCAAAACCCCTTGTTCATTCCAATGCATCCCACCTTCTCGCCCCCTTCTCTTTTACTGCATTAGGACAACAACGATTCAATTGTTACATGCTGCAGTTGAACCCCTTTTCTCCTCGATGACCTCATTACACAAAGAATAGATGAAACCCACTAGCACGAGTAGGAGTTATTTGAGACATGATGTGCCTACCATTCATGCTTGTTTGTCATGCCTGCTACGCTTAGAGTTGAGTTAGGTCTGATCATCGGGAATGAATTGGAATGGTGATGAACATGTCCCACTGTAGGTGGGAGCTTGCGTGAACACGATTTGGTAAAGGAAACAAAGGAGAGGCCATGTAGGAGTACATGGTGGTTGTCTCATTGAAACCGGCCCTCAAGAACTGAGTTCTGTGTTTATTATCCATGAACAACTACTACCACACATTGGGATCCTTAATTGACTCTCTCGGCTAACCACCCTTGTCCTCTCGTCTGTGAGTTGTGTAGTTTCGTGTTTGTAGTATGCTGGAGGCCAGGCGCAACGCCGACCCGAGGGGTGGGCTGTGATGCGGTAGGCACATGGCCGGTATGTCGGGCGCCTGCTTGGTGTCGCGAACCTTTTTACACATCATTCGGGCCGATGGGAAACTTCGCCGACTCTCATGGATGGAACCTGAATAGGCGATAAACTCGACTAGAGACTTGAGTGTTCAGTAGGCCGTGGCCGACACCCTCGCTGGCTTCCGCTGAAGGTTGCCGAGTACATGTCATGTAAACGGCGGTAAGTGGTGAGAGCAGAAGAAGTACACCGCAGGTTAACATAATCTATTCAATAGCCATGTCCGTGGTAAAGGACTTGGGTTGCCTATAAACATAGATAACTTGAAGTGGATACCTAAAACTCGAAAGATAAGCGTGGAGTGCTATGGATGGCATTCTCGTAGGTAGACGGAGCGGATCCATAGTGGTGTATCGATATGGTGAATATGTGGACTCATGCGCCCAAAAGAGTTACCGCATTTCAGGTTAGCCATCGAAGTCAAAGCTGGCTTGCTGCGCTAAACTCCACCACCCCTTTATTGATACCGATGCATATGTAGATAGTTCGATGTAAGTCTTCGGGTAAATTTGTACTCACGCTTGCTTATTTTATGTTTTTGCAGAGACTTCTCTCGCTAGTAGTTCCGTGTGGACTTCAATGTTTAGCTTGATACCTCAGCTACGATCTTGTGCCCTCAAGCAGATCTGGTAGATAGCCGTGCTTCTCAGCCTTTTTTCATTTGTAGATGTCTCGATTTCGACATGTTAAGCTTCCGCATGTGCTTTGATTTGTATGTTCAATGTTGGGTCATGAGACCCATGTTTGTAATATCTCGCCTCGGAGCCTAATAAATAAATACTTTGAGTCGAGAGTTTTGTTGTGATGCCATGTTGTATTTACACATATCGAGTATATTGTGTGTATGATTGAAATGCTTGGTATGTGTGGGATCCGCAACCTAGTTGTTTATCCATGGTAGCCTCATCTTATGGGGAAATGTAGTCTTGTGCTTCCATGAGCCATAGTAGTCCGCATGCCCTGGGCTTCACCGAGTCCCGCTAGCCCAGACTACCGCTCCTGAACACTTGATCTGCCAAGATGTGATTCACTTGCTCCTGTGTTTGTCCTTCGGGAAATGTCATGCGTGACATCTCGAGTACTTCGCTTAGCTCTACAGCCCGTTCACCGAGTCCTCATAGCCTGCTACAGCCCGGATTCACGATTCACCGAATCATGCTCGATGTTGATTCATGTATGCCTGCCCTCGTAGTTAGTGCCACTTTGGGTTCACGATTAGTCATGTCGGACCTGGTTCTTTGTCATATGGATGCTAGCAACACTATCATATACGGAGCCGAAGGCGCAAACGGTTCGGCCATGGTAAGGCGACACCGTGGGAATACCGCGGCGTGAGGCTGCAAAGTGATATGAGGTGTTACCGACTAGATCGATGTAAACTTGGAATCGTGGTCCCATGCTGGTATCGAGCCTGAATGCCCGTAGGGATTACCAAGCCAAATTGGTCGGTTGATTCTAGAAATGCTTTAGTTATATAAGGGAATTGATTGGGGAAGGAACGAAGGCTCTTTTTACTCCTTATACCTTATCCTCGACCGAAATAGCCTCTTCTTTTCTATGGGGATTAAGAACTAGGCTTTCTCATCTTCTACCGGATCACATGTTACTAATCAGAGACTTATATGATTGTTGGTTTCAAGCCCCAGCTCAGTTCCTACTACTCTGTTGTTGGTGTTCGGGAACGGGGTCCCTGCACACCTCGTCATGCCCGCGGCATGGCTCAAAGGGGGCCCATCACGACCCATCTTCATCAACAAGCTCAAGACCTCATGAGGGCTGAGAGCTGCTGGGCGACAGGAGCTTCTCTGCACGGCCTCATCAGGTTGGCTCGCGAGGAGGCGGAGAGATCAAGGCGGGTACCTCACGAGGTGCCCATGACGCAAGCCATGACGACCAAGGCGCCAGTGGCGCCACCACAGAAGGTCCTCCTTCCTCTTTGGTGCAGCAGGGCATCAAAATAAAGGGCCCACGGGTGAAGGAAGTCAGGAGCCCAAGCCGCCACCACTGAGTCTTTGACAGAGAGGACCAACTTTAGTCAGATAAGTGTTCCAGATGTTCCTTCAAACGGCCAATTGTTGGCGCTCTTCCCGCCTAATATTTGGGAAGAGGCCAGTACCTCAGATATAAATAGGACTAGCCATGCCGAGAGCTAGAGGCAGTGGAGAAGGAGCTTAATCTTGAAGAGAGAGAGAGAGAGAGAGCGATCAACTCCTCCAAGCAGTTCATCGCTTCGCCAAGAACAGACTCGAGGCTGTTCTTCCTTGTATTGTTCATCACCATCAGCCCAAGAGGCAATCCACCCACCACAAACTAGAGTAGGGTATTACACCACAATGGTGGCCCAACTAGTATAAACTTTATGCCTCTTGTGTTGTTCCTTTCAGTTTAGATCCAAGCGAGGCGGCGGGGTGCAGGTAGGAGAAGGCGAGATCTCCTGCACCCCTGTTCGAACCTCAAGGGTCTGCTGAACCCGAATCCGACATTTGGCGCTGGGGTGCGCTGAATTGCCTTCCGCCACTTGTTCTCCATCGACCACTGATCCATGCGACACGCTGGCCCGTGCTGAGCACCGAGCCGCCTCGCTTCCCGCTGCCGCCAGACGGCTCCCATCGGTGGGCGCCTTTGTCGCTCCTCGTCAGTCGCTCGCTAACGCCGCCACGGCCGGGGAACGAGCAGCAAGCATCGCCCAAAGATCCTCCGTGAGGCAAGACGCCGACGCACTTCCCTCACTCGCCTGCTGGTTCTTCGCTCACAGATTCAGCGCCCATGGAGGCTCGAGTTGCGCCATCGGCAAACGAGCTCCTGCCACCGCCCGGCCGACGACGCTTCACGAAGAGTGGCTCGACTGCCGCCGAAGCTCGTCCGCGCCAGAGGGCTCCTCACCGTCTGCCCCGCTGCACTGCATCACATGCTGGCGACGAAGTTCGGGCGCCACCGCCTCAAGAAGGCGCCTGGCCCTAAGGTGCGTGGTCTCGGCGGAAACTGGCCTGTCTGGCGCCAGCGCTGCAATAGCAGAGCTGCCAGAAGTCCTCGCCCGCAAGAAGCTACCCAGTGCTCCCTCGCCCAGCCGCCGCGACCACGCCCTGCTCTAGCACATCAAGACCCCTGCTGTTCCAGCTGCAGCGCATGGGGACTCGTAGACCAAGCTTCGTCACCCAAGGCCTCCATGGCTACAAGAGGCTGCCGTGTTTTCACCACCGAAGGCGTAGCCGCAGGGTTCAAGTTCGCCGCACCTGCCTCGCTACGATGGTACGGCCGACTCAAGAGAGTTCCTCCAGCTTCTACGAGCTGGGCATCGCCAACGGAGACGAGAAGGTCATGGCGAATCGTTTCCCATGGCGCCAAGGACGGGCCCGACTGCTCCTCGAACTCGCCTGTGCACGATCTCCTCCCGACGAGATGCGATCCGCTTCATCGCCAACTTCCAAGGTACTCATGACCGCCACCGCGGAGAGCTACGCGCCGCATCAAGCAGCAGCTAAGGAGACCCTGCGAAATACATCCAGCGCTTCACCAACGCATGCCTCAAGATTCCTAAGGTGACCGAGGGGGCATCATCTCCACCTTCTCCGACGTGTGCGCGACGCCAAGATGAAGGAGGAGTCACGATGCATGAAGACTTGTGCACTTCCTTGAGATGTTCAACTTGGCACCAAGTGTGCTGTGGCCGAGGAGGGCGCCTCCTCCTCGAGCTGCCCGCCGCACCCTAAGAGAAGAAACCCAAAGCCAAGGATGAAGCGCAAGGGGCTGCCGTGCTCATGCGTAACCGACACCAAGCGGGCGTAGATCAGCCTTAGTCTTCCAAGGGCAGCCGGTATCAGGTACCACTTACCTCCACACACACAACACCAACGGGTGTCAAGAGCTCCGAGCCGCGAGAAGGGAGGATCGCCGATGCCCGACAAGCAGCGACTCACGGCCGAGGAGGAGGAAGGAACGCAGACGCTGGGAAGACCCGGCTCGCCAAGGGTGGCGCGACCAACTCGCGAGGATCGGCCAAGGGACTGGCCATGAGGGAGGCCGAGGGATCACCATGAGGATCGCCTGCAAGGCAACGTGATGCTCCCTCCTTCGCCGCAAGAGCCAAGGAGAAATGAAGACCATCATCAGAGGATGGGGCTTCAGAGCCGCGATCGTCAGATCCCGGGCAGCCTCAAGCCCAGCCTCTCAACGATCTTCAAGCAGTTCGCCCCTGGCGAATGCAGTCCTCCTAAGCTCGGGCCACACGCCTGTGGTCGGCATGCGCCAACACGCTCAGCTCAGCTGAACAATCACAAAGCGCCGCAGCCGGAGTCCTCCCGATGCTTTGCTCCCCAATCATCGCGAACGCATAGTCACCAAGACCCTCATCGATGGCGGGCGTGGCTCAACGCCCTGCTGTGGAAACGCTCAACAATCTCTGCGCCTTACAATCAGCTTCAGCCAACCAAGCTTTTCTCTCGGGTCACCGACGGCTCCATGGTCCCGATTGGGCAGGTTCGCCCCTGTCACCTTCGGCGACGCGACAACCATCAGACCGAGCTCATCAACTTCGACGTCGCCACATTTGCCTACCATACAACGCCATCCCTGTACCCGCCGGCTGGCTGTCATGGTCAGAACTCCACCATGCTACAACGCCCTCAAGATGCCAGGAAGTGGCGGAGTCACCACGGTGCCCTCATGAAGAGAAAGACGCGTGCTCCTCAGGAGCGAGCCTTCAGCCAGATCACGTAGACCCGGATCAAGGAAGGAGGCTTCCCGAGACCGCCCCCAAGAAGAAGAATACATTGTCCGCCCGCCCCCTCAGAGGCAGGCCCTTAGGGTCCGCGCTTCCTCGGGGAACCTCCTTCATCGAGATAGGAAGCGCCCGGCGCCTCCTCAGTGCAGGGCTCGCCTCGAGGGCCACCGACCTTGCTAAGGTCACGAGAAGGCGCTTGGGCACCACTTGGAGGCGAGCCAAGCACGCTTCCTCAAGAAGGAGCAGGCGAGGGCCAACCTCGTGAGTTCGCAGCAAGATCATTCAGAGCCGCAGGAGTCAAGAGTCATGCGCCGGCCACTGCTGTGGCTCCCCATCCAGTGGAGGATGGTGGGCTGCGCACCGCATCGACATACCTGTGGATCAACCAGCCGCCTCAGAGCGCCTGCCTCTCGCGGGGCGCCAATGGGTCCACCCCACAACACGCTCGATGCCTTGCGGCTTGCCGAACGCTGCTGCCACGCTGGCCGCCTCATGAGGAGCATCCTGAGGCTCAAGAGGCCAGGCCCGCAGCCCCGGGCAGAGATGGAGATGGTCCACGAGGAGCCACTCAGCGCCCCGAGCCTCCCGAGGCCCCGAGCCTGGGGCTCGTGGAGGATCGGCCCGTGAGCCCACCGAGTCTGCACCAACACCCTTTCATCTTCAACGCTATCAGTGACATCTTTCAAGTTTCATTTCCAGCCGGGAGCGCCCCTGTGGCTGCATTATTCCTGTGCCGCGGGTCCGCCCTCGCGCGGTATCCTTTACTTCATGTTCCTAGCTTTTCTTGTTGGGGCGCCTTTGGGCTACATCATCCCTAAGTCGCCGGGCCTGCACCCGCGCATGTATCCTCTTGCGCTTATTTCGGGTCATGTGTTCAACCCATCATGCCAATCCATGGCACCTTTTCTTCGCTCATGTCGCACCGCTTGCACGCTAAAGGGGGTACCTAAGCATCGCGATCAGTGTTCCTATCGCTCTCCAGCCCCTCACCGCCTTGTCCACGCATCGCGACGGCATACCAGCCGACGGCCGAGACCAGCTCGAGGGCCGGACCCGAGGACGAGAGCGCCGGATTCAACCAAATCTGCAGGAACACATCACAAGATAAGGCTCAGGCCAGCGCAACCCGCCTTGAGGTAGGGCCCGTGAGTCCCACGCTGGCTCACGGGTGCCCAGAGACACTGCCGTGCCCTATCGTGCAGCCACACGTGGTCGTATGGGCTGTACACGCCTGGCTCCTCCCGAGGGGAGCCCTCCCACGCACTGGAAGCACCATGTCCGCCGCCCGACGACACCGCCGAGGAGCTGCTGCAGTCTGCACACACACGGAAGCGCTTATGTCTGGCTGGTGATAAATAACCGAGGGTGGCCCCGGGCTGCATCAACCCTGTGGAGCCCAGAGCTCAGCAGGGCTCGCCGCAACGCCTCGGGAGTGCCGCGCGAGGGGCTGGGCACGGGTTGTGCCTGGTCACGCCAGACACGACGCCACTCCAGCCAGCCCCTCGGGCCTGGTTCGTCAGACGCCCTCCCCGAAGGAGCCAAGGTACGAAGGCCGCTTGAGGCCAAGGGGACTCGAGCATCGCGACTCAGAGCCTAACTGGTCACGAGTCCTCACCCTTAGTTCCAAAGGCTAACGACGGTTGAGGTATGCGCGGCCGGCCTGCAGACGAGAACGGTAGATCCACCCATCACCTCCAGACTTGTTGTTCAGCGCGAAGGGGGACTCCTCGAGCATCGCGACTCAGAGCCTAACTTGTCACGTAGCCCTCACTCCTTGGTCCCATCCTGTTTCCGTTGGGGCTAACGGCGGCCGAGGTATGCGTAAATAGCTCGCCGCATAGAACATAAGCAAGTAGGAAGGAAAAGCGCAAATTTCAAGGAATTCAAAAGCAAATATTACAGTCCATAATCTGTATCACAACGCCAAATGCAAGTTTAAACGCCCCGAGGCATGATACATGTGCAGGAATTAAAAGGCATCAGAGCCACAACGGAGTCACTTGTCGCCGTGGAGCTGCGTGGAGCGGTTCGCCTTTGTGGAGCCGCAGGTTGGCAGCGCCGCTTCGCTTGTGTCAAGGCCCGAACTTCCCAGCAGAGCCTCCGCGACACCACGGCCTCAAGAGCGGAAGCAGCAAACTCGCCGTCAAGGCCAAGAGGGTTGTCGAGGTCGACGCAGATCAAGGTAGACGGGGTGAGGACTCACAGCCGCAGAAGACAAGACACGCCGCCCTCAGCCATAGGGCCAAGGCCAAGGGCGACACCTTCAAGAGCGAACCAGAAGGGAAGCAGCTTGGCGGGGTTGCTCACAGCTGGCTCTCCAGCCGCTATCGTGAAGCTCCCTCAGAAGGTGCGAGCCTTCACCTCCATCTCCGTGAAGGCCACGCGATCTCGGCAAGGACCGGCTCGCCGTCCAGCTCGACCTTCCTCGCCCAACTTGCTCCAAGACGCCTAGGCGCTCACGCGCTTGAGCTTGGCGCCCCAACCTTGACGGCCACCTCATGAAGCCATGCCTCCTCCTCTGGCGGCATGGCCTCCTTGGCGAGCTGGTCCCGCAGGCTCCTGCAGTTCGCCCTCCGCTTTGCAGCGACTCCTGACATCGGCTACCTCCCCAAGGCAGCGCCATGAGCAGCTGCCCTAAGGACGGCCTCGCTTCCTCATCGAAGCCGCCGAGGCCTGGACCAGCTGCTGCTCAATCAAGCGGCCGGAGCGAATCCAGCCGGGAGCTCCAAGCGCCTGCCACTAGAAGAGGGTCGGCCCCAAAGATCTCACAGAACCGTCCAGTCTGGCAAGAACACGATCCGAACGGTAGGAGGAGCCTGAGACAACGGTGGGGTATGAGGAGAAGGCGGCAGCATGACCACAAGATCTCGAGGCGGAGCTGCTGCGCCCCCAACGATCGTGGTGGCAGATCGTGCAAGGGCACCTCAGAGCCGCTTGGGCGTGGGGGCTGAGCTCGCCTCACTGCCAACCAGGTCGTGGACGACGGGCAGAGAGACCTGCGCATTGCGGTCACCTTCTTTCGCAAGTAGGCGCTGTTCTGCACGGAACCTCAGAGATCCCTTCGTTTCTTGCACAAGCGCCCAGCCTAGCCAAGAGACAGATGTCAAGCCTCACGACAAAACAAGAAATAAGATAGGAATCGAGCACCATTGGTCGCCGCCATGGGCTCGAGCAACCTCCGCCATACTTGAAGCCCGAGAGCCGGCTGCAAGGATCAGCCTCAAGGAGCTGGGAGCAGGAGGCGCGCCACGGATCGCCTCGGGCCGGGCAGACCCGCTGGGATCAGCCCGGTCCTATCCTTCTTCGATCGGGGCAAGCTCCCACCGCCTCGCTCGCCATCATCCTCGCTGCCGCCGCCGTGAGAGGCGGAGAATGCGACATGCGCCGAGGGAGGGAGCCTCGACCTCCATCGGTCGCCTCGAGTCGAGCCTCCTTCCCGCCTCCCCTTCTCCCTTCTCTTCGCTGAGTCGCGGGAGGACACGCCCACCGGGTCCTCGAACCTCCCGGGCACGGGCCCGCCCCCGCTGAAGATGGGCATGGACTTCATTACTGCCCCAGTTGTCGCGAGGAACAGGGCGAGAGCGCCTCCAACCTCGCCACGCCGCCCCTACCAAAGATTGGAGAACCGCAGCCAGGTCTTTGTCGGCCAAGACAGCTGGGTCGGGTGGGGCCTCCACATCGAAGTGGGTAATCGACGGCGGAGCCACTGGTGCTCCAGAATTCCCTTAGCAATGACGCTACCGGTCAGCTTTTGCCGCCATGCTGGCTGGCCCTGATCCATGTCCATCTTCTCCAACACCGCTCATGTGGTCCACGAGCTCCACTCGAGACCAATCACGGAGTGTGTGTGGGTGCCCGTGGGCAAGATTAGCCGATGGATGCGCCCAACATCTACCAAGACCCACTTGCTCCTCAAGCCCTCAATCCTCTTCCGGGTTCAAATGGCGATGGAGCTACCAGACGCGGCAAAGCTCAGACACGCAGAGATGGAACCACGAGAGGTCCGGAGGGAGAAATAGCGCAGCAGGCCACCGAGGGCTGCACCCGATGTGAGCTCATAATAGTAGGCGAAGATCGCCAAGGAGAACAGAGTTGGGGTGGAGATGCGAGCTTGTAGCTTGTAATGGCGGAGGACAGAGAAGAAGAACTCGAAAAGGGAGGCATCAAACAATGGCGCTTACAAAGAGCGGATAGAAGGTGCCCTTGGCCTCGTGGAGGGCGGAGCCGGCCTTGAACACCTTCGCTTGCCGACGCCTCGGCCGCCACCATCCGGGCGCACTGGCAAGGCTCGCCCGACATCGCTCGGGCGAGTCCAGGCGAAAGTACCAAGCTCGCCGGGTCTGGCTAGGCGCCATACCTTGCTAGGGCGTGGCCGGTCAAGTGAATCAAGATTTCGGAGGCAGGAAGGAGCGGCGCAAGAAAGGGATCCGAGCAGAACTACGTAAAGCAAGGGAAGCAAAGTCAGGCGACGCCGCCTTTATCAACTAACTCGTTGCTAAGGCTCCCACGCCCAATCAACCGCCACGCTGGCCCAAGGCCGCAGGTCTGTTAGGCCCGCCAGACTTGCCTCTTCGCCTCTGCTCGCCAAGCCCGGCGCGCTTTGGGCCCGGGGCTACTATCGGCGCCCGGGAACGGGGGTCCCTGACTTGCTCGCCCGCGCCCGCGGCGTGGCTCAAAGGGGCCCCATCACGCCCATCTTCATCAACACAAGCTCAAGACCTCGCAGGGGCCAGATTGGGCGACGACAGGAGCTTCTCGTGCACGCCTCATCAGCCGCTCACAGGAGGCGGAGAGATCAAGGCGGGTACTTCACGAGGTGCCCATGACGCAAGCCATGACGCATAATGCCCAGGCGGGCGCCCAGCCCGCAGTGTCCTCCTTTCCTCTTTGGTGCAAAGGAGCAAGCGAGGCGAGGGCATCAAGCAAAGGCATCCATTTCGTGCAACAAGACCAAGACCAGCCCAACGGTAGGAAGGAAGTCATTGTGGAGCCCAAGCCAAGGCCACCACCGTGAGCCTTTGACAAAGCGAGGACCAACTTGAGTCAGATAAGTGTACCAGATGTTCCCTTCAAATGGCCAATTGTTGGCGCTCTTCCCGCTAATATTTGGGAAGAGGCCAGGCCTCTATCTATAATAGGACTAGCCACGCACGAGCTAGTGGCAAGGAGCTTAATCTTGAATCGAGAGAGAGAGAGAGAGAGAGAGCGACCGACCTCCAAGCAGCTTCATCGCCTGCCAAGAATGACTCGCGAGGTTGTTCTTCCTTGTATTGTTCATCACCATCAGCCCAAGAGGCAATCCACCACATCACAAACTAGAGTAGGGTATTACACCACAATGGTGGTGGCCCGAACTAGTATAAACCCTCAAGGCTCTTGTGTTGTTCCTTTCGTAGTTTAGATCCAAGGGAGGCGCAAGGGTGCAGGTAGGGAAGGCGAGATCTCCGCACACCCCAAAGGTTCAACCTCAAGGGTCTCAGAACCAAATGCATAATGTGTTGACAATTGATCTCGTAACTTTGATATTGTGTTGTTAAGTGACTACGACAAACCTTGTGAATGTCTCAAATCTTTTCTCGAGCATTTACAGCCGTCATGCTGTCCTCGAGTCATCCTGTGTTTCTAAATAGTCCGATGCATTTGCAAATCCTTTTTTTTCGTTCTGATGTCCCTTTGGGCCAGGTTAATCACACTAATTGCTGAGTTGAGGTATTCTATTGTCTCGACATATATGTTGGAGCTATTATTATGACCCTAGGTGTCTTAGAGGATCACCTAGTAATCTAGCCATGTTTTGTGTTCCCAGCAGTGATGATTCTCGCTATCATTCTCAAAGCATCCCGTGATGTCACTTAGTTAGTAGGCATTCTACCCCGGGT
Organism: Aegilops longissima; assembly: GCA_021605205.1. Classification (NCBI taxonomy): domain Eukaryota; kingdom Viridiplantae; phylum Streptophyta; class Magnoliopsida; order Poales; family Poaceae; genus Aegilops; species Aegilops longissima. Next base: position 360,947,667 of record CM038676.1, read on the forward strand.
TTCAACTCTAGATTCGCCCTAGTTACTTCATGTTGATAGTGTTGCTTGTTCCTTTAGGATATTAGTAACCTTTGTGATAGTCCTCGAGGTTCATGGTATATCCTTCTTCCAAATATCATGAACTGCTTATGGCGAAGTTCCCTCATGAACCGAAAGATCACAACCGAGTGCTCTTGACGGTTCTCTAATCTATGCTGTGACTCGTAGTTCTACCTTCTCTGCATGGGTTATCCGGAAGAAACCTGTTGAACTTGATTCAAATACTAACCTATGCATCCATAACTCGTAAAGTTATATGTTCCTTGAGTTGTCCCTCTTAGTTGTATTTTGACCCCCATCTATCAATTGATAGTCGGGAGTAGTCGTATACCGTGTTCATCGATGCCCATTATTCTTGTGGTCCGCAAGCCATTCTATTCTCGAATGACTAGGAGAAACAAACTCCGACTCATCCATCTCCGTGATTGGGTCAAAGCAGTTGTATTCCGCAGATCAAAATGCAATTCAGCTTTGGTCCGTTTCTACCTTGGAGTGTTACCATCTTTATGTCAAGAATGTCATGAGAATTGCACCACCTCTTATGAATTCTCGACGCAGTGATACTTCTCGCCATCATTATTCATTCCTCGATCCCGGTCGTTGTAACCGTAATGCCGACAAGTGAACTGTGATGTGAAATCATACTCCTAGCAACCTCGTTGCTTGATAGTTAATGGACAATACTCTCACTCTTAGCGTGTTGGTTACTGAACAATCATTCTAAGATTGATCGTGCTACCTAGTCCTTATTTCCGCACTCTTCGATCAACGAGTTTGATTATGTTTATTCCTTGCTCTTCGATCATATTCTCTTGCCCTGAAAAGCAAGATTGTTCCTGAGCTTAGTAACATATCGGTGGCTCGTAATTTTTCGCTATCTTCTAAGGTCCCGAGCTTGGCTTGAAGAATTCCCCACAGCTCATGGTGGGGAGAACGCCGAGAAAACCTCGCATAAGGATGCGGCGTGCCAGCAGCACCACCGTGTTGGGGTGAGGTGGTGCGGCCGGAGCCCGAAGAACTCCAAGAACGCTGCTGGAAGAAGCCGCCGCCGGCAGCCCTAGCTCGCGCATGAGGTGCGAAAGGAAAATGACCCGCCGCTCCTCCGACGCCGCGTGATTTCGCCCACCGCACGGGCGCTGGTCCGCACTAAGTGGCTGCTGGATGCGGCGCGTTTGATCAAGAAACTCGGCGATGTCGCTGCTGATGATGGAGTTGCCCCACACGCCGGAGCGCTGGTGGGAGGCGCGGGCGCGGATGAGGAGCTCATCTCCGCGACGCGGTGAGGTTCGGCGCAGCGGAGCGAGGAAGAAGACGAGCAAGAGGGAGCGGGGAAGAGAGGGTGCGTGTGCGTCGCCGCCCCCTCCCTCCCCCCGCTTACTTATAGGCGCCCAGTTGCGGCGGTTGGGGCGGGCTTGGGATTAACCGCGCCCCACGCCCCACGCCTAATGATTTGACCCACGACGTTATCGGCGCAGAACGGCGTGGGGAGCCCAACCGCTCGCACGATCGCAGCCGGATTCACTGGCGCCGCCGAGGCGGTAGTGGCGGGCCCTACCGACGGGTTCGCCTTTGTCACATGCGGCTGGCAGACCGCTCGCCATGCATGCCGTTGCGGCGGGCGGACCGCGACGGGTGGCTGGCCGGAAGCTTATCAGCACGCCGCTCGATCCCGCCACACCTTCAAACCTTGAAGAGCAAGACGCTCGTGCAAGGCCGACTCCAGCTAGTCGACTCAAGATAGAGACGGGGCCGAGTCCAGATTCTTCTACCAAAGGATGAAGCTGTCGAGGCTCCTCGACATGTTGCCCTCGGCGCCTCACCAGCTTCGGGACTCATCTGTCCGAGTAATGGGCCACGGTAGGCAGACCCAGCCCCGAACCTTTCAAAACATCGGGCAGACTGCTACTCAAGACCTCAAGACTAAGAGCCGCCAGAGTCGGTGACAGAATCGCCGACGCCTCTAGGCGAGTCCCGTAGACGGCCTCGTGAAAAGCCGATCAAGCCAGCGACCCATGAAGCCGGCCATGGAGTCGGCACGCGACCGGCCCACTCTGCATGAGCGACTCACGCGGGATGGGATAAAGCCGTCGGCGACCGGGTCCTCGCCTCATTATAAAGGGCGTGCATGGCTGTGGCGCATCGACGCAGATCTCCGCCGTCCGGCGAAAGAATGTTACCACACCGCCTCGACGCCAGCCCTGCAGGCAGATTCACTCGTACTCCATGATGGCCTGTCTATACGACCCAAGACGGCGGACCCGCTCGCTGGCGGAGTGCACGAAGACGGCGAACGCCTCTAAAGATCGGACCTGTTGGAGTCGTACCTCGAGCCGGCAGCCCCTCCCACGGGCTCCAGCGCCATTAACTGGATTAAGATAGGAATGGCATGAGTGATCGCCCGCCACGCGGCGACTGCTGCTATGACCCCACAACCTGCTCACATTACAAGCGCTGCTACAAGAATTTACAGCGCGGCAAGATTACCAAGCGGACGAGGGTTGTCGGCCCCATGTTGATTACGTCAGGCCCGGCTAGTCGGCGGGCCCTAGGAGTTGGCTGGAGAAGACGTCGACCTAAGAGGATCGACGGCCGGGACCCGCACCACGGATTAGATTATTGTACCCTCTGGGTAGGCTCATAAACCCCTGGGCACCCATGCAAAGGGTTGGAACCTAGTAGTTTTAGACACACACATAGAGGGAAGAGAAGAGCTATCCGTGCCCTTCTCCTTCCTCACCTCGAACAGCTCAAGGAGCATCTTGTACTCACTTTGCCATAGTGATCATGCGGAGACCCTGCAGAGCAGCGAGAGGGGTGTTATCTCCTCGAGAGCCCAAGCTAGGTAAGATTCACCGGCATGCATGTTCGCCTCATCCCGCTTTCGAGCACCATGACGTTTTCTACGCTACTCCATGATAAGCCATCCTTTGGCATATGTCGCACCCAATCCCCGACAAGTGGGCTATGGAGTATGGGGGTAAAGAGAAATTGATACTTAATGCTATGGTTGGGTTTCATGACCTTAATGATCTTTAGTAGTTGTGGATGCTTGCTAGGGGTCCAATCATAAGTGCATATGATCCAAGTAGAGAAAGTATGTTAGCTCATGCCTCTCCCTCATATAAAATTACAAGAATGATTACCGGTACTTGTTATTGATTGCCTAGGGACAAATGACTTATTGACAAAAGCTATCTACTTTTATCACCTTGCAATTTATTTGTCGTTTTATTCTCGCAAAGTGTCACATCCCTAGAATGTTTGTTGTAATCAGTTACATGAGTGAGCATCTTGCATCATGTCTATTTTCTGAAAGTTGAATTGAGGTTAGTTGAAACCCTCAGAATCAAGTTCGGAAATAATCAACATTAAAATCTCATCAAAGAAGCCCAAGAAAATGTTCCTGTTAAACCTTGAAAAATATTGGCAAGAATAAAATTCAAACCAATATTTTTGGAAGCTTAAAAATAATTATTTTGGGCCTTTGAGTTAAATCATAATGTATTTGAATTGGCTTTATTTCTGTTATAAAAGAAATACATGTCCAATAATTTTGGAAATTATTGTGGGGCTCTGGAATAATACCACTAGTCCATATACAATAATTTACAAAAAGTAAATAAATTGGTTTAGTATTCCTACTAAATCAAAAATAGACAACAGATGAAACAAAAACAGAAGAATGGAAAGGAGAGTACCGAGCCACTAACCCGGCCTACCTCAGGCAGCCCACCACCTGCAGCAGTCGAGCTCCACTGTGGGCAGATCGCTTCTTCCTCCCCGCCAGAGGAGAAGCACCATGCGTCTTGCACTTAGCCGAGCCAGCCACAGCCCCTACTTGCCACCTATCGGTGTCTCGGCGCTCCAACCGCGCCACGGAGATGCCCTCATTTCCCTCTGCCCCTCTCCTCTCTCACATCCCCCTCTGACCCTCTCTCTCGCACATCCAAGCGCCACCGCCACGCTGCCGCTCGAGCCACCCTCGCCTCCCCGACGATCCACTGCCCGGCTGCCGCCTCAAGCTCTCCACAACGAATACGACACCGGAAGCCCCGTATCATCGTCCCCAACCTCGTCTTGAAGCTCCGGCCGCCGGAGATCGCCGTCGTCGTTCCGGCCACCAGATATTCCCCGAGCCATTGACGATGCCCTCGAGATCGCTGTGAGCTCCGCCGCCTTTCCCCCTCCTCCCTGAGCTTGTTCCCGTCCTCTAACCGCAACTTCCACCGAAGCCGTGAGATCCTCGCCGCCGACGATGATGGGCGGCCATGTGCACTATAGCCCGTGTCCGAGCACACCAGTGTGCTCAGCGCATCTCCGCGAACCCGTAGCCACCAGCAGCTCCCCCTCCCACGCTCTCTAGCCCCGAACCCATCTCCTCCCGAACTCCGGCCGTCGCCTCACTCGCCAACGCCGATGCTACAGCTCACCCTAGTTCCTTTTGCTTGATCCTTTGGATGCACGCGAGCCCGAGGAACCCGTAGGAGCAAACGGCGAGGCAAATGGTTGCCCGTAGCTCGATCCCGATGAACATCCGTCGTCGGATGTGCTCACGCTGCTCAACTCCGGTGAGATGACGTGGCGCCATTAGATTGAGGCTAATTATCAGACATCTCTCCCCGTGCCGATGATGTGCCCCACCCCCTAATTAACCACGGGGTTAAGTTTTAACCTAATCACAGTGGACCACGCACGTCATTTGACCGGCTGACATGGCCCTTGACCGGCCCCACCTGTCGCTGACCAAGGCCAAGACGTGGACATCGACTGGGGACCCATCGTCAGTTTGACCTGGCTGACGTCTATTGACCTGCTGATGTAACCCAGGCGTCATGCTGACACAGTAAATGATTTTCTGGATTTAAAATAATTCAGGAAATTCTAGATTTTTAGCAAAGCTTCAAAAATTCATAGAAATTCAACCGTAACTCCAAATGAAATAATTTATATTTGAAAAATCATCAAAAAAATCCAAAGAATCTGTTTATGGCATTTTCATGCATGCTAGAACAACTTATGGCTACTGTCTAGGACAAATTAAGTGAATGACATTTAAATAACCACATGTGGAGTTTGAATTTGAACCTTCGGTTCAAACCAGCTTCATTTAATCTGGTTGCTAGATGCATTAGCTCAAATCACATCATATTGCCATGTCATGATCATGCATCATATTGGCGCATTCCATTGATTGTGTTCTTTCTCTGTTGTCGGTGTTTGACCCCTCTCAGTAGACGTGGTTTCGACGATGAGTTCGATGACACCGATGAAGCGTTATACTATCTTCAGAAGTGCCAGGCAAGCAAAACCCCCTTGTTCATTCCAATGCAATCCCACTCTCTCGCTCCCGCTCTCTTTTACTGCATTAGGACAACAACGATTCAATTGTTACATGCTGCGGTAGTTGAACCCCTTTTCCTCTGCATGACCTGTCATTGCCACAGTAAATAGATGAAACCCACTAGCACGAGTAGGAGTTATTTGAGACATGATGTGCCTACTCATTCATGCTTGTTTGTCATGCCTGCTACTGCTTAGAGTTGAGTTAGGTCTGATTCATCGGGAATGAATTGGAATGGTGATGAACATGTCCTACTGTGTGTGAGCTAAGTGCGTGAACACGATTTGGTAAAGGAAACAGTGAGAGGCCATGTAGGAGTACATGGTGGGTTGTCTCATTGAAACCGTCCTCAAGAACTGAGTTCTGTGTTTATTATCCATGAACAACTACTACCACACATTGGGATCCTTAATTGACTCTCTCGGCTTCTTAACCACCCTTGTCCTCTGTCCAGGAGTTGCAAGTAGTTTCTGGTGTTTGTAGTATGCTGGAGGCCGTGCGCAACGCTGACCCGAGGGGTGGGCTGTGATGCGGTAGGCACATGGCCGGGTATGCCGGGCGCCTGTTTGGTGTCGCGGAACCCTTTACACATCATTCGGGGCCGTATGTGGAAACTTCGGCCGGACTCCCTGCGGATGGAACCTGAATAGGCGATAAACCTGGACTAGAGACTTGAGTGTTCAGGTAGGCCGTGGCCGACACCCTCGTTGGGCTTCCGCTTGAAGGTTGCCGAGTACATGTCATGTAAACGGCGGTAAGTGGTGAGAGCGTGTGTGAAGAAGTACACCCCTGCAGGGTTAACATAATCTATTCGAATAGCCATGTCCGTGGTAAAGGACTTGTGGGTTGCCTATAACAGTTCATAGATAACTTGAAGTGGATACTCTAAAACTCGAAAGATAAGCGTGAGTGCTATGGATGGCATTCTCGTAGGTAGACGGGAGCGGATCCATAGTGGTGTATCGATATGGTGAATATGTGGACTCATGTGCGCCACCTCAAAAGAGTTACTTGCAGTCGTACTTCAGGTTAGCCACTGAGTCAAAGCTGGCTTGCTGCAGTTAAACTCCACCACCCCCTTTATTGATACCGATGCATATGTAGATAGTTCTGATGTAAGTCTTGCTGGGTAAATTTGTACTCACGTTTGCTTATTTTATGTTTTTGCAGAGAGACTTCAGTCTCGCTAGTAGTTCCGTGTGGACTTCGATGTTTAGCTTGATACCTCAGCTACGATCTTGTGCCCTCAGCAGGATCTGGTAGATAGCCAGGCTTCTCAGCCTTTTTCATTTGTAGATGTCTGTACTCAGACATGTTAAGCTTCCGCATGTGCTTTGATTTGTATGCTCTGAATGTTGGGTCATGAGACCCATGTTTGTAATATCTCGCTCCTCGGAGCCTAATAAATAAATACTTTGAGTCGTAGAGTTTTGTTGTGATGCCATGTTGTATTTACACATATCGAGCATATTGTGTGTATGATTGAAATGCTTGGTATGTGTGGGATCCGGCAACCTAGTTGTTTATCCATGGTAGCCTATCTTATGGGGAAATGTAGTCTTGTGCTTCCATGAGCCATAGTAGTCCGCTACAGCCCAGTTCACCGGAGTCCTGCTAGCCCAGCACTACTGCTCCGGAACACTTGACTGGCCAGCATGTGATTCACTTCGTTCCTGTGTTTGTCCCTTCGGGGAAATGTCATGCGGTGACATCTGGAGTACTGCCTAGCCTGCTACAGCCCGGTTCACCGGAGTCCTGTTAGCCCAGTGCTACAGCCCGGATTCGCACGCTGCTGACCGACATGCTCGATGTTGATTCATGTATGCCTGTCCCTGTAAGTTAGTGCCACTTTGGGTTCACGATTAGTCATGTCGGACCTGGTTCTTTGTCATATGGATGCTAGCAACACTATCATATACGTGAGCCGAAAGGCGCAAACGGTTCTGGGCCATGGTAAGGCGACACCTGTGGGAATACCGTGCGTGAGGCTGCAAAGTGATATGAGGTGTTACCGACTAGATCGATGTAAACTTGGAATCAGGGTCCTGACAGCGTTGGTATCAGAGCCTGACTGCCTGTAGGATTACCAAGCCAAATTGGTCGAAGTTGATTCTAGAAATGCTTTAGTTATATAAGGGAATTGATTGGGGAAGGGAACGTAAGGCTCTTTTTACTCCTTATACCTTATGGCCTTCTGATCTGAGTCAGCCTCTTCTTTTCTATGGGGATTAAGAACTAGGCTTTCTCATCTTCTACCAGGATCACATGTTACTAATCTGTAGACTTATATGATTGTTGGTTTCAAGCCCCAGTTCAGTTCCTACTACTTCCGTGTTGTTGGTGTTCTGGGAACGGGGGTCCCCAGACACTCCTGCCTGCGGCCTGCGGCATGGCTCAAAGGGGGGCCCATCACGACCCATCTTCATCAACACAAGCTCAAGACCTCATGAGGGGGCCTCATGAGGCGGGACGACAGGAGCTTCTCGAGCACGGCCTCATCAGGTTGGCTCGCGAGGAGGCGGAGAGATCAAGGCGGGTACCTCACGAGGTGCCCATGACGCAAGCCATGACGACCAAGGGCGCCAGAGGCGCGCCAGCCAGCAGGTCCTCCTTTCCTCTTTGGTGCAAAGGAGCAAGCGCAGCGAGGGCATCAAATAAAGGCGCCCATTTGATGCAATAAGACCAAGACCAGCCTAACGGCAGGAAGGAAGTCATTGTGGAGCCCAAGCCAAGGCCACCACCGAGTCTTTGACAGAGAGGACCAACTTTAGTCGATAAGTGTTCCAGATGTTCCCCTTCAAAACGGCCAATTGTTGGCGCCCTTCCCGCTCAATATTTGGGAAGAGGCCCAGGGCCTCTGTATATAAATAGGACTAGCCATGCTCAGAGCTAGAGGCAGCTGGAGAAGGAGCTTAATCTTGAAGAGAGAGAGAGAGAGAGAGAGCGACTGAACTCCTCCAAGCAGTTCATCGCCCCGGCCAAGAACAGACCCTCGCGAGGCTGTTCTTCCTTGTATTGTTCATCACCATCAGCCCAAGAGGCAATCCACCACACCACAAACTAGAGTAGGGTATTACACCACAATGGTGGCCCGAACTAGTATAAACTTTATGCCTCTTGTGTTGTTCCTTTCAGTAGTTTAGATCCAAGCGAGGCGGCGGGGTGCAGGTAGGAGAAGGCGAGATCTCGCGCACCCCAGTGTTCAACCTCAAGGGTCCGCTGAACCCGAATCCGACATTTGGCGCGCCCGTAGGGGTGCGCCGAATTGCCTTCCGCCGCCTGTTCTCCATCGACCACCGATCCATGCTCGACGCTCGCTCGCCTGCGGCGAGCACCGAGCCGCTTCTCGCTTCCCGCTGTCGCCAGACGGCTCCCATCGGTGGGCGCTTTGTCGTTCCCGTCGCTTTGCCGTCAACGCCGCTACCGGCCCGGCGGGAACGAGCAGCAAGCATCGCCCCAAGATCCTCCGTGAGGCAAGACGGCGCGACTGCTACCCCTCACTCGCCCGGCTGGTTCTTCGCTCGCGCATTCCGCGCCCATGGAGGCTCGAGTTGCGCTCATCGCGCAAACGAGCTCTGCGCTTATCGATCGGCCGACGACGCTCACGAAGAGTGGCTCGACCGCGCCGCCGAAGCTCGTCCGCGCCGTGAGGCTCTCTCGCACACCGTCCGTCCCACTGCACCGCACCCGCCTTGCGCTGGCGACGAAGCTCGGGCGCCTCGACCGCTTCTCAAGAAGGCGCCCTGCCCTAAGGTGCGTGGTCCTGGGCGGAAACTGGCCGTCCGGCGCCAAGGCAATAATAGCAGCTGCTGCCAGAAGTCCTCGCCCGCAAGAAGCTACCCGAGTGCTCCCGCCCAGCTCGCCGCGACCACGCCCTGCTCTAGCACATCAAGACCCCGCTGCTCCCAGCTGCAGCGCATGGGGACTGCAAAGACCAAGCTCTTCGTCACCCAAGGCCTCCATGGCCACAAGAGGCTGCCGTGTTTTCACCACCGAAGCGCAGCGCCGCGTGGCCAGCAAGTTCAAGCCAGACCTGCCTCCTCGCTACGATGGTACGGCCGACCTCAAGAGTTCCTCCAGCTTCTACGAGCTGGGCATCAAAGCCGCCAACGGAGACGAGAAGGTCATGGCGAATCGTTTCCTATGGCGCTCAAGGACGGGCCCGACTGCTCCTCGAACCTGGCTCTGTGCACGATCTCCTCCCGACGAGATGCGATCCGCTTCATCGCCAACTTCCAAGGTACTCATGACCGCCACCGCCGTGGAGCGACATGCGCCGCATCAAGCAGCAGCCAAGGAGACCTGCGAGAATACATCCAGCGCTTCACCAACGCATGCCTCAAGATTCCTAAGGTGACCGAGGGGGCATCATCTCCACCTTCTCCGACGGTGTGCGCGACGCCAAGATGAAGGAGGAGTCATGGCGATGCATGAAGACTTGTGCACTTCCTTGAGATGTTCAACTTGGCGACCAAGTGTGCTGAGGGCCGAGGAGGGGCGCCTCCCTCCTCGAGGCCCGCCGCACCCGTAAGAGAAGAAACCCAAAGCCAAGGATGTGAAGCGCAAGGGGGCTGCCGTGCTCGCGGCAGAACCGGACACCAAGCGGGGCAGAGATCAGCCCGAGTCTTCCAAGGGCAGCCGGTACTGCGTGTACCACGACCTCCACACACACAACACCAACGGGTGTCAAGAGCTCCGAGCCGTGCGAGAAGGGAGGATCGGCCGATGCCCCGACCGCAGCGACCGGGGCTACGGCCGAGGAGGAGGAAGGAACGCAGGACGTTGGGAAGACCGCGGCCCTCGCCAAGGGTGGCGCGACCAACCTCGCGAGGATCGCTGGCGGACCCGGCCATGAGGGAGGCCGAGGGATCAGCCTCGCGAGGATCGCCTGCAAGGCAACGCATGCCTCCCTCCTCTGCCGCCGCAGCCAAGGAGAAATGAAGACCATCATCGACGAGGGGATGGGGCTTCAGGAGCCGCCAGCGATCGTCAGATCCCGGGCAGGCTCAAGCCCTAGCCTCTCAACGCATCTTCAAGCAGTTCGCCCGCGAAGTGAATGCAGTCCTCCCCAAGCTCGAAGCCACACGCCCCCTCAGGTGGTCGGCATGCGCCAACACGTTCAGCTCAGCGGAACAACTCAAGTGTGCGGCCGCAGCCGGAGTCCTCCCGATGCTTTGCTCCCCAATCATCAGCAACGTGCTAGTCACCAAGACCCTCATCGATGGCGGGGCAGGGCTCAACGTCCTGTTTGTGGAAACGTTCAACAATCTCCAAGTGCCTTACAATCAGCTTCAGCCAACCAAGCCTTTCTCTGGGGTCACCGACGGCTCCATGGTCCCGATTGGGCAGGTTCGCCTCCCTGTCACCTTCGGCGCACGCGACAACTACCGCACCGAGCTCATCAACTTCGACGTCGCCCACATTTGCCTACCATACAACGCCATCCTCGGGTACCCAGCGCTGGCCAAGTTCATGGCCGTAACCCACCATGGCTACAACGTCCTCAAGATGCCAGGAAGTGGCGGAGTCACCACGGTGCCCTGCGAAGAGAAAGACGCGGTGTGCTCCCAGGAGCGAGCCTTTCAGGCCGCATCACTGGTAGACCCGGATCGCGGAAGCAGGAGGCTTCCCGAGACCGCCCCCAAGAAGAAGAATACATTGTCCGGCCCGGCCCCTCAGGAGGCAGGCCCCTTAGGGTCCGCGCCTCCTCAGGGGGAACCTCCTTCTATCGCATAGGAAGCGCCCGGCGCCTCCTCGGGGCTCGGGGCCTCGAGGGCCACCGACCTTGCTAAGGTCACGAGGAAGGCGCTTGGGCACCACTTGGAGGCGTGTTTCAAGCACGCTTCCCTCAAGAAGGAGCAGGCAAGGAGGGCCAACCTCGGGAGTTCGTCAAGAAGATCATTCAGAGCTGCAGGAGTCAAGAGTCATGCGTGGCAGCCGCCGCCACTGCCGTGGCTCCCCATCCAGTGAGGATGGTGGGCTGCGCGTCTGCATCGACATACCGAGTGGATCAACCGAGCCGCCTCAGAGCGCCTGCCTCTCGCGTGGGCGCCATGGGTCCACCCCACAGCTACGTTCGCATGCCTTGCGGCTTGCCGAACGCGGCTGCCACGCCGCCAGCCGCCTCATGAGGAGCATCCTGAGGCTCAAGAGGCCAGCGCCCGCAGCCCCGGGCAGAGATGGAGATGGTCCACGAGGAGCCACCAGCGCCTCCGGAGCCTCCCGAGGCCCCTGAGCCTGGGGGCTCGTGAGGATCGGCTCCCGCAGCCCACCGAGTCTGCTGCACCAACACCCTTTCATCTTCAACGCTATCAGGTGACATCTTTCAAGTTTCATTTCCAGCTGGGAGCGCCCCCGGGGCTGCATTATTCCTGTGCCGTGGGTCCGTCCTGCTCGCGTGTATCCTTTACTTCATGTTCCTAGCTTTTCTTGTTGGGGCGCCTTTGGGCTACATCATCCCTAAGTCGCCGGGCCGCACCCGGCGGCATGTATCCCTCTTGCGTTTATTTCGGGTCATGTGTTCAACCCATCATGCCAATCCATGGCACCTTTTCTTCGCTCATGTCGACCGCTTGCACGCTAAAGGGGGTACCTAAGCATCGCGACTCAGGGCTCCCATCGCTCTCCAGCCCTCACCCTCTGCCTTGTCCACGGCATCGCGACCGGCATACCAGCCGACGGCCGAGACCAGCTCGAGGGCCGGACCCGAGGACGAGAGCGCCGGCATCTAACCAAATCTGCAGGAACACATCACAAGATAAGGCCAGTGCAGCGCAACCCGCTTTGAGGTAGGGCCCCGTGAGTCCCACGCTGGCTCACGGGTGCCCAGACACACCTCGTCAGCCCTATCGTGCCAGCCACGTGTCGTATGGGCTGTACACGCCTGGGGCTCCTCCCGAGGGGAGCCCTCCCACGCACTGGAAGCACCATGCTCCGCTGGCCGACGACACCGCCGAGGAGCGGCTATGCCTGACACATACGGAAGCGCTTATGCTCCACGCTGGTGATAAATAACCGAGGGTGGCCCCCGGGCTGCATCAACCTCAGGGAGCCCAGAGCTCAGTGTGTGGCCTCGCCGCAACGCCTCCTCGGGAGTGCCGCGAGGGGGCTGGGCACGGGTTGTGCCTGGTCACGCCAGACGCGACGCCACTCCAGCCAGCCCCTCGGGCCTGGTTCGTCAGACGCCCTCCCCGAGCGGAGCCAAGGTACGAAGGCCGCTTGAGCGTCAAGGGGACTCTCGAGCATCGCGACTCAGAGCCTAACTGGTCACGTAGTCCTCACCCTTAGTTCCGAAAGGCTAACGACGGTTGAGGTATGCGCGGGGCCGGGCTCTGCAGACGTAGAACGGTAGATCCACCCACATATCACCTCCGTACTTGTTGTTCGTGCGCAAGGGGGACTCCTGAGCATCGCGACTCAGGAGCCTAACTTGTCACGTAGCCCCTCACTCCTTGGTCCCATCCTGGTTTCCGGTTGGGGCTAACGGCGGCTGAGGTATGCGTGGGGCCAGGCTCTGCCGGCATAGAACATAAGCAAGTAGGAAGGAAAAGCGCAAATTTCAAGGAATTCAAAAGCAAATATTACAGTCCATAACTGTTATCACAACGCCAAATGCAAGTTTAAACGCCTCCCCGAGGCATGATACATGTGCAGGAATTAAAAGCGCAACAGAGCCACAACGGAGTCACTTGTCGCCGGTGGAGCTGCGTGGAGCGGGTTCGCTTTGTGGAGCCGCAGGTTGGCAGCGCCGCTTGGCTTGGTGTCAAGGCCCTGAACTTCCCAGTGAGCCTCCAGACGACCTTCACGGCCTCAGCAGCGGAAGCGTTGGCAAACTCGCCGCTTCACTGGCCGTCGAGGGTTGTCGAGGTCGACGTTGGGATCGCGGGTAGACGGGGTGAGGACCCGCGTCATTGCAGAAGACAAGACACGCCTCGGCCTCAGCCATAGGGCCAAGGCCAAGGGCGACACCTTCAAGAGCGCGAACCAGAAGGGAAGCAGCTTGGCGGGGCCGTCCTTCGCGCCGCCAGCGGGCTCTCCAGCCGCTATCGTAAGCTCCCTCAGAAGGTGCGAGCCTTCACCTCCATCTCCGTGAAGGCCACGCGATCCTCGGCAAGGACCGTGCTCGCCGTCCAGCTCGACCTTCCTCGCCTCCAACTTGCTCCAAGACGCCTAGGCGCTCACGGCGCTTGAGCTTGGCGTCCCAACCTTGACGGCCACCTCGCGAGCTTTCATGCCTTCCTCCTGCTCTTGGCGGCGGGCCTCCTTGGCGAGCTGGTCCCGCAGGCCCTGCAGCTCGCTCTCCAGCGCCTTGCAGCGACCTCGGACATCGGCTACCTCCCCCAAGGCAGCGTCGCGAGCAGCTTTCGCCCCAAGGACGGCCTGCTTCTCCTCATCGCAAGCCGTCGAGGCCTGGACCAGCGCTGCCCGAATCGAAGCGTCGGAGCGAATCCAGCCGGCCAGCTCAAGCGCCTGCCACTAGAAGAGGGTCGGCCCCAAAGATCTCGCAGAACGGTCCAGTTCGGCAAAGAACACGATCCGAACGGTAGGAGGAGTCGGAGACAACAATGGTGGGGTATGAGGAGAAGGCGGCAGCATGACCACAAAGATCTCGAGGCGGAGCTCGCCGCCCCAACGACCGTGGTGGCAGATCGTGCAAGGGCACCTCAGAGCCGCTTGGGCCGTGGGGGCTGAGCTCGCCCACCCGGCTCAGCCAGCCTCGTGAGGACGACCGGGCAGGAGAGACCCGTGCATTGCGGTCACCTTCTTTCATGGGCGAGGCGCTGCCCTGCACGGAACCTCGGAGATCCCTTCGTTTTTTTGCACGGGCGCCAGCCTAGCCAAGAGATCAGATGTCAAGCCTCAGCGACAAAACAAGAAATAAGATAGGAATCGAGCACTTATCGGTCGCCGCCATGGCTCGAGCAACCTCCGCCATACTTGAAGCCCGAGAGCCGGCTGCAAGGATCAGCCTCAAGGAGCTCGGGAGCAGGAGGCGCGCCTACGGATCGCCTCGGGGCCGGGGCAGACCCGCGGGGGATCAGCCCGGTCCTATCCTTCTTCGGGATCGGGGGCAAGCTCCCACCGCCCTGCTCGTCATCATCCTCGTCGTCGTCGCTCGGTGAGAGGCGGAGAATGCGGGACATGCGCCGAGGGAGGGGAGCCCTCGACTCTCCATCGGTCGCCTCGGAGTCGAGCCCTCCTTCCCGCTCCCCTTCTCCCTTCTCTTCGCTGGAGTCGCCGGAGGACACGTCCACCGGGTCCTCGGGAACCTCCGCGGGCACGGGCCCGTCCCCGTTGAAGATGGGCATGGACTTCATTACCTGCTCCCAGTTGTCGCGGAGGAACAGGGGCGTAGGAGCGCCCTCCAACCTCGCCACGTCGCCCCCTACCAAAGATTGGAGAACCGCAGCCAGGTCTTTGTCGGCCAAGACAGCGGGGCTCGGGTGGGGCCTCCACATCGGAAGTGGGTACTGACGAAGCGGAGCCAGCTGGTGCTCCAGGAATTCCCTTAGCAATGACGCGCCGGTCAGCTTTGCCGCCGCCATGCTGGCTGGCCTCAGATCCATGTCCATCTTCTCCAACACCGGCCTCGCGCGGTGGTCCACGAGCTCCACTCGAGACCAATCGTCGGAGTGTGTGGGGTGCTCCGTGGGCAAGATTAGCCGAGGATGGATGCGCCCAACATCTACCAAGACCCACTTGCTCCTGAAGCCCTCAATCCTCTTCCCGGGGTTCGAAATGGCGATGGAGCTACCGTACGCGACAAAGCTCGCACACGCAGAGATGGAACCACGAGAGGTCCGGAGGGAGAAATAGTGGCGCAGCAGGGCCACTGAGGGCTGCACCCCGATGTGAGCCTCACAATAGTAGGCGAAGATCGCCAGAAGGAGAACAGAGTTGGGGTGGAGATGCAGAGCTTGTAGCTTGTAATGGCGGAGGACAGAGAAGAAGAACTCGGAAAAGGGAGGCATCAGACCGGCAACAATGGCGCTTACAAAGAGCGGATAGAAGGTGCTCCCTTGGCCCTCAGGGAGGGCGGAGCCGGCCTTGAACACCTTCGCCCGCCGACGCCTGCGCCGCCACCATCTGGGCGCACTGGGCAAGGCTCGCCCCGACACGCTCGGGTCCAGGCCAGGCGAGTACCAAGCTCGCCGGGTCTGGCTAGGCGCCATACCTTGCTAGGGCGTCTTTGTCAAGTGAATCAAGATTTCGGAGGCAGGAAGGAGCGGCGCAAGAAAGGGATCGAGCAAGAACTACGTAAAGCAAGGGAAGCAAAGCCTAGGCGACGCCGCCTTTATCAACTCGCGTTGCTAAGGCTCCCACGCCCAATCAACCGCCACGCGGTGCCCAAGGCCGCAGGCTGTTAGGGCCCGCGGCGCTTCAGACTTGCCTCTTCGCCTCTCGCTCGGCCAAGCCCGGCGCGCTTTGGGCCCGGGGCTACTATCGGCGCCCCGGGAACGGGGGTCCCAGACTTGCTCGCGGCCCCGCGGCGTGGCTCAAAGGGGCCCCATCACGCCCATCTTCATCAACACAAGCTCAAGACCCTCGCGAGGGGCCAGATGAGGCGGGCGGACGGAGCTTCTCGTGCACGGCCTCATCAGCCGGCTCGCGGAGGCGGAGAGATCAAGGCGGGTACTTCACGAGGTGCCCATGACGCAAGCCATGACGACCAAGGCGCCAGGTGAGCGCCAGCCAGCAGTGTCCTCCTTTCCTCTTTGGTGCAAAGGAGCAAGCGAGGCGAGGGCATCAAGCAAAGGCATCCATTTCGTGCAACAAGACCAAGACCAGCCCAACGGTAGGAAGGAAGTCATTGTGGAGCCCAAGCCAAGGTCACCACGTGAGCCTTTGACAAAGCGAGGACCAACTTGAGTCAGATAAGTGTACCAGATGTTCCCTTCAAAATGGCCAATTGTTGGCGCCCTTCCCGCTCAATATTTGGGAAGAGGCCCAGGGCCTCTATCTATAAATAGGACTAGCCACGCACAGAGCTAGTGGCAGCTGGAGAAGGAGCTTAATCTTGAATCGAGAGAGAGAGATAGAGAGAGAGAGAGCGACTGAATTCCTCCAAGCAGTTCATCGCCCCGGCCAAGAACAGACCCTCGCGAGGTTGTTCTTCCTTGTATTGTTCATCACCATCAGCCCAAGAGGCAATCCACCACATCACAAACTAGAGTAGGGTATTACACCACAATGGTGGCCCGAACTAGTATAAACCCTGCGTCTCTTGTGTTGTTCCTTTCGTAGTTTAGATCCAAGGGAGGCGGCGGGGTGCAGGTAGGTAGAAGGCGAGATCTCCGCGCGCACCCCAGTGTTCGAACCTCAAGGGTCTGCCAGAACCCGAAATGCGACACGTGTGTTGACAATTGATCTCAGAACTTTGATATTGTGTTGTTAAGTGACTACGACAAACCTTGTGAATGTCTCAAATCTTTTTCTGAGCATTTACAGCCGTCATGCTGTCCGAGTCATCCCAGGTTTCTAAATAGTCTGATGCATTTGCAAATCCTTTTTTTTCGTTCTGATGTCCCTTTGGGCCAGGTTAATCACACTAATTGCTGAGTTGAGGTATTCTATTGTCTCGACATATATGTTGGAGCTATTATTATGACCCTAGGTGTCTTAGAGGATCACCTAGTAATCTAGCCATGTTTTGTGTTCCCAGTGTGATGATTCTGGCTATCATTCTCGAAAGCATCCCGTGATGTCACTTAGTTAGTAGGCATTCTACTCCTGGGTTTCTGAACTCTAGATTCGCCCTAGTTACTTCATGTTGATAGTGTTGCTTGTTCCTTTAGGATATTAGTAACCTTTGTGATAGTCCTCGAGGTTCATGGTATATCCTTCTTCCAAATATCATGAACTGCTTATGGCAGAAGTTCCTCGCGGAACCGAAAGATCACAACCAGAGTGCTCTTGACGAGTTCTCGAATCTATGCTGTGACTCTGTTAGTTCTACCTTCTCTGCATGGGTTATCCGGAAGAAACCTGTTGAACTTGATTCGAAATACTAACCTATGCATCCATAACTCAGAAAGTTATATGTTCCTTGAGTTGTCCCTCTTTAGTTGTATTTTGACCCCCATCTATCAATTGATAGTCGGGAGTAGTCGTGCGCTCGTGTTCATCGATGCCCATTATTCTTGTGGTCCGTCAAGCCATTCTATTCTGGAATGACTAGGAGAAACAAACTCCAGTACCTCATCCATCTCCAGGATTGGGTCAAAGCAGTTGTATTCCGCAGATCAAAATGCAATTCAGCTTTGGTCTGTTCTACCTTGGAGTGTTACCATCTTTATGTCAAGAATGTCATGAGAATTGCACCACCTCTTATGAATTCCCGACGCAGTGATACTTCTCGCCATCATTATTCATTCCTCGATCCCGTGTCGTTGTAACCGTAATGCCGACAAGTGAACTGTGATGTGTGAAATCAATACTCCTAGCAACCTCGTTGCTTGATAGTTAATGGACAATACTCTCACTCTTAGCGTGTTGGTTACTGAACAATCATTCTAAGATTGATCGTGCTACCTAGTCCTTATTTCCGGTGCACTCTTCGATCAACGAGTTTGGATTATGTTTATTCCTTGCTCTTTCGATCATATTCTCTTGCCCTGAAAAGCAAGATTGTTCCTGAGCTTAGTAACATATCGGTGGCTCGTAATTTTTCGGCTATCTTCTCGGAAGTATTATCAGATTAATACTTGGCCATTATGTTGAGTACGTGATCAAGTTGGTTTCTTGTAAACCACCCCTTCTCCAAGAATCCATGTTGGATATCCCTGAGCTAATTGGTTAAGCTAAACAACAACTTGGATAGTTGGAAGATAGAAGCTTTATCTGACTTAGTTCATTCCAAAGGGATATCTCTTTGTATATTTGTGTTGAAGAAAGATGATATCTTCATCGGTTGTTCCTCGTGATCAGTTGTTGAATCTACCATATTGTACAAACCTTGATTTAAGTGTGGGCTATCGTCAAATCAAGTTAGAATCAACGATATTCGAAATGTTGTCTTACTCGTGGTTGATCCTCGAGCATACACCATTACATCTTTTGGTCTGACCAATACTATCACATTGTTCACATAATGGCGGAATTCCAGTGATATGGAAATTCTGATGAGTTGCTGTTGAGCCCATCAGCAGCATTTTGTCTCCTCCATGATTCATGTTGAACGTCAACCTAGTGAGGGAAAATTTGTAAGCAATGCCTTCGTGTTCCGTTCATGAAGCTTATGCTTGGATGGAAGAAGTGACTTCCTTGAATTCATGTGCATTTGGTGCAAGTTGCCGCCGTGAGTTCGAGAAAGATTGTTTTTGTTTCCTCTAGTACCATCCCAAGTCAGTTATGCATGTGCGAATGTATTCTATGGTTTGGTAGATTAATTACCTCCACTCCATATGTATTCCCTAGCACACCAAGCCACTGATTGACTTGTTCAAGGAAAAGAAGTCTATGCTTGGGATCTAATCCATGGACTTGTGTAAAGACTTCGAAATCCTTGATGATGGTTCCCGACCAGAACTCGATAGTGTTTTATTATAAGATTACTATGTGGTCATTCTGGTCTTGGACAACATGCTCACATGTATGTAGCAGAACCAGCTTATGTTTTGGAGCTTGCTATCGTAGTTCATATCCCGAGAATCTCGCAACGTCATCTCATCAATTTGTGTTGCAAACTTTCTTTTCGGACATGCTGAGTCTGAAGTATCCTATCACCAATCGGATCTGAATCTCAGGCACATATGATGGTTGGAACATTCCCAACAGTTGCATTTTGTTCCTAGCTTGCACCGCCATTGTGCCAATTTCCCATGGGCTGCCCTTCTCAGCAGTTGTTGTCCAAGATCATCTTCAAAAGTGGACTTACCATGGGTCCCATCCATTTCCAGTGATAAGCAAAAATCAACCATTGCATTGTCTTCAACAAGGTAGTCCACATCATCCATCCTAGTTTGAGTATGCCATTCTTCCGAGCTCGCTCAAACGATCGATTGTGATTTGCCTTAGGCTGGTATAAGGAGTTTCAATGATCTCTGAATCAAAAGTAACTCTTTTTGCCACTTAAGGGAATATTTCTATGAGTCACCTCTCCCAAGGTGCCCCGTTATGGGATCATGGTAATTGTTTCCTCGCTACTTTGAAACCCTCGTTAAATTGTTTCTTCCGTCACTCTTGATGCATGTTTTGCCTCTCAGCTCCAGAGATGTTTCTACGTATCATTTCGTGAGTTGATCTTGTGATCATTGAGATGATCCTAAGTTGCTCGAACCTCAACAAGATCGATTCTTCTAAATTCTCCCTTTCCTCTTGTTGTCATGTTGGATGAAGTTCTCAAAGCAAGACGTCGAGATCAAGGTGATGCAATGAATCAACATCTTCGAGAAGGACAGTTGGATCTTGGAAATCATGTTATTAGCTTGTGTCCCTCTGACTTCTTACCTCACGCCTTGAGTCTCGAGACGAGATTCTTGTTTAGTGGGGGTGAGTTGTCACATCACTAGAATGTTGGTTGTAATCAGTTACATGAGTGAGCATCTTGCATCATGTCTATTTTCTGAAAGTTGAATTGAGGTTAGTTGAAACCCTCAGAAACAAGTTCAGAAATAATCAACATTAAAATCTCATCAAAGAAGCCCAAGAAAATGTTCCTGTTAAACCTTGAAAAATATTGGCAAGAATAAAATTCAAACCAATATTTTTGGAGGCTTAAAAATAATTATTTTGGGCCTTTGGGTTAAATCATAACGTATTTGAATTGGCTTTATTTCTGTTATAAAAGAAATACATGTCCAATAATTTTGGAAATTATTGTGGGGCTCTGGAATAATACCACTAGTCCATATACAATAATTTACAGAATTAAATAAATTGGTTTAGTATTCCTACTAAATCAAAAATAGACAGCAGATAAAACAAAAAAAAACAGAAAGAAAGGAAAGGAGAGTACCTGAGCCACTAACCTGGCCTGCCCTGTGCAGCCCACCACTGCTGCAGGCCCAGCCCACCAGGGGCAGCACTGTCGTCTTCCTCCTGCCAGGAGGAGAAGCAGCTGCGTGCCCGACACTCAGCCGAGCCGCGCCAGCTAGGCGATTCTTCTATTTCCCAAGCTTTTTTAGTTATAATAACATCACGACAAGCTAGTGCCGCTCTTCGTGTGTGCTCGTGCGTCCAAAGGTTAGACGATGGAGAGGCGAGAGAGATCGCAGACCTGGGACCCACTAGTAAGTGAGTCAACGGTCATTGATACGTCTCCAACGTATCTATAATTTTTTATTGTTCCATGCTATATTATATTCTGTTTTGGATGTTTAATGGGCTTTATTATACACTTTTATATTATTTTGGGACTAACCTATTAACCGGAGGCCCAACCCAGAATTGCTGTTTTTTTGCCTATTTCAGAATTCCACAGAAAAAGAATATCAAACGGAGTCCAAACAGAATGAAACCTCCGGGAACGTTATTTTTGGAACAAACGTGATCCAGAGGACTTGGACCCTACGTCAAGAAAGCAATCAGGAGGGCACGAGGTAGGGGGCGCGCCTACCCCCCTAGGCGCGCCCTCCACCCTCGTGGGGCCCACGTTGCTCCACCGACATACTTATTCCTCCTATATATACCTACGTACCCCCAAACTACCAGATACGGAGCCAAAAACCTAATTCCACTGCCGCAACCTTCTGTACTCGTGAGATCCCATCTTGGGGCCTTCTCCGGAGCTCCGCCGGAGGGGGCATTGATCACGGAGGGCTTCTACATCAACACCATAGCCTCTCCGATGATGTGTGAGTAGTTTACCTCAGACCTTCGGGTCCATAGTTATTAGCTAGATGGCTTCTTCTCTCTCTTTGGATCTCAATATAAAGTTCTCCATGATTCTCATGGAGATCTATTCGATGTAATCTTCTTTTGTGGTGTGTTTGTTGAGACCGATGAATTGTGGGTTTATGATCAATTTTATCTATGAACAATATTTGAATATTCCCTGAATTATTTTATGTATGATTGGTTTTCTTTGCAAGTCTATTCGAATTATCAGTTTGGTTTGGCCTACTAGATTGATCTTTCTTGAAATGGGAGAAGTGCTTAGCTTTGGGTTCAATCTTGCGGTGTCCTTTCCCAAAGGATGAGGGGCAGCAAGGCACGTATTGTATTGTTGCCATCGAGGATAACAAGATGGGGTTTATATCATATTGCATGAGTTTATCCCTCTACATCATGTCATCTTACTTAAAGCGTTACTCTGTTCTTTTGAACTTAATACTCTAGATGCATGCTGGATAGTGGTCGATGTGTGGAGTAATAGTAGTAGATGCAGGCAGGAGTCGGTCTACTTGTCGCGGACGTGATGCCTATATACATGATCATACCTAGATATTCTCATAACTATGCTCAATTCTGTCAATTGGTCAACAGTAATTTGTTCACCCACCGTAATACTTATGCTCTCGAGAGAAGCCACTAGTGAAACCTATGGCCCCCGAGTCTATTTTCCATCATATTAATCTTCCAACACTTAGCTATTTTTATTGCCTTTTATTTTACTTTGCATCTTTATCGTAAAAATACCAAAAATATTATCTTATCATATCTATCAGATCTCACTTTCGTAAGTGATCGTGAAGGGATTGACAACCCCTTTATTGCGTTGGTTGCAAGGAGCTTATTTGTTTGTGTAGGTGCGAAGGACTCGTGCATGGCCTTCTACTGGATTGATACCTTGGTTCTCAAAAACTGAGGGAAATACTTACGCTACTCTGTTGCATCACCCTTTCCTCTTCAAGGGTAAACCAACGCAGTGCTCAAGAGGTAGCAAGAAGGATTTATGGCGCCGTTGCCGGGGAGTCTATGCAAAAGTCAAGACATACCAAGTACCCATCACAAACCCTTATCTCCAGCATTAAATTATTTGCCATTTGCCTCTCGTTTTCCTCTCCCCCACTTCACCCTTGCCATTTTATTCGCCCTCTCTTTTCCATTCGCCTCTTTTTCTTTGCTTGCTTCTTCTTTGCTCGTGTGCTGGATTGCTTGCTTGTCACGATGGCTCAAGATAATACTAAATTGTGTGACTTTACCAATACCAACAACAATGATTTTCTTAGCACTCTGATTGCTCCTCTTACCGATACTGAATCTTGTGAAATTAATGCTGCTTTATTGAATCTTGTCATGAAAGATCAATTCGCCGGCCTTCCTAGTGAAGATGCCGCTGCCCATCTAAATAGCTTCGTTGATTTGTGTGATATGCAAAAGAAGAAAGATGTGGACAATGATATTGTTAAGTTGAAGCTATTTCCTTTTTCGCTTAGAGATCGTGCTAAAGCTTGGTTTTCGTCATTTCCTAAAAATAGTATTGATTCTTGGAATAAGTGCAAAGATGTTTTTATCTCTAAGTATTTTCCTCCTGCTAAGATCATATCTCTTAGAAACGATATTATGAATTTTAAGCAACTTGATCATGAACATGTTGCACAAGCTTGGGAGAGGATGAAATTAATGATACATAATGGCCCTACACATGGTTTAAATCTTTGGATGATTATACAAAAAATTTATGCCGGATTAAATTTTGCTTCTAGAAATCTTTTAGATTCGGCCGCAAGAGGCACTTTTATGGGAATCACTTTAGGAGAAGCTAATAAACTCCTATATAATATTATGTTTAATTATTCTCAATGGCACACCGAAAGATCTACTAATAAAAAAGTGCATGAGATAGAAGAAATTAATGTTTTGAGTGGAAAGATGGATGAACATATGAAATTATTTGATACTAAGATTGTTTCTTCTGATCCTAATGATATGCCTTTGTCTACTTTGATTGAGAATAATAATGAATCTATGGATGTGAATTTTGTTGGTAGGAATAATTTTGGTAACAACGCGTATAGAGGAATCTTTTATCCTAGGCCGTATCCTAGTAATTCCTCTAATAATTATGGTAATTCCTACAACAATTCTTATGGAAATTTTAATAAGATTCCCTCTGAATTTGAGACTAGTGTTAAGGAGTTTATGAATTCACAAAATAATTTCAATGCTTTGCTTGAAGAAAAATAGCTTAAAGTTGATGAATTGGCTAGGAACGTTGATAGAATTTCTCTTGATGTTGATTCTTTGAAACATATGTCTATTCCACCTAAGCATGATATCAATGAGTCTCTCAAAGCCATGAGAATTTCTATTGATGAGTGCAAAGAAAGAACCGCTAGGATGCGTGCTAAGAAAGATTGCTTTGTGAAAGTGTGTTCTTCTAAATTCTATGAAAATAAAGACGAAGATCTAAAACTTTTTGATGTGTCCCCTAGTAAATCTTTGTTTTGCAATATGAACCTTGATAATTATGGAACTGAATATGATCCACCTTTACCTAGAAGGCATTCCAAAAAATTGGAGTTTTTAGATCTTGATGCAAAAATTGGTAAAAGTGGGATTGAAGAGATCAAAACTCTAGATATTAATGAACCCACTATCTTGGATTTCAAGGAATTTAATTATGATAATTGCTCTTTGATAGATTGTATTTCCTTGTTGCAATCCGTGCTAAATTCTCCACATGCTTATAGTCAAAATAAGGCCTTTACCAAACATATCGTTGATGCTTTGATGCAATCTTATGAAGAAAAACTTGAGTTGGAAGTTTCTATCCCTAGAAAACTTTATGAAGTGGGAACCTACTATTAAAATTAAAATTAAAGATCATTAATGCTATGCTTTGTGTGATTTGGGTGCTAGTGTTTCCACGATTCCAAAGACTTTGTGTGATTTGCTAGGTTTCCGTGATTTTGATGATTGTTCTTTAAACTTGCACCTTGCGGATTCCACTATTAAGAAACCTATGGGAAGAATTAATGATGTTCTTATTGTTGCAAATAGTACCTATGTGCCCGTAGATTTTATTGTTCTTTATATAGATTGCAATCCTTCATGTCCTATTATTCTTGGTAGACCTTTCCTTAGAACGATTGGTGCAATTATTGATATGAAGGAAGGAAATATTAGATTCCAATTTCCGTTAAGGAAAGGAATGGAACACTTACCTAGAAATAAAATAAAATCACCTTATGAATCTATTATGAGAGCCACTTATGGATTGCCTACCAAAGATGGCAATACCTAGATCTATCCTTGCTATTATGCCTAGCTAGGGGCGTTAAACGATAGCGCTTGTTGGGAGGCAACCCAATTTTATTTTTTATTTTTTGCTTTTTGCTTCTGCTTAGGAATAAATATTTGATCTATCCTCTGGTTAGATTTGTTTTATGCTTTAATTAGTGTGTGTGCCAAGTTTAACCTATAGGATCTTCTTGGATGATAGTTATTTGATCTTGCTGAAAATTCCAGAAACTTTATGTTCACGAAAACAATTGTTAAAAATCACCAGAACGTGATAAAATATTGATTCCAATTGCAGAAGATCAATAAACAAATTGTCTAGGTCTTCCTATTTTGGTAGATGTTTTGGAGTTCCAGAAGTTTGCGTTAGTTACAGATTACTACAGACTGTTCTGTTTTTGACAGATTCTGTTTTTCGTGTGTTGTTTGCTTATTTTGATGAATCTATGGCTAGTAAAATAGTTTATAAACCATAGAGAAGTTGGAATACAGTAGGTTTAACACCAATATAAATAAATAATGAGTTCATTACAGTATCTTGAAGTGGTGTTTTGTTTTCTTTCGCTAACAGAGCTAACGAGATTTTCTGCTGAGTTTTGTGTTGTGAAGTTTTCAAGTTTTGGGTGAAAGATTTGATGGATTATGGAACAAGGAGTGGCAAGAGCCTAAGCTTGGGGATTCCCATGGCACCCCAAGATAATCTAAGGACACCAAAAAGCCAAAGCTTGAGGATGCCCCGGAAGGCATCCCCTCTTTCGTCTACTTCCATCGGTAACTTTACTTGGAGCTATATTTTTATTCACCACATGATATGTGTTTTGCTTGGAGCGTCTTGTATTATTTGAGTCTTTGTTTTTTAGTTTACCACAATCATCCTTGCTGTACACACCTTTTGAGAGAGTCACACATAAATTGGAACTTATTAGAATACTCTATGTGCTTCACCTATATTTTTTTGAGCTATATAGTTTTGCTCTAGTGCTTCACTTATATCTTTTAGAGCACAGCAATGGATTTGTTTTATAGAAACTATTGATCTCTCATGCTTCACTTATATTATTTTGAGAGTCTTTAAACATCATGGCAATCTGCTTTAATTATAATATCATGAGAAATTTGATGCTTAATAATTGTTTTGAGATATAAAGGTGGTAATATCATAGTTGTGCTAGTTGAGTAATTGTGGAATTGAAAAATACTTATGTTGGAGTTTGTGATTCCCGTAGCATGCACGTACGGTGAACCGTTATGTAACGAAGTCGGAGCATTAGGTATTTATTGATTGTCATCCTTTGTGTGGCGGTCGGGATCGCGTGATGGTTAACTCCTACCAACCCTTCCCCTAGGAGCATGTGTAGTAGTACTTTGCTTCGAGGGCTAATAAATTTTTGCAATAAGTATATGAGTTCTTTATGACTAATGTGAGTCCATGGATTATACGCACACTTACCTTTCCGCAATTTTCTAGCCTCTTCGGTACCGTGCATAGCCCTTTCTCACCTTGAGAGTTGGTGCAAACTTCGCCGGTGCATCCAAACCCCATGATATGACACGCTCTATCACACATAAACATCCTTATATCTTCCTCAAAACAGCAACCATACCTACCTATTATGGCATTTCCATAGCCATTCCGAGATATATTTCCGTGCAACTTTCCATCGTTTCGTTTATCATGACACGCTCCACCATTGTCATATTGCTTTGCATGATCATGTAGTTGACATTGTATTTGTGGCAAAGCCACCATTCATAATTCTTTCATACATGTCGCTCTTGATTCATTGCATATCCCGGTACACCGCCGGAGGCATCCACATAGTGTCATATTTTGTTCTAAGTATTGAGTTGTAATTTATGAGTTGTAAGTAAATAAAAGTGTGATGATCATCATTATTAGAGCATTGTCCCAAGTGAGGAAAGGATGATGGAGACTATGATTCCCCCACAAGTCGATATGAGACTCCGGACTAAAAAAAAGAGGCCATAAAAAAGAAAGAGAAAAGACCCAAATAAAAAATAAAAAATGAGAGAAAAAGAGAGAAGGGACAATGTTACTATCCTTTTTCCACACTTGTGCTTCAAAGTAGCACCGTGATCTTCATGATAGAGAGTCTCTCATTTTGTCGCTTTCATATACTAGTGGGAAATTTCATTATAGAACTTGGCTTGTATATTCCAATGATGGGCTTCCTCAAATGCCCGAGGTCTTCGTGAGAAAGCAAGTTGGATGCTCACCCACTTAGTTTCTTTTGTTTAAGCTTCCATACACTTATAGCTCTAAGTGCATCCGTTGCATGGCAATCCCTACTCCTTGCATTGACATCAATTGATGGGCATCTCCATAGCCCGTTGATTAGCCTTGTTGATGTGAGACTTTCTCCTTTTTTGTCTTCCCACATAACCCCTATCATTATACCTTATTCCACCATAGTGCTATATCCATGGCTTGCGCTCATGTATTGCTTAAGAGTTGAAAACGCTGAAGCGCGTTAAAAAGTATGAACAAATTGCTTGGCTAAAACCGGGGTTGTACATGATATGAATATTTTCTGTGGGGAAGATGGAGCATAGCCAGACTATATGGTTTTGTAGGGATAACTTGCTTTGGCTATGTTATTTTGATAAGACATAATTGCTTGGTTAGCATGCTTGTAGTATTATTGTTTTTATGTCAACCTTAAACTTTTATCTTCAATCATATCAAATCTGAACATTTGTGCCACAATAAGAAGAACTACATTGAAATTATGCTAAGTAGCATTCCACATCAAAAATTCTGTTTTTATCATTTACCTACTCGAGGACGAGCAGGAATTAAGCTTGGGGATGCTTGATATGTCTCCAACGTATCTATAATTTTTTATTGTTCCATGCTATATTATATTCTGTTTTGGATGTTTAATGGGCTTTATTATACACTTTTATATTATTTTGGAACTAACTTATTAACCAGAGGCCCAACCCAGAATTGCTATTTTTGCCTATTTCAGAGTTTCGCAGAAAAAGAATATCAAATGGAGTCCAAACGGAATGAAACCTCCGGGAACGTGATTTTCGGAAAAAACGTGATCCAGAGGACTTGGACCCTATGTCAAGAAAGCAATCAGGAGGGCACGAGGTAGGGGGGCGCGCCTACCCCCCTGGGCGTGCCCTCCACCCTCGTGGGGCCAACGTTGCTCCACCGACGTACTTCTTCCTCCTATATATACCTACATACCCCCAAACTACCAGATACGGAGCCAAAAACCTAATTCCACCGCCGCAACCTTCTGTACTCGTGAGATCCCATCTTGGGGCCTTTTCGAGCTCACGGGGGGGCATTGATCACGGAGGGCTTCTACATCAACACCATAGCCTCTCCGATGATGTGTGAGTAGTTTACCTCAAACCTTCGGGTCCATAGTTATTAGCTAGATGGCTTGTTCTCTCTCTTTGGATCTCAATACAAAGTTCTCCACGATTCTCGTGGAGATCTATTAGATGTAATCTTCTTTTGTGGTGTGTTTGTTGAGACCGATGAATTGTGGGTTTATGATCAAGTTATCTATGAACAATATTTGAATCTTCTCTGAATTCTTTTATGTATGATTGGTTATATTTGCAAGTCTCTTCGAATTATCAGTTTGGTTTGGCCTACTAGATTGATCTTTCTTGCAATGGGAGAAGTGCTTAGCTTTGGGTTCAATCTTGCGGTGTACTTTCCCAGTGACAGTAGGGGAAGCAAGGCACATATTGTATTGTTGCCATCGAGGATAACAAGATGGGGTTTATATCATATTGCATGAGTTTATCCCTCTACATCATGTCATCTTACTTAAAGCGTTACTCTGTTCTTTTGAACTTAATACTCTAGATGCATGTTGGATAGTGGTCGATGTGTGGAGTAATAATAGTAGATGCAGGCAGGAGTCGGTCTACTTGTCGCGGACGTGATGCCTATATACATGATCATACCTAGATATTCTCATAACTATGCTCAATTCTGTCAATTGGTCAACAGTAATTTGTTCACCCACCGTAATACTTATGCTCTCGAGAGAAGCTACTAGTGAAACCTATGGCCCCTGGGTCTATTTTCCATCATATTAATCTTCCAACACTTAGCTATTTTTATTGCCTTTTATTTTACTTTGCATCTTTATCATAAAAATACCAAAAATATTATCTTATCATATCTATCAGATCTCAGTTTCGTAAGTGACCGTGAAGGGATTGACAACCCTTTATTGCGTTGGTTGCGAGGATCTTATTTGTTTGTGTAGGTGCGCAGGACTCGTGCGTGGCCTCCTACTGGATTGATACCTTGGTTTTCAAAAACTGAGGGAAATACTTACGCTACTTTGCTGCATCACCCTTTCCTCTTCAAGGGAAAACCAACACAGTGCTCAAGAGGTAGCAAGAAGGATTTCTGGCGCCGTTGCCGGGGATTCTACGCAAAAGTCAAGACATACCATGTACCGATCACAAACCCTTATCTCCCGCATTACATTATTTGC
Source organism: Aegilops longissima (assembly GCA_021605205.1). Taxonomy (NCBI): domain Eukaryota; kingdom Viridiplantae; phylum Streptophyta; class Magnoliopsida; order Poales; family Poaceae; genus Aegilops; species Aegilops longissima. The sequence continues at coordinate 360,976,671 of CM038676.1, forward strand.
CATTTGCCTCTCGTTTTCCTCTCCCCCACTTCACCCTTGCCGTTTTATTCGCCCTCTCTTTTCCGTTCGACATGGGATCCAAGGGCATCTGAGTAGTTTTTGTACAAATTTTGTGCAATTCTCAAACTCATTAAGGTTTCCTGTAAAAATATTAAGACATCCTGTGAGCTGCTACATCTCAGATCAACAAGCTCCAAGCAACTCGTATCGGCATATAGCATCTAAGGTGTGGGGGCACATGATATTCTCCCAGGAAGGAGGGGGGTGCACAACCAATCGGTATTTGGGAGGGTGGGGACAACTATAATCTAAACAATCCTAAACAGAGCCTCACAATTTTATCTAGAGTCGAGGGGTTAACCCCCGACAATCTACATAGCTCCGCCTAAACACAACATTTGCATGTACTGTAGTACTAGACTTAATATTCATGTTTTAGTTTCCTGTTCATTTTAAATACTGAATTGAGGACCATGCATGTCTTACATTTTACTCCTTTCATTCCTAAATATTAGTCTTTTTAGAGATTTCAAATGGGCTGCCACATAAGGATGTATATAGACATATTTTAGAGTGTAGATTCACTCATTTTGCTTCGTATGTAGTCACTTGTTGAAATCTCTAAAAGACTAATATTTAGGAACAAAAGGAGTATTTTTTGAATTCGTGTCATACATGCATGGTTTGGAAGAAGAGATAAACTATACTTATTGGATTGCTGTTGTGTTCATGTGTGTGTGTGTGTGTGTGTGTGTGTGTGTGTGTGTGTGTGTGTGTGTGTGTGTGTGTGTGTGTGTGTGTGTGTGTGTGTGTGTGTGTGTGTGTATGTGGTCGTATGCTTGATACATACAAAGTTTTCTCACCACCATACCGTTCATCTTTTAAATTTGAATTTGCAATGAAAAACTTTCTAGGGATACCATGAAATACAACAGGAAAGATGTATCACTTGAAAATTTATTGCATGACGCAGGTTATGATATTGTTTCGAATCCTGGATTTTAAATTTCCGAAAATCCAAAAGTGACCAGAAATTCATGAAACTGAGCATGGTCACGTGATATGGCACAAATATTCCTACATAATTTTTTTCTACAATTTGAGACAAGCTGCTTATGAGAAGTTGCACAAATGAAGAGCCAAGGTATTTCGAAACAAAGACTTTTCACGTTAAGGCGAACACCTTCACTATTGAAACCGTGGGCATTTACGTGCCGCCACGAGTCCCGCTTCTCATCGGCAGGTGTCGTCCGAGCAAGCGTGTGAGTCGACGGGAGGCGTGCGAGCAGACCGCTGCGCCGGCTGACATGGAGGCGTGCGAGCAGACCGCTGCGCAGGCTCACCGGGAGGTGAGCCCTTTGACCAGGCTCCGCCGCCCGCCTTCGTCCCAACTGCTCCCACTTTTAATGTCGCCGGTGCCACAGTTTAAAATTAACCCCGCACTACCCGGTATTGCTACAATCTTCTATCTTCCCCTCTGATTCTCCTGTCGTCTACCTCCAACCAGCCTAACCTAACCGTATACCCTGCCGCATCACGATGGTCTTCCCTTAGTCTTCCAGTTTCCTGAGGAAGACACCCAACCGGAGTCTCAAGAACATAAGGCGCTTTGGGACGAGCTTCAACCGGCCTTGCGGGAAGACGCTGCGCCTGTCCCCGCTCCCGTTCTGGCTCCCGTCGCCCCGACTGCGCCAGCGCCCATCCCCGTGGCATTGATGGGCTGGGAGCCGCACATTGTCGCCGAACTTGATGCCACGGGGTTCCACGAGGTCCCCGTCGACTTTCACGCGCCCGTGCACCTGCCAGCGCATGCGCCTGCGCGTGCACTGACACGCACGCCCGTGCCGGTGCCCGTGCACCTGCCTGCGCCTGCGCCTGCACTAATGTGTGTGCCCGTGCACACGAATGTGTCCGCCACGCCGTTGCCAGCGCATGTCCCCGCGCGGGTGCCAGTGCCCCCCTCAGCGGCATGGATGGCCGCCGTCGACCGCTTCCTTACACCAACGCCAATCACCTCCTCCCGACAGTTGACTCGCTCCTGGAGACTGAAGTCCAAAACATTGTGGCCTTCCTTGAAGCTAGGGCCAACGTCCAGGAGTACGCCAACAACGGTGCAAGACGCTGCCGTCGCCGTCGGTCAGTGGCCCGACGACACACAGATCACGGCAGAGGAGCCACTTCCCATCGCAAGACGCCGCTGCCGCGTAATCTAAATTTGCCATGAAAAATGTTCGGATTGCCATACTTAAATTCGAACGTTTGTCATTTCCGTTTATTTTAGGTCGATCGTCTTATGAATGTAAAGTCAGAGTCAGACTGAATGAAATCTATGGTTTGATCAATTGAATGTTCTGGTAGAGCCGTATCAAATTAAATATAAAACGTCATCAAGCCACATGTATTCCTTCTGATCCAACGACCTAGACTGCTTCAATGTCAAACGCTCAACACGTTTAGCGTGCAGTTAATTTCATGCCAAAAATAGTGCTAATCAAATAATAACACGCAAATAATATCCTACTTAATATCCGCATGCATTTAATATACTTCCAAATAAATGTGCATTGCACGTACACATTGACTAGTACTACTAGTATGTGAAACTAGTGCTGTAACTTGTGAACGCGTCCAGATATAGTTAACGGCAACATCGCCCACGAGTTCTTCGTGTTTGCCCGTGCGTCTAAACGCAGAAGGGGAGGAGAGAGAGAGAGCACACATGGAACCTACCAGTAAGTGAAGGTGAATAGTACGTGCTAACGAGCCGGTCCCACTAATGTACTAAAAATAATATTACATGTTATCCATTAAATAGGCTGTGGTAATATAAAAGCATTATATGAACAAAGGGGGGGTACAACAAACATTGTTGTTCTACGTATGTTGCCTATTGACGTGCGACTTGAAGGCCCTGGTCGCATGTTCAATCCTCGTCCTTTATTTTTTAATTTTATATGGGTCCAAATTTGTTTCATGACAGGTGGGCCCCTCGGTGTGTAGTTTGTAGCACTTTAATTTTTGGGTCGAAATTTGTTCCATTCTAGGTGGACTATCTATGTGTAGTTCTGTAGCTTATTTGTAATAATTAAAGAGAACAACAGAGTTTTTTGCAATAATACCATGGTGCGACGTTGAAGGCGAGAAAGGACGTGCGAGAGAGCAACGACCGAGCCAGAGGGAAATCAATTGGGGGAGGTGCGGGGGTTGCAATGGTGTTTGGAGTAGTTGTGGGCCGAATGCTATGAAAATATATTCTAAACCCACCGAAATAAATGCCTACACAAATTAATCCAAGGGTGGAGTCCCCCTCGCAATGTAAATAGTTCCGGCTTTGCGAGGGATGGAGAGGTAGCTTCAATGTGTGGAAGATACGGCGTGAGAAAGCGAGGTCAATCAAGAGACATATAGATAGAGAGACAAAGTGAGTGTGGTCCTACATTCATTGAAAAGATATATATGCTCTGGAAAGATATTGTCCGATTGAGCTTTTGGGAAGAGTGAGGGCTGTAAGATAGAGCTTGAGAGATGATCCAGTCACAAACATGTAGATATATTTTGTGCGTGGGAGGAAGCAAGATCAATCGATTACATATATAAAGGGAGAGAGATTGAGCGAGTGTGGGTCGTCGTGCGATCGAACGAGTGAGACGGGTTGGAGAGAGTGACCTAGATAGACAATGTGAGTTAGAGAGTATACAATATGAATATGTTGAATTGGGCTCAAACATGGCGATATATCGTTTGTGTCCGAGAAAGAGCGAAGTCAACCGAGACATACAGAGAGAGAGAGAGAGAGAGAGAGAGAGAGAGAGAGAGATAGAGAGAGAGAGAGAAAGCGAGCGTGGCCCACCATGAGGTCGCAAGAGAGGGGGCAGCTTGGATGGACTGACCTAGATAGACAATCTTTGTGAGAGAGTATAGAGTGTGTCGATCGAGGACCAAACAGGGAGATATATCATTTGTGTGTGAAAGAAAACAAGGTTAATCGAGACTCAGATAAATATACCAAGTGTAGCCTGCCGTGCGGAAGAAAGAGTGAGACAGTATCGAGGGAGTGACCTAGATAGACAACGTGGTTGCGTGCACATGAGAGGTTGGGGGGATAAATATGCAATGCATGTATCTAGCGAGAGAGGGTGGGAAAGAGAGAGAGAGCTCGACATGGGGTGCAATGGCGGGTGTGTGAGGTAAATACATTTGGCAACAGAGTGTAAAAAGGGGGTTGTGTAGTTGAGAGAGTTAGAGATCGAAACATGGAGAGAAAAATTGAACGTGTGTCGGAAACCGATAGCTTCCTAATGTGGTTAGGAGAGGAAGATTGACCGATACAGGAAGTATGTAGCGTGTGTGCCGAGGGGGGGGGGGGGGTGGAGCTAAAACAACATTTGAATGTTGATAGTACGAGTCTTAATATTGATGTTTCAATTCGGTGTACATTGTAAGATTTGAACTCAGGACCATGCATATGGGTAATTATTTCGAATTCGTGCCATACTAGGTTTGGAAAAGTTGACATTGACTCGATTGTTGTGATATTTATTAGGTCATATGTTTGAACCCATCCAAAGTTTTCTCACTACCATGGTGTTCGACATATACATATGAATTTGTATTAAAAAAAGTAGTGTGGATAATGTGAAATGTGAAATCCACGGTAGAATTGGAGATCGCTATGTGACACACATTCTAATTCAAATAACTAATTATGTGACACACACTCTAATCCATGTTAGCGTGGATACCGTGGATACCGTTTCGATTCTTTTTCAAATAACTCCTTATTAATTAATTTATAGTATCTCGTTTCAAATGACTAATTATTTGCAAGGAAAACACATGCATGGTAATACATACAGATTCATTTGCAAATGAAAGAAGATTCGTTTGCATTCTCAAATGTAGGCGCACCAGGCAGACCAGGGTCATGTCGTGGTGGTCGCGTGTGTCATACGGACGCTTAGCACCCAGCCACCCACCCCCTCCTCCCAAAAAAACGACGACAAAATAAGTTCGCGCTTCCATGTTTTGAATTGAAATATCTGGCGGCCCCAAGCAAAATCTCCCTTCTCCACCGTCCCCTTCCGCGCCCAGATTGCTCAAATTCCTAATTCACCGCCAACCCAAGCAAAGTTCGAATCGCCCCTCATATCATCTCTTTCCCCACCTCTGTGCCGGACGACGAAGACGAAGACGACGGTCGCGCTTCACCACCGCACCAGAGCTACCTCATCTACGCCCTCGTCCACCGCACCGGGTGGTCCACCGACAACGTCGGCCACCGCAACCGACATGCCTCATAGACACCGACTTCTACAGCATCAGGTGCGCTTCACCGACGCCGTCTCCCACCTCACCGGGGCTACTTCACCGAGCACATCGTCGCACCTCCGCCCCCCGAGGCCATTGGGAATTCACCAACTGTCTCGTCCACCGGATCGTAGCACTCTGCTACCACTCAAGATCTGCATCCATGACGGACAGCCAACGCCAGCGCATCACCCTCAACGGTTCTGAAGTGACCCGCACTCTAGCTAGGCGGGCATGCCCAAATGCCGGCCCGAACTAGGCATCCACACATCACTCCCTTATGCACTGTTCCGACGATGTTTGGATATCCTTTCACTACTCTCTTAGCTTACACGCCTATGCAACTCTGATTTTAACTCTTATTTCTTTCGGAGATATCATCTGAAACAAGCAAAACCATTTTTTAGCGAACCATGATGGCGCTATGGGATCTGGTACACATCCTGCCCACCCGTATAACCTTGTAAGTATCTGTCCTCTGGTACAACAGCAAGGTCGATTCCTCTTATTTGATAAACCATTCGCCATGTCAAAAATGCAGAGTAGGATGCAAGGAGAACAAGGCCTGCACATCCAAGCAAGTGGTAACATGGACTTGTACATGGAACATCCCATGTGCAAGCAAAGCTGCAGTCAGCCTGTACAACGAGCTAGCGTAAGTCCCTGCATTTCATTTAATTCGTACTGGCTTGCGTGTATGATTTGTGTGTAGTGGCGGATCCACGAATTCAAGTTACCAGGGCGAACATTTAACTTAAAAAATACGAAGGCACTTGCACTCCGGAAATCAACATAACTTGAGAAATGTGAAGCGACATGCACTTTGAAAACCAGCTAATGATCGAAAGTAGTTCAGATTATAAAACACTAAATTATGTAAACACCAAAAAACACAAAATGCAACATGGTGTACAAGGACTACTAACATGCTCTGTACCTGCTTGAATTATTCGTTCTCTGGCTGAAAATATCGAAGTGTAATTGCACCTATAACCAGTGCGCAAACTGCATGTCAATATATCTATCCTGCACAAGTATGCCAATAGTTTCAAACAACAGAATAGAAAAGTATTTATGTTACGTTGTCATGATACGGGGACTTTCTGGTAGATGGCCTCGATGTTTCCTCAAGCCATGAAAATGTACTATAATTTGCTTGTCATCAATGCCTGCAAATCTCTATGTCTCTCTCAACATAGCAGATCATCATTAGACACTAAATCCTTCAATGGGATCTTGCAAAATGCTTGCATTAGATCCCTCATTAGACACTATATGTTCATCACCAGGAGCATGTAAAATATTTGCATCAAAACCTTCATTAGCAGTCTGTTCACTAGACACTTCAGGCTCAAGAACAACATGAGCTTGTATGTTTGCACCAGAAACTTGATTAGATAAACCAGATTCAGTCAGTTCAGTATTGATTGGGGGAGTTATACAATAAGAAGAAATTGGTTTCATTTTCTCATAGATTCCCTACATACAAGCAGTTTTATAACACCATGAGGTTTAACTATTGGCCAGAAATTGAACAATTGAATTATATATAATCATGGATGTGATGTACCTGCTCGTTGCGCATGCTGCTCTTGCAAGCAGCGACTGTCCATTTGCGCAAGCTGGATACCATGCCCGTGTTGCCGCCGCTGCATCCCATGCAGGCTACACCCAGGGTTGGATCTTTATCTTCTTGTCCTTCCATTCACTTGAAGCCCGGTGACCGCCCTCCAACTAGGGCGCGAGGAAGTGCTATGTCGGTTTGTCCAGCAGCGGCTAGGTTAGGAGCGAACCAGACTGGAGGCTGGAGCGAACGAATTGGGATTTTTCCTGTTGTCGATCGATATGGGAGGCGCTCGTTTGGGCCGCGAGCCTGCTATAGGGCCTGCCTTGCACTTACGTTATTGGCCCATCCAAATTGAAATTTTTTTCTTCATTTTTTACATTGCCTGCTCGTGCGTTGGGACGAACAAAACTAGCCTGGGCCAACCTGGACGACTCAAACTAGGTGCACACTTTCCTGCCACCCGAGGCGGCCGCCCATTCCAGCCCCTATGGTGGCATCACCCCTTTTTGCGTGTATTATTGGAGTAGTGAAAAATATTCCAGTGGCGCTTTTGATTTACCCACAGAATGGTTGAATTGCTTGCTTCTATTAACTGAGTTCGCCAATAATGTGAAGGATGCCAGTCTTTTCATCCTATTGTAGATTGCTTAGATCTCGATATGTCAAATGTAATCGCATGAAATATACAGTAAAAGCAGTGCGATGTGTGTGGCTACAACTAGTCTGACTACACGTCCTCATATAACATATCAAGGACGCACCATCTTACCAGATTAACCATTCGACTTACCAATGCAGTGTGGGAAGAAACAAGTGTTGGGACTGCATATCCAAGCAATTGATGCCATGGACTCCTTCGTAGAACCTTGTAAGTGAAAAAGAAGTTGCAGTGTGCCTATACAAAGAGCTAGCGTAAGTTTAGTTACCTGCTTCTCAGAATTTTAGTTAGCCATTTATTGCAAAATTGTTCAATTACTTTGCTTGGCTTAATTTAGTTTGCTACTGATTACATAATGCCATAGCCTGTTAATCCTATAATAGACTGCGCCTATCTATGTGTTTGATACTTACTGTTAAGAATTACCTGTTTGCCTGAACTTAAATAGCAACTTAAGCACGTAGATAGCTAGTCATATGTACTTCTAGGGTGCAGCAGAATTCACCTGTAATTTACGTTCTAATACCCTGTTTATTTAAATGGTTTGCGGTTATCACTTGTTGCACTAGTAATGTTTGCATGTTCATAGATAGACAACTGTCAGGTTTATATGAGGGACACCGTCTTTTTAACTTATATATGTGTTGGAATAATTTTGCTTCCGTCAAAGAAATTTACAGATGTCTGTGTTGCTGGTAAACGGTACCGACTTGTTACTTTAATATGTTGCCAAGAACTTGTTAGTTTTACTAGTTCATGTGTAATTAAATATGTTGCCAAAACTGGTTAGTTTTACTAGTTTGATGTTAGTTTCTTATGGCTCTTGCAAAACTTTATTTATTGATTGCTAGCATTCAAGTTTGCAGGATCCAACTGAAACTTCATTGGCACAATAGGTATGTTTTCAGAAACTTACCTGGTTTGCTGCTGTAAATTATTGCTGTAATCATCTTACCAACTTCAAGTTTTCAGGATCCAATTGGAAGTCCAATTGCACAGCAGGTACATTTTCAAAAATATATTTGTGTAATAGGTTTGCTGCTGTAACTTGTTGCTCTAATCAAGTTACTGACTACTCAACTTTTCAGGATCCAAGAGAAACTCCAATGCCACAATAGGTTCCTTTTGCAAAACTTGTTCGTTTAACTGCTCTGCTGCTGCAACCGGTTGCTCTAATCACGTTAATGGCTACTCAACTTTTCAGGATCCAAGAGAAACTCCAATGCCACAATAGGTACCTTTTGTGAAACTTGTTTGTTTGACTGCTTTGCTGCTGCAACAACCGGTTACAATGATATTAATAACTACTTTTCGGCATCCAATTGAAACTGTTTAATTCCTTGTTTGTTTAACTGGTTTGCTGTTATAACTCCCAGTTGAGATGTTTTGCTAACATGAACTTTTCAGAATCCAATCGGAACTTTAATGGCAAAACAGGTTAGCCCAAGATCAAAGAGCGAGGTCCCCATGGACGTTGTATCATCCCACAGCAGTGGCACCGACCCAATCGTGCATCATGAATTGCCAACTGCTGATGCTCTAGAGGCTAAACTAGTGGTAGAAAGAGATTCTGCTTCTGCACTTAGATATGAAGTTGCCATGTTGAGGAAGCAAACAACACAATCACAAGAAGTACTCAAGACAACCATTAAATATTTGGTGGATTTCAAAATGAAGCAAGCTAAGACTGACCGCATTGTTAAGGTCCTGAAGGCAAAAAGGAAATTAAATTCCCACTTGGTAAATCATAGGTGAAATATTCTTTCCATCGTTCAATAACCTTTGTGTTGTTTGTTCATGTAATCGATTAAACCATTTGTTTTAGAGATCATGTAATAATTGTTTTTTGGTTTTTGGTTATTTTATTTGAGCACAAGTCTGTATTAATTGATAAGACTCGGAGACATTTCATTTTGATTGTTGTGCCAGACCTACAAATATGCCAATCGGGCTAAATGTGCATTTAGCAATAAAATTAGTATAGATGGACCATAAGTGGCATGCATCGGAAAGGGCCAAGATGATGTTCTAGCTTCGCTAAAAAAAAGGATGCTCTTCTAGCAAAAAATACAGCGGTCTGGCTTATGTATGTTAGTTGATATTATTGATCCATATCTATAAGTGTTTATATGTCTGTTAGTATTGTACATTCTTGGTTTATTGACTCATATTTAAATCTTGATACATCGCTTGTGTACATATCTAAATGGGAATAGATATTATGCTGCATGTGACATTTGAGTTGGGCATAAAGTGTTCCAAATATTCGAATTCACCTTAAACTGGATTCTAGCTTCTGAATTCGAGTATGGGCATTTGTAAATCATATTCATATATGACAATGGAATACATCTTTGTCATGCTTTTGAAGATATATAAAAACACATAGAATGATATATAAAGATTCGTATAGGAATACAAAATGGATTTGAATTTAGTTGCCAGGGTAAACGTGGATGCTTATTGTCCCAAAATTTGAAAGAAGTGGCAAAATGTCCACTCCCACGTTGGCTGCCCGAAGCCAAGTGTTTGGGAGATGGAAATTATTGTCTACCCCTTACACGTACAATCCATCGACTCGATTTCCACTGCTCTCAATAGGGGTAGGTTAGTAACTTCAATTAGACGTGACACGACCGCCTCTAAGCCCATTCCGACACGATGGGCGCCAAACATGGGTGAAAAACACATTTGATTCAAGCTCGTCCGAATGACCTATGTTTCTCCCTCCATTTCCCCATTCATACACGGTGGGTGGCAAAGCAAACTCGACTAGGCTGAAATCAATGCAGGCAAATATTTTCAATAGGGCCAGGTTTGTAACTTCACTCAGATGTGACACAACCGCCCTACCTGTTAGCCTTGTTCATACATCGTGGGCGCCAACCATGGGTGCCAAAACACCCTCTCCTCGCCAGAAATTGCTTTGGGCTAATATTGGTGAGATGCGAGATTACCGTCCTATCCCCAACCGACGGGACGTCCAAATTTTAAACGGGGGCTAAGTTCGTAACTTTCCCGTATTTCAGACAAGCACGTCCAAAAACATGGTTCCCCGTACCTCTCCCTTCATTTTTCCATTCATACACCGTCCGTGCTAGAACACCATCCCCACACCAGCCTCCTCCGTCCACCACCCCATCCATCGCCGCTGTCCTCCACCCCATCCATCACTACCGTCCTCCACCATGCCGGAGCGCCTACCAAGACCGTTCCTTCCACTACTAGAGATGGACGTTTCTCATCCACGGCGACGGACCAAGAGCCTTGCATCGCGTCCTCTCGCTTCATCGGCACCGTCGTCCTCTTTGCCGGGCCCGCTCACACGACCTTCTCTTCCACCGACGGGACTTATCCCTTGATGCACCCGTCTACCGTCGCAGATGTGCTTCAACACCACTGACAGCCATCGCATCCCCGATGCCTACACGGTGCCGCAAGACAAGTGGTACTTAATATCTCCTCAACTTTTTGATCTCAACCAGAAAATAGATCGTAACTTGGTTACTGTACTTTCTTTTCAACTCTTAGAATTTAGTTCTTAGTTCGAAGCAAACAATGGATGCTAAATAGAATTTCTCCGGTTTGCAGCTTTAAATCTGCCTTGGCACAGTCATAATAGGGTTTAATTGATCATGCTTAGGGTTTAATTGATCATGTTGGTTCCGTGGTGGTTTCTTTAATATAAATCAGAGGGGAAACCCACTTTTTCTCAAAAAATGCTAGCAGAAGAACACTCGGGTGTGTATCTCTACAGGGTGCCCACGGTGGGCCGTGGCCCACCCTGGGATTTTGGGTTAGCCCAGGCCCCGATTCCCCTCTGCTTACATTGCGCTTCGATCTCTACTACCCTGACCGCTTTGCCTCGCTGGGCGACTTGCCGTCCCCAAACGGCATGACTCTAGGAGGAGACGCCGGACTAACAGGAGGTCAGGAGCCGCTCGCCCAACAGCGTCACCGCTGCTCGGGCGTGCCGCCATGCCTACCTTCCCAGTCCGTTTAGGGCTCAGGCGTGCAGCACCCACTAAGCCAACCCAATTTATCCTGAGATACGTCCTCAACACTCAGCAACCACTCCTCATCACCCATTTTATAATTGATTCATTACTCATTAGGCAGGACTATCATTAGGGTTTGTTGTGTGCTGAGTGCTGCCTACACTTAATGGTTCAGATGTATTTTAGTACCTGTAAAGTTCACAGGGTTTCAAAATTCCGGCCCTTGGAACAGACACTAGTCATTTTGCATTGTTGGTCGTAGTGACATTGACCCAGATTACTATAGCAGGCCAGGTTTGTTGACAATTTTACTTGTCTTTCTTACTCATTTGATATGATACCCAATTATTCACGTCGATTAGGTGCAAAAAATAAGTGCTAGACAAACTTCTTGATTCAGATTTTGGACGGTCTCTTACTGCAGTTACAATTCTGCATACTTGTCCTAGTAAGCTCGCAAGTAAATGATTGATCACTACATCTATGCTTGCCTTGTCATATTTGTTGTCAATTGTCAAATTTCGGGTTCCGGCAGACCCTTGAGGTTCCAACACTGGGGTGCGCGCGGAGATCCAACCTTCCACCGTCTCGCACCTCGCCGAATCGCTGGGACCTAAACTACTAAACGGAACAGCACAAGAGAAACGAGATTTATACTGCTTCGGGCCACCATCATGGTGTAATACCCTACTCCAGTGTGTGGTGTGGTGGATTGCCTCTTGGGCTGATGAGGAACAATACAAGGAAGAACAGCCTCGCGAGGGTCTGTTCTTGGCGGGTGCGATGAACTGCTAGGTGGTGTTCAGTCGCTCTAGCTACTGGCTTCTTTATGAGGGTTCGGATCTCCTCCTCTCTCTCCAGCTACTCTACCCTGTGGGTGGCTAGTCCTACTTATAGGCGAAGGCCCTGGGCCTATTCCCAAATATTGAGCGGGAAGGGCGCCAACAATTGGCCATTTTGAAGGGGAACAGCGGGTACACTTATCCTGACTAAAGTTGGTCCTCGCCAGCCAAAGGCTCGTGATGACGCTGCTTGGGCTCCACGATGACTCCTTCCAGCCGTTGGGCTGGTCTTGGTCTTGTTGCAATCAAACGGATGCCTTTGCTTGATGCTCTCGCTGCGCTTGCTCCCTTTGCACCAAAGAGGAAAGGAGGACATCTGCGGGTGGCTGGCGCCTCGACCGGCGCCCTTGGTAAATCATGGCTTGCGTCATGGGCACCTCGCGAGGTACCCTGCCTTGAATTCTCCGCCTCCTCATGAGCTAGCTTTGACGAGGCCGTGCCCGAGAAGCTCCTTGTCGTCCGCCCAGAGGCTTGAGCCCCTCGGGGTCTTGAGCTTGCATTGATGAAGATGGGCTGTGCTGGGCCTCCTTCGAGCCACGCCGCAGGCCGCAGGCAGGCAAGTTTGGGGACCCCCGTTCCCAGAACGCCGACATCAATATTCTTTTAGGGTGGACCACCCTGTTTCAAAATATTGGAACCGTAGACATGAGTGAATAGTATTTCTCTATGTGATCTCTTCCATCATGTGTGGTTACGAACACTGCATTGTATAGAAATAAAGTGTCATTTCCAGCTTTTACATAGACTACAATCTTTTACATGGAATACAATCTGCCTACTTTCTATGTCTCGCACTACCAGCACTCATAATTCCTTAGTTTATTTGTTCAAGTACGAATGTGATATGATTCTAATGTTCCTACTTCAGTTTTGAAATGTGTATGCACTTTGTTATAGAGACATAAGAGGTTTGTATTTACTGTGGTCAATCAAGACGGTTGGGGGTGAACTTATTTGCATATGCAGGGATTTATAGGGAGACACTCTTCGAGTTGAATCTGCAATGCATTCCATAGATAATCTGACTACTTTTTATGTTTTCATGAATCTCAGATTCTGAACAACATCATAATGATTATGAGCTTGCGCACATGAAAAGAATAAAGCAGAACAATGCCATGGCTGTCAAACTTGGCATTAAGGGACTGAAATCAAGTCTAGATGCAATGAAATGCAAACGCTCTCCACCTACAGATTCATGCTCAGAATATGATCCTAACAGTGATTCTGAGCTAGAGGGAGACCTAAGTCAATGTAGCTCCCTAGTGGAGGAGTCAGAGGCAGATGCCCTATCTTATTCACTCATCAGGGTGCTTGCTCTAACTTTCCAAGCTTATATTGGTCGCACATATCTTGCAACTGATGCTTTGCATTGCTTCTACTTTGTTGCACTGCCATTAGCTTAGTTTACACATCGTGTATGTGAATCCGCCCTGCCTATCCATTTTCAGTACATATTCCATCTGTCATCATACAATATTTATCCATTGAAATGTTGTTCTTGTGTATCAGATGTTCAAAAGGAAGAGGGGGATTGCTGATCGCGGAGGAGCACGAGCAAAGTATTTGAAAAAGGTAGTGACACCTGATAAATCAAATAGCTTATTAGGTGTAGTTGCAATATCACCTGACCCACAAAACACCCCGACTCTAGTAGACTCTAGCCCTACTAAACTGGTCATTTCTGATGCCCCAACTCAGTGAGACCCCAAGCTGCAAAGAAATAGTATGATGATGCCGATTGACATAGCACCAACTCTACGATGCAAAACCCCATTCCAGCAAAGAGTACACCAAATCCAGTTGCCAAATCCTTTTCGAACGAGAGAGCCCCAATTGCAGCAAATAGGACCCAGGGTCCGCCCGATCCCGGTGATCCATAACGCGCCTCCTGCTCCGGGCCTTGAAGCTGATCCTGCAGCCGGCTCTCGGGCTTCAAGTATGGCGGAGGTTGCTCGAGCTCATGACGATGACCATAAGTGCTTGATTCTTGTTTTATTCCTTGCTTTGTCGCTGAGGCTTGATATCTGTATCTCTTGGCTAGGCTGGCGCCTGCGGCGAAGAAGTTGAAGGGAGCTCCTGAGGCTTCATCTGGGGCAGCGCCTCTGCCAGCGAAGGAAGGCGATGGCAAGACACGTGCCTCTCCTGCCCGGTCATCCTCGCGAGGCCTGGCGGAGCTGGCTGGGGCGAGCTCAGCCCCCATGGCCCAAGCGACTCCCGAGGTGTCCTTGCCTGATGCCGCCGCCATAGCTGCTGGGGTGCAACAGGTCCCGCCTCACGATACTGTGGTTACGCCGCCGTCCTCTCCTCCTACTCCACCAACTCTTTGTCTCTCGACTCCTCCCACTATCTGGATCGTCTGCTGCTGAATTGGACGGTTGCGGCAAGATCTTACAGGCGCCGACCCTCGCTTGGTGGCAGGCGCTTGGGCTGGCCTCTGGTTGGATTCGCTCCGGCCTTGATTCGGGCGGCGCTGGTCCAAGCCTCGGCGGCTTGCGGACGAGGAGAAGCAGGCTGTCCGTGGGCGAAGATTGCCGCGATGCTGCCACAGGGGGAGGCAGCTAACATCAAGGTCGTTGTGAGGCCATTTGGAGAAGCGAGTGAAGGGCCTGCAGAACCAGCTTGCCGAGGAGGCCCGCCTCCGCCAGGCAGGAGGAAAGCATGAAGGCTCGCGAGGCGCCGTCAAGGACCGGAGGCCAGGCTCAAGCGCCCGCGACCGCCTAAGCGCTTTGGAGCAGGAGCTGGAGGCGGAAGGTCGAGCTGGGCGACAAGGCGCGGGTTCTTGCGAAGATCGTGTGGCCTTCATGGATATGGAGGTGAAGGCTCTCTCTTTCTTGAAGGCGCTTTCTGACGGTGACTGGAGAGTCCGCTGGCGGCGCCGAGATGGTCCCGCCAAGCTGCTTCCCTTCTGGTTCGCTCTTGAAGATGTCTCCCTTGGCCTTGGCCCCACGGCCGAGCCGAGGCGCGTCTTGTCTTCTGCGCATCGCGCTGGTCCTCACCCACATCTACCTTGCGATCCCAGCGTCGACACAGACAGCTTCTTTGGAGCCAAGAAGCGGCGAGCATGCAGCTGCCGCTGCCGAGGCTGTGAAGGGTCGCGCAGAGGCTCTGTTGGGAAGTTCTGGCCTTGAGCACCAAGCGAAGCGGCGCTGCCGCCTGCTGCTCCATGGGCGAACCCACTCCAGCGCTGCTCCCCGCCGACAAGTGACTCCGTTGTGGCTCTGTCCTGCTTTTAATTCCTGCACATGTATCATGCCTCGGGGGCGTTTAAACTTGCATTTGGTATTGCGATAACAGTGTTGGTGTAATATTTGCTTTTGAATTCCTTGAAATTTATGCTTCCTACTTGCTTATGTTCTCGCCCGCAAAGCTTCATTACATAACTCAGCCGCCGTTAGCCCGACCGGAAGCAGGGGCGGGACCAAGGAGTGAGGGGCTACGTGACAAGTTAGGCTCTGAGTCGCGATGCTCAAGAGTCCCCTTGGCGCACGAACATCAAGTAGGGAGGTGAGGCAGGCGGATCCACCGTTCTCGTCTGCGAGCCAGCCCACCTCAACCGCCGTTAGCCTTCCGGAACTAAGGGGTGAGGGCTACGTGACCAGATTAGGCTCTGAGTCATGATGCTCAGAGTCCCCTTGAGCTCAAGCGACATTCGTACCTTGGCTCCGCTCGGGGAGTGGCGTCTGACGAACCAGGCCCGGGGGCTGGCTGGAGTGGCGTCTTTGGGCGTGACCAGGCGCAGCCTGTGCCCAGCCCCTCGCGGCGCTCGAGGGAGGCGTTGCGATGAGGCGGACACTAAGCTCTGGGCTGCTGAGGTTGATCGACCCGGAGGCCACCCTCGGTTGTTTATCACCAGCGGAGCATAAGCGCTTCGCATGCGTCTGGGCATAGCCGCTCCTCGGCGGTGTCGTCGGTCGTACGGAGCATGGTGCTTCCAGCAGCGTGGGAGGGCTCCCCTCGGGAGGAGCCCACAGGCGTATCTGCCCCACCACGACACGTGGCTGGCACGGTAGGGCTGGGCGAGGTGTATCTGGGCACCCGTGAGCCAGTAGCGGGACTCACGAGGCCCTACCTCAAAGGCGGGTTCGCTGGCTCTGGGCCTTATCTTGAGTGTGTTCCTGCAAATTTGGCGGATCTGGGTGCTCTCGTCTTGGTCCGGCTCTCGGGCTGGTCTCGGCCGTCGGCTGGCAAGCTAGGTCGCGATGCCATGGACAAGACCCGGAGGTGAGGGCGGAGAGCGGTAGGAGCCACGAGTCGCGATACTCGGGCACCCCCTCTTTAGCGCAAGCTAGGTTAGATGGCGCAACTCGTCCTCGGGTCTCGGCTCTCGGGCTGGTCTCACCATCGGTGGCAAGCCAGGTCGTGATGCCATGGACAAGACCGGGGTGAGGTCCGGAGAGCGGTAGGAGCCAGTCGCGATGCTCGGGCACCCCCCCTTTAACGTGCAAGCTGGGTTAGATGACGAAACTCTATGTCCTCGGGTCCCGACTCTCGGGCTGGTCTCAGCCGTCGCTGGCAAGCCAGTTCGCGATGCCATGGACAAGACCATAGGGTGAGGGCGGAGAGCGGTAGGAGCCACGAGTCGCGATGCTCGGGCACCCCCTTTAACGTGCAAGATTCCGTCACCCAGAAAAGGCACCAAATAACAAGCATGGTGGGCGAGAGCATAATCCTAAGAAAAAGCGTAAGAAGGATACATGCCGCATTGGGACAGGCCCGAGCGGCTTGGGGATGATGCAGCTCGGCGCCCCCAGGGATAGGCTAATGACAGAAATAAAGGGATACATGCAGCGAGGGGCGGACCCACGCGGCACAGGAATAATCTGACCTGAAGGCGCTCCCAGCTGGAAATAAAACTTAAAGATGTCACCTGGTGATGTTGGGGATGAAGGGGTGTTGGTGTAGCAGACTCGGTGGGCTGCGGGAGCCGATCCTCACGAGCCCCCAGGCCCGGGGGCCTCGGGAGGATCCGGAGGCGCTGGCGGCTCCTCGGGGGCCATCTCCATCTCCGCCAGGGCTGTGGCGTGCCTGACCTCTCGAGCCTCCAGGATGGCCCTCATGAGATGATGGTGCGCAGCAACCGCGTTTGGCAGGCCGTGAGGCATGCGCACGTAGCTGTGGGGCGGGCCCTCGCAACGTCCCACTCGCGAGGGCCAGAGGCGCTCTTGAGATGCGGCTCGGTTGAGCCCTGGTATGTCGATCAGAGCCTGCAGCCCACCATCCTCGCTGGATGGGGGCCCACAGCAGTGGCGGCGGCTGCCCTCATGACCCTTGACTCCTGTGGCTCCTTAATGGCCTTGGCGACGAACTCCCGAGGGTTCGGCCCTCCTTGCCTTGCTCACCTTGCTATGGGAAGCGTGCTTGGCACGCCTCCCGTGGGGCCCAAGCGCCTCCCTCGTGACCTTGGCGAGGTCGGCGGCCCTCGAGGAGAGCCCGAGCCCGGCTGAGGAGGCGCCAGGCGCGCTTTCCTATGCGATGGAAGGAGGCTCCCCTGGCGGGCCTTGGGCCTGAGGGCCTGCCTCTTGAGGAGCCAGGCGGTCGATGTCTTCTTCTTCTTAGGTGCAGCCTCGGGAGGCCTCCTACCGCTGCTTGTGGTGCAGGTCTTCTAGCGTCACGGCTGAAAGGCTCGCTCCGGGAGCACCTGCTGTCTCTCTCTTCACAGGCACCGTGATGACCCCGCCGCTTCTGGCATCTTGAGGGCGTTGTAGCCGTGGTGGAGTTCTGACCATGAATTTGGCCACTGGGTACCGAGGATGGCGTTGTCTGGCGGCGAATGTGGGCGACGTCGAAGTCGATGAGCTCGGTCTTGGTAGTTATCGCGAGCCCGAAGGTGACAGAAGACGGACCTGCCCGATCGGGACCGTGGAGCCGTCGGTGACTCGGAGAAAGGCTTGGTTGGCTGAAGCTGGTATGTAAGGCACTTGAAGATTGTTGAATGTTTCCACGGACGGGGCGTTGAGTCCTGCCCGCCCGTCGACAAGGGTCTTGGTGACCAGCACGTTCTTGATGATTGGGAACAAAGCATCGGGAGAACTCCGGCTGTGGCGCGCGCTTGAGCTGATCTGCTGGGCTGAGCGTGATGGCGCCGCCGACCACACGAGAGGCGCGGCCTCGAGCTCGGGAGGACTGCATTCACTTCATGGGCGAACTGCTTGAAGATCGTTGAGAGGCTGGGGCTTGAGCTCCGCCCGGGATCGCAAAGCGACCGCCGCGGTTCTGGAAGCCCCAGCCCCTCGTCCCGATGGCGGTCCTCATTTCTCCTTAGCTCTGGCGGCAGCGGAGGGAGGCTGCGTTCCCCGTGGGCGATCCTCGCGAGGCTGATCCCTCGGCCTCCCTCGCGGTAGGTCTTGCCAACGGTCCTCGCGAGGTTGGTCGCGCCACCCTTGGCGGGCGCGTCTTCAGCGTCCTCCATTCCTTCCTCCTCCTCGGCCGTAGCCCCGGTCGCTGCGCTCGGGGCATCTGCCGACCCTTCCTTCGCGTACAGCTCGGAGCTCTTGGCATTCATTGGTGTTGTGGGTGTGGAGGTCGTGGTACCGCAGCATCGATTGCCTTTGGAGGACTCGGGCTGATCTCTGCCTCGCTTGGTGTGCAGTTCGGCCTTGAGTCGACAGCTCCTTGCTCTTCACGTCCTTGGCCTTGGACTTCTTTTCTTGGGATCCGGCGGGCAGCTCGAGGAGGAGGCGCCCTCCTCAGCCTGGCGCGCAATCGCCAAGTTGAACAGCTCAAGGAGGTGCACGAGATCTTCATGCATCGCCACTCCTCCTTCATCTTGGCGTCGCGCCGCTGTCGGAGAAAGCGAGATGATGGCCTCCTCCGTTACCACAGGGATCTTGGTAGCGTTGTTGAAGCGCTGGATGTACTTCTGCGTGTTTCCCACAGCTGCTGCTTGATTCGGCACATGTCACTCACGGCGGGTGGCGGTCCGAAGTACCCTAGAAGTTGGCGATGAAGCGAGTCGCATCTCGGCCCAGAAGAGATCGTGCAGGGGCGGTCGAGGAGCAGTGCGGGCTCCGTCCTTGAGTGCCATGGGAAACCAGTTCGCCATGACCTTTTCATCCCGTTGGCAGCCTCGATGCCCAGCTTGTAGAAACTGGAGGAACTTTAAGGTCAGGCTGTGCCGTCGTGGCGAGAGGCAGGTCCGCTTGAACTTGGCGGGCCCGCGGCGCTGCGCCTTCGGAGGTGAAGGCGCGGCAGCCCGCCCGTGGCATGAGGGCCTCGGACGACGAGCTTGGTCTTGCGGGCCTCCTTGCGCGGCAGCTGGGGGCAGCGCAGGTCTGACGTCTTTGGGCGGGGGCGCTCGGGCAGCTTCGTGGGCGAGAACTTCTTGACAGCTCTGCTCTTGCAGCGCGGTGCTGGCGGGCGGAGTTCCGCCAGTCGCGCGCTTTGGGGCGAAGCGCCTTCTTGAGAGGAGGCGGCTGGCGCGCCAGGGAGCTTCATCGCCAGCGGCGGGTGCGGTGCAGCGAGACGGACGATCTTGGCGCCTCCTGCAGCGCTGACGAGCTCAGCGACTTCGGTCGAGCCATTCTTCGTGAAGCGTCGTCGGCAGGGCGGTAGTGCAGAGCTCGTTTGCGCGATAAGTGCCTTTTCGGGCCTCCATGGCGCGAAGCGCGTGTGGCGAAAACCAGCGAGGGTGGCGGAAGCGTGGCGGTGCGGCCATCCCGCCTCATGGGCGGTGCTGGGGCGATGCTTGCTGCTCATTCCCGCCGGGCGGTGGCGGCGTTAACGGCGGTGATGGGAGCGATAAGCGCCCGCCGGCGGGAGCTGTCTGGGTGACATGGGGCGCGGTGGCTCGGCGCTCGGCGCGAGCCCGGCAGGCGTCGAACATGGTTGTGGTGGTCGGGAAGAACGAGGCGGCGAAAGGCAGATTCAGCGCACCCCTACAGCGCGCCAAATGTCGGATTCGGGTTCCGGCAGACCCTTGAGGTTCGAACACTGAGTGCGCGGAGATCAACCTTCCACCGTCTCACACCTCGCCCGAATCGCTGGGACCTAAACTACTAAGCGGAACAGCACAAGAGACCACGAGATTTATCTTGGTTGGGCCACCATCGTGGTGTAATACCCTACTCCGGTGTGTGGTGTGGTGGATTGCCTCTTGGGCTGATGAGGAACAATACAAGGAAGAACAGCCTCGCGAGGGTCTGTTCTTGGCGGGTCGCGATGAACTGCTAGGTGGTGTTCGATCGCTCTAGCTCTGGTTTCTTGATGAGGTTCGGATCTCCTCCTCTCTCTCGGCTACTCTACCACATGGGTGGCTAGTCCTATTTATAGGCGAAGGCCACAGGCCTCTTCTCAAATATTGAGCGGGAAGGCGCCAACAATTGGCCATTTTGAAGGGAACAACGGGTACACTTATCTGACTAAAGTTGGTCCTCTCCTGCCAAAGGCTCTGGTGATGGCGCTTGCTTGGGCTCCACGATGACTCCTTCCAGCCGTTGGGCTTGTCTTGGTCTTGTTGCACGAAGCGGATGCCTTTGCTTGATGCTCTCGCTGCGCTTGCTCCTTTGCACCAAAGAGGAAAGGAGGACATTGCTGCTGGCTGGCGCTCGGCCCAGCGCCCTTGGTGCGTCATGGCTTGCGTCATGGGCACCTCGCGAGGTACCCTGCCTTGAATTCTCCGCCTCCTCATGAGCTAGCTTTGCGATGCCGTGCCGAGGAAGCTCTTTGTCATCCGCCCAGCAATCTGGCCCCTCGCGAGGTCTTGAGCTTCGTTGATGAAGATGGGCTGTCTTTGGGCCTCCTTGAGCCCACGCCGCAGGCAGCAGCGAGCAAGTCTGGGACCCCGTTCCCAGAACGCCGACATCAATATTCTTTTAGGGTGGACCACCCTGTTTCAAAATATTGGAACCGTAGACATGAGTGAATAGTATTTCTCTATGTGATCTCTTCCATCATGTGTGGCAACGAACACTGCATTGTATAGAAATAAAGTGTCATTTCCAGCTTTTACATAGACTACAATCTTTTACATGGAATACAATCTGCCTACTTTCTATGTCTCGCACTACCAGCACTCCACCCTTGATGCTAAACATTATGCCACTCATAATTCCTTAGTCTATTTGTTCAAGTACGAATTTGATATGATTCTAATGTTCCTACTTTAGTGTTGAAATGTGTGTCTGCCTGTTATAGAGACATAAGAGGTTTGTATTTCTGTGTGGTCTGGTCAGCACGGTTGGGGATATTTGCATATGCAGGGATTTATAGGGAGACACTCTTCGAGTTGAATCTGCAATGCATTCCATAGATAATCTGACTACTTTTTATGTTTTCATGAATCTCAGATTCTGAACAACATCATAATGATTATGAGCTTGCGGCATGAAAAGAATAAAGCGAGAACAATGCCATTCTTTGTCAAACTTGGCATTAAGGGACTGAAATCAAGTCTAGATGCAATGAAATGCAAGCGCTCTCCACCTCTGATTCATGCTCGAATATGATCCTAACAGTGATTACGAGCTAGAGGGAGACCTAAGTCAATGTAGCTCCCTAGTGGAGGAGTCAGAGGCAGATGCCCTATCTTATTCACCCATCAAGGTGCTTGCTCTAACTTTCCAAGCTTATATTGGTCGCACATATCTTGCAACTGATGCTTTGCATTGCTTCTACTTTGTTGCACTACCATTAGCTTAGTTTACACATCGTGTATGTGAATCCGCCATGCCTATCCATTTTCAGTACATATTCCATCTGTCATCATACAATATTTATCCAATGAAATTTTGTTCTTGTGTATCAGATGTTCAATAGGAAGAGGGGGATTGCTGATCGTGGAGGAGCACGAGCAAAGTATTTGAAAAAGGTAGTGACACCTGATAAATCAAATAGCCCATTAGGTGTAGTTGCAATATCACCTGACCCACAAAACACCCCGACTCTAGTAGACTCTAGCCCTACTACACTGGTCATTTCTGATGCCCCAACTCAGCAGACCCCAACTGCAGCAAATAGTATGATGATGCCAGTTGACATAGCAGCAGCTCTACGACGCAAAACCCCCATTCCAGCAAAGAGTACACCAAATCCAGTTGCCAAATCCTTTTGAACCGAGAGAGCCCCAATTGCAGCAAATAGGACCCTATTCCATTTCTTCCCAGTTTAGAAGACGAAGCTTATATTGTTGTCGGGAACTTTGTGCATCTTTCCTTCATGGAAAGATTATACATGAACACAGAACAATTTCCAGTCTTCCTCCATAACTTCTGCGTAAGTAATGTACTAATGTTATTCATGGTAATTCTGCATATGTTTACTGACGACGAAGACACAAGATTTCATTCTTTTAAATAGGCGAGGACCAAACTGGATTGTCAAGACGAGAAGGGTTGGTTGCGCTTTTCAAGCACTCATTAACGAAGTATCGTTCCTACCTGAGGCAAGCGCAATTCGATGGCAAGCCTCTAAATGAAATTTCTATGAAGTCTCCGGTGCTACATTTATCAAATAGTGACTGAAATAATCTTGTTAAACATTGGTCTCGTCTGCAGTGTAAGGTACTGTCTATGATATCACATCACAATTTGAACTACATTTCTGCATTTGCCTTAACGTCTCACTTGTACGAAAACTGTTAGCAGAACAACACTCATTCTCAAGGGACCACAGAATTGCGCAACTATACTGCACACTGCATTGCTCTTGTGAGTACCTCTTGCCCTGTATGACCATACTTACTTTCATAGCTGTTTCATTATGTAGCATCACTGCACATGTTAGCCTCGTTATCGTCCATTTGGTGGACATTATAAGATCCGCATGGACTCTTACATAAATTTAGAATCAACCCAGTGCTTTTGAAGAGGTTTAGCTCTGCAGTCCTCTTATAAGGACTGAGCGCCGCCTATCACATGTACTTACATTATGACTACTCCTCCGTCCCATAATATAAGAACATTTTATACAGTACACGGTGTTCAAAACACTCTAATATTATGGGAAGAGGATAGTTCGTGTTTAGCATTCTGCATCTTATCTCCCTCGCCCACCATTTATGAAAAAATATCATATCTATATTTAATCTTACCAAAAAGTTGAATACACAGACAATGCCAGTGCAGAAGTGTAGGCCATTGCTCTTGTCAGTACATTTTGTCCTGTAATGCTTGTACTTCTAGGGATTGGTAGTTGATTATGTAGCATCAATCTGCATCGTATCTTCATTATCCTCTATCCCTTCCAGTATTATCATATCTATAATTACTCTCTACAAAATGTAGAGTACGAGCAATGCTTATGAAGAAGATTACGTGCTGAAATTCTTGAGTTATCCTTCCCTTGGCATGGAGAAGGGCATTATAAAGCCGGTGTTAGCTGTTAATGTAAGTCAGTCCTTCTAAAGCCTTTATCCTCAGCTGCTGTTTAATTTGCTCATACTCCCTATCATTTCTTCGCTGTTTAGTTTGTTGTTTCTATCAAAATGCATGTTCGCAAGAACCGCAAGTTCAAGTTTTACTTGTAAAACCAAATTCATATTCATGCCATGCACGTTACTCAATACTCCCTATATGTATGCTTGTTTTGTGGATCTATAATCCGATTGTGTGGTGAAGCAGCCCACATTTGCACCTTGTCATCTCTGTTTTATCTTCTTGATGTGGTGATGATATGAACAACATGCCATGCACATTAACCAAAATAGATACAATGATTGTCTTTGCCCTTCATCTATGCTTGTTATGTTGACATGGTAATCCAGTAGTGTGGTGAAGCTCCCCGCATTATGAACAATGCCAAATTATGCTATTGATATTTTGAACTTACTCTTTATTTTCTAATTTGAAATTGGATGGAATTGACAACATAGTTATCATCTTTGTTTATACACGTGCAAAATATGTCATCTCTCTGCTTGTTTCAGGGTGATATGCCTGATGGCATGCACAAGTCTGCTGAAGGCTGTGAGACAAACCCAGCATATATTGCAGCAAAGAAGGCAAAACATGTTGAAGATAGCGAGACAACCCCAAAGTCTTGTCTTGATGCAGTGTTCAAGTTACTTGAGACTAGCAGTCAGACAAGCTCACAGAATTCGCTGTCTGAATCAGTTTGACTTCTTCAGTCCTAAGTTCTAGCAGAAAGGCATTCTGCAACTCAACTTAGACTTGAAGTACTATCTCTAAGAAAGATTGCGGAGAACACCAATGAGAACCTCATTGCTAAACAGCTACACACAGAAGCTATGACCGACATGCTAGGCGGTCTCACAGCCTTGCTTTCGGCTGCTCTTGCGATGGTTCCCGCACAAGCCTAACCTTTCTTGAACTGTCTTGGAAGTGGTTTTGATTTATTATTATTTTGTTACGCTGCAATGGTGCCCAGTTTTTGTAATTTTCTTCTTCATTGCGCTTTATGATCACTGGTGGCGAACTTCGGTGCCCAGTGGATGTAATATACCATAAATCCTTTATTGTATTGTGTAGGTTTATTCTAAGTTACTATGCCGTAATTTATTTATTGTATAGAGTAGGTTTGTTCTTAATTACTACTAGTTACTGCCATCACTCGCTATCTGAAAAAAAATATGATGTAGTCGACCGGGCCAAAACATTCGCCTCTAACGGGCCTAGTTTTAGCGGCCCACAATTGGGCCGGCCGCATCTTTCTTGGGCCCAAATGGCCATTGGGGCCTTCACACTTTGCGCCAGGCCCACAACTTACTCCGGCATATTCGGCCCAAATTTTAGTTGGGCCTTTTGTGGACCCAGCGCTTAGTTTGGCCCATGTAGCGTTGGGCCATTAACAAGCTGAATATTCTGCTGGCTTGTTATGGCCCCGAAGAAACCATGGGCCTTTAGCAGGTCGAAATGCATGTTGGGCCTCAATTTTCACTAGTCGTCGACGGGCCTTCAGCAGGCTGAAATGTAGACCGGGCCTTTTTTGGCCCAGTTATATGACGGGCCGTTACCAGGCCGAAACATATCTTGGGCCTTAGTTGGCCCACTGATATGATGGGCCTTTAACATGCCGAAAGCTTAGTACATGCTTCAACGGGCCGAATTATACGACATGCCTTTAACAGGCCCAAAGTCACGTTGGGCTGAACTGTTGCCACCTTTATCACGGGTCGTTAGTGGGCCGGATGTTGCTTCGGACCATATACGGCCCATGGGCAGCACCGGCCGTTCCCAGGTCAAAAGACACACCAGGCTGAAATGGGCCCATGTCTACATCGGGCTTCTAACAGGCCGAAAGTCACTGGGCCGTAATTGGACCCAAATATTCGGCGAACAATTAACGGGCCAGATCTGGCTTCAAGCCGTAAATGGGCCTTTATTAAACATGCCGTTATTGGGCTGGCCCACTAGTACCTGAGTAAGTACTACGGGCCTTTGACTGGGCCGCTTTTTAACCTATATGGTCCTCTGTTGGGCCCAGCCACCTGTCGACGTATCATAGGAGCGTCATGTCCAATGAATGGATGACATCTGTCCCAATGGTGAGCCCACACGTGTTTCCTTCGGCCAATGAGAATTTTACACGTGGAAAATCCTCATTGGTCCAGGCTGTTAGCGTGTTATTGGATCCAAAACCGGACCCGATAGCTTAACGGCGACCCGTTACAGTGGATGCCACGTGTCGGTCACTGAGGGAGTTCCGGACTAGGGGGTGTCCGGATAGCCGAACTATCATCATCGGCCGGACTCCAAGACTATGAAGATAGAAGATTGAAGACTTACGTCCCGTGTCCGGATGGGACTTTCCTTGGCGTGGAAGGCAAGCTTGGTGATACGGATATGTAGATCTCCTACCATTGTAACCGACTCTGTGTAACCCTAACCCTATCCAAAGTCTATATAAACCGGAGGGTTTTAGTCCGTGGGGCGAACAACAATCATACCATAGGCTAGCTTCTAGGGTTTAGCCTCTTTGATCTCGTGGTAGATCCACTCTTGTAACACACATCATCAATATTAATCTAGTAGGACGTGGGTTTTACCTCCATCAAGAGGGCCCGAACACAGGTAAAACATCGTGTCCCTTGTCTCCTGTTACCATCCGCCTAGGCGCACAGTTCGGGACCCCCTACCGAGATCCGCGGTTTGACACCGACATTGGTGCTTTCATTGAGAGTTCCTCTGTGTCTTGACCGATAGGCTCGATGGCTCCTTTGATCATCAACAACGACGCGGTCCAGGTGAGACTTTTCTCCCGGACAGATCTTCGTGTTGGCGGCTTTGCTGCGGGCAATTAAGCAGCCATCTGAAGCAGATCGCTACGCCCCTGCCGTCGGTCAGATTTGGAAGCCTAAACTATACGGCTGATATCCGCGGAGACTTGATCTTGACGGATTGAGCCCGACCAAGCGCCGCCACACTGTCTCGATGGGCATGATCAAGCTCGCAACGAGCGATTGCCACGGAGGCGCGCGAGAATCCGCTCCGACCCTTAATCCGGGCGGATTCCTCGATCGAGGACGCAGTGGTTGGACACGCCTCGGGGCTTTAATCTCTCGGCGATCGAGCGAACTCCATCCTGTCGCTGCGAAGACCTTGACTCGGTGCGGACTCCTATCCGGACTCCGAACCCCAGCGCCCTACCAATCGAATCCGATTGGGCGCCCGATATGGAGTTCACGGTCGCGGACATCTTCGACACTTCGCCCTTTGGCGACATCCTGAGTTCACTAAAGTCTCTCTCTTTATCCGGAGAGCCCTGTCCGGATTACGGTCAGGAAGGTTGGGATGCGGACGACGAAGAAATTCAACGCCCACCCACCACCCACTTTGTAGCCACTGTTGATGATTTAACCGACATGCTAGACTATGACTCCGAAGACATCGACGGTATGGATGACGATGCCGAAGACGAACAAGACCCAGCGCCAACAGGGCACTGGAAGGCCACCTCGTCATATGACATATATATGGTGGACATCCCAAAAGACGGGAACGGCGATGGAACAACGGAGGATGACCCCTCCAAGAAGCAGCCCAAGCGCCGGCGTCAGCGGCGCCGCTCTAAATCCCACCACAGCAAGAATGAAGATTCCGGCATCGGAGATAACAATACACCGGACAACACCGAGGACAATCCACTCCAGCAAGATCCATCGCAGGAGGATGAAGACGCCAGCCCTCAAGAGAGAGCGGCAGAAGAAGAGATAGAGGATTATATGCCTCCCTCCGAAGACGAAGCAAGCCTCGATGACAATGAATTCGTCGTGCGTGAGAATCCCGTCGAACAAGAGCGTTTTAGACGCAGGCTTATGGCCACGGCGAACAGCCTAAAGAAAAAGCAGCAACAGCTTAGAGCTGATCAGGATCTGCTAGCCGACAGATGGACCGAAGTCCTCGCGGCCGAAGAGCATGATCTCGAACGCCCCTCCAAAAGCTACCCTAAACGCAAACTGCTCCCTCGATTAAAGGAGGAGGCTTACGAACCCGCATCACCAGGAGACAATACGGCTGACCGACCACCCCGTGGCTGCGACAGAGAGGCCTCTAGGCCCTTGACTAGAACCGTACCCCGGCATCGCTCAAAAGGCACATGGCCAAAGGGGAACGCTCCGGACCTGCGAGATATATTGGAGGACAAGGATAGACAATCAATATCAATCTATGGATCGCGTGGGCGCCCCACGGTACGTGACGACAACCGTCGCGCCGGACACAGTAAGTCCGGCCGGGCCGAACAAAACAAACCAAGCTCTTTTGAGCTCCATCGTGATATCGCCCAGTACAGAGGCGCCGCACACCCACTATGCTTCACAGACGAAGTAATGGATCATCAAATCCCCGAAGGGTTTAAACCTGTCAATATTGAATCCTATGATGGCACAAGAGACCCCGCGGTTTGGATCGAAGACTATCTCCTTCACATCCACATGGCCCGCAGTGACGATCTTCACGCCATCAAATACCTCCCCCTCAAGCTTAAAGGACCAGCCCGACATTGGCTCAACAGCTTGCCGGCGAGTCAATTGGGAGCTGGAAGGACCTGGAAGCCGCATTCCTCGATAACTTCCACGGCACTTATGTGCGACCACGGATCTTGATGACCTAAGCCACATAATTCAGCGAGCGGGCGAATCGGCGGACAATTACGACCGGTTCTTAACCAAGAAAAACCAAATCGTCGACCGTCCGGATGCGGAGGCCCTCGCGCCTTCAAGCATAACATCATGACGAGTGGCTTGCCCGGCACCTAGGACAGGAAAAGCGAAATCCATGGCAGCCCTCACATCACTCATGACCCGCTTGGCGGGTGAGGACAGCTAGCTAGCACGCAGCAACAACCTCGGCAAAATTCGGCGGTCCGGACTTCAAGGACCAAAGCGGCAGGCAGCGTCGTAACAAAAACAAGCGCCGCACTAACGGCGACAATATTGAGGATCTGACGGTAAATGCCGGATTCAAAGGCTCTAAACCCGGTCAGCGGAAAAAGCCATTCAAGCGAACTACTCCGGTCCGTCCAATTTGGACCGAATACTCGACCGCTTGTGCGGATACGGCACCCCGAAAAGCCAGCTAACCACACCAACAGGGACTATTGGGTATTCAAGCGGCGAGCAAGTTAATTGCGAAAACAATGACAAGGGGCTGCATAGCGATGGCGAGGACGAGACCCAACCGCCCGAACAATAGAGGACGAAGGGTTTCCCCCAAAGTGCGGACGGTGAACATGATATATGCAACGCACATACCCAAAAAGGAGCGAGCGTGCACTCGAGGATGTCCACGCGATGGAGCCAGTTGCCCGAGTTCAATCCATGGTCCTCCCGCCCGATCACTTTTGACCAAGGACCACCCCACCAGCATCCGCCACGGGGATTCGCCGCCGGTCTTAGACCCAATTGTCGATGGATTTCACTTAACGAGTCCCGATGGGCGGCGGCAAGCAGCCTGAACCTGCTTTACGGGATCGGTGTGCAAGATGGGCATAGACCCTCAAGGATCAAACCTACCAAAACGACCTTTAAAGGCGTCATACCAGGTGTAAAGCCAATTATGCAGGCTCAATTACACCGAAGTGGTCTTGGATCCCGGATAACTTCCGGCGGCGAGTTAATCTTGACATACTCCCGTTCATGGCGGCTATCATGCCTTGCTCGGAAGTACCGCGTTGCAAAGTTCAGCGCGTGCCGCACTCGATACCTCAAGCTCAAGATGCCAGGCCCTCGAGGAGTCATTACGGTCAACGGAAACACCGAGCGTTCTCTCGCACGGAGGAACATCTGCGACTCTCGCGCGAAGTGCAATGCAGCCTCTTAAGGCAATTCTCGAGTCCGGCCGTTAAGCGGCCGCCAAGCTAAGCGCCGCCGGGTAACTTACAACAAGACCACAGCACGTTGAGAGCATCGCCAGAGCGATGCGGCCCCAACCCCAACCCTGCGAAGCGTCAAAGCAGGTCCTTCGCGTACACCATTACGCTCCGAAGATACCATGGGCATGGGGAGAGGGGCACGAGCATGATAAACCCAGACTGCGGCTCAACCATACCAGGGTCTCTCAAGTGTGTCGTTCCTTTTTCTTTTCTTTTTACCTTTTACTTTTTTACCCACAGGACTCCGTTTGTCAGAAGCCCTGTCCGGCAGCAGACCTGCCGAACTTATGATGCAACAGCCAGGGAAGGATTAAGGCTACAACGAATATACAGGTGGTCTCCATTACGAGCATTTTCATACACCAATCTACAGCCTACCCCTAGAGGGGGACATGTTTAAACAGTCTCATACCTCGCTTATCGCACTATTTGTGTCGTTCTGCATTTGTAGCAGCACTTGTTGAATAAAACAATGCATCACCTTTTTGTTTATAATTGCATTTCTTTTTCATACATATGTTCATTTACGACATGTTGCATCCGTACACTTTGGTACGGCTAATATACACCAGGGGCTTATGTTTCCCGCGTTATGGTGTGATGAGTCCGAACACTTTCACAAGTGCGGCACCCCGAACTTATAGCACTATATGCATCGGCTCCGAATCATGTCTTGGGTCAATAGTTGGGTTTGCCCGGCTCCCGTGTTTTGGTACCTTACGTTCCATTATATCGGCTAAGGTAGCACCGGGAGAACCACTGCGATTCCGCCCCAGTTTGGCTGGGTTAACGCCTCAGTGGAGAAAGCTAAAACTGACCGTCATGATGAGGCGAGAGACCGGTCGTTGTTCGAGAGATTTTTTGCGAGTCCTTAAAGAGTTATGCCGCTTAGAGCGAGGAGCCGGATACTGTCCGCCAAGGCGTGATAGCGCCCCAAATTGACCTTCCGAAGACTAGGGGCTTCACGAAATTTAAAATTATAGAGTTCTATGGCTAAGTGAGAGTGTTCAAGCATTATAAGTCCGGTTGCCTTGTTACGTTGTGTTGAGCGCCTCCTAGATGGACCCAAAAATGGGAACAAGAGCGCTCAAGTTTATCCCTAACACCCCAAAGACTTCGTGGCATGGGGGTTTGAAGCCGACGACTTGCCATCTCTCAGATTTGATAAACAGCCGCATGAAGGTAATATTTTAAATTAACAAGCATTTCTTAGCGCATATGAATTAATTTTTCAACGCACGGGATAACAAAATGCTAGTCTACTCAAATATTACATCTTTGGAGCACTCACCGCAATAGTCTGGGCGCCCTTGACACACTCTTATAATACATCTCGGGCGTGCGATGCTCCTTGCCCTCGGTGGCGGATCCGTCACGAGCTTCGGGCATCCATCTTGCCCCAAAGCACCTTTGCGCGGGCAAGGCCCGACGGGCACCCTCGATACAAGCGGAATGCTTGATAACTTCAACCACGGGCACGCATCCACCAGCCGCGCGCACAGGTCGAAGTAGCTCCCGAGTGCATGGCCTCCTTAGGCCACACCGAACTATGAGGCCCTTCATGGCCTGTTCGGCCGCCTTGTGGAGCTCGACCAGCTGCTTCAGCTGATCGCTAAGGGGCACCGGATGTCCGGCCTCAGCATACTGAGACCAGAAGACCTTCTCCGTCGAGCTCCCCTCCTCGGCCCGTTAGAATGCGGCAGCATCGGACACGCTGCAAGGAAGATATGCAAACGCCCCTGGAGAGCTCTGAATTCGGGTAAGCAACAGGTAATTAACACTCACATGCTTACTCTGCATGAAAAATGCCTTACCCGCTGCTATTTTCTTCACCGCCTCAATCTCCTGGAGGGCCTTGTAGGCTTCGGCCTTAGCGGCTTTGGCACTCTCAAGAGCCGTTGCAAGCTCGAGACTCGAAGTCTTGAGTCACGCTCCAAGTTCTCATGTTTTTTCACGAGATCCTGGAGCTCTTGTTGTACCTCCGCCACCCGCGCCTCCTGCTTCTCTCGCTCGGTGCGTTCGGCGGCCGCATTACGTTCGGCCGCGGCCACCGCCTCCTTCAGGGTCGCCACCTCGTTTGTGGCCCCTACAATACCCACGTTATCCTTGTCATTTTTCTTGCAACCAAATCCTTTTCTGTAAGGTACAATTTTTATAAGGTATTACTCACCTTCTTTTTCCTCGAGCTGCTTCTTGGCATGGCCGAGCTCGTTCTCGGACCTTCGAGGTTTTTCTTCAAAGTATTGACCTCCATGCATCAAGACGGCGGAGGTCAACAAAGACAGCCTGCAATCCCATATTGACATATTTTTATGGCTCCTGCGTTTATCTTTCTAAAGATCCTCAGTCCGGCTTTTCTTTCCGAACACGAACCGAGCATCGGGGGCTCTTGTCTATGCGGTACCATTTTACATATATTGAAATTCTTACCTCAAAGCCTGTTAGAAGGCTATTGCGAGGCTTCGTCACCCCGCTCTTGGCGAGCTGAACCTTTTCGAATCACCGCACTCATAACGGTCGGTGTTCCTTCGATGGAAGCGCCATTGGCGCCTCCAGCAAATTATCCGGCACCTCCGGTTGGACGGAGGCAGCCGGCGCCTCGGTCTTGCCCTTCTTATGAAGGGGTCGCCCGCCGGACTCCGGAGCCACTGCGGCCTCCGGGGATCCCACCTCAGCGTCGTCTGCGGCACGGGTGGTGGAGGCAGTCAGAAGGGAATCCATATCCGACGCACCCAAGGACCCGCTCGACGAAACGAGAAGATCATCCTTGGGCGGACTGCAGGGTTGTATGCGGCATTAGAAAGACGTTATGTGGCGAAAAGAAAAACCTTGAGGTTATTCGGGAGTCCGGATACTTACAATCTCGCCAGGGGCTTGGCCCTTGGATGCCAGCCTTCGTCGTAGTCACTAGCGCCGGTGGAGCAGTCCGGAGGAAGGGTTTTTCCCTTCTTGGACCCTTCGGCCTCCCTTGTTGGGGAGGCCTTCCTTTTCTTTCCTCCCCCCGCTGGGGGAGAGGCTTTCTTCTTCTCCCCCTCACCTTGGTGGGAGGAGTCGGCCTCGGATTCATCATCCGATAGCACCTGGCGGGAACTCTTCCGAGTCCCCGTGGCCGTCTTCTTGGCCTTCTTCTCCGGCACCACGTGGGGTGCCGAGCCAGCAGCCCCGTTAGGCGGGCGTCCGCTGGGTCCTCTGGCAATGGGGCCGGACAGGTAATCCGTTCGGCCTTCGCCAGCCATTCCTATCAAAGGCAAGGGGAGTTTAGATCCCGCATAGAGCCAAACTATGGAAAACAAGTGGTTAAATCACTTACCTCGTCAGCTGGACACTGCGAGCAGAATCCGCGATCTTCGGTAGCGGATGCGGGAGCTTCGGCGCCCTTGAACAACACCTTCCAGACATCTTCGTACGTAGTGTCAAAGAGCCCTCTCGAGTCCAGTGCTGCGCCGGATCAAACTCCCACATATTGAAGCCCGTTCTTTGCACGGGAGAATCCGGATGAGCATGACCGGACTACGTTGACAAGCTTGAGCTTCTTGTCCACCAACTTCGGATACAGGGCTTGGAGTCCGGTCAGCTCCTCGAATCCCCCAAATTGCCACTCTCTTTCGGGAGGAGAGCCGTGTAGGAATACCAGATCTAAATTGGGGTCGCTGCCCAATCGAGTCACGCTGCTCGGTGATGTAGAGCCACCCCGATTGCCACCCCTTGATGGTTTCCACGAAAGTACCCTCCAATGACGTAATGTGGGACATCCTGCCCACCATGGCGCCTCCGCACTCCGCTTGGCTGCCCTTCACAACCTTCGCTTGACATCAAGGTCTTGAGCCAAGCGAAGTGGGGCTGGATGCAGAGGAATGCCTCGCACACGACGATAAACGCCGAGATGTTGAGGATGAAATTGGGGCGGATCATGGAAATCTAGGCCGTAGTAGAACATGAGCCCCGGACAAAGGGATGAAGCGGGAAGCCCAGTCCATGGAGGAAATGGGGAAGAAATACTACCCTCTCATGGGGCACAGGGTTGGGGACGAGCTCTCCCTCGTCGGGAGCCGATCTGTGATGTTGCTTTGGACAGATATCCGGCGTCACGCAGCTTCGATCTGCCCCTCCGTGACGGAGGAGGCCATCCACTTGCCTCCGCTCCGGACATAGTTGGAGAAGGTTGAGGTGAGGAGTGTGGACTTGGGCGCTGGAGCTCGAGTTTGCGGAGATGGATAAGCCAAGGAGGAAGAAGGCACATGTAAAAGGGTGGATCCTTATCCCCTTATATGGGCGGACAAAAACATGTGTCCCCACCGGCCTGGTAAAACTCGCTTATCTCCCAAGCGCCACAATCAATGGCGCGGTTGGGTTACCCACGTCCGTATTGATGGGAATCCCGAAATAAGGGGAACACGATCTCTGCCTCGACAAGACGTGCCAAGGAAACTGCTTCATTAAACGCGCTGAGGTGGAACAGTAAAAACAATTTGAATAAAGGCTTGGTAGTGGTGCGACGCCACGCCACAAAATGCGTCCGCAGATTGATCTTGTGTAATATCATTCTCTCTACAGTGGTATGTGGAATTTACTTTTGCAGAGCCGGACACTATCCTGGTGTTCACAATCTTCTATAAATTATTCGGAGGAAGAACCCGCCTTGCAACGCCGAAGACAATATACGCGCCGGACTCATCGTCATTGAAGCCTGGTTCAGGGGACTCTTGGGAGTTCCGGACTAGGGGTGTCCGGATAGCGAACTATCATCATCGGCGGACTCCAAGACTATGAAGATAGAAGATTGAAGACTTCGTCCCATGTCCGGATGGGACTTTCCTTGGCGTGGAAGGCAAGCTTGGCAATACGGATATGTAGATCTCCTACCATTGTAACCGACTCTGTGTAACCCTGAAGGAAATATGCCCTAGAGGCAATAATAAAGTTATTATTTATTTCCTTATATCATGATAAATGTTTATTATTCATGCTAGAATTGTATCAACCGGAAACATGATACATGTGTGAGTACATAGACAAACATATAGTCACTAGTATGCCTCTACTTGACTAGCTCATTAATCAAAGATGGTTATGTTTCCTAACCATAGACATGTGTTGTTATTTGATTAATGGGATCACATCATTAGGAGAATGATGTGATTGACATGACCCATTCCGTTAGCTTAGCACTTGATCGCTTAGTATATTGCTATTGCTTTCTTCATGACCTATACATGTTCCTGTAACTATGAGATTATGCAACTCCGTTTACGGAGGAACACTTTGGTGCTACCAAACGTCACAACGTAACTAGGTGATTATAAAGGAGTACTACAGGTGTCTCCAAAGGTACATGTTGGGTTGGCGTATTTCGAGATTAGGTTTTGTCACTCCGATTGTCGGAGAGGTATCTCTAGGCCTTCTCGGTAATACACATCACATAAGCCTTGCAAGCATTGCAACTAATAAGTTAGTTGTGAGATGATGTATTATGGAACGAGTAAAGAGACTTGCCGGTAACGAGATTGAACTAGGTATTGGATACCGACGATCGAATCTCGGGTAAGTAACATACCGATGACAAAGGGAACAACGTATGTCGTTTTGCGGTTTGACCGATAAAGATCTTCGAAGAATATGTAGGAACCAATATGGGCATCCAGGTTCCGCTATTGGTTATTGACCGAGAATAGTTCTAGGTCATGTCTACATAGTTCTCGAACCCGTAGGGTCCGCACGCTTAACGTTACGATGACGAGTTTATTATGAGTTTATAAGTTTTGATGTACCAAGTTTGTTCGAGTCCGGATGTGATCACGGACATGACGAGGAGTCTCGAAATGGTCGAGACATAAAGATTGATATATTGGAAGCCTATGTTTGGACTTCGGAATAGTTCCGGGTGAAATCGGGATTTTACCGGAAAACCGGGGTTACGGAACCTCCCGGGGATGTTGGGCCTTAATGGGCCATAAGGGAGAAGAGGAGGGCGGCCAGGGCAGGCGCCTCCTCCCCTAGTCCGAATAGGACAGGAGGGGGCGGCGCCTTCCTCTCTCCTCCCCCAAGTCCTAATCCAACTAGGAAGGGGGAGTCCTCGGTGGGAGTAGGACTCCTCCGCCGCCTCCTCCTAGGGCTGGCCGCACCCCTTGCTCCTTTATATACGGGGTAGGGGGCACCCCATGACACACAAGTTGATCTACGGATCGTTCCTTAGCCGTGTCGGTGGCCCCTCCACCATATTCCACTTCGTCATATCGTCACGAGCTTAGGCGAAGCCTGCGCGTAGAGTCATATCGTCGCGGAGCTTAGGTGAAGCTCTGCGCCGTGGAGCATCATCATCGCCACCATGCCGTCGTCTTGACGGAACTCATCCCGACGCTTTGCTGGATCGGGCCGGGGATCGCCATCGAGCTGAACGTGTGCTGAACTCGGAGGTGCCGTGCGTTCGGTACTTGGATCGGCGGATCGTGAAGACGATGACTACATCAACCGCGTTGTTATAACGCTTCGCTTCGGTCTATGAGGGCGTGGACATACACTCTCCCTCGTTGCTATGCCATCACCATGATCTTGCGTGTGCGTAGGAATTTTTTGAAATTACTACGTTATCCAACATGGCATCCGAGCCTGGTTTTATGCGTTGATGTCATATGCACGAGTAGAACACAAGTGAGTTGTGGGCGATATAAGTCATCTTGCTTACCAGCATGTCATACTTTGGTTCAGCGGTATTGTGAGATGAAGCGGCCGGACCGACATTACGCCGACGCTTACGCGAGACTGGTTTCACCGCTTGAGCACTCGTTGCTTAAAGGTGACCGCGGTGTCTGCTTTCTCACTTTAGTTGAACTGAGTGTGGCTACGCCCGGTCCTTGCGAAGGTTAAAACAGCACCAACTTGACAAACTATCGTTGTGGTTTTGATGCGTAGGTAAGAACGGTTCTTGCTCAGCCCGTAGCAGCCACGTAAAACTTGCAACAACAAAGTAGAGGACGTCTAACTTGTTTTTGTAGGGCATGTTGTGATGTGATATGGTCAAGACGTGATGCTATATTTATTGTATGAGATGATCATGTTTTGTAACCGAAGTTATCGGCAACTGGCAGGAGCCATATGGTTGTCGCTTTATTGTATGAAATGCAAAAGCCATGTAATTGCTTTACTTTATCACTAAGCAGTAGCGATAGTCGTAGAAGCAATAGTTGGCGAGACGACAACGATGCTACGATGGAGATCAAGGTGTCGCGCCGTGACAATGGTGATCATGACGGTGCTTCGGAGATGGAGATCACAAGCACAAGATGATGATGGCCATATCATATCACTTATATTGATTGCATGTGATGTTTATCCTTTATGCATCTTATCTTGCTTTGATTGACGGTAGCATTATAAGATGATCTCTCACTAAAATTATCAAGAAGTGTTCTCCCGAGTATGCACCGCTTGAAAGTTCTTCGTCTTTGAGACACCACGTGATGATCGGGTGTGATAGGCTCTACGTTCAAATACAACGGGTGCAAAACAGTTGCGCACGCGAATACTCAGTTAAACTTGACGAGCCTAGCATATAACAGATATGGCCTCGAACACGGAGACCGAAAGGTCGAACGTGAATCATATAGTAGATATGATCAACATAGT
The DNA here is from genome assembly GCA_021605205.1 of Aegilops longissima. NCBI lineage: Eukaryota > Viridiplantae > Streptophyta > Magnoliopsida > Poales > Poaceae > Aegilops > Aegilops longissima. The sequence continues at coordinate 361,013,934 of CM038676.1, forward strand.
GATGTTCACCATTGAAACTACTCCATCTCACGTGATGATCGGACATGGTTTAGTTGATTTGGATCACGTAATCACTTAGATAACTAGAGAGATGTCTATCTAAGTGGGAGTTCTTTAATAATATGATTAATTGAACTTAAATTTATCATGAACTTAGTACCGATAGTATTTTGCTTGTCTATGTTTATTGTAGATAGATGGCTCGTCTTTGTTGTTCCGTTGAATTTTAATGCGTTCCTTGAGAAAGCAAAGTTGAAAGATGATGGTAGCAATTACGGACTGGGTCCGAATTTGAGGATTATCCTCATTGCTGCACGTAAGAATTACGCCCCGGAAGCACCGCTGGGTGCGAGCCTCGCTTTGAGCAACGCCGAAGTTGTGAACGTCTGGCGAGCAAAGCGATGACTACTCTATAGTTCAGTGTGCCATGCTTTACGGCTTAGAACCGGGTCTTCAACGACGTTTTGAACGTCATGGAGCATATGAGATGTTCCAAGAGTTGAAGTTAATATTTCAAGCAAATGCCCGGATTGAGAGATATGAAGTCTCCAATAAGTTCTATAGCTGCAAGATGGAGGAGAATAGTTACATCGGTGAACATATACTCAAAATGTCCGGGTATAATAATCACTTGATTCAACCGGGAGTTAATCTTCCGGATGATAGTGTCATTGACAGAATTCTCCAATCACGCCACCAAGCTACAAGAGCTTCATGATGAACTATAATATGCAAGGGATGACCAAGACAATTCCGAGCTCTTCGCAATGCTAAAAGCTGCGGAGGTAGAAATCAAGAAAGAGCATCAAGTGTTGATGGTCAACAAGACCACTAGTTTCAAGAAAAGGGCAAAGGGAAGAAGAAGGGAACTTCAAAAGAACAGCAAGAAAGTTGTTGCTCAAGAGAAGAAACCCAAGTCTGGACCTAAGCCTGAAACTGAGTGTTTCTACCGCAAGCAAACTGGTCACCGGAGTGGAACTGCCCCAAGTATTTGGCGGATAAGAAGGATGGCAAAGTGAACAAAGGTATATGTGATATACATGTTATTGATGTGTACCTTACTAATGCTCGCATAGTACACAGGTATTTGATACTGGTTACATTGCTAATATTTGCAACTCAAACAGGAACTACGGATTAGCGAAGATTGGCTAAGGACGAGGTGACGATCGCGTGGGAAATGGTTCCAAAGTCGATGTGATCGCGGTCGGCACGCTACCTCTACATCTACCATCGGGATTAGTTTTAGACCTAAATAATTGTTATTTGGTGCCAGCGTTAAACATGAACATTATATCTGGATCTTGTTTGATGCGAGATGGTTATTCATTTAAGTCAGAGAATAATGGTTGTTCTATTTATATGAATAATATATTTTATGGTCATGCACCCTTGAATAGTGGTCTATTTTTATTGAATCTTGATAGTAGTAATACACATATTCATAGTGTTGAAACCAAAAGATGCAGAGTAGATAATGATAATGCAACTTATTTGTGGCACTGCCGTTTGGGTCATATCGGAGTAAAACGCATGAAGAAACTCCATACTGATGGGCTTTTGGAATCACTTGATTATGAATCACTTGGTACTTATGAACCGTGCCTCATGGGCAAGATGACTAAAACGCCGTTCTCCGAACTATGGAGCGAGCAACTGATTTGTTGGAAATCATACATACCGATGTTTGTGGTCCAATGAATGTTGAGGCACGCAATGGTATCGTTATTTTCTCACCTTCACAGATGATTTGAGCAGATATGGGTATATCTACTTAATGAAACACAAATCTGAAACATTTGAAAAGTTCAAAGCATTTCGAAGTGAAGTGGAAAATCATAGTAACAAGAAAATAAAGTTTCTACGATCTGATCGTGGAGGAGAATATTTGAGTTACGAGTTTGGTTTACATTTGAAACAATGCGGAATAGTTTCGCAACTCACGCCACCCAGAACACCACAACGAAATGGTGTGTCCGAACGTCGTAATCGTACTTTACTAGATATGGTGTGATCTATGATGTCTCTTACTGACTTACCGCTATCGTTTTGGGGTTATGCTTTAGAGACGGCCGCATTCACGTTAAATAGGGCACCATCAAAATCCGTTGAGACGACACCTCATGAACTGTGGTTTGGCAAGAAACCAAAGTTGTCGTTTCTTAAAGTTTGGGGCTGCAATGCTTATGTGAAGAAACTTCAACCAGATAAGCTCGAACCCAAATCGGAGAAATGTGTCTTCATAGGATACCCAAAAGAGACTGTTGGGTACACCTTCTATCACAGATCTGAAGGCAAGATTTTCGTTGCTAAATTCGGATCCTTTCTAGAAAAAGAGTTTCTCTCGAAAGAAGTGAGTGGGAGGAAAGTAGAACTTGATGAGATAATCAGATCTGCTCCCTTATTGAAAGTAGTTCATCACAAGAACCGGTTCCTGTGACAACTACACCAATTAGTGAGGAAACTAATGATATTGATCATGAAACTTCAGATCAAGTTTCTACTGAACTACGTAGGTCAACCAGAGTAAGATCCGCACCAGAGTGGTATGGTAATCCTATTCTGGAAGTCATGTTACTTGACCATGGCGAACCTACAAACTATGAAGAAGCGATGGTGAGCCCAGATTCCGCAAAATGGCTGGAAGCCATGAAATCTGAGATGGGATCCATGTATGAGAACAAAGTATGGACTTTGGTTGACTTGCCCGATGATCGGCAAGCCATTGAGAATAAATGGATCTTTAAGAAGAAGACTGACGCTGATGGTAATGTAACTGTCTATAAAGCTCGACTTGTTGCGAAAGGTTTTCGACAAGTTCAAGGGGTTGACTACGATGAGACTTTCTCACCAGTGGCGATGCTTAAGTCTGTCCGAATCATGTTAGCAATTGCTGCATTTTATGATTATGAAATTTGGCAAATGGATGTAAAACTGCATTCTTGAATGGATTTCTAGAAGAAGAGTTGTATATGATGCAACCAGAAGGTTTTGTTGATCCAAAAGGTGCTAACAAAGTGTGCAAGCTCCAGCGATCAATTTATGGTGCAGTGCAAGCCTCTCGGAGTTGGAATAAACGCTTTGATAGTGTGATCAAAGCATATGGTTTTATACAGACTTTTGGAGAAGCTCGATTTACAAGAAAGTGAGTGGGAGCTCAGAGCATTTCTATTATTATATGTGGACGACATATTATTGATTGGAAATGATATAGAATTTCTGGATAGCATAAAAGGATACTTGAATAAAAGTTTTTCAATGAAAGACCTCGTGAAGCTGATTACATATTGGGCATCAAGATCTATAGAGATAGATCAAGACGCTTGATTGGACTTTCACAAAGCACATACCTTGATAAAGTTTTGAAAAAGTTCAAAATGGATCGTGCAAAGAAAGGATTTTTACCTTTATTACAAGGTGTGAAATTGAGTCGACTCAATGCCCGACCACAACAGAGAAGATAGAGAGAAATGAAAGATGTTCCTATGCTTCAGCCATAGGCTCTATCATGTATGCAATGCTGTGTACCAGACTGACGTATGCTTAGCAATAAGCTTGGCAGGAAGGTACCAAAGTAATCCAGAGTGGATCATCGGACAGCGGTCAAGAACATCCCAAATACCGAAAAGGACTAAGGATATGTTTCTCGATATGGAGGTGACAAAGAGCTAGTCGTAAATGGTTACGCCGATGTAAGCTTTGACACCGATCCGGACGATTCTAAATCGCAAACCGGATACGTGTTTTTATTAAACGGTGGAGCTGTCGGTTGGTGCAGTTCTAAACAAAGCGTCGTGGCGGGATCTACATGTGAAGCGGAGTACATAGCTGCTTCGAAGCAGCAAATGAAGGAGTCTGGATGAAAGAGTTCATTTCCGATCTAGGTGTCATACCTAGTGCATCGGGACCAATGAAGATCTTCTCGTGACAATATCGTGCAATTGCCTTGGCAAAGGAATCCAGATTTCACAAGAGGACCAAGCATATCAAGAGACGCTTCAATTCCATTTGGGACCAAGTCCAAGTGGGAGACATAGAGATTTGCAAGATACATACGGATCTGAATGTTGCGAGACCGTTGACTAAGCCTCTTCCACGAGCAAAACATGATCAGCACCAAGACTCCATGGGTGTTAGAATCATTCTTGTGTAATCTAGATTATTGACTCTAGTGCAAGTGGGAGACTCAAGGAAATATGCCCTAGAGGCAATAATAAAGTTATTATTTATTTCCTTATATCATGATAAATGTTTATTATTCATGCTAGAATTGTATTAACCGGAAACATGATACATGTGTGAATACATAGACAAACATATAGTCACTAGTATGCCTCTACTTGACTAGCTCATTAATCAAAGATGGTTATGTTTCCTAACCATAGACATGTGTTGTTATTTGATTAATGGGATCACATCATTAGGAGAATGATGTGATTGACATGACCCATTCCGTTAGCTTAGCACTTGATCGCTTAGTATATTGCTATTGCTTTCTTCATGACCTATACATGTTCCTGTAACTATGAGATTATGCAACTCCGCTTACCCGAGGAACACTTTGGTGCTACCAAACGTCACAACGAATCGGGGTGATTATAAAGGAGTACTACAGTGTCTCCAAAGGTACATGTTGGGTTGGCGATTTGAGATTAGGTTTTGTCACTCCGATTGTCGGAGAGGTATCTCTAGGCCTTCTCGGTAATACACATCACATAAGCCTTGCAAGCATTGCAACTAATAAGTTAGTTGTGAGATGATGTATTACGGAACGAGTAAAGAGACTTGCGATAACGAGATTGAACTAGGTATTGATACCGACGATCTAATCTCGGGTAAGTAACATACCGATGACAAAGGAACAACGATGTCGTTATGCGGTTTGACCGATAAAGATCTTTGAAGAATATGTAGGAACCAATATGGGCATCCAGGTTCCGCTATTGGTTATTGACCGAGAATAGTTCTAGGTCATGTCTACATAGTTCTCGAACCCGTAGGGTCCGCACGCTTAACGTTACGATGACAGCTTTATTATGAGTTTATAAGTTTTGATGTACTGAAGTTTGTTCGGAGTCCCGGATGTGATCATGGACATGACGAGGAGTCTCAAAATGGTCGAGACATAAAGATTGATATATTGGAAGCCTATGTTTGACTTGAATAGTTCCGGTGAAATCGGATTTTACTGAAAACCGGGGTTACGGAACCCTCCGGGGATGTTGGGCCTTAATGGGCCATAAGGGAGAAGAGGAGGGCCGGCCGGGGCAGGCCGCCCCCCTCCCCTAGTCCGAATAGGACAAGGAGAGGGGCGCGCCCTTCCTCTCTCCCTCCCCAAGTCCTAATCCAACTAGGAAGGGGAGTCCTACTCGGTGGGAGTAGGACTCCTCCCGCCTCCTCCTAGGGCTGGCCGCACCCCCTTGCTCCTTTATATACTGGGGGCAGGGGCACCCCATGACACACAAGTTGATCTACGGATCGTTCCTTAGCCGTGTCGGTGCCCCCTCCACCATATTCCACTTCGGTCATATCGTCACGGAGCTTAGGCGAAGCCTGCGCGGTAGAGTCATATCGTCATGAGCTTAGGTGAAGCTCTCGCCGGTGGAGCATCATCATCGTCACCACGCCGTCGTCTTGGAACTCATCCCCGACGCTTTGCTGGATCAGAGCCCGGGGATCGTCATCGAGCTGAACGTGTGCTGAACTCGGAGGTGCCGTGCGTTCGGTACTTGGATCGGTCGGACCTTGAAGACGTACGACTACATCAACCGTGTTGTTATAACGCTTCCGCTTACGGTCTACGAGGGTACGTGGACATACACTCTCCCCTCTCGTTGCTATGCCATCACCATGATCTTGCGTGTGCGTAGGAATTTTTTTGAAATTACTACGTTATCCAACAAACCCTAACCCTATCCGGTGTCTATATAAACCGGAGGGTTTTAGTCCGTACGACGAACAACAATCATACCATAGGCTAGCTTCTAGGGTTTAGCCTCTTTGATCTCGTGGTAGATCCACTCTTGTAACACACATCATCAATATTAATCTAGCAGGACGTAGGGTTTTACCTCCATCAAGAGGGCCCGAACCTGGGTAAAACATCGTGTCCCTTGTCTCCTGTTACCATCTGCCTAGACGCATAGTTCGGGACCCCCTACCCGAGATCCGCCGGTTTTGACACCGACAGTCACCCTTGACGGAAGCACTTCCATGACGCGACATTTATCGTCATGGAAGTGGACACTTCCGTGATGATAATTTTGGTAATTTCATGGAACACTTCTACGACAACACATGTATGACTATCTTGATTCTGTCATAAAATCGTCATGGATGTACATGCATGACAGAAAACGTGACCTACTGTGACAAACACGTATCATCACGGAAGTGTATTTTTTTTGTAGTGCCTGCAACTACGTCTGCATGCCCTTCGGACTCGTGGAACGGGCGCCGCGTACCATCTCCTCGCGTAGGTCGCACACGCATCTCACAAGGCCCAACGACGCGCAGTCCTTCAGGAGGACCTGGACCTCCTCGAGCCCCTGAGGCCTCGCCCCCCCAGGGCCTCCGGAGACCTCAGGCTCGTGAGTGGCAAGCTTCAGCGACTACCCAGACGTTTCAGCAGCATCAATTTCAGGTGACTTTTTGGTTTGTTCCAGTTGAGGGCACCCTTCAGGCTGCACTATCCTCAAGCTGCCATGGCGTTCCCCTGTAGCTGTGTCATTTTGCGCATGTATCGGAACTGGCTCTGCCATTTATGAATTTTCTAAGTATTTCAAACTGCATGGTTGGTGCTTCGCCACCATGAGACATTGCGCCATTACAACCCAACCCTCTAGACCGCCTCATGATTAAGGACTGGTACGTCGTCTGTGCTCGGGTTTGTCCCTGTAGCGCAGATAAATCCAGGCGACCGAGCTCTGTCTCGTGGGCCAGTCCCGTGTATGTCACCTCCCGGGGTCCTTGGTGCCTTGTTCTCGGATGATCTAATCAGGGGTAGGTGAGTCAGGGCGCGCGGCATGGTTCGTTTAACCGCAATTCAGCACTTCGTCATCGCGGGAGCCGTGCGCCGTTTGTTTTTCCTCGGAATTGTTGCATGAGAAGACTGGGCACGGCGTCTGTGCTCGGGTCCATCCCTGCAGAGTCGATAAACCCAACGGCTGAGCTCTGGCTGGCAAGCCGGCCCCATTCACGTCACCTCCTCGGGTCGTTGGTGTCTAGCCTTCTCATGCGATGGCCTCTGGAGATTCACGCGACGAAGGCCTCCCCCAACTCACAGGTCCCTTACGCGCATCTCGCACCAAAAATCCAGGTGCAGCCTGCCTTGATGTAGGACCTCCTGAGTCCCGCGCTGACTCACGAGTGCCCACATACACCTCCTCCAGTTATGTCGTGCTAGCCAAGTGTACAAACGGGGTTGTACACGCCCCAGAGTCTCCCTCCGAGGGAACTCCCACCCATGTTCCAGTGGAAGCCCCATGCTCCGTGCTGGCGGACGACACGGTCGAGGAGCGACTATGCCCATGCTCCAGTGGAAGCCCCATGCTCCATGCTGGCCGACAACTCTGTCGAGGAGCGACTACGCCCACGCTCCAGTGGAAGCCCCATTGTCGTGGATTTGTCACGACAGATGTCCTTCGTGTGAGGACTTCGTCGTGAGGCCAACACATCTATGTGGAAGCTTGAGAGGGGTTGAGTGGGATGAGAGACGCGAGGCGGGTTAACACACAAGACAAGGGTTTAGACAACTTCGGGCCCCGGGAAACATCATCCGGTAATAGCCCTACATGCTATTTGTTGCTAGCTCTCATTATGCTCATGAGGGAGTTGCTGTATAAGCCGGCTCCCCCCTTGTTGTGTCTAGCCTTAGATATTATTTTGCCCCCTTCTTGGGGTGCCCTGCCCCTCCTTGTATAAGTTGGAGGGGCGGGTTACATGTGGAGTCCCTATAGGATTAGGACTAGTCTATCTTCTAATACAAGCTGGATACAAGTCCGGGTCTTGATTCCTTGTAAGGGAAATATTCCTCACGCCTTTCCTCTTAAGACGGCCCACCATAACATGAGCTGGCCTTCTGGGCCTTGGGCCTTGTTGTCCGTCTGACCCGCCCGCCGGGTCACCAGTGAGTCGCAATGTTCAGGTGGGTTGCCCGTAAACCGCCAGGTCCGGGCGGGTCGCCGATGAGTCGCCAAGCTCCAGCCGGGTCATACATTCGGCGGGTTACACCGCGGGGTATATCCCCGACATTAGCCCCCGGTTTAGCTTGGATTTATCCATGGTAAACTTATGCTACAAAATAAACACAAGAACAAATTTGATAGGTTGTGTTCCAGTTTAAAAGTTTTCCTGAGCCGGCACCTGATCATCCTTAAGTCCTTGTCATTTCCTCCTGGATGCATGTCCATGATCTCATAGCAAATCTCCTTTAGCAGATATGTTCAAACTTTGCCAATGCAAAAAATCCGGGTCAATAGGCCAGTTTCATTATCAATTTGCTGACATTGGTTTCTTGCAGAAAAAATATTATAAGAAATAATCCATTTGAGTCGGTTTCCAAAGCTCCGGCTTAAAAATATTGGACTCAAGACATTTATCTGGTGATCTGCCGGCTTGAGGATGTAGAAGGTTGGCGAGTTATAATTGCCAAAACCGCCGGCTTGTAAATATTGACAGTACCAGGTCATAACTGTTGCTAACACCAAGCTTGAAAGTGTACCTCCCTTATATGCATATCACCTGTAGCCCCCAAGTCTTAATAAGGGAGCGTAGTAACAGCTTAAGTTACTTGCTTCAATATAAATCTTGCAATCTTGAAGAAATCCAAATTGTTCATCTCAATCGCTAGTCAAAACTGAATATTCCACATATGTAGCCCCCAAGTTCCGGGTTGTCATGCTTGCAGCAACCTGGGACTTGTAATTGCCTTATGCTCATAAAAACTTCAACCAGTGTAACCCCCATGGGCCGGGTCATTATGTCATAATGAGCAGGGACTTTGTAGATATGATCATGTAGACTTGAACAACAACGTGTAGCCCCCAAGGGCGGGCTCAGCAAGACAATACTGAGCTGGAACTTCATTGAAAATAACATCATATGATGTAGCCTCGATCATAGGGCTTGAACCTACGACCACAAGGTTAAGAGCCTTGTGCTCTACCAACTGAGCAGTGGACCCTTCAATATAATGGATTAAGGCTTCTGTACTTTGAATTTTTGACAGGAGCAATTGGTAGCCCGCAAGGGCCAGCTCATTACAATGTGATGAGTTAGGTCTTCAATAAGGCAAGTAAAAAATGACCTTGCATTAGCCCCAAGTGTCATGGTGCATGCTTGCAGCGACATGGGACTTCCATATTTGATATAATCATGATTTGAATAATGTAGCCCCCAAGTGCCGGGTCGTAAGCCTGCAGCGACTCGGGACTATTCCTTCCATTGTAGCCATTGCGCTGACGCGACTTTGAAAACCTCAATCATAATACTGGTTATTGATAACCATAAAAATCCATCCATGTTGGCTATTCAAGATTTGAATAATATATTCTGGTACGAAAACCTCAATCATAATACTCGTTATTGATAACCCTAAAAATCCAGCCATGTTGGCTATTCAAGATTTGAATAATATAATCCGGTATGAAAACCTCAATCATTCAATATCATCATGAAAATCCAGCCCAGTTTGGCTATTAAAGATTTGAATACCTTATCGGTTGACAAGTAAATCCGGAGTTTAAATACCCGGCGGCTCTTGGCCGATGGCGACTGATACATCTCCGTCGTATCTACTTTTCCAAACACTTTTGCCCTTGTTTTGGACTCTAACTTGCATAATTTGAATGGAACTAACCTGGACTGACACTGTTTTAAGCAGACTTTCCGTGGTGTTATTTATGTGCAGAAACAAAAGTTCTCGGAATGACCTGAAACTCTACGGAACATATTTTTGGAAAATATTAAAAATACTGGAAGAAGAATCCATGCCAGGGGGGCCTCCACCTGTCCACGAGGGTGGGGGGCGCGCCTGCCCCCCTGGGCGCGCCCCCTGCCTCGTGGGCCCCCTGACGCTTCACCGACCTCAACTCCAACTCCATATATATTCTTGTTCGGGGAGAAAAAAATCAGAGACAAGGATTCATCGCGTTTTACGATACGGAGCCGCCGCTAAGCCCTAAAACCTCTCGGGAGGGCTAATCTGGAGTCTGTTCGGGGCTCCGGAGAGGGGAATCCGTCGCCATCGTCATCATCAACCATCCTCCATCACCAATTTCTTGATGCTCACCGCCGTGCGTGAGTAATTCCATCGTAGGCTTGCTGGACGGTGATGGGTTGGAAGAGATTTATCATGTAATCGAGTTAGTTTTGTTAGGGTTTGATCTCTAGTATCCACTATGTTCTAAGATTGATGTTGCTATGACTTTGCTATGCTTAACGCTTGTCACTAGGGCTCTAGTGCCATGATTTCAGATCTGAACCTATTATGTTTTCATGAATATATGTGAGTTCTTGATCCTATCTTGCAAGTCTATAGTCACCTACTATGTGTTATGATCCGGCAACCCCGAAGTGACAATAATCGGGACCACTCCCGGTGATGACCATAGTTTGAGGAGTTCATGTATTCACTATGTGTTAATGCTTTGGCCCGATACTTTATTAAAAGGAGGCCTTAATATCCCTTAGTTTCCATTAGGAACCCGCTGCCACGGGAGGGTAGGACAAAAGATGTCATGCAAGTTCTTTTCCATAAGCACGTATGACTATATCCGGAATACATGCCTACATTACATTGATGAATTGGAGCTAGTTCTGTGTCACCCTATGTTATGACTGTTAGATGATGAACCGCATCCGATATAATTCTCCATCACCGATCCAATGCCTACGAGCTTTTCACATATTGTTCTTTGCTTATTTACTTTTCCGTTGCTACTGTTACAATCACTACAAATCCCAAAAATATTACTTTTGCTACCGTTACATTTACTTCCATATTACTTTGCTACTAAATACTTTGCTGCAGATACTAAGTAATCTAGGTGTGGTTGAATTGACAACTCAACTGCTAATACTTGAGAATATTCTTTGGCTCCCCTTGTGTCGAATCAATAAATTTGGGTTGAATACTATACCCTTGAAAACTGTTGCAATCCCCTATACTTGTGGGTTATCAAGACTATTTTCTGGCTCCGTTGCCGGGAAGCATAGCTCTATTCTTTGAGTCACTTGGGATTTATATCTGCTGGTCACTATGAAGAATTTGAAAGACGCAAAAACAAAAATTTATCCCTCAACTACGAGGGGAGGTAAGGAACTTCCATCTAGCTCTGTACTTGATTCACCTTCTGTTTTGAGTAAGCTTGCGACACCTAAACCTGCTTCTGCTATTAATTCTGATATGTCGCATGTTATTGATGATGCCACTTCTGCTATGCATGATACTTATGATGAAACTTCTTCTATGCTTGATACTACCGTGCCACTTGGTGAATTTCTTGATGAACAACTTGCTAGGGCTAGAGAGAATGAAATTATTGAAACTGATAACATTGAAGATAGTGATGATGAAGACTCTCCCCCTAATAAATATGAATTACCTGTTGTGCCTGAGGGTTATGTTCTGGATGAAGAATCTGCTAGAGCTATTTTAGCTTGCAATGATAGATATGATCTAAAGAGGTTATTAGCTAAATGGAAGCAACAATCTCTTAATGCTAGAATGAAACCTGACCCTGCTTTTGCTACTTCACCTATCTGTGTTACTGATAAGGATTATGAATTCTCTGTTGATCCTGATATAATTACTTTGGTTGAATCTGATCCTTTTTATGGCTATGAATCTGAAATTGTTGTGGCACATCTTACTAAATTAAATGATATAGCCACCCTGTTCACTAATGATGAGAGAACTCGCTACTTTAATATCCTTAAAATATTTCCGTTCTCATTAAATGGTGATGCTAAGATATGGTTTAATTCTCTTGATCCTGGTTGTGTGCGTAGTCCCCAGGATTTGATTTACTACTTCTCCGCTAAATATTTCCCTACTCATAAGAAACAAGCTGCTTTAAGGGCCATATATAAATTTGTGCAAATTGAAGAAGAGAGTCTCCCACAAGCTTGGGGGAGGCTTCTCCAATTACTTAATGCTTTGCATGATCACCCTCTCAAGAAAAATGAAATACTTGATATCTTTTATAATGGACTAATCGATGCTTCCAGAGATTACCTGGATAGTTGTGCTGGTTCTGTTTTCAGGGAAAGAACACCGGATGAAGCTAAGATTCTATTGAATAATATGTTGACAAATGAAAATAATTGGACACTTCCTGAGCCAATTCCTGAGCCTATTCCTAAACCAACTCCGAAGAAGAGGGGTTTTCTATTTCTCAGTCCTGAAGATATGCAAGAGGCAAAGAAATCTATGAAAGAAAAGGGTATTAAAGCTGAAGATGTTAAGAATTTACCACCTATTGAAGAAATACATGGTCTTAATTTACCGCCTGTTGAAGAAACATATGACCTTAATCCTTCACCTATTGAAGAAAGACATGGTTTTGATAAGCCGACACAGGTAGTAAAGGTGAATTCTCTCTATAGATTTGATGAAGGTGATATTCCTCACTATAAGTCTGCTAGACAGGTTTAGAAGAGTTTGGTAATTTTATTGTCAAACAAGAAAACTTCAATGCTTATTTTGGTAGACAATTGAAATACAATTCCGATACACTTGAACACTTGGGTGATTATATGTCTAGAGTTAAAGGTGAACTTAAACTCATTAGTAAACATGCTTCTATGGTTACCACTCAACTGGAACCAGTACTTAAAGCTCAAAATGATTTGCTCAATCAATTAAATAGTAAGAATAATGATTATGCTGTTAGAGTGGGTACTAGAACTGGTAAAATGACTCAGGAACCTTTGTATCCTGAAGGCCACCCTAAGAGAATTGAGCAAGATTCTCAAAGAACTAATTTAGATGCACCTAGTCCTTCTAAAAAGAAGAAAAAGAAAAATGATAGGACTTTGCATGCTTCTAGTGAACCTATTGCTGAAACACCTGATAATCCTGATATTTCTATTTCTGATGCTGAAACACAATCTCGTAACGAACATGAACTTAGTGATAATGTTAATGATGATGTTCATGTTGATGCTCAACCTAGCAATAATAATGATGTAGAAATTGAACCTGATGTTGATCTTGATAACCCACAATCAAAGAATCAACATTATGAAAAAAGTGACTTTATTGCTAGGAAACATGGTAAAGAAAGATAACCACGGGTTCAGAAACCCATGCCTTTTCCTCCCAAACCATCCAAGATAAAGGATGATGAGGATTTTGAGCGCTTTGATGAAATGATTAGACCTATCTTCTTGCGTATGCGATTAACTGATATGCTCAAAATGAATCCTTATGCTAAGTATATGAAAGACATTGTCACTAATAAAATAAAGATACCGGAAGCTGAAATTTCCACCATGCTTGCTAATTACACTTTTAAGGGTGGAATACCTAAGAAACTAGGAGATCCGGGAGTACCAACTATACCATGCTCCATTAAAAGAAACTATGTTAAAACTGCTTTATGTGATCTTGGAGCCGGTGTTAGTGTTACGCCTCTCTCTTTATATTGTAGACTTGACTTGAATAAGTTGACACCTACTGAAATATCTTTGCAAATGTATCATAAATCAACTGCTATACCTGTCGGTATTTGTGAGGATGTGCCTGTTGTGGTTGCAAACGTTACTATTTTGACGGACTTTGTTATTCTTAATATTCCCGAGGACGATAGTATGTCTATTATTCTTGGAGGACCTTTTTTGAATACTGCAGGGGCTATTATTGATTGCAACAAAGGCAATGTCACTTTTCATGTTAATGGTAATGAGCATACGGTACACTTTCCGAGGAAACAACCTCAAGTCCACAGTATCAATTCTATTGGAAAAATTCCATCGATTATTTTTGGAGGTTTTGAATTTCCTCTTCCTACTGTCAAGAAGAAATATGATATTCTTATTATTGGGGATGTTCATATCCCCGTTGACGTAACATAGTGTTATTCGAAATTTCTCCGGTTCCACGCTAGTCGGAATGAGTTTGTTAACAAGACCTGATCAACCTTGTTAGTGGATTCCTTTTGATGAGCATGAGATGGATGAAACTAGAAGGCACAACCTTCTGTACCCTCTCTCTACTTTTTGTTATTTAGTTGAAATAAAGCAAAAATAGTATTTTTCTGTCTGTTTTCTAAATTATCCATGCAATATAAAAATACCCCGAAAATAAAAGTTCTCCAAATGCCCTAAAAATGGAATATGATTTTTTCTGGAATATTTGAGAATATCTGGCACTGAGAACACAACAGGGGGAGCAATCACCTGGCCACGAGGGTCCAGGGCGCGCCCGCCTGCCTCGTGGGCCCATGGTGGCTCCCCTCCACTTATTCCTGCACCCACACACTTCTTCTTCCTCCCAAAAAAATCACCATCCAGCTCAAGCACGAGTTCTAGCTCATTTTGCTGCGATTTTCGATCTCCTTGCTCAAAGCACCTCTCACAAAACTGCCTGGGGAGATTGTTCCTTGGTATGTGACTCCTCCATAGGTCCAATTAGTTTTTGTTCTAGTGCTTTATTCATCACAAATTTGTGATGCCTGGGTGACCATGTTCTTGAGCTTGCATGCCAAATTTTGTTGGGGAACGTAGCAGAAATTCAAAATTTTCCTACGTGTCACCAAGATCTATTTATGGAGAAACTAGCAACGAGGGAAGGAGAGTGCATCTACATACCCTTGTAGATCGCTAAGCGAAGCGTTCATGAGAACGGGGTTGAAGGAGTCGTGCTTGTCGTGATCCAAATCACGGAGATCCTAGTGCGAGCAGACGGCACCTCCGCGTTCAACACACGTACAGCCGGTGGCGTCTCCCACGCCTTGATCCAGCAAGGAGAGAGGAGAGGTTGAGAAGACTCCATCCAGCAGCAGCACAACGGCGTGGTGGTGGTGGAGGAGCGTGGCAATCCAGCAGGCTTCGCCAAGCACCACGGGAGAGGAGGAGGAGGAGGCGGGGCTGCACCAAGAGGAGAGAACTCATGTGTGGGGCAGCCCAAAACCTCAAGTATATATAGGGGAAAGGGGCTGCGCCCCTTAGGGTTTCCACCCCAAGGGGTGCGGCCAGCCCTAGATGGGACTTGGGGCGGCCAAGAGGGAGGAGCCTCCCAAGTCAAGTGGAGGCCCTCCCTTTAGGGTTTCCCCCTTCCCATGCGCATGGGCCTTGGGGGCTGGTGCCCCTGGCCCATTAAGGCTAGGGCGCCCCTACACGCCATGCTACTGTATTGGACGTGGTGGAACTATTTCGGACCTCCGGACCCCTCCGAATCCTCCGGAACCTTCCTCGAAGCTTCCGGTACAATACCGAAAAACCCGAACTTTTCCCTAACCCAACAACAACTTTCCATATATAAATCTTTACATCCGGACCATTCCGGACTCCTCGTGAGTCCGGGATGTCATCCGGACTCGAACAACATTCGGTAACCACATACAAACTTCCTTTATAACCCTAGCGCCATCGAACCTTAAGTGTGTAGACCCTACGGGTTGGGAACCATCTGAGACATGACCGAGGCGTTCTCCGTCAATAACCAACAGCGGATCTGGATACCCATGTTGGCTCCCACATGTTCCACGATGATCTCATCGGATGAACCACGACGTCAAGGACTCAATCGATCCCGTATACAATTCCCTTTGTCTAACGGTATTGTACTTGCCCGAGATTCGATCGTCGGTATCCCGATACCTTGTTCAATCTCATTATCGGCAAGTCTCTTTACTCGTTCCGTAACACATCATCCCGTGATCAACCCCTTGGTCACATTGTGCACATTATGATGATGTCCTACCGAGTGGGCCCAGAGATACCTCTCCGTCAAACGGAGTGACAAATCCCAGTCTCGATTCGTGCCAACCCAACAGACACTTTCGGAGATACCTGTAATGGACCTTTATAGCCACCCAGTTACGTTGTGACGTTTGGTACACCAAAGCATTCCTACGGTATCCGGAGTTGCACAATCTCATGGTCTAAGGAAAAGATACTTGACATTAGAAAAGCTTTAGCATACGAACTACGATCTTTGTGCTAGGCTTAGTATTGGGTCTTGTCCATCACATCATTCTTCTAATGATGTGATCCGTTATCAACGACATCCAATGTCCATGGTCAGGAAACCGTAACCATCTGTTGATCAACGAGCTAGTCAACTAGAGGCTTACTAGGGACTTGGTGTTGTCTATGTATCCACACATGTATCTGAGTTTCCTATCAATACAATTATAGCATGGATAATAAACGATTATCATGAACAAGGAAATATAATAATAACTAATTTATTATTGCCTCTAGGGCATATTTCCAACAGTCTCCCACTTGCACTAGAGTCAATAATCTAGTTCACATCGTCATGTGATTAACACTGATAGGTCACATCGCCATGTGACCAACATCCAAAGAGTTTACTAGTGTATGTAAACTAGTTCACATCATCATGTGATTGAGACTCAATGAGTTCTGGGGTTTGATCATGTTTTGCTTGTGAGAGAGGTTCTAGTCAACGGGTCTGAACCTTTCAGATCCGTGTGTGCTTTGCAATTCTCTATGTCATATTTTAAACGCTGCTTCCACGCTCCACTTGGAGTTATTCCAAATGGTTGCTCCACTATACGTATCCGGTTTGCTACTCAGAGTCACTCGGATAGGTGTTAAAGCTTGCATCGACGTAACCCTTTACGCCGAACCCTTTATCACCTCCATAATCGAGAAACATGTCCTTATTTACTCCAAGGACAATTTTGACCGCTGTCCTATGATCCCCATTCTGGATCATTCTTGTACCCTTGAGTGACTCATGGCAAGGCACACTTCGGTGCGACACAAGATAGCATACTATAGAGCCTACGTCTAAAGCATAGGGGCGACCTTCGTCCTTTCTCTCTTTCTGCCGTGGTCTAGCTTTAAGTCTTAACTTCATACATTACATCTCGTGCAAGAACTCCTTCTTTGGTGATCCATCTTGAACACCTTCAAGATCATGTCAAGGTATGTGCTCATTTGAAAGTATTATTAAGCATTTTTATCTATCCTTATAGATCTCGATGCTCAATGTTCAAGTAGCTTAATCCAGGTTTTCTATTGAAAAACATCTTTCAAATAACCCTATATGCTTTCCAGAAATTCTACATCATTTCTGATCAACAATATGTCAACAACATATACTCATCAGAAATTCTATAGTGCTCCCACTCACTTCTTTGGAAATACAAGTTTCTCATAAACTTTGTATAAACCCAAAATCTTTGATCATCTCATCAAAGCGCACATTCCAACTCCGAGATGCTTACTCCAGTCCTTAGAAGGATCGCTGGAGCTAGCATACCTTTTAGCATCCTTAGGATCGACAAAACTTTTCTGATTGTATCACATACAAACTTTCCTCACGTAAACTGGTAAGGAAACTCGTCTTGACATCCATCTGCCAGATTTCATAAATGCAGCTAATGCTAACATGATTCCGACGGACTTAAGAATCGCTACGGATGAGAAAATCTCATCGTAGTCAACTCCTTGAACTTGTGAAAAACTCTTCGCCACAAGTCGAGCTTCATAGACGGTGACATTACCGTCCACGTCCGTCTTCTTCTTAAAGATCCATTCATCTCAATGGCTTGCCGATCATCGGGCAAGTCCACCAAAGTCCATGCTTTGTTCTGATACATGGATCCTATCTCGGATTTCATGGCTTCTAACCATTTGTCGGAATATGGGCCCACCATTGCTTCTCCATAGCTCGTAGGTTCATTGTTGTCAGCAACATGACCTTCAAGACAGGATTATGTACCACTCAAGTAGTACGCCTCCTTGTCACCCTACGAGGTACATTAGTGACTTGATCCAAACTTCATGATCACTATCATAAGCTTCTACTTCAATTGGTGTAGGTTCCACGGAACAACTTCACGTGCCCTGCTACGCACTAGTTTAAGTGAAGGTTCAATAACCTCATCAAGTCTCCACCATCCTCCCACTCAACTTTTCGAGACAAACTTTTCCTCGAGAAAGGATCCGATTCAAGAAACAATCCCTATTGCTTTCGGATCTGAATTAGGAGGTATACCCAACTGTTTTGGGTGTCCAATGAAGATGTATTTTATCCGCTTTGGGTTCGAGCTTATCAACCTGAAACTTTTTCACATAAGCGTCGCAGCCCCAAACCTTTAAGAAATGACAGCTTAGGTTTCTCTAAACCATAGTTCATACGGTGTCATCTCAACGGAATCACGTGGTGCCCTATTAAAGTGAGTGCGGTTGTCTCTAATGCCTAACCCATGAACGATAGTGGTAATTCGATAAGAGACATCATGGTACGCACCATATCCAATAAGGTGCAACTATGATGTTCGGACACACCATCACACTATGGTGTTCCAGGCGGTATTAGTTGTGAAACAATTTCCACAATGTCTCGATTGTGTACCAAACTCGCAACTCAGACATTCATCTCTATGATCACATCACAGACATTTTATCCTCTTATCACGAAGATCTTCAACTTCACTCTGAAATTACTTGAACCTTTCAATAATTCAGACTTGTGTTTCATCAAGTAAATATACTCAACATCTACTCAAATCATCGTGAAGTAAGAACATAACGATATTCATCTGCATGCCTCAAAGACTCATTAGACTGCACACATCAAAATGTGTTACTTCCAACAAGTTGCTATCTTGTTCCATCTTATCAAACCTAGGCTTTTCAATCATCTTGCCCATGTGGTATGATTTGCATATCTCAAGTGATTCAAAATCAAGTGAGTCCAAACGATCCATCTGCATGGAGTTTCTTCATGCGTATACACCAATAGACATGGTTTGCATGTCTCAAACTTTTCAAAACGAGTGAGTCCAAAGATCCATCAACATGGAGCTTCTTCATGCGTTTACACCAATATGACTTACATGGCGGTGCCACAAGTAAGTGGTACTATCATTACTATCTTATATCTTTTGGCATGAAAATGTGTATCACTACGATCGAGATTCAATAAACCATTCTTTTAGGTGCAAGACCATTGAAGGTATTTATTCAAATAAATAGAGTAACCATTATTCTCCTTAAATGAATAACAGATTGCGCAGACATAATCCAATCATGTCTATGCTCAGCGCAAACACCAAATAACAATTATTTAGGTTTAACACCAATCTCGATGGTAGAGGGAGCGTGCGATGCTTGATCACATCAACCTTGGAAACACTTCCAACACATATCGTCAGCTCACCTTTAGCTAGTCTCCGTTTATTCCGTAGCTTTTAATTCGAGTTACTAACACTTAGCAACCGAACCGGTATCTAATACCCTGGTGCTTCTAGGAGTACTAGTAAAGTACACAATAACTTAATGTATATCCAATATACTTCTATCGACCCTGCCAGCCTTCTCATCTGAAGGAAATATGCCCTAGAGGCAATAATAAAGTTATTATTTATTTCCTTATATCATGATAAATGTTTATTATTCATGCTAGAATTGTATTAACCGGAAACATAATACATGTGTGAATATATAGACAAACAGTATGTCACTAGTATGCCTCTACTTGACTAGCTTGTTAATCAAAGATGGTTATGTTTCCTAACCATGAACAAGGAGTAGTTATTTGATTAACAAGGTCACATCATTAGTTGAATGATCTGATTGACATGACCCATTCCGTTAGCTTAACACTTGATCGCTTAGTATGTTAATGCTTTCTTCATGACCCATACATGTTCCTATAACTATGAGATTATGCAACTCCGCCACGGAGGAACACTTTGGTACTACCAAACGTCACAACGAATCGGGTGATTATAAAGGAGTACTACAGGTGTCTCCAAAGGTACTTGTTGGGTTGGCGATTTGAGATTAGGTTTTGTCATCCGATTGTCGGAGAGGTATCTCCAGGCCTTCTCGGTAATGCACATCACCTAAGCCTTGCAAGCATTACAACTAATGAGTTAGTTGTGAGATGATGTATTACGGAACGAGTAAAGAGACTTACCGTAACGAGATTGAACTAGGTATTGATACCGACGATCGAATCTCGGGTAAGTAACATACCGATGACAAAGGGAACAACGATGTCGTTATGCGGTTTGACCGATAAAGATCTTCAGAGAATATGTAGGAACCAATATGGGCATCCAGGTTCCGCTATTGGTTATTGACCGAGAATGGTTCTAGGTCATGTCTACATAGTTCTCGAACCCGTAGGGTCCGCACGCTAACGCTTCGATGACAGTTCATAATGAGTTTATAAGTATTGATGCACCAAGGTTGTTCGAGTCCGGATGTGATCACGGACATGACGAGGAGTCTCGAAATGGTCGAGACATAAAGATTGATATATTGGAAGCCTATGTTTGACTTTGGAAGTGTTCCGGTGAAATCGGATTTTATCGAGTACCGGAGGTTACCGAACCCCGGGAAGTCTATGGGCCTTAATGGGCCATGGGAGAAGAGGAAGGGCAGGCCAAGGTGGGCTGCGCCCCCTCCCCTCTAGTCCGAATAGGACAAGGAAGGGGGCGGCGCCTTCCTCTTCCCCTCCTCCAATCCTAGTCCAACTAGGAGAGGGGGGAGTCCTACTCCGGTGGGAGTAGGACTCCTCCTTGTCGCGCCTCCTCTAGGGCCGCCACCTCCCCTTGTCTCCTTAATATACGGGGCAGGGGCACCCCAAGACACACAAGTTGATCTACGGATCTTTCCTTAGCCGTGTGCGGTGCCCCTTCCACCATATTCCACTTCGGTCATATCGTCATGAGCTTAGGCGAAGCCTGCGCCGAGAAGTCATATCGTCATGAGCTTAGGCGAAGCCCTGCGTCGGTGGAGCATCAACATCGCCACCACGCCGTCGTCTTGACGGAACTCACCCCGACACTTTGCTGGATCGAGTCCGGGATCGCCATCGAGCTGAACGTGTGCAGAACTCGGAGGTGCCGTACGTTCGGTGCTTGGATCGGTCGGATCGTGGAGACGTACGACTACATCAACCGCGTTGTTATAACGCTTCCACTTTCGGTCTACGAGGGTACGTGGACGGACACTCTCCCCTCTCGTTGCTGTGCCATCACCATGGTCTTGCGTGATCGTAGGAATTTTTTGAAATTACTACGTTCCCCAACAGTGGCATCCGAGCCTGGTTTTATGCGTTGATGTCATGTGCACGAGTAGAACACAAGTGAGTTGTGGACGATACAAGTCATACTGCCTACCAGCATGTCATACTTTGGTTCAGCGGTATTGTGAGATGAAGCGCCCGGACCGACATTACGCCAGACGCTTACGCGAGACTGGTTTCACCGCTCCGAGCACTCGTTGCTTAAAGGTGACCGCGGGTGTCTGTCTCTCTCACTTTAGTTGAATCGAGTGGCTACGCCCGGTCCTTGAGAAGGTTAAACGGAGTCTATTTGACGAAGTATCGCTGTGGTTTTGATGCGTGGTAAGAACGGTTCTTGCTCAGCCCGTAGCAGCCACGTAAAACTTGCAACAACAAAGTAGAAGACGCCTAACTTGTTTTTGCAGGCCATGTTGTGATGTGATATGGTCAAGACGTGATGCTATACTTTATTGTATGAGATGATCATGTTTTGTAACCGAGTTATCGGCAATCGCGAGAGCCATATGGTTGTCGCTTATTGTATGAAATGCAACGCCATGTAATTGCTTTACTTTATCACTAAGGAGTAGCGATAGTCGAGAAGCAATAGTTGGCGAGACGACAACGATGCTACGATGGAGATCAAGGTGTCGCGCCGGTGACGATGGTGATCATGACGGTGCTTGGCGATGGAGATCACAAGCACAAGATGATGATGACCATATCATATCACTTATATTGATTGCATGTGATGTTTATCCTTTATGCATCTTATCTTGCTTTGTTTGACGGTAGCATTATAAGATGATCTCTCACTAAAATTATCAAGAAGTGTTCTCCTGAGTATGCACCGCTGCCAAAGTTCAGAGTACCCGGACACCACGTGATGATCGGGTGTGATAAGTTCTACGTCCATCTACAACGGTGCAAAACAGTTGCACACGCGAATACTCAGGTTAAACTTGACGAGCCTAGCATATAACAGATATGGCCTCGAACACGGAGACCGAAAGGTCGAACGTGAATCATATAGTAGATATGATCAACATAGTGATGTTCACCATTGAAACTACTCCGTCTCACGTGATGATCGGACATGGTTTAGTTGATTTGGATCACGTGATCACTTAGATGACTAGAGAGATGTCTGCATCTAAGTGGGAGTTTTTAATATGATTAATTGAACTTAAATTTATCATGAACTTAGTACCGATAGTATTTTGCTTGTCTATGTTTAATGTAGATAGATGGCTCGTCTGTTGTTCCGTTGAATTTTAATGCGTTCCTTGAGAAAGCAAAGTTGAAAGATGATGGTAGCAATTACACGGACTGGGTCCATAACTTGAGGATTATCCTCATTGCTGCACGTAAAAATTACGCCCCGAAGCACCGCTGGGTGACAGGCCTGCTGAGATGCCGAGCCGAAGTTATGAACGTCTGCAAAGCAGAGCTGATGACTACTCTATAGTTCAGTGTGCCATGCTTTACGGCTTAGAACCGGGTCTTCAACGACATTTTGAACGTCATGGAGCATATGAGATGTTCCAAGAGTTGAAGTTAATATTTCAAGCAAATGCCCGGATTGAGAGATATGAAGTCTCCAATAAGTTCTATAGCTGCAAGATGGAGGAGAATAGTTCTGTCAATGAGCACATACTCAAAATGTCTGGGTATAACAATCACTTGATTCAGCTGGGAGTTAATCTTCCGGATGATAGTGTCATTGATGAATTCTCCAATCACGCCACCAAGCTACAAGAGCTTCGTGATGAACTATAATATGCAAGGGATGACTAAGACAATTCTGAGCTCTTCGCGATGCTAAAAGCAGCGGAGGTAGAAATCAAGAAAGAGCATCAAGTGTTGATGGTCAACAAGACCACTAGTTTCAAGAAAAGGGCAAAGGAAAGAAGAAGGAAACTTCAAAAGAATAGCAAGAAAGTTGTTGATCAAGAGAAGAAACCCAAGTCTGGACCTAAGCCTGAAACTCGAGTGTTTTACCGCAAGCAGACCGACATCGGAAGCGGAACTGCCCCAAGTATTTGGCGGATAAAAAGGATGGCAAGGTGAACAAAGGTATATGTGATATACATGTTATTGATGTGTACCTTACTAGAGCTCGTAGTAGCACTGGTATTTGATACTGGTTCATTGCTAATATTTGCAACTCAAACAGGGACTACGGAATAGACGAGCACCGGCAAAGGACGAGGTGACGATGCGCGTGGGAAATGGTTCCAAAGTCAATGTGATCGCGGTCGGCACGCTACCTCTACATCTACCTTCGGATTAGTTTTAGACCTAAATAATTGTTATTTGGTGCCGCGTTGAGCATGAACATTATATCTGGATCTTGTTTAATGCGAGACGGTTATTCATTTAAATCGAGAGAATAATGGTTGTTCTATTTATATGAGTAATATCTTTTATGGTCATGCACCCTTGAAGAATGGTCTATTCTTGTTGAATCTCGATGAGAGTGATACACATATTCATAATGTTGAAGCCAAAAGATGCAGAGTTGATAATGATAGTGCAACTTATTTGTGGCACTTTGCCGCTTAGGTCATATCGGTGTAAAACGCATGAAGAAACTCCATACTGATGGGCTTCTGGAATCACTTGATTATGAATCACTTGGTACTTGCGAACCGTGCCTCATGGGCAAGATGACCAAAACGCCATTCTCCGGAACTATGGAGCGAGCAACTGATTTGTTGGAAATCATACATACCGATGTTTGTGGTCCAATGAATGTTGAGGCACGCGGCGGGTATCGTTATTTTCTCACCTTCACAGATGATTTAAGCAGATATGGGTATATCTACTTAATGAAACACAAATCTGAAACATTTGAAAAGTTCAAAGAATTTCAGAGTGAAGTGGAAAATCATCGTAACAAGAAAATAAAGTTTCTACGATCTGATCGTGGAGGAGAATATTTGAGTTACGAGTTTGGTTTACATTTGAAACAATGTGGAATAGTTTCAGCAACTCACGCCACCCGAACACCATAGAGAAATGGTGTGTCCGAACGTCAGAATCGCACTTTACTAGATATGGTGCGATCTATGATGTCTATTTCGATTTACCGCTATCGCTTTGGGGTTATGCTTTAGAGACGGCCGATTCACGTTGAATAGGACACCGTCAAAATCCGCTGAGACGACGCCTTATGAACTGTGGTTTGGCAAGAAACCAAAGTTGTCGTTTCTTAAAGTTTGGGGCTGCGATGCTTATGTAAAGAAACTTCAACCAGATAAGCTCGAACCCAAATCGGAAAATGTGTCTTCATAGGATACCCAAAGGAGACTGTTGGGTACACCTTCTATCACAGATCTGAAGGCAAGATTTTCGTTGCTAAATTCGGATCCTTTCTAGAGAAGGAGTTTCTCTCGAAAGAAGTGAGTGGGAGGAAAGTAGAACTTGATGAGATAATCAGATCTGCTCCCTTATTGGAAAGTAGTTCATCACAAGAAATGGTTCCTGTGACAACTACACCAATTAGTGAGGAAACTAATGATGATGATCATGAAGCTTCAGATCAAGTTGCTACTCTTGAACCTCGAGGTCAACCAGAGTAAAATACGCACCAGAGTGGTACGGTAATCTTATTCGAAGTCATGTTACTTGACCATGGCGAACCTACAAACTATGAAGAAGCGATGGTGAGCCCAGATTCGCAAAATGGCTGGAAGCCATGAAATCTGAGATGGGATCCATGTATGAGAACAAAGTATGGACTTTGGTTGACTTGCCCGATGATCGGCAAGCCATTGAAAATAAATGGATCTTTAAGAAGAAGACCGACGCCGATGGTAATGTAACTGTCTACAAAGCTCGACTTGTTGCAAAAGGTTTTCGACAAGTTCAAGGAGTTGACTACGATGAGACTTTCTCACCAGTGGCGATGCTTAAGTCTGTCCGAATCATGTTAGCAATTGCCGCATTTTATGATTATGAAATTTGGCAAATGGATGTAAAACTGCATTCTTGAATGGATTTCTAGAAGAAGAGTTGTATATGATGCAACCAGAAGGTTTTGTCGATCCAAAGGTGCTAACAAAGTGTGCAAGCTCCAGCGATCAATTTATGGTCAGTGCAAGCCTCTCGGAGTTGGAATAAACGCTTTGATAATGTGATCAAAGCATATGGGTTTGTACTGCACTTTTGGAGAAGCCTCAGTATTTACAAGAAAGTGAGTGGGAGCTCAGAGCATTTCTAATATTATATGTGACGACATATTATTGATTGGAAATGATATAGAATTTCTGGATAGCATAAAAGGATACTTGAATAAAAGTTTTCAATGAAAGACCTCGTGAAGCTGCTTACATATTGGGCATCAAGATCTATAGAGATAGATCAAGACGCTTGATTGGACTTTCACAAAGCACATACCTTGATAAAGTTTTGAAAAGTTCAAAATGGATCAGGCAAAGAAAAGTTTTTACCTGTGTTACAAGGTGTAAGATTGAGTCGACTCAATGCCCGACCACAGCAGAAGATAGAGAGAAAATGAAAGATGTTCCTATGCTTCAGCCATAGGCTCTATCATGTATGCAATGCTGTGTACCAGACCGACGTATGCTTAGCTGTAAGCTTGGCAGGAAGGTACCAAAGTAATCCAGAGTGGATCATCGGACAGCGGTCAAGAACATCCCAAATACCGAAAAGGACTAAGGATATGTTTCTCGATATGGAGGTGACAAAGAGCTAGTCGTAAATGGTTACGCCGATGTAAGTTTTGACACTGATCCGGACGATTCTAAATCGCAAACCGGATACGTGTTTATATTAAACGGTGGAGCTGTCAGTTGGTGCAGTTCTAAACAAAGCGTCGTGGCGGGATCTACATGTGAAGCGGAGTACATAGCTGCTTCGGAAGCAGCAAATGAAGGAGTCTGGATGAAAGAGTTCATTTCCGATCTAGGTGTCATACCTAGTGCATCGGGACCGATGAAAATCTTCTGTGACAATACTAGTGCAATTGCCTTGGCAAAGGAATCCAGATTTCACAAGAGGACCAAGCACATCAAGAGACGCTTCAATTCCATTCGGGACCAAGTCCAAGTGGGAGACATAGAGATTTGCAAAATACATACGGATCTGAATGTTGCAGACCCGTTGACTAAGCCTCTTCCACGAGGAAAACATGATCAACACCAAGACTCCATGGGTGTAAGGATCATTACTTTGTAATCTAGATTATTGACTCTAGTGCAAGTGGGAGATCAAGGAAATATGCCCTAGAGGCAATAATAAAGTTATTATTTATTTCCTTATATCATGATAAATGTTTATTATTCATGCTAGAATTGTATTAACCGAAACATAATACATGTGTGAATATATAGACAAACAGTATGTCACTAGTATGCCTCTACTTGACTAGCTTGTTAATCAAAGATGGTTATGTTTCCTAACCATGAACAAGGAGTTGTTATTTGATTAACAAGGTCACATCATTAGTTGAATGATCTGATTGACATGACCCATTCCGTTAGCTTAACACTTGATCGCTTAGTATGTTAATGCTTTCTTCATGACCCATACATGTTCCTATAACTATGAGATTATGCAACTCCGCCACGGAGGAACACTTTGGTACTACCAAACGTCCACAACGAATCGGGTGATTATAAAGGAGTACTACAGGTGTCTCCAAAGGTACTTGTTGGGTTGGCGATTTCGAGATTAGGTTTTGTCATCCGATTGTCGGAGAGGTATCTCCAGGCCTTCTCGGTAATGCACATCACCTAAGCCTTGCAAGCATTACAACTAATGAGTTAGTTGTGAGATGATGTATTACGAACGAGTAAAGAGACTTACCGTAACGAGATTGAACTAGGTATTGATACCGACGATCGAATCTCGGGTAAGTAACATACCGATGACAAAGGAACAACGATGTCGTTATGCGGTTTGACCGATAAAGATCTTCAGAGAATATGTAGGAACCAATATGGGCATCCAGGTTCCGCTATTGGTTATTGACCGAGAATGGTTCTAGGTCATGTCTACATAGTTCTCGAACCCGTAGGGTCCGCACGCTTAACGCTTCGATGACAGTTCATAATGAGTTTATAAGTATTGATGCACGAAGGTTGTTCGAGTCCCGGATGTGATCACGGACATGACGAGGAGTCTCAAATGGTCGAGACATAAAGATTGATATATTGGAAGCCTATGTTTGACTTCGAAGTGTTCCGGTGAAATCGGATTTTATCGAGTACCGGAGGTTACCGAACCCCGGGAAGTCTATGGGCCTTAATGGGCCATGGGAGAAGAGGAAGGGCAGGCCAAGGTGGGCTGCGCCCCCCCCCTCTAGTCCGAATAGGACAAGGAAGGGGGGGCGCCCATCCCTCTTCCCCTCCTCCAATCCTAGTCCAACTAGGAGAGGGGGAGTCCTACTCCGTGGGAGTAGGACTCCTCCTGCGCGCCTCCTCTAGGGCCGCCACCTCCCCTTGTCTCCTTTATATACGGGGCAGGGGCACCCCAAGACACACAAGTTGATCTACGGATCTTTCCTTAGCCGTGTCTGGTGCCCCTTCCACCATATTCCACTTCGTCATATCGTCATGAGCTTAGGCGAAGCCCTGCGCCGGAGAAGTCATATCGTCATGGAGCTTAGGCGAAGCCCTGCGTCGGTGGAGCATCAACATCGCCACCACGCCGTCGTCTTGACGGAACTCATCCCCGACACTTTGCTGGATCGGAGTCCGGGATCGCCATCGAGCTGAACGTGTGCGAACTCGGAGGTGCCGTCGCTCGGTGCTTGGATCGGTCGGATCGTGGAGACGCATTTACTACATCAACCGTGTTGTTATAACGCTTCGCTTTCGGTCTACGAGGGTACGTGGACGGACACTCTCCCCTCTCGTTGCTGTGCCATCACCATGGTCTTGCGTGATCGTAGGAAATTTTTTGAAATTACTACGTTCCCCAACATCATCTACCAAGTATCTAGGGTAATTCTGCTCCAGTGGTTGTTCCCCTTATTACAGAAGCACTTAGTCTCGGGTTTGGGTTCAACCTTGGGTTTCTTCACTAGAGCAGCAGCTGATTTGCCGTTTCATGAAGTATCCCTTCTTGCCCTTGCCCTTTTTGAAACTAGTGGTTTCACCAACCATCAACAATTGATGCTCCTTCTTGACTTCTACTTTCGCGGTGTCAAACATCGCGAACACTTCAAGGATCATCATATATATCCCTGATATGTTATAGTTCATCACGAAGCTCTAGTAGCTTGGTGGCAATGTCTTTGGAGAAACATCACTATCTCATCCGGAAGATTAACTCCCACCGATTCAAGTGATTGTTGCACTCGGACAATCTGAGCACGAGCTCAACGATTGAGCTTTTCTCCCTTAGTTTGCAGGCTAAGAAAATCGTCGGAGGTCTTATACCTCTTGACGTGGGCACGAGCCTGAAATCCCAATTTCAGCCCTCAAACATCTCATATGTTCCGCGACGTTTGAAAACGCCTTTGGTGCCTCAACTCTAAACCGTTTAACTGAACTATCACGTAGTTATCAAAACGTGTATGTCCGATGTTCGCAACATCCACAAACGACGTTTGGGGTTCAGCACACTGAGCGGTGCATTAAGGACATAAGCTTTCTACTGTCCGCATAATCGCTACTTTGATCTTTCAACTATATTTTCTCTAGGAACATATCTAAACAGTGGAACTAAAGCGCGAGCTTACGACATAATTTGCAAAAGGTCTTTTGACTATGTTCAAGATAATTAAGTTCATCTTATGAACTCCCACTCAGATAGACATCCCTCTAGTCATCTAAGTGATTACACGATCCGAGTCAACTAGGCCGTGTCCGATCATCACGTGAGACGGACTAGTCATCATCGGTGAACATCTTCATGTTGATCGTATCTACTATATTTACTCATGCTCGACCTTTCGGTCTCGTGTTCCGAGGCCATGTCTGCATACATGCCAGGCTCGCAAGTTAACCCTAAGTGTTTCGCGTGTGTAAATCTGTCTTACACCCGTTGTATGTGAACGTAAGAATCCATCACACCCGATCATCACGTGGTGCTTAGAAGCGATGAACTTTAGCAACGGTGCACAGTTAGGGGAGAACACTTCTTGAAATTGTTGTAAGGGATCATCTTATTTACTACCATCGTTCTTAAGTAAACAAGATGCATAAACATAATAAACATCACATGCAATTATATAGTAGTGACATGATATGGCCAATATCATATAGCTCCATTGATCTCCATCTTCGGGGCTCCATGATCATCATCGTCACCGGCATGACACCATGATCTCCATCATCATGATCTCCATCATCGTGTCTTGATGAAGTTGTCTCGCCAACAATTACTTCTACTACTATGGCTACCGGTTAGCAATAAAGTAAAGTAATTACATGGCGTTGTTTAATGACACGCAGGTCATACAATAAATAAAGACAACTCCTATGGCTCCTGCCGGTTGTCATGCTCATCGACATGCAAGTCGTGAATCCTATTACAAGAACATGATCAATCTCATACATCACATATCATTCATCACATTCTTCTTGGCCATATCACATCACATAGCATACCCTGCAAAAACAAGTTAGACGTCCTCTAATTGTTGTTTGCATGTTTTACGTGGCTGCTATGGGTTTCTAGCAAGAACGTTTCTTACCTACGCAAAACCACAACGTGATATGCCAATTGCTATTTACCCTTCATAAGGACCCTTTTCATCGAATCCGTTCCGACTAAAGTGGGAGAGATCGCACCCGCTAGCCACCTTATGCACCAAGTGCATGTCGATTCGGTGGAACTCTGTCTCACGAAGAGTACGTGTAAGGTCGGTCCGGCCGCTTCATCCCACAATACCGTCAAACAAGATTGGACTAGTAACGGTAAGCATATTGAACAACATCAACGCCCACAACTACTTTGTGTTCTACCTGCAAAGAATCTACGCAATAGACCTAGCTCA